>CM031244.1:544834324-546034324 GCA_018340775.1 Taxus wallichiana var. yunnanensis | reverse complement strand
CTAATGAAGTTTCCCCTTCTGAAACTCTTCAAGACTCCATCTTTGAAAAGTAGATCTCACACTACTCTGATACCAAATATTAAATTTGGTCAGAGTTGAATTAGCACAACAAAAAGATATTATTCTATTAACTTGTTGCTATAATTTTACAATGATAGGATGTCTAATATATAGTCATACAAATAGGAAAACCACTTCCTATAAAATAGGAAGTGCAAACAATATAAAACCCGTATTAATATATTGTTATACATTTGTTATAACAATATATTAACTATCCAAATACGTTACAAATAAACTTGTAACCACACTAACAAACTAGTAAGTACTAATTTACCAAATGGTAAATCACCCACAACCATGTAAATATTAATTTTCCTAATATAAAGTGAGAGTATTATGAATCAATATTAAATCAGCACATTGTGTTCTAACTTATGATCTCAAGGGTGTAGAGACTCGATGTAAGATTGAAATTAGTAAGCATATAATCATTAGAAGTGCATTGAGACTAAGACATATTAAGAGGAGTATCATGGGTGCTTTGATAGAAATTGTATCATGTAAATCAGTAGCATTGTAGTCCATCATAGGAGAAGAATGATGTGCAATATAAGTAGTAACTTCATTATCATGCATGAGAGGGATATCACTGAGGGTAACATTATAACATTATTCGTGGAAGAATGTGTGGCAAGGGCATTGTGTGATATGGCATGGGTAGAAAGAGTTACATGCATAGTATGTAACCAAGGACGGCCTAAAAGGATATTATAATTGAGATTGTGAGGCATAACATGAAATAGAACATCAAGAGTGCAAGGACCTACTGGTTATGTAAAACATGAAAAATTATGGCTGATCTGAATGTTATAATAACAATAAATGAATGAAAATTAAGTACATTAATAATGTGTAAGAAAACTAAGTAATAAATAATGAAACCCTAATTGCAAGAAGAGGGTAGAGAGGCTTAGTTGATTTGCGGAGTTTTGGAGAATGCATGAGTTGGAAAATTGGAAAAACGAAGCATAGCACCGCATGTTTGGAGCACAAAAAAATGTAGAACTAGAGGAACATGCTAGACCGGGGCCCCTGAAGAGGGACAAGGGCACCCGTGGGCACCCAAGACCTATTTTTGGGTGCACGGGTCTCTGAAATTATGAGAAATCCTCGTATGAGGTGTCGCAAGTGTTTGTCTTTATTGACCTTTGTCGTTATGTGGTCGCACCAAGATTTCTAAGCTCATTGTAAACTGAAATGAAGAATGAACCTGGAAAACCCTCAAATAGACATCAAATCCCAAAAAAGAAAGATGCGTAATGAAGGGTCATACTTGTCCTCAATCTGTCATAATGGTGAACTTACAACTGAGCATTGACTACATCTCAACCCCAATGTAGTTTTTGTGTGTGTGTGCACGGAATTGTACCCTAGGTTCCTCTTGTGCGGTTGCACTTGTAGTGAACAAGTAGCTAGATGTAAAATTTAATAAATGTGTACATGGAATAGAATGAACTTCCCTCCTATGAAGCGTGATGCAAAAACTAGCCCTTTGTGTCCCTTGTGATGGAGCTAGATAGATGCAATGGAGCTCTTATATTCCTTTGATAGATGCAACCTTAGGTGGTGATAACTAGTGCTTAGTGCTTGGTCCCTTATTATGATCACATAACTTTATATTTATATGATTCCTTTGCTTGAATTTCGTAATCAACCCCAAAAAGGTTGACTACCAAAAAGATAAGATGCTCAAATGACTAGAAAAGACCCAAAAAGTGTGAGTAAAGTACAAAGAGAACATGGGTGCCTAGAGGGGATGAGGGCACCTGGTGTTGGCATCCTGGATGGGCACTAGTGTCCAGGATGAATAATGCTAAAGACTAAAAAGGCAGACTGAGCAAGTAAGGGTGTAAGAATGAAAGTAGCAACAAAAGGAAAAGAAAGGTGGCCAAAGACATGGGTTAATTAGTACCGTTCTTACTTAGGAATCATATGAATAGTAGTATGTAATTAGGACTAGATAATTACCCAAAGTGTGTGATTTTATGTCTACATTTTCCCCACTTTATGTTGGTGAATGGAAATCTCAGTAACATAAATTAGATAGAGATGTGTACCTGATAACCATGTAGATCAATGATGCAAGCATGCCGAGGGGCTAGACAAAGTGGAGTGATAAAAATGTGAAGCGTGGATGCAAAGGAGGAAAAAGTGCAAAAAGTAATGAAAATGAACCTAGGGCAGAAAACACATGTGTAGATGTCACAATGTACCTGTTGTTGATGTCAATGTGTGTGATGTTGGTGATGATGTTGATGTTGACTACCGCTTCCTATACGGATGGACCTATTAAAGAGAAGCTGAAAAATAGTCAAACACACATGTATATTTGTAAGAAGCATGTAAAGGAGTATGTAAAATGAAAAAATGTGAAAAAGAACATGTGCATCGATCCGTAATGATAAAAGAGGATAAAGAAAGATCGTATACATGATTTCGACGAATGATTTTTTTGGGCGATATCACGCCAGTGTAATGGAAGAAGTGTAGAGATAATTGTCTAGTGTCATCTGTCAACCTTTAACTACTTCCCACTATGTAAAACACCATTACATATGGTGTGTATAAACGCATGCTAAGGAATATTTGCCCTGTAAAATCTGTTGTGTATGGAGTTCTGCATATTATGTTGAACTACCAATCGTTGTGTAATTGTCGCCCTAGTCTCGGTATCCAATAAAGCTGTTGCATTACCCCCTAGTTTCAGGCATCCAAGAAAGGTCATTGTGTTAAGGACCCAAGTCTGATTTTGAGACTTGACCAAAAGCGAAAAAGCTGTGTTATATTAGTCTTTGTGTTGTGTATAACGTTGTATGTGGTGACTGATTCACCCATATGATGCCCCCTCATTTGGGGTGCATGGGACATCATTAAATAAGTATGCAACCCAAAAGAGGATTGATCATTGTGTTGAAACTATGCCCTACATGGGGAGGGGATGTGCTTGGTATAGACTAAGGCATGTGCAAACAAATTTGTTAGGAGATAAGTGTTTTGTAAAAGATGAAATGTAAGCTACATAGACAATGTATAAGCTAAAACACAAGCAAAAGACAATGTAGACCATGAAAAGTGAGTTACAAACATGGGACATCACTCACAATGTCACAAGACAATCAAGACCATATGGGTCATAAGAAGACAAGTTTGTACACAAGACAAAGGAAAAGCCCACTTAAAAGAGCAAACATTGATAAGAAATGGAAAATAATGTAACAAACAATCATGGAAGCAAGTAGCCCTGCATAACAAATGTTGCACATGAAGCACCCGTTAGCATGTAAGAAAAGATAAAAAGTATGTCAAGTCATGTATAATCTGATAAAGGAGTGTGTTATGAAACAAAATGAAATAATAACACCTTTAGTGTATGAAAGTGGATGCCCCAGGATCCGTTGTGGGACCGGTACAGTACTATGCCAAGCATCCATGATCTACGATCACAACTAGAAATCAAGTGAACATGCATGTGTGTATGATAAAGATAATGACATACAAGATATCTATCTAGCATGTGTAATAAGATGAACATGTAACAAGTAAATGTAGGCAAGCGTAAATGTAACCAAGATATGCAGTATGTTGTGGATGAGGTGGAATGGAATGCAATGTGAATGATATGAGAAGTGTGCCTCCCGAGTGGATGTGTATGTATGCAATGAGGTTCATTTATTTATGCCCCCTCAATAGTCAAGAATGAACCATAAACGAGAGTGCATCATTGGGAAATGATTTGAAATTTTTGCAAGTAAGATGTTGATCGTAGGTTGTCATGTGATGTGTAGGATTGAATACGAAAAGTAAAATTGATGAGGTAGTAGAATGTGTGATGATTTATCCTAAAGTGTATATCACTAAACGTGTGAGGAAGATGTCAAAAAGTGTGATGATGTAGCATAAAGTGTATATCACAAAATATATGGATGGAAATGATAGAAAGCATGATGATGTAGCACAAGGCGTATATCATGAAATATATGGATGGAAATGATAAAAAGCGTGATGATGTAGCATAAGGCATATATCACGAAATATAGGGATAAAATGATAGAAAGCGTGATGATGTAGCACAAAGCGTATATCACAAAATGTATGAGTAGGATGATAGGAGGTGTGATGATTTAGCATAAAGTGTATATCACAAAATGTATGAATAACATAATGGTGAAAAATGTCTCATAGTATGATAATAAGGGTGATTGATTGAGTGTGAAGATGAAAGTGTAGAATGATGTAAGTGTGTGGTGGGGTGAGGTTCACTTTTGATTTGGACCCTCAATGGTCAAGTATGAACCATTAGACTCGAGTGCATCATCGGGTAGTGGCGCTTGATGCATAAAAGTGGATGAGTAAAATTTGTAATATGTGTAGTAGATGTGGTGATGAGAAAGTGTGATGGATGTGTAATATGTATAGTGAGTAATGTACCTAGTGTGTGATAGAAGCTTCGAGAGGAAGATGACGTACGTGTCTAATGTATGTTATGTGAGGTAGGTAATGTGTAATGTGTAATGTGTAATGTGTAGTGTGACAAAGCAATACTAGAACAGTGTGGTTGGAAATCTTCCTAAGCAAAAAGTATGTAATGTGACCAGGTGATGATAAAGATGTGTTGTGAATGTGTCAAGTGTGTGAGAATGCATAGTGTGTAGTGCAAGATGTGGAGATTGTATAAGTGTGGAGGTGCAATGCACGTATGATGTTGAGGATGAGGATAATATAAAATGTATAGTAGTGTAGTGATGAATATGTATGATAAATAGAACGATGTATAATGTAGTGTATAGCTTACAAGATGTAGTAGCATCTAATGTGCATTGTGTGAGGTTCATATATATAGGATGCCCTCAATAGTGAATCAAAGAACAAGAGTGTGTCATAGGCTAATGATGATGGAAATGTATGCACATGATGAGTGTAAAGGATGAGACGCAATGTGTGTAAGTGGAAAAGAGTGATGGTGATAGATGTGTGATGTCATGAATGTTTGTTTGGAATAGATGGTGTGTGATGGTGCTAGAGTATAAGAGGTAATGTATTATTAATTGAGAGTGATGGCAAGAGTTTAATTTCAGAAGACAGAATGATATTCATTCAATGCGTGTATTTACAAACAAGAGTGCCAAGCCTTATAAAGGCTGCGGGAGGAGAGAAGGAGAGAGGACAGTTACAACTGTCTATTAATTGTCCATTAACAACAATGGATTAAACTAATGCTTAAACAAATGCTAACATTCCCCCCCTTAATACATTGTTCGTAAAAACATACATTTCCTGATAATAGGTCCCCCCCTTAAAGAGAACATCGCAAAGAGGGTCTTCACACGAGCATGTGCCTACATGGTCTCACATGGTTTTTCTAAGGTTGACCAAAAACCTAGAGGGACAGGAACACTTTCCGACTGTTCACCTCGGTGGTTTTACAGGATTACCACGAACCAAGAGGATTTTACCTCGGTGGTTTTATAGGCATACCACGAACCCAAGAGGATGATACCTCGGTGGTTTTACAGGATTACCATGAACCCAGGGCAAGTACCATGCGCTGCTTTTAGTGCTTTTCTGTTCCCCACAACGCTCTTCAATTAGAAGGTCCCAAACAGGAAACTTCGTATCATCTGTACTTTATTGAATAACACAACAACAGGAACACGACACAAAACTGAAACTGAAATAAACAAGCCAAAAATTGAGGAATAGGTCCTCAATACCTTATTCTGCCACAATCTCTGTCGGCGGCCTCGTCGCTTGTGGCTTGCAAGAGGTCGCTGGATTTCCTCCAGCCTCCGTTATCCTCCGTCCTCCTGTTCAGATGCTTACAATACTAGAGATGATGTGAAGCCAATCTCATCAACAGCTTCCTCACTCTCATCAGAATCTTGTGGATCTTCTGTATGAGCAGTATTAGCTCCATTGTGTTTTATATTTCCTTGTAGAACATCTCTTGCTCGGATATGACAGTTCCACATTGTATGACCTTTCTTCTGACAATAGTGGCATTCAATCTCTTGTTTAGGCCTTAGTTTATTTTTATCTGATCTCCTATGAAATTTTCTGTTTGTGGAATACAGTGCACTTACTTGTTGAGTATCACCTTTCGCAACATCGTCGATTATGCGTTTTCCTCTGCGAGAAGAGCCGTGATCATGTCATCTAGAGATTTAGACCGAATTTGACCGAGAGTAAAAACAACATTCTTTGTATTTGGAAGATAGACTGTTTAATAGGATAGCTTTGGCATCCTCATCTTCTATCACAGCTTTGACTTCTGCTAGTTGTTGGAGCAGAGACCGAAGATTATTAATGTGACTAGACATAGAAATGCTTTCTTCCATTTTGAATCTATATAACTGAAGTTTTAGGGAAAACTTCGCGTTCACTGCTTTCGCTCCAAATAATTGATTTAAATTATCCCACATGTCCTTGGAAGATTTATTGAGATCAACATGATGGAGTTCAGAATCGGAGAGAGCAAGGCCAATAATGGCTTTTGCTTTATCATCTCTGCACTGCCATTCTGCTAATTTGGCGGCGTCTGTGGGCATTTTCTCTTTCCCATCTACTATACCCCATAAGTTTTTATGCATAAGTTGCATTTGAATCTTCACCTTCCATGTATGAAAGTTTAACCCCGAGTATTTTTCCAAGTGAATGTCCATAATAACTACTGGAGAAACGAAAAAAATGGTGAGGTAGGAAGTAAATTACCGTGAATGTCCATCAGGTAAGACTAGCATTGCAGACTTTCGGGCACTCGTCAGCCAGGCCTATGCTTCTCGATTGAGTTCCATCCCCGAAACAGAAGAACCTGCAATATTCTGCTGCTCAATGGCTTCACGAGTAACAAAGCTCAAATTGGTAATAATATCTCGGCAGAAATTGAGGGCAATGATGAACGAGAAACAGGTTGTGAAATTTGCCCAGATAATAGGGTTCCACATAGAAATATTGAATCCAAAAAAAAAAAACAAGCACTGAGATGGTGGAGATTTTCAGAGTGTCAAGCGTAGATTTAACCCTTATACGCTGGTGGCCATACAGAACATGTCGTTTTGGGTGCTCAAATCCACGCCATCAAATGCAGGTTTCTAACCACCAATCTAAAATCATAACGTGCAATCTCTAGGCGCAGGTCTCCTCCTTTCCTTGCAGCAGGTCCACTAAACTTTAATTTGGCTTCTCCAAATTTGCACGCAGGCAGAGGAACAGGTACTCCAATCTTCACGCTTGCTTGGGCTCCTTCCACGGCTCACCTCCTTCCTGCTAGGTCTGCACGTCAATGATAGCAGAATACATGCGGTTTGGGATGGCACTGCTCACATACACCACCGTTGAAACCAATGAATGATGACTATCAAGCAGATCGAACAGTTCGACTCCTCCACACAGGACGCTTCCTCTTTGCATCCACGCCAAATGAAACGCCACGCTCTGATACCAATGATGGCAAGAGTTTAATTTCAGAAGATAGAATGATATTCATTCAATGCGTGTATTTACAAACAAGAGTGCCAAGCCTTATAAAGGCTGCGGGAGGAGAGAAGGAGAGAGGACAGTTACAACTGTCTATTAATTGTCCATTAACAACAATGGATTAAACTAATGCTTAAACAAATGCTAAGAGAGAGGTGTATTAAATGATAGAAATTTTTTTTTGTATGTGTCATGGTTGTAAATGTATGTATGTGCGAGTGATTATGCAATGGAATGAGGTTATTATTGGAAGATATCCCTCAATTGTCATATAAGAACCATAAGAATATGAGTGTGTCATCAAGAAGTGACGATACAAATATATGTAGATATGTGTGTTGATAAGATGCAAGGTGATGAGAATGTAACATGTGTAATGATTTCTAGAAGGGAGGTGGGGCGGGAAATAACATGATGCCCCCAAGCGTGTAATAATGAAAGTGATTAGGTGAAGTCATCTAAAATGTCATCATTGTCAGGGTCAAAATCATATGGTGAGGCATCTAAGATCTGATAAGCGATAGTGATGAGTTGGTCACGTAAATTTATGTCTAAGCATAATTTGTACATGCCCATAGCATACTCCTCATCGGTGAAGGGTGGTAACGGACAACTATGTGCATACCAGTGAGTGAGATTATGTGTATAGCCAAAAAAGAACTTGTTGCAAATGAAGATATGACCAAATGGCATAGGAAATGAGATATCAATATGATCAGGGTCTAATGTACCCCAATGTAAGCAAGCCAAGATTTTCCTAACATAAGTGGAGAAGAATGAGGGACTCGTGCAAGGTAGACTGTGAGACAAAAGACACACAAACCATAAACAACAATGATAGTGATGAATCCATAATAGAGATGAGGATCATGAGTTGGAGGATAAATATCCTCGAAAGCAAAGCCTAGCTGATTCAAACCATCATGTGAACATATAGTGACATCGCAAGTAGGATCAAATGGAATGTGCTCCCAATAAGAATCATTCATGAAAAGTGTACATGTAAAGGGAGGACGTGCTAAA
Organism: Taxus wallichiana var. yunnanensis; assembly: GCA_018340775.1. Lineage (NCBI taxonomy): Eukaryota > Viridiplantae > Streptophyta > Pinopsida > Cupressales > Taxaceae > Taxus > Taxus wallichiana. The sequence goes on along the minus strand of CM031244.1, from coordinate 546,025,765 downwards.
GGTGGATGCACATGTGATAGTGAAGTAGGTGGAATGACATTAGATGTGTGGGTAGGTCCTCGATAAAGTACCATAACAATAATAGCAATGAGGTGGGGTGGTGTTGTAGTTGGGACCGAATCTATCATGCAAATAACACCTTCAAGTGGTGGTAAATGTGGTATCTCATCTATGGGTTGTGGTTCATCAGTAGTATCAGACCGTGGAGTAGGAAGTGTAGTATTGGGATCATGGTCACAATATTTGAATGGATGACGGTCACAAAAAAAGTATATTCGATACCCTCATGTAGGAATTTAACACAATGATGCATGGTAGAGGGAACCGCTTGCATGACATGAAGCCATGGCCTACCAAGTAAACAATTATATGAAACCGAAAGTTAATGACAAAGAATACTATGTTGAGGGTTTTGGCCCTACAGTGATAGGTAGAACAATGTGACCTACGCATGGACAAACAAAACCATCATATGCATGAAGAGAAAGAGATGATGGGCTAACATTTGTAGCAGAAAGACCAATCTTTTCAAGGAATGACATAGGACACAAATTGAGTTTAGATCCATTATCGATTAAAGTACACTTGATACCCATATTGTAAATACAAATCATGATATGCAAGGGTGGATCATTATCGAAGATAGAAAGATCAATAATAGGATTAGATGGAAAAGCAATATGTTGGGAAAATGCATCGACAAATGAGTGATAGACTAAGTCTGGATGCATATCAATAGGAATACGAGTGGTAGCGAGGAAATTTTAGATTCTATGTCGTAATTCAAGATTGATGAGAAAGAAGTCATTAATTGAGATACTCATGATGATGAAGTGCTAGAAAGATAAGCAATAAAGATCCTAATAGTGTGTAGATCGAGTTTGGGTTCACCAAAATGATTATGCAAAATATGAAATATTATGCCTAATCGAATGCTATAAGTAGCTTGATAAATGAATGATAATTAAGTACAACAATAATGTATAAGCAAACTAAGTAATAAATAATGAAACCCTAATTGCAAGGAGAGGGTAGAGAGGCTTAGCTGATTCACAGAGTTCTGGAGAATGCACAGAGTTGGAAAAATGGAAAAGACGAAGCACACACTGTCGTGATTGGAGCACATAAAAATGTAGAATTGGAGGAACAAACTGGAATGGGGCGCTCGTGGGAACCCGAGACCTATTTTTGGGCACTTGGGTTTGCGAAAATGCTCAAAAAACCTCCTTTGAGGTGTCACAAGGTGTTCACATTTAGTCTCCTTTTATCATTATGTGGTTACACCAAGATTGTTGAGCTCAGTTGTAAACTTGCAATGAAGAATAAACTTGTAAAACCCTCAAATAGACATCAAATCCCAAAAATGAAATATGCAGAATGAGGGTTTGAACTGTCCTCAACTATCACAATGGTGAACTTATGACTGATCATTGCACTATATCTCAGACCCAATGTAGTTCTATGTGTGTGTGTGCAAAATTGTGCCCTAGGTTGCTCTTGTGTCAGTAGCACTTGGATAGTAAACAAGTAGCTAGATGTAGAATGTAATAAATGTGTGCATGGAATAGAATGAACTTCTCTCCTATGAAGTGTGATGCAGAAAACCAACCCTTTGTGTCCCTTTTGATGGAGCTAGATGGATGTAATAGAGCTCTTAGATGACTTTGATGGATACAACCTTAGGTGGTAATAGCTAGTGCTTGGTCTCTTATTATGTTCACATAACTTTATATTTATATGAATCATTTTATTGAATTTCGTAATTAACCCCGAAAATTTTGACTACCAAAAAGATAAAATGCTCAAATGACTAGAAATGACCCAAAAAGTGTGAGTAAAGTACAAAGAGGATAGGGCCGCCTAGAGGGGACGAGGGCATCTAACACCGACATCTGGCTAGGCATTGGTGTTCGGGATGACCAATGCCGAAGAATAAAAAAGTAGATTGAGCAAGTAAGGATGTAAGACTCTGAAAGTAATAAAGAAGGAAAAGAAAGGTGGCCAAAGTCATGGGTTAATTAATACCATTCTTACTTAGGAATCATATGAATAGTAGTCTATAATCAAGACTATATAATTACCCAAAGTGTGTGATTTTGTGTCTACACTTACAGTAATGGGTAGAGTGATTTCTCCCAACACTTGCTTAGGTGTGTTATCAAATCCATGGATACATAGAGTAGATGGAGTTAGATCAGCAATAGAAAGTCATATTTGATGGAGAAAGGAAATGTTACATATATTAAGACTAGATCCATGATTAACTAAAGCACGCTTAAGAAGCACATTAATAATTTGAACTTGAATATAAAATGGAGAAGCATTATCATCAATTCTATGGTAATCCATAAAATAATTTGACACAAGAAAGCGAAATAGACAAACAGATTTGTATTAAAAGTGATGTTGATAAAAAATGACTATCATCAAATGCATAAAACTACCATATCTCGAAACATAATTTGAATTTTATTAAAAAAGGGATTTTTGAATCTAATGATGTCACATAAAAAACCTCCAAGGATTTTCTCAAAAGTGTCTATTTTTCAAATTATGCCTTAATTATCAAAAATGTAATTTTGAAATTCTGAAAATTGAAAAAATAGGGCAAACAAAAAGAGGTTTTCGTTAAATATGTAAAAATGAAAAATAAACTCAAAGGAATTTTAAAATAGAGTCGTTATGCTTGAGATATGAAACAAAAGGTGTTTTGAAAATTAGGAGCCCTAGAAAGTGACCCAAAGGGTAGGATGAAGCATGAAACCTTAGGAAAATTTTTGCAAATCTGATTTATGACAGGTGATAGATGAAAATTAGGTTTGGATATGAAGATAAGATGCAGATATGAACCCTAATGCAACTAGGGTTTGGGTTTGGAGAAGAATGGATCCGTTAAAGAGTATGCAAAGGAGGTTCACCAAATAATTTAAATAAATTTAAATCTTTATCAAAGGACTGAGATCAAATGAATATAAAAATGAAAAAATAGATCTATCATGTAAAGTACAAGCAAGTGTGCAAGATAGGAGGTGAGAATAACTTAGCTTGTATTAAGAGATCTAAGATAGAATCGACTGGAATAGGTTAGATCTGGACTTTATAAGCTCTGTCTGAAAACCGAGATATGGAACCTATTTAGATTGTACTACATAGATGAGGACATGACCGCCTATATTTATGGAGACGAAGGGAGTTTGGTGATAAATACTCATGGAAGATAGTTCCTCGGTTGATATAAAGAAAACGTAAAGATTTTGCTTCATCAATTTATCATTACAAAACCGACAATTTTTTTTGAATGAATGGCAAGATTATCATTTGGTTCAAGAAATTTTTCAATTCATTATTGTTTTTCGGTGTAGCTCTAGTTTCTATTCTTATTATCAAGCCATGTGGGCTTTTTGTGCCTTCTCCGGTTAATTGATCTCCTTCATTCCCGAAGCTTCATGCATTGATTGCATTACTTTGTTAGGGTACCTATTTCTCTCACCCTATTATTGGGTTTGTATAAAATTTGTTTTTCCTCCATTATTTTGTAAATATTTTTCTTATCTTATGCATGGTTTTCTTTCCTATTTTGGCTTGTTTCCCTTTCCATTTCTATGTGTTTATGTGAGTATGTGTTTAATAATTGTAGTTGTAATGTAAGCCCATGAAATATGACCCTTATGTCTAATAGATGAGGAACTATTTTGAACCAAGATATTATAAAGTCTCAACTATGCCTTTTTTTCCCGACCCAATCTGCACCCAACCCAAGCTATATCCCCAATCAAAGCAATCCATTGTCACACAAAAATTAAACTAGATCCCAACACTACTTTATACAGAAAATATTACTTAGAATCTCCATAATCTCTATCATGTGATAACTTTTGACACAACAAAGTTATCCCAAAAAGATTAAACCTGACCATTCTTCTTATCAACCAAAGCCTTCTATTATATATGTAATTCCTCTTTCATCTCATGTAATTTCCGTTAGCATGTATTCTTCACCTACCAAATCTCAAATGGAGGGAGAAAACAAGGTTGTTTTCAGAACTCAAAAAGTTGATGAAGATAGAAAAAGGTCAAAAAGGTCAAAATCAAAAAATTTCATATGTATCCTTGAACTTTGCTTAAATAACAAATAAAGGCTTATTCACAATCCATGCCCATAGGAAATGCATATGCGGCTGACGAAATAGCGAATGAAACCACTCCCAATGTTCCTGGTTATAGACATAATTTTGATAGCGGTTCTTTTTGGAAAAAATCTTTAAAAATTGAATATCAAATTTCCCGTCTTCATGACAAACAACCAAAAGGATACAATAGTGTTCACCAAGGAGATTTTGAGATAAAATATTTGTCTCACAGGCACTACTTTGATGCTCTCCAAATTCCTGAGATGGTAATTCTTAGGGATTCCAAGGAGTTGGTTCTCCCCACTGACAAGCAATAGCCATTTTGGATGAAATTGGTTACGAGAGTTTCTCATTGGTTATATAGACAAAATTTCCCAAACATTTTCTCTCCTTTGGTGTCGCGCAATTAGAAGAATTTAGGAATTGTCCTTAGTTCCAATGTTTTTCCCAAAACAGGAGACAAATGCATTTGGTATGTGCGTGTTCCATTTGCCCATTGATTCCTAAGAAAAAGAATGGATTAGGTTCCCACCAAGCGCGACATCGCTGCCGCAGTTCTCCCCACGAGGAACCTCAAAACGTTCCATTTATTCTCGAGTTCCGCAATGGGTCGAAAAATGCGATGGAGTTGAAATTGTTCAAGTAGTGCCTTCTTCAATCTGGATCTTCTTGTAATACGAGAAGATCAAACATAAGTCATACGAAGCATCACCGTGATGAGACTCGGTCATGTAGTAGACTGTACATATAATAAGAAGAGTGAATCCAACTTTCTTCACGTAATGTGGAATGACTGAAGATAAGTTTGAGTATACAGGTTTCTGAAAATCTCATGAATCTTATCAAAATATGTACTCACAATTTATATCTTTGTCAATATATATGTGGAAGGAGAATACTCAAACTTTCTATGTTGAGATTCAGGATGAAGTAATGAATGAAGTCACAAGCTATTGGGCTTTGAAAATGCCTACCCAACATGTTACTTCATGGACTGCATTAATTGTGGGAAACGCCATGGTTATATTTTGAAAAGACAATGGAAATCTGCAAACCCTAAAGACTTTGTACTTCTAGTTTGTTTTTGTCTTGCATTCTTCCTTTCATGTAAAAGAGAGAAGGTTTTATTTTTTGTTTGTGTTTGAGATAACCAATCAGTATACTACTGAGGATTTATCTCTTCCTCCTTCATTTTCTCCTTCCTTCCTCCTTCTTTCCATTTTTGTTCTCTTTGTGCTTTCAGGGTAAAAGCAACAAAAATACAAAAATCTCACTAAACAAAGGAACTACCCCTCTCAAGTGTAGAGGAATATCACCCTGTCAATAGGTGAATTTCCTAATTGTTGCAGGTTTTGTGCTGCTTCCATTTGGCAAATTGAGATCACACATTGCAACATAAAAGACCACAAACAAGATTCAAAGAGTTAGAAGTATATGTATAGATGGGCATGCATATAGAAAATAAATGAGAATAACAAGTCCACCACAGTGAAACTAAATATACTCTTAGATATAAAATTATCACGATTCAAAAATCAAGAAATATTTAAAGCAACCCTTAAAAACACTTTCAAGAGGTAGAGAATACAATATCATGTATGACTAGTTGCCCATAAACAACAATATGTTGATTCCCATAAATTATCCACAAAGTACTTATTGCATGTAAAATATCTAGGCTTAAGAGTGGCAATACAAGTAGTTTTCCTACAAATATGTGGTATGAGATGAAGAGTGAAAGGAAAAAAATAGAAATTGAGATGGATAAGGAAAATAAGAAGACTTATGCAAAAATGACACAGTTTAAAATGGAAACTTATATGAGTACATGGAAGGAAGAATTTATTTCCCTAAAAAACATAACTCCATAGGCTTTTGGAGTGAAATGCACCAAAAGAGATAAAAAGCTATTATAGACATTGTGGCAATAACATGCAAAGTGTGGAAAAATTACTCTATAAATGATATTAAGATCAAGATATCCCCTCATAATCAACACAACAATCGAGATCTTCTCTATATAGGATATTATATAAGCTATAATGAGACTAGCATGGGGTAAGGAGCAAGACGTAGATGTGATATAAGCATAATATCTAAAGTGGAGTTTTAAAGTCCTCATACATCACATCAAAGGAATATTCAATGACTTCCTTCAAGAAGGATTCCCAACAAATTAGATGACAACTACCATTGTTGTTATTTATAAAAGGGAAGATATCAATAATTCGTCGAACTATCATGCTATAGTGGTTAAACCTCTTGTTTGAAAACTATTTGGGAGTATTGCAGAGTGAAAATTACTAGTTGGGAAGAAAAAGAGAGGAAAATACAAAAAGGATAGGCGAGTTATAGATCGAAGCACTCCATTATCGACCATTGTATCACTCTTTTGGACTTATTTAAAACATATGGAATAACCAAAAAGAAGAAGATTTTGTTGATTTCTAGACTTCAAAAAATAATTATATACAATAGTTAGAAGAAAAGTTTGGAGCATGATGGAGGTATTAGGGGTTACGGATGATTAGAGAGTAGTGAGACATAAGATTTATGGTCAATTTCGGCCAAAATCAAAATAGGTGAAGGAATATTAGAATGATTTAGAAGCGAAATTGGTGTCAAAAATTATGTGTGTTGTTCCCCATTTTGTTTGGGATATACACTGGTAAAATAGAAGATTCGATAAACAAATTTAATAGGGGTGTAAACCTAGCTAGCTATGTAATAAGACTACTATGTATGCATATGATATATCATAATTACAATTTGTAATACTATATATATATATATATTACTATATATATGCATATGATCTTATCCTAATTACAAAAAAACAATATGAGAGAGAACATGAAGGCCTTAAAGCACTTTTATCAAGAGTTAATGCGGGCCACGAATACCGGAACAACCAAATGCATGATATTCATGTAGAAAGGAAATCCATTAGAAGTGATGAAAGAATACAAGTACATTGGGATTTATTTTCACAACATGATTAGTGGGGAGATTTGCAACACAATAATTTAAGGGGGTGGAAGCTTTTATATTCTCTACAAAATAGATGCATGAATATGGTTATGGGATTGGAAAATAAAGAGAAACTTGTTCATGTTTTTGTCACTCTAGTACCCTAAATACGGACCAATGGCATTTGATAATTTTCCTTAGAAATTATCTCATCCCATTCATTTTTTTCACATAAATAACTAACTCCTATATGTATCTCACTCAATTTATCACTCTTTTTCGAGTCAAAAAAACCACTTTCTAAATATAGAATGAATCTTTGTGATCCATAACAAGTATTTCTAAAATCTATTTTTGGAAATTCCTAGAAATCTATTTTTAGTAGTTTTTCAACAACTTTTAGTATTTTGCAATTTTGAGGGCCTTCAAAGAATTTCTAGATTTTTATGATAGCAGTAATAAACAAATTGTAATAATTTTTGGAATTGACCATGCAAAGCTCATTCCGTTCTCTTTCCAACACTTCTTTCGGTTTGAAAAATGGATCAACAAGCTAGGAGATATGACCTTGACAAGGGGGACTAATAAAATAATAGTAATAGTTAGATAGATTTCATATTTGTCCACTTCTATCTTTTCAAATCCATCCATAAGGTGGATACGAATGGTATCCATGTAGGATGGCCTTTTAGTTCCCATCTGGAACCCTTCATATTCTATTTTTAGCAGTTCTTTCATATTCTCCTTGTACAACTATAAAGCAATTGATTTTGAATAAAGAGATAGATCTCCTAGCATACATCTCTCTTATGGAGTTTGCCAATTTGTGATTGCAATAATATTTGTTTATGTTTATAGCTCATTCATTGTGAATTTCATTTTCATAACACATTAAGCCTCATTGTTAGTGTGTTGTCCATTGGGTTGCACTTCAATCCAGATCACTTTGAACATTCAACCACCTTCTCCAACTAACAAAATTTAGTTTGTACCTTAGTAGGATGAAATTGATACCTAATCAATGATTTTTTCCTAAGGCTAATAGTTTTTTCCTCCACTCTCTTAATGATCTAATTTTCAAATGCAAAAACTCTTTTGGTTTTATTAGTGTCAATTAAGTGGGAAAACCATTCACAATAGTCACCTATATAAAAGCACAATCACACAACCCACTCAAAAGGGATCTTATCTCACATATTTGGGACTACTTAGGAGATCAAAAATCACCAAATCGCTAAATGACTTTATCAAGTGTAATGAAACTACTTAGATCTAAATATCAAAAGCGATGAAACATTAAAATATAAATAAATTATCGCAATATGAAATTAGAATGAATTAGCCACTTTGAAGAGGAAACCTCTAAACCATATAATAAGACTCAAGTGCTCAATATGATGATCAAACTACTAGTTACTCTCTCTCTCTCTCTCTCTCTCTCTCTCTCTCTCTCTCTCTCTCTCTCTCTCTCTCTCTCTCTCTCTCTCTCTCTCTCTCCTCCTCCCTCCCTCCCACACACACACACACACACACACACACCATTTTTTAAAACATATGCATGATTTATAACAACCTAATTATTAGAGTGATAGAGAATATTGAGATTCCCTCTATTCGATGCGTAGTCATCCTTAGCATGTCACAAGTTGCATCTCTTCTTTTGACAAATTCTTGATAACGCATAACACTCACTAGTTATAACCATCACTATATAATTTTGTGCGACTCTTATGCGCACCATAAAATAACTTACATTACATATTGGTCCAGCAAATAGTCTTGCATAGTTGTCACTCCACACCTTTACCTTTATAGCATATTCCATGATGCTCAATCACCCACACGCTTGTGTGCATGTTTTTAACTAAACTATGTAATTCTTCACAACCCTTGCATTGTGTACCAGAGCTCCACATTTTTGGCACAATCCAACAATTGTGTGATAGTTACTATGTAATCTATCTACTGTGATTCTTGATTGTATGATAGTTACTATGCAATTTATCTATGCAATCCAACCATTGTGTGATAGTTATTACACAATCTATCTTGAATAATGCCATGAAAAATTGAAACATTCCCAACATATGTATTTGAGAATATAAACCCATATCAATCTTAGAAAAGGTAAAAAGTTGTAATGAATAAGAGAACCCCAAGGAAGGAATCATGTAGGGCCAAACCCTAAGTGTAGAAGTGTTATTCTTATGTAATTAGGATTGAAACTTAGAACATATAGATGCATAACCAAATTTACAATAATATACTAAAATAGGGAATTAGGGTTTTGTTTGTAAACATTCAAAACACACGAGACATGTAATTAGTGTTAGAGTATCCACTTATCTTTTTTTATTTTATGCACTTGATTTGGACTTGGAATTAGGTCAAGCAAGTTGTGATAGTCTTAAAGTTTTTCATTTATATAATTATACTTTGAAACCCCTTTGAGCATTAAGGTCAAACTAAAAATCGATTGCCTAATGCTTCCATCCTTCATGACACTAATGTCTAGTGTACCAGAGAGTTTTTGCTTTCCAACTTTAACTTAATAAAATGAAATGACAAAAACAAACCGACCTAGGAAGATGGTGGGGTTTCACGATAACCGTGGTGATGAATGTTGATATCATTGGATATATATCCTCCTTCTTTCTCCAACGATGAAACCCGTAGAGATTAAATACAACTAAAAAAATAGATTAGGTATATGGGATAACAAGTTGCATAAAGCAGAGGCCGATTCCAGGGAATCTAAAGGGACTTCATTAGAGGATGTCAGCCCATTTTTAAACAATTAAGTGAATTGATAATAACGATAAGGATATATAAATGACAAAGATAGGATGATAATGGATAAGACTATCTAGAACTCAAGGTGGAAGGGTAAGTCTGTGCAGCTTCGAATGTGGCCCAAGCCAAAGTGGATACAATTTGAACAAACTCAAAGTAATCGTACTAAAAGTGTTCAATATCTGTTGGATCTCGTTGAGGAACTCAAACTAATATTTGATGTCTTCGATGTCGGAAGAAAAATTGAATTACACGTGATGTAAGTTCATGAAGGATGTTGTATTGTTCCCACAAGATAGGTTGATGAACTATTATGAGGTCGTAGATACTTGTAATAAGATGAGACCGGTTAGGTACTACCATCTAAATTTGAGCTACGCTTGAAACAAATAGGTTAAACCTCAAAATATTTGATGAAAGTGACAAATATTTATAAATTGATTGATTAGTGTTTTTAGACAAGGATCATTTGGTGATTTAATGGAATCACAGACGATTTGGCGAGAATCACAAGTGATTCAAGTAATTTTTGGTGATTAATGCAAAAATGAAAAAATCTAAAAATGATAAACAAAGTTCTTAGATGATTATTATTTATTGCTTTTAATGTTTTTATGAAATGTAAATGATGAAACAACACATAGAAATACTTCTTGATGTGGAAATAGGTTGAATAGCTTACGTAGATGTTGGATTAGGTTGATTGGGGTTGGCAAATTTTGAGATTCTGGGAAGAGGGTTGATGAAAGGACTCTCCAAAATGAAGTGTTGTGAAAGCTTGAGGTTGATATAGACCCTTGGTGATGTCTAGAGTGACAAATTTATTTTTCTAGCTGGAAACAAAGTGCAAGAACATGCAAAATAATTTTGAAGATCCCCAAGAGAGGAGTAAAAATTGTTATTTATAATCGTAGCGGTTTGTTAGAAACACGAGGATCTAGAAATTTAGGGGAAAAATTTTAGAAGTGGTTGAAACTTCTTTCTAAACATGAATTTTTAGGTGGTGTGTGGGAAAATGGTTAGGGAGAGGTTATGGTCAAGTTGGGGAAATTATGATGTTAGGGTAAAATAGGTTTGAGGTGGTTTTGAGATGGTTAGGTAGTTTTAGGAGGTTTGGGATAGGTAAATGTAATTTAGGATTGGTAAAAAATGATTTTACAAGTGAGGAAGATAGCTTAGGATAACGATGTTTTGATGGATTTTGATTAAATAATATGTGTATTGAAGGAAGTAGGTGGGTGACAAAAACCCGGTGTCTACATTTGCCCCTATTTTTCGAGTAGTTTGTGACAGCCAAACTGCTGGACAAAACTGGTGTGATAAGGTTTGTTTTATGCTGGGATTGTGTAGACACTAAATCACACACTTTGGGTACATTTCTAGGTCCTGATCACATACCACTATTCATATGATTCCTAAGCGAGAAAAGTACTAATTGACCATTGTCTTTGACCTCTTTATTTTCTTTCTAGTTTCCTTCTTGGTCTTACACACCCCTACGCCCACTCTAACTTTTAACACTTTGGTTTATACGAGTTTGGACACCAACACCCATCCTAGATGCCAGCGTTAGGCACCCCTAACCTCTTTGTATCTTGCTCACATCTTTTGGGTCCTTTCTAGCTATTGGGCATCTTTATTTCTTATGGGTCGGCCTTTTAGTGGTTAATTATGAAATTCAAACAAGGGAATCATATAAATACAAAGCTATGTGACCATAATAAAGGACCAAGCACTAAACATTACTATCACCACCTAAGGTTGCATCCAAGAGCATTCAAACATCCATCTAGAATCACACAAGGGACAAGGGACTATTATTTCTGCATACACACATAGGAGGGGAAGTTCATTCTTTCATGCACACATCTATTTACATATTTTACATTTAGTTATTACTAGTTATCACATGCAACTCGCACAAGAGTTACCTAGGGCACGATTCTACAAACACATAGAAATACATGGGGTTTGAGATGCAATGCAGCATTTGGTCGTAAGTTCACTTTGTTGATAGCCGAGGACAATCCGACCTCCCATTTTACATATTTCTTTTTAGGATTTGATGTGATTTTGGGGTTTTGTAGGTGTTTCTTTCTAATTATAGGTTTAGTGAGCAACAATGAGGTCAGCGAAATAAGCATGAGTAATCAAAGGTGACAACCATCGAACATCTCGCAACCTCGCGAAATTGGTTTTCATAGCTTTTGAGTAGTCACAATCACCTAGAATAGGTCTCTAAAGCACCCCAGACACCCCTAACCCTCCATAGGTTCCCCGGTCTTGGCATTTCTAACACTCTGTAAATTTATGGGTGTTATTGCGACACTTGGAGTTCTAGTTCCAACAATTTTCCAACTCAAAGCATACCTTTGGGATTATTGCGAATCAGCTAAGAATTCTATCCTTTTATTTGCAACTAGGGTTTTAAATTTAAATTTCTTATTTTCTTGGATCAAATATGTACTTAATTGTTTATATCATTGCGTTATTTCATAAGTTATTTTTAATATCTATTTATTTCAATATTTTTTTAATCATTTGGTGAACCCCACTCGTGATCAGTCATTTGGATCCTTCTTTAGTACATCATATTTTCTATCATGGCTCCTAAGGTTCATCAAATCTCTTTGTCTAAATTACTTCAAATGCATTCACCTTGCAAAGAGGTTCTTCAAAAAGTCTTAGACACCATGTATCTTCCTAAAGATATGCCACCCTGCTTTCAAGTCAATGTCATCTTCAATCATCTTTCTGATGAATCTCTTGGTTCTAATTCCAATCAATCTATTTTCACATCCATTCAAGCTCTTCATTATTTATTTCAAGATAAATTTTAGGATATGGAATCAACAATTATATCTCTTAAATCTGAAATCCAACATCTTAAGGATGCTTCTCAAGCTCATGTTTGTTCTCCTTCTACATCTCATCTTCATTCTATGTCTTCTACATGTTCTCATATTAGTGAACCTCAAATCTTGCCACTCCCCATGCCTCTCAAGTTTTCACTCAATGATAAGCAACAATATATTCTTCCGCAGACTCATAACTCATTAATTAATCAACTTGCCATCTACTCATTGCTATCCTCCTTACCACTTGCAAAATATCAAGGTCTTCCATATTGCAATTATCGTTGAATTAATGGACATAATGACAATGATTTCTATGTTTTACAATGAAGAATCAAGCATCCTCAGCATCAAGGTTTTATCTCATTCACTGCACATCATTTTGTTATATGGTTCTCTCTACTTGTCACATCTCAATGGGTTCCTAAATCTGAGTCATTTATGTATAATGAGCATCATGTCATCACTTATAATGTTTCTTCTTCCGTCACTTAATGAGCATCATATCATCACTTCTAATGTTTCTTCTTCCGTCACTCAAGCACTACCTATGCAATCCACTCAAACTAAGCAACCGCCTCTCAAAATTAGTCTCACTCTGCCTCCTCTCAATTCATCTATAGCACTATCAAGTCAGCTTAAGCAACCTCCTCTAAACATCAGTTCAACCCCTCCTACTGATTTTTCTACAGCTTTACCCAATAATCCACCACTTCAAAGACTTAATCATTTTGGTCAAATCAACTACTCCTTTTATCGATGGCCAAAGACACATTTCAAACTCGGCACCATCACATGGTCCTCTTTTGCTACCTACCATTTGTGTTGGCTCTTTCTCTTATCATGAAATAGACAACACTCTCTCACAATGGCAAGGCATCTCTCGCATTCTTTGCATAGATCTCCATCATTGACACACTTGGGGGCATCATGCTTACACATTCCCCACCTTCTAGCATCATCGGGTGTCTCACTGATTCGACTATTTCATTTCTTACTTTGCATCTATTATTTCACACAAATCTTTCACATCTTGATACATTTATATCGTCATTACCCTATGATTTACTCTCATGATTTGGTTTACACGTGACTATTGAGGGCATACTATACACACATTAACCTCACACACTACACACTTTGTTAGAGTAATTATTTACCTTAGCTCATGTTCACCTAGGTAATTTATTTACCTTTATTTTATTTATCATCACCTACTTATGTGTGTGGATATTTCTTTTATCTTATTTAGATATTAGGAAGATATTATCCAGTTATTAGGTATAGTTCTTTCCTTGATCTATGGTATTGACTAGATCTTTGATGACTAGTTCTTTCCTAAATCTATCGTCTTGACTAGTTCTTTGATGACTAGTTCTTTCCTTGATTTATGGCTTGATCTACGACATTGACTGGTTCTTAGATTGATCTTCCTTTCCTATATAAGCAAGGCCCTTTCTCATTATACTTCATAGAGTTCCATAATAATATATGATATTGTTTCTCATTTGTTTGCAAAGGTTTTTATAAAGTTATTCTGGTGAATTTATTTCATCTTATTGAGTGTGGTGTTTTATTAGCATCTAAGTTATTTGTGGTTTGGTATGATCTATTTATCGCTCCTTTTATGTTATCAAAGTAGGAGATTGTTGTTTGCATCCGTCTATAAGTTTTATTTGCAAACAAGATTTTTTTATATTCATATATTTGGAAATTCTTACTATTTTTTTGCATCGTGCATTTTTATGCAAAAACATAGGGCTCTATTTGATTCAAAAGGTGGCAAAACCCTAAAAAAATGTAAACTCAACCTATAATGGAGACAATTTATTTTTGAATTTTTTTAGTTTTGTAAAAGTGGATGCACATTCAAATCCGATTGGAAATCCGTGTCAGTGAGGCAGAAGGGAAAGAAAAACTATTTAGGTTTTTACGGGTTTTGTGTGTTTGGTTATGGGTTTTAAAAGAATTGTATTATTGTATCGAGGTCTTCAAAAATCCGTGTCGGTGGGGCAAAAATTGCAAGAAAAAACATTTCTAGGTTTTTCTAGGTTTTGCACATTTTGTTCTAGGTGTTTTTCTTCTATTTTGTAGAGGTCTCTTTTGCAAGAATCGAAGATTTTTATGTTTTTAGAAATTTGTGTCGCAGTAGAAGGGTAAGAAAAACCATTTCTAGGTTTTTATGGGTTTTATATGCTCGATTATGGGTTTTTAATTTTGATTTGTAGATTTCATATTTTGTGAGTATTTGAAGATCTTGGAAATTCTTACATAGTTTGAGGGATTTTAAAAATCCATGCGGGAAAAAGTTCCGAAAAATGGTTTATGGATTTTTTCACGTTTACTATTGGGTTTTTTTCTTCGCCTCTATTTTGCATATATAGAATTGGAAAGTGTTTTCCAAAAATAAAATTGAAGAGTCTTTGGGCATTTTTATATTTTTAAAATAAATATTATAGCACAAACTTGAAAAGCTTGTATCTTTTGATTGGTAACTCATTTTTGAGTGTTGTTTTTTTCAAAAGTGCTTGTTTTTTGTGTTTTTCCGTTTGTAGTGTTTATTTTGAGAAATGCATTAAGATTATAAAGTGTCATATTATTACATGCACTCAATTATAAAGTGTCAAATCTAAGGTGTATTGTTGCATTGTTTGATTCTTGCATTTTTGGTGATTTTTGAGAATGGCGTCTTTATCTACTTCTGCACTAGATAAAGTTGAGCCATTAACAACACATAATTACCACACATGGAAACCAAGGATGGAAACAATAATTAAATGTTAAGGATTATGGGTTTTTAAATTCTAGTGAACAACCATTGTTCACTAGAGAATATGAGAAATTTCAATACCAATGTAAATTTGATGAGTGTATGGGTTTGATAAAAACTTATGTAAGTGATAGTATTTTGTTTCATTTGGAAAAATGTGACTCTACTTTCAAAATATGGGAAAAAATGGAGGTTTATTTAGTAAGGTGGATCACATGTGATCCATACAACTTGAAGTTGAGATCACCTCTCTTAATCCTAAAGATTTTCCAACAATTATAGACTATCTTACCAAGTTCAAGCCTTTGTTGACATAATTGAAGGGAGTGGAAGAGATAAGAAAGTTGAAGAGTTTTTTTACTTAATTCTATCCAAATTTAGAGGTCCATTCCAAATCTTTACTTTTACCTTTTCTCTAGCATGGATGCCTTAGGTGACACATTCCAAATTCCTAACTTAGAAGCATTTTGTGAGAGACTTACTAAGGAAGAATCCAAATTGTCTAACCTTGAGTCTTAAACCTCTCAAAAGGCATTAGTAGCATCTAATTCTAAGGGCAAGGAAAACCAAAAGGTAAATCCAAGTTTGCCCTTCTCCATCTAAAAATCATCCTAAACCCAAAGAAAACAAATCTAAACCCAAGGAGTCTTCTAAATCCAAGAATAAGTCTAGCCTTTCATTCTCTTTTTTGGGGGTATTGTTCATGAAGAACATAGGTGTTACAAATAAATCCAAGCCTTAGAGGATGCAATCAAGAAACAAAAAAATTCTATCTCCACTCCACCTCCTTCTAATCAACATTCTAGTGCACCTCCACTTAATTTTGTTGGGAGATCTCAGACACCACTTGTTGATAGTTGGGTTATAGATTTGGGTGCTTCTCATCATAGGACTTCTTCTAAGGAGTCTTTTATATCTCTAGGTTTTAGTTCTACTTCCAAAATTGAGGTTGAAGATTCTTCTTTTCTTTCGTTAAGGGAAAATGTGATATATACCTTAATGGTGGTAGTATTCAAGATGCACTATATTTTCCTAACATCACTACAAATTTTCTTCTCGTATATCAAATTTTTCATTCTAGTCAAGGAAAAAAAAATTTTAGCCACATGGGGTAGAAGTATGAACTTTTTTGGAACATCATTCACTTGTTGCTCAAGGTATTTTTGATCATAGTTCTAGGCTATATCACTTTAAGGGTTTTGATGGCACTTCCTCTATAGGGACAGATTGGTTTCTCATGTAAATTCAAGAGAGTAAGCTTTAGCACGAGATATTTGGACATCACAATTACAGATATTTGAAGGAGTTGAGAACTCATGGTATGGTTGATGGTCTTCCTATACTTTCATGCATTGAAGGAGTTTTTCCTGGTTGTGCATTAGGAAAAAACACCAAGATCCATTCCTAATAATTTGTCCAAGAGAACTTCTTCACCACTTGAGCTTGTGCATAGTGACTTAATGCTTTTTCCTACCCCCTCTTTCGATGGAGCTAAGTATGAACTTACCTATATTGATAATTTCTTGAGGTGTGCTTGGGTTTATTTTCTCAAGTAAAAAAGTGATGTTTTTTCACACTTCCAAATATTAAAGGATTCGATCGAGAAACAATCTTCTAGTTGCATAAAGAACCTTCACACTGCTAATGGGGGAGTACTTTAGCAAAGATATTTCTGATTATTTGGCAACTCGTGACATTATTCACCAACATTATGTTCCTCATACTCCACAACATAATGGCTTAGCAAAATGGAAGAACTAAACTTTGAAGGAAATGACTAACTGCATGATGCATTCGAGAGATTTAACTCTTATATACTAGGTAGAGGTAGTTAATTGTGCTAATCGCATTCCAAATTACACACCACACATAGCAATTGAGCATTTGAATCCAAAGGAAGCTTGGTCCAAAACAAATCCCAATGTCTCATTTATTCAAGTCTTTGGAAGCCACACTTGGTCCTTTGTGCCAAAGAATAAAAGGAACACCTTTGATAAGAAGAACAAACCCTTTATATGTAGGCTATTTGAGGACATGAGATCTTATCTACTTTTAGATCTGGCACTCATGAGGTTCTTTTTCGAACACATGTTCAATTTGATGAGTGCTTCTCTCCTCACGATTCTTCATCTTATTTCATGCCTACTTCTTCTTCTTCTTTATGACATCTGAGGATCCCTTCTTTGAGGAGGTTATAGATTCCGATGAGGATCATATTCCCACTGATGTTCTCACTATGCCTAAGTGGGCTCGTACTACGATTTTTCGACATGACACCTTTCATACAGGATCTTCCACCCACCAAGAATCCTCATGCACATTCTATAGGTTCGGACTTTTGTGTTAGATATTTTCGAGGATCCACAATATTTTTCACAAGCTCATGGGATACAGGAGTGGGATTATGTAATGGAATCTAAGTATTATTCTTTGATGAATAATAATACTTGGGATTTGGTATCTCTTCATAAAGGAAGAAATATGGTTAGGTGTAAGTGGGTATACCGAACCAAATATGTAATCGATGTGTCCATTGACAAAGTATAAGTGATGTAGGAGCATCATGTACATAATCAAATTTTGGTTTGAATAAGCTTAGTAGGGTGTCTTAGAGTGTTTAGTAGGTGGTTTGGTCCATTTGGACTCTTGATGTTGTAATAAGATCTCATTTGGGGTTTCCCTCCAAAATGAGTCATTTGAATATTCAAATAGTATGGTAATGTAATCTATCCTAGGTGTTATTACTCTACACCTCTAAAGGTTAGTGTAGGCCTAAAATGAGTATAATAAAGGTGGTCTTATTGCTCACTCTCATACCCCCACCTTAACTATATGTAAACTCAAATGGGGTTAGTTAGTCATGCTTGGTTAAGGAGAAACCTAAATACCTCTAGAAACCATAAAAACAAAGCTTGTGTATTCTAATAGAGAGAGTGGTGGTAAGATTATAAAGGAGGGAGAGAAGAAAAGTCTCGTGTGAGCCTAAGAGGATTAAAAAGCAATATGTAATAAAATCAATCCTAAAATGAAGCTTCTTATCAAGCCAAAACAATGTTTATGTGACTTTGTAATATATATGTTTTAACATTTAATGTGTTAAACATAAAAAATTCTAAGTATATTAATTTTTAATGATGATACAAATGTATATGTATTTGGAGATTCGGGGAGACAAGTTGGAATCCTTGTAATGAGAGGTTCATAAAGGAGATTGAACAGTGAGAGGCTTGTGCTAAGGTATGATTAAGAAAATAATATTTATGAATGAAGGAAATCTATGTAAATTTATGACCAAAATGAAATGAAGAGTCAGTATGATTAGCTACTAGGGTTATTACTTTGATGAAAGTTCTTGTGAATTTTAGAAAAGACACACGAGATCTATGTGTATGGCTACCCGAGTATGATAAAGTGTGAATGATTGAAGGAGTATAAGTTTTTATGTGAATGATATTATTGAAGAAGTGATACCAAATTATAATGAAGTATGGATGAATGATTTTAAGCTTTATAAACCTTGAAGTTGTTGTTTATAAGCTTGAAATAGTGGGTGTCATGTTTTGATGATTAAGAATGCTCAAACTGAGATGTGAAGAAATGTGTATGTAATGGGATCATTGAGTTATCAAATATATGAATTTAGAGGAGTGTGATCAATGATTGAATCCCTGATGTTAAATTGAAATCATAATCCTTAAGTGTGAGGGCATAATAACTTTGAACTCCATTTGGTGAGTTAAGCATAGTGCATACATAAAACTGAGTTTTCCATGTATGTTTCTAAAAATACTTTTTTGTGGCATATAAATGGATGGATTAATGATGAATTTGAATGTGTTTAATTTGTAGAAACCCATCCTTTGGTATTTTTGCAAGGGAAAAGTACATCCCAAGGTGGGGCAACGATACCCCTGTGTCAAAACTTTCAAAGTCTTTCCTTTTCAGAGACACCCCAGTCTACTCATTCTTAACACCAAGCCTTACTCAGTCCATGTAATGGTCCTCAATTGTATTTCCATCCAATCCCCTAGGTGATTTAGGAAAGAAAATTCAATCCCCCTAGGTGATTTTAGGATCTTTTGAAGAATGTCAAATTTTGAAAATTTTGGAAAGGCTACCATTGGCCCTCGCGGGACTAATGTACCCCTAGAGTGGAAAAAAAAGGAAAAATTCAACATGGATATGCATTCAAGTTCCAAGATAATCGGTGAAAAGGTTTTGGAAAGATCCAGAGATTTTGTAGCCGATTCAGCAAAAGTGGGTTTTCGGGCCTAAAGAAGCAAACACCGAGAAAAAAACACGAGCTTGGTAAGAAATTTTAGAGTACTGTAAGGAGTTAGGAGATAAAAAATATATCAATGGAAATTTATTTAAGATCAATACAAGGTGGTGGAGTCATATTTTTCACAACACTTAGGCACAATATGTCAACATCCAATTTTTCTCATGCTTAGTCGTAAAGCCAGAATAAAAATCCTACTTTTTAGGGCACAAATGGATGAATCAAGAGCTGAAACCCCCACCATTATATTTATAAGTAAATTTAAATTCATAATCATATAAAATTTAAATGAAAAACTCCTGGGAACTTCGAGATACGACCTTCACAAACTCAGTCTTCTGGCGTGTAACTAGTGGTCCCGAGAAAGAAGGGGTCATTTGGAGGTTATTTAGTCATAATTGAAGCTCAAAACCATCCCCATTCAAATAAGTTGGTGATTTTCATTCAAATTCATATAAAATTTCACCTTTAAACTCCATTGGGAACTCTAAATACGACCTTCACAAGTTCGCTCTCAAGTTCTCATACTTAGTCATTTTTGAAGAGGACACGTGTTAGCACTAGGAGCTTGGTGGGATTTCATGTCCCTTTTGTCCCTTTATAAAAGGGACAAAGGGGACAAAAAAATTCACCTAGCCCTTTTTTATCCCCTAGAACAATAATATGACTTCATGTTTGCATATTAAGCCCCCGAGAGCTAAGTTTTAGCCTTCCCTCTCCCTGCACGGATGATCGCCAAGTGTCACGATGAGGTACAAAGTGGAAATTGATGTCCCTTTCATCCCTTTAGCAAAGGGACATAGGGGACACAAAATTCCCCCAGCCCACTTAAGCCTTTTGGTTCCTCATGCGCCCGAAAGTCAACTCCCAAATTCTTTTCCTAGCCTCCCTTTCATTCTCAACTGCAAATAACTTCATTCTCATCCATCATCACCTCTGTGATATTTGAAGATTGAATAATCCATTAATTTCTACCATGAAGAATAGTAGTGAAAAATTCAGTGAGATACCTCTTCACTTCTCAAGGTTCCAGTGGGTAAAATCGCGCAAAAATTGGAGGGAATGATCATTGAAAAATCTAGTTTCGCATAAACTAGTTTTCATGCCATGAAGTCCCTATTTTTTAGGGATATGGAGGGATGTGTTTTTATCAGTATTATACCCTATCACATGAATAAAATAGTGAAAAATTAAGTGAGCTACCTCTTCACTTCTCAAGGTTCCAGTGGGCGAAATCATGCGAAAATTGGATGTAATGATCATTAAAAATCTAGTTTCACGTAGACTAATTTTCGTGCTTTATGAAGTCCCTATTTTTGAAGGATATGGAGGGATATATTTTTATCATTATTCTTCCCCCTCCAATAAAAATCCAACTTTCCCACTTGTTCGACGAAGGAATTACCCAACGTGGAACCCTAGAATAAAACCCATAATTTCAAGACCTATTTTGTTACAATCTGACACCCGTAGTGCACTTACTAAAAATAGCATGTGTCCATGGCAAGGCATACTAAAAATAGAAAGTGGATAAAAAGGGAAATGAATCATTAACAAAGGAGGATTGAAATTTTCCAAAGGGTTCGAAGGCATCGGGATCAATTCGGCAGATCCTTTTAGGAGTCGATAGGAGTGGATTCTTCATCAAAGCATAATGTTCTCTCTCTTCTTTCTCTCTCTTCTCTCCCCTACTTTCTCTCTCCTCCATGTTCTAATTCTTCGTTGGGGGTGCACTTTTTATATGTACTTAATGAAATTAAAAATCAACTTTATGTTTCTAATGTAAAAGTCACCTTTATGTTATAAAAAGGGACTTAATATTCTCCTAGGAAGTTGAAAAGTTATAAGTTTCTCAAGGACATATGAAAATTCATTGGGGGTATATGAAGAGTCATTTCTCTTCCTATAAATTGTAAATCCATTCCCATTTCAAAGGTTTGGTTTTCAATTTTGTATACTCATGAGAGATCACTACTTGTGAAGAAACAAAGGAGATAGTTATTTCTTCTAGTTCCTTTCTCTATGTTCTTCTACTTCTAACTATGCACAATTTTGTCAAAGCATCAATAAAGAAAGAAGGAGTTTCATGCCTTTTTTGGATGAGGAGGTTTTAGAAACTTTGAGTTCTCAATCTTAACTCATCTTGTTGCCACTTGCAAAAAAAAATTCTTCTAAGTATATGTGTGTTGGAATTTTCTGGTTAACGGTTGTAGGAATATGATTTTCTACCTGCAACGTTAATCCCCCTCTCTTTTTCTCACTCCCTTTCCCGCTCTCCTAGAAAATTCCTCTCTTGTAGGTATCTCGCAAGCTTTTTCCATAGGGTCATTGGAGTGCCCCTATTGGATCCCCGGCCGTCAGGCCACCAACGATTTTGATTTCATGCACGGGTAATAAGTGGAGCTAAACCACCCAAGCAAAGGGACCTAAAGTCTTAGAGACGTTGGTTAGAAACCCACCAATTTGTCCCGAAAATTTTTCTTGCGAACAAATCCCATCTTTTCATTTGAAGAGATTACTTTCCTTATCTTTGTAAGACACAACCTTGACTATGAAGTGATGAGTGCATAAATTAACTTATTATATCATCCATATAGCTATAGATTTTGTTCCTAAATATGTTAATTAATGTATGGGGGATGTTCTAGATAGTTGTATCCAAAGTAAGATTGATGCATTTCTCCTTATCTTATCTCATGTGAACTAATGACCGTAGGAATTCCCACTAACTACCTTTTTGAGTGATGTGATGACATGTGCAGGTTGATAAAGCGCATTTTCTGCCAATTTTGATCAAGTCATAGTCAAGAAGACCGAGTCCTTTGCCACCATGCCATTCTGAAGGATTTTCTCATAAAATCCTTCAAACGAGGACCTTGTTTTTATCTATATTATAGGATTTCATTGAAATTTTATGAGGTTTTTATTAGTTAAATATTTTGCCTACAATTGTGGCACATTTTGTAACTGATTTTTTCTACAAGACACCTTGAAATTGTTTCATAGTTAGTAGTTTATCAATACATTTTTATATATCAGTTGATAGTTATTTTCAATCTTATGATGGAGTATGTTCTGAACTTATTTGAATCAATATAATCTATATGTTGTTTTTTAGTATCTATTGGTGTTAAGTACCTCAATCCTGAAGGAGAGAAAGGGCCCACTCAACTAAGGAGATTGGAGGATTGGTTTCATACATAATCTTTATTTCTGATAAGTTAAAGTTTTAGTATCTTGATTTGAATAGTTATTTGAATTTAGTCTTATATTTCCTTACTGTCATTTATTTCGTGTGAGGATTTCAATTCAGTTAAGCATTTCCTTTTGAAAGTATTTTACTACAGCAATGTTGTTTTAGTAGATTAGATGCATTTCCTAAATTTTTCTTTCATTTTAGTAGCTTAGAATTGTATTTACTTTCCATAGTGTAGAGAGAAACAAGAGAATGATACCAACTAAAACCCCCAAAAGAAAGGAACATCATAGAACTGAGTTGCATATTCCTTCTCTGCATACAACCTAGGACACAACCATGGTTCATAATGACATCAACGATTAAACAATTTGATTAAATGATTGGAAGTTACAATGACCCATCATTTTTGGCATTTTTCGGGGACACCATAAGCAAAACATGCCATTCTATTCACATTACATGTTATGGGTGTTAGTGAAGTTGAGATATGCAACCAGTAAGAATCCTAAGCCTTTCTTATACAAGAAATATTGATGCACAGGCCATGGGACGCTCAAGGGAGATTTATACCTCATAATATTCAAAGAATATCTCCAACCGGATCACAAGTAGTAAACACTGAGAGTGACATTGAATCTAATACAACACCCAGGAGTGATATTGAACATCTGCATCATCTTATTTAGAACCTGAGAAACCTTTCGAAATGGGAGACAATGGGAATGATGATGACAAACCCTTGGGTAGAACCTTTACTTACCCCATTTTCTTAAACGAGGATGAGGATGCACCTATGAAAAACAATTCCCCATCCATTCTCCCTATATTTCAAGGAATGTCCACAAAAGATCCAGACCAATTCTTGTTTGAATTCAAAGTCCTTTGCCAAACATATGACTACAAAACAGACAACCAGAAACTCAAACTTTTTCCTTCCACCCTCAAAGATTCTGTATGAGGTGGTTTATGGGATTTCCTTATGACTCCATTCATTCATGGGAGAAGATGGATACTTCCTTTCTAGAAAATACCAAGAATACCATAGGGGAAGATATAGGAGGAAGAGTTAAGATGAAGCAAAAAAGATGAAAATATGGAGGATTATTTGGAAATATTTCTTTTTGTCCATAGGAGAAGTGGTTATGAGTTGAATGCATAAATAACTAAGACAATTTTCCTTAAAGGACTTGATGATGAAACCAAAGAATCCCTCCATCTCATGGGAGGAGGTGATGTACATAAAAACTCTCCATGGCACAGATTGTTGAGTTATGTAGGAGTTACTCTAGAATGAGGGGAAGCCTTAGATGAAGGAAAACATCAAAAAATTCCCTATGTACCTTAGAAATTCTAGAGGAAATGGCCAACATGAAAAAAACATCTTGTCATAGTTAACTTCAACCATAGATGGGCTAAAAGCTAATAACAATGCTACAAAAGAGCCTTTAGACATATATTATCCCAGATGTAGGAAGAGGCATCCTTTAAAAGAATGTCCTTTAGATATCATAGAAATGTGCCTAATCTGTGATGTCCTTGACCATGATACCAACCATTGTACTCTCTTACCTCAGATAAAATAAATATTAAATGCCATAACTCAAGTAAATGCAAAGGTAAACTTTGTGCAAATATCAAATAACCAGTCTTCTTATGCCTCTAGACTGCTCAGAACCCTTGGATGATGTCATGGCCCAATCAAACTCCTCCACCAACTTGGGGACAACCTGATTGGACACCACCAAACTAGATGGTTTACCCATAACCACCACCATGGATGCCTCCATACAATCAACAAGGTTGGGTTCCACCACCCCTAATGCACCACCATGGCCAAACCAACAATGGGCACCTCAATAGAATTCTAATCAACCAAGGAGGTTTACACAACAAAAAAAAGCTTTAATGCCTCCACCACAACAAAATTATCAGCAAGGGTAAGTAAAAAAACTCAACTTCCAACCCAACCTATCTCAAACCCCAAAAATAAACAAACAACTTCAATTAATGAAGCAGACATGGTGAGACAATGCAGGTAAATTCCATTAACAACTTGCAAGATATCTGGAAGAACAATGAACAATCATCCTATAGTTATCACTGAAATTCCTGAGGAAATTGAGATGGTACCTAAGGAAAGTTGGGAAACTGGACATGTTCCACAAGCACGAGACACTAGGAATAACTAGGAGAAAGAAAAAAATATGCATGCAACTCCTTTTCTAGAAGGATTAAAATAAATACAGAACGAGGAAGAAATAACATTAGTTTAGGAGTTGAAAAAGATGAACATTGAGGTTCCACTTCTAAGAGCAATAAGGGACATTCTTGAATTAAACCAAACCATTAGAAACCATTGTATAAAGACACTAGGAAGGAAGAGGAAATACCTAAAAACAGTCAAAGTAGAAGGAAATCTAGCTAACCTTGTAGAAGGAAATCTAGCTGACCTTGTAGCTAGAAAACTTCTCTCACCAAAATATGGGGATCCGAGAGTCCAGTCATTACTATTTTTGTGAATGGTCAGTCAATATCTAACATTTTGGTGGATCTTGGTGTTGTCATCAATGTCATAACAACAAATATGTTCAATTTTTTATCCTTGATAGGATTATGCAACCAACCAATATTGTCCTCTAACTAGAAAATCAATCTATTGATGTACTCGATGGAGTAATTGAGGATGTTATGGTCACGGTTGAATCTTGGGAATATCTGGTAGATTTTATGGTCTTACAGCCTAAATCTCAAAATTTAGGATACCCAATCATCTTAGGAAGACCATAGTTAGCTACTATTGTTGCATACATTGACTATAGGTCAGGAAAAATGACTATTTCAAATGGGAAAAAAGCAAAGAATATTTCCCTTTATCCTCTTGCCCAGCCATATGTGGATGTTTTTGAATGTGTATGGGTATATTTTTCAGATACTAACAACATGAGTTCTTCTTATCTAGCCACCATTGCAGTGAAAAATCATATGGAAGAAATTGTTGAGCCATACCCAATGTTTGATGAAGATGATATTATGGCTACAGAAACTAGAACTATGGCTATGAAAACCCAAACTATGGCTGCGAAATGATTATTTAAAACTCGGAAAAACAACGCCTTGGTAAGTGATATTTCTGTTGAAGATTGTGAAGAGATCTATGGTTACCATGGAAATACAGCCACTAATTTTCATTTTCCTTTAGCCAAGGTTGTATCCCTTGAAAACATGACTATTCTTCACATGCTATAGCCTCATGCTTGTCCCTTGAACTCTTTGATTGCTAAAACAGAACTTTCCAATTTGAAATAAATTAAACAAGTAGATCGGAAAAGAATTAACCATTGGTAACAATTTAGAAGACACCCGAGAGACTAGGGTCGTAGATATCTTGAGGAATCATTCCACATATCTTTCTTGGGATTATACATAAATGAAAGGGTTTCATCCAAGCATCTACACTCATCATATTTACACTAAAGATGTTAAACAAGTCAGACAACCACAACATAGGATTAATCCAACACTTAGAGACATTGTCAAGAACAAAATAGAAAAATTGTTGAGGGTAGGATTTATCTATCGATATCTGATAGTTAGTGGGTATCACCACTCGTTATAGTTCCCAAGAAAAATGGTAAGTGGAGAATATGTATAGATTATAGGGATCTTAATAAAGCCACCAAGAAAGATTACTTTCCCTGCCCTTTATCGACTAGGTTTTGGACAATTTGGCAAGTAAGAAATACTTCTCCTTCTTGGATGGGTTCAATGGATATAACCAAATCAGTATAGCACTTGCTGATCAAGATAATACCACCTTCACTTACCAGGGTATGTTTGCATACAAATTTCTACCATTTAGACTTTGTAACGCACCCTGTCATATTTTTTGGAAAAGAGAACGGTTTTAGCTATTTTTGTAAACCTCACCAATGACTGTGTTGAAGTTTATATGGATGATTTTTTCATGTCCATGGGTCTATTTTTGAAGAATCTTTGAGTAATCTTGAAAACGTGTTAACCATATGTGAGAAACACCAACTCTCATTAAGTCATGAAATTTTTTGATAATGGTTGATCAGGGAGTTGTTTTGGGTCATCATATTTTTGCTAAGGGTATCCAAGTTGATCCTAAAAGATAGAATTCATTACTAAATTTCCTACACCAACAAATCAAACTGATATCAAAATTTTTCTTGGACATGTAGGATATTATAGACGGTTCATCAAATATTTTAATAATATTTTTGCACCCATGTTCTCTCTGTTGGAAAAAGATTGTGTTTTTGAATGGTCTCCTCAATGTCAACAAGCTTTTGAAGTTATAAAGGAGAAATTAACCATTGCCCCGGTTTTGAGAGGACCCAATTGGGGACAACCTTTTCATATTCACATTGATGCTTCTAACACAACAATGGGATATGTTCTTGGACAGAAGGATGAGGAAGACCAAATGTATGCCATCTATTTTATCAAAAAAATTTGACCCCCACATAGAAGAACTACACCACTACAGAAAAGGAGTTTCTAGTTGTTGTTTATTCTCTGAATAAATTCGAGACACTACATTCTTGGATATTAAATCTTTATGTATACTTGTAGGCACCAAATTTGGGTCACACTCTCTTTGGTCCCATTTCAATTAATCAACTTAATGCATTTAACTAAACATGACCCCTTTACCCCATATTAATATTCACCCTCACATTATTAATTAGTTTAATTATTTTAATTAAATTAATTTCACCCTCACACCTCCACCTCATCATGACACCTCACCTGGACCCATTCCAGGGGAATTTAACTCACAGTGATTGAGTCATCACCTTCAACACTGAGTCATCACCTTCAACATTGAGTCATTACTCCTAGTGTTGAGTCACTAACTTGACCTAACTAACTAATACTTCTTCCTAAACCTAACTGGACCTCTCCTAAGTTCTTCCTGCCTTCTCTCACATGAACTCCACTTTCCTAAGTGGACTCAATGAGGAAAGCACGCCAAATCTGGGAAGATCTACCTATTTTTGGTAAATAGGACTATTTCACCCTAACCGATGCCAGTTTTTCCTCGGCCGACATCGAGTTACCTAAACCGCCATCGGTTCCTTTATATACAACTTTACAACCTTTTACCCAAGGTTGGTAATTTTGAGTTTTGAGAGTGTTATTGCAATCAAGCATGGATCTCGAGCCATTGCTTCATCCAAATGACATCTACACACCACTCAGAGAGTAGCACAAGCCAAGGATTCCCTTCTAGATCATTAGAGCATTCACGGGAACACACATGTCGTACTACCATGACACTAAACTAGCTACCACCTCACCAATCAATCACCAGCCTCCATCCAACCACAAGATCTTCATAGCAGCAAGTAAGTAATGTGATCTTAATCATTTGTGCTTACTTTATTGCATATCTCTTTCCTCCTTCATTATTTTTAGTTTCTATTGTTGATCTGGATATCTCCATCTTCTCACCAATCCACCAACCCAACCAATTCAAGCCCTTTCACCCTTTGTGACCTCTCCCTTTGTATTCCTAAGTCTTCTTAGTTATATTATGAACCTAACCACACCCTCCTCACTCTTTGTGCAATCACAAAGAATCCCAAAAACCATTTTTATTAAGTTATTACCGATTTCCTCTACCGACGTCAGTTTACCTTACCTTCATCAATTTCATCCCTGAACCGACATTAGTCATCTGACTGATATTGGTTTCTTTGTCATTTTATACCTTCTAAGTAAGCCTTCCAATCAACCAAAATCAACCTAGACCTCACCTAATCATTCTCAGAACCTTTACCAAACCTGTAAAACCTAGAATAACCTACCAAATCTTTAGATCTGATCAGAACTTTACCTATTAGATTAGATTTAATTATTGTATTTACACGAGATACCTAAATCATATAACTACAGTAGGATTTCTTTATTTCATGATACTTTATGCATTAATTTGTATTTGAAAGTGGATTGTGACCTCTGAGAAGCACCTCACTTCTCGGATTTAGCATTTGCTAGGCAGTCTATTAACCTATATTATTAGTGTTATCGTGTGGTCTTGTTGTGTTTCTTACAGGTCGTTCCCCCTAGCCAAAGGGAAGCTCTTCATGATCAGCTTGGATCACTATACATTAATGTGCACATTCTAACTTTCACCTTCACTTCATAGGTATTCCTCCTTAACCATTTTCCTTACCTATTTTACATAAACTACTCGGTGAAACAATACCGACTATTCAACCATAAGATATTTTATGAACAAACTAGTAGTAGGGGTAGAATTATTAGGTGGTTACTTATTTTGCAAGAATTTAACGTGACTATTATTGATAAGCCTGGAAAGGCCAATGTCATTGTTGACTTCCTTTTAAGATTGAATGTTTCAAGAGAAGAGGAGGTAGTCCAAGATCACTTTCTGATGAGCACTTGTTTGCAATATCAACACATCCTCCATGGTTTGTTGATCTTGCCAACTATCTAACTACATGGAATTTTCTAGCTTACTTTACTAGTAAAGAATGTAAAAGATTAGTCAAAAATAGTGCTACATATAAATGGTGCAATGGAATTTTGTTTAAATGTTGTCTTGACATGATTCTTCACATATGCTTTGAGAAGATGAAGTGTATGACATACTGAGATCTTGCCATGATGAACTTGGAGGAAGACATTAATCCATGAAGAGGACAATTCACAAGGTCCTTAGAGTTGGGTACTATTGTCCCTCTCTCCACAAATATATCAAGAAGTATGTATTGAAATGTGATGCATGTCATAGAATGGGGAAGCCTATGTTGTCTACTTAAATGCCCCTCAATCCTTAGCTAGTATTAAGGCCATTTGAGAAGTGGGGAATTTATTTCATTGGGACTTTTGACCCCCCATCCTATGGAAAAGAGTACATGATGGTGTGCATCAATTATGTTAAAAAATGGTCTGAGGTTCAAGCACTGGCGTCTATTAATGAGGATGTTATAGCTGAATTTTTGTACAACAGATTATGCTAAGATTTGGAGCTCCCAGAGCCATTGTATTTGATCAAGGACCTCAGTTCGTGTCCAACATGATTGAAGCCTTCCGAAGATCTACCAAATCAAGCATAGGAAATCATCACCATACCACCCCCAATCCAATGGGAAGGTGGAGGTCATAAACAGGGAATTGGAGAACATCTTAACTAAAATTTTCAATACATATAGGAAAATTTGGGTGCCAAGATACTTTGAAGATATCTGGGCATACAATACCACCTAGAAAACCACCACTAGTTTTTCCCCATATGAATTAGTATACGGGAAAAATCCATTGCTTCCTATGGAATTTGAGTTACAAACTTGGAGAACAACATAGAAGATTGGAATTGAGTTAGATGAAGCTCAACGTGAGAGAGTGATGTAATTGAATGAACTTGATGAAATGCGGATGGAGGCACAACAACAAACTAAAATCCTTCAACATTAGAGAAAATCCTGACATGACACTCATATCAAAAATAGAAGGTTCAATGAAGGAGATTAGGTCTTACTATTGTTTGACTCAAAGTATCAACAATTCAAAGGAAAATTGAGAACAAGATGGTTGGGACCCTATCAAATTGAAAAATTTAATGATAATGGATATGTGAGATTTTTACCAATTGATGGTGACATGAGAACTTTTCTAGTGAATTTCTATAGACTGGGATGTATCAACAACCCCAAGATAAGGAAACTTTCACTAAGGACATGTTGTTTTGTGAATAATTTGATTAAGTGTAAGACTTTTGCTCTTCCCACCATGGAAATTCAAATAAATAAAGGAGAAGATCATAGTTTCAATCCTCTTCCCCGCTATATAAAAATACAAAAATATGTTTTATGCATTCAATAAAGGTTAGAAATTTCAATTATTGGAATGTGTATTAACTATAATTACTCTTCAAATGTAGTAAGTGGGGCACAAATGGTTGGTAGAGAGTTGAGCTTGCAAGGTGAAGTGTACTCATCCTTATTCTGATTATTAACTTTTTAGAACTCCCCTTTGCATTTATTTAATATGAAAAAATCAAAATCCCATTCCCAATGCATTTATTAAGGATGTCAAATCAAGTCTCATGGAGTAAAGTGGGGAATCAAGGAGTAATAATGGACAAGTAAGCGGCATGTGTCACCTTTCTTTGAGAAGGACAAGTGGCATGAGCATTTATGATGACAAGATGGGAAACGTGTGGAGAATTGAAATCTTTCCATCCCAATTAAGTACTATCACTCTTTTTTTGCCACCATTTTTACACCGAATCAATGTCATTATCAACTCAAACTATAGTTCAAACCTCCGCTACTAAAATTTCATGCAATTGCTATGTCTCTCTCGCATTAACCTTTGCCATTTTCCTATAACTCATCGGACCGATCGATCGATGGGACAAAAGAAGAAATCGGAACCAGAGTCTGTTGAGCCTCTCCTACAAAATGTTTTCATTTCCCAAGTCTTCCATGATGCAGGTTGGTTGGACTTTATTCACAAATTTGAGGGTTATGATGAAGATTTAGTTGATGAATTTATATTGAACTTTGAGGCAACATGCTCTCGAATAGGAGGCAAGAGAATTGAAATAGATAGCCACATTGTTGCTACTATATCTGGCCTCCCAGATTTTGGGCTCAAAATTGTAACTAATGCCCCACTTAAGGATTTGATACCCCTGTTTCATGATGAAGGGGAAGATCGCCTAAAATAATCCTCAATCCCCATGGAATTCAAAAAGGTATTAAGAGGAGATTTTATTAGGTCTTTAGAAGGAAGTTGTTACTTGGGTAAACATGTATCTTATCTATGATGGTCACCATCAGTGCTAGGGGGTGACACATTGAAATTTCTCACTCATTTGAAGAAGGGTTGAATGAACCCTTAGCTTAAGGTTAATATTCCAAAGTATCTTGGAGAGGTTATCATTAAGGTGGGTCAAAAATACAAAAATGGGGTGGTAAAGCCGCCCTAAAACACCCAGGGATTATCTAGTTAATTTGTGCACATCAAGATTTCTGTAGAACTAAGAGAAATGTAGAGAAGATAACTACTTGGGAGTGTTCTAAATAGAAGAAAATAAAAAGGCTCTTACACCGGTTTCTTCATAATCGCCTCTTAGTTATGAGCCTAATCTTGACTCAACTCCTTGGCCTTCCAAAGTGTAGTTATAGAAGAATATACAATTGAGGATGATCAAATTTCTATGCCTTGAGCTTCCAAGCAAAAGATTACCCTACCAGCCCCTGATGTTATGTCATTGATACCAAGAAGGTCTTGTACATCAATGAAACATGAATTTTCTTGACCTACATTGTTTAATGAGGGTTCACCCCAATTATGGAAGATATTTTCGAGGTTGGTACTTCATTTTCTCCTAGTGAACAATTGAAATATGATGAATTTACAATAACCATTCTCATATAATAGTGCCCTAATAATAATATGCCATACTTTACTAAATCTCTAGAAATTGTATCTGCAGCTCCAAAAATACTAGTAGCAGAAAAACCCAAACTAGAGCTCCATAAACTATTGCAGGGAGATTGGCGAGATCACATGAAGATGAATTCCTAAATCAGTATCAGGATGAAATTGTCACTCTAAGGAAGAAATTAAAAGGTATGGAAGATACCCAATTGTCTATGCAAAATGAATTTTTAGTTAGAGAAAAGATTTGTGGAGTTTTTTTAAAGTTAGAAAGAAATAATGCTTAAAAGTCTTAAAAGAAAACAGCCAAGAACCAACAAAAACAAAGAAGTTGATAGTTTAAAAAATCAAAAAGAATATTATTTTGCAAGCATGGAATTATTTATCCTCTCAAAATGTGACCAAATATATCTTTAGAAATAAGCATGGAATTATTTATTGGTCAAATATAAGAAAATAATGAAACTTAAAGAAGAATTTGAGTCAGGATCAAATGCTAAGAAGAAATTGGAATTAATTGTTGAATTTGTTTGTCTCTAGGAAGCCCTCTTGAAGCCCTTTACAATTTATTTCTTCAATAACATTTTATGCATGAAAATTACAAAGGATATTTTGTGGAGAGCCCCATGAGGCTCCGAATGGGAAACATTTTTAGAATTTATCAAGGGAGCACTCTAGAAATATATAATTTGTTATGTGAATTCTACCTTCACAACATGTTGGTTTCCAACGTCCCTGATTTATTTATCAATTTGTCTGTGGGGGATTTCCAATTAAAAGCTTTTCAATCATTGGTTAGGAACCATATTGTGTGGGGTAAGCAAACAAAACTTTTAATCAAGCATCCCGAACTGTTGATTTCTACCCACCACAATGATGTTTCCATGAAAAAGGATTTAGGTCCCTATATTATCAAGCTGGAATTGGAAAGAATACTTCAGAAATATTAGCCAAATGTGTTCAAGAATTTGAGATTTATTCCAAGCAAAAATTTGGTGAAGCTCTGATAGCTTGTGATAAGAGGTGGGATACTCTCAAGTTTTCCATTGAAAAGAAGGGAATTCATTTCCACTCAAAACCTCGGTTGGAGTATGAGAAGAGGAGATGCAACTATAGTAATCATTCGACATTTGGCAAAAAAGGGTGCAAAAGAATATAGTAATGAATGGGTTGGCATGCAAGTAAAACCTCCCCTTGTCCTCAGTCCCATGACCACTTGGAAGAATAATGTTACCCAATCTCATGACAATTTCAAAGCATGGGCATATGTTATCTTGGAAACTCAAGGGTGCAAAGGAACAAAGAAACAATATGTAGACCAATTCGAGGAATATGATATGACACAACAAATTGGTCATAGAGCGGGACAAAGATGAGTTTGCATGAGGACATGCAAAAGGTAAAGTGTAAGGGAAATGATGAGTGCATAAATTGACTTATTATATCATCCATATAGCTATAGATTTTTTTCTAAATATGTTAATTAATGTATGAGGGATGTTCTAGATAGTTGTATCCAAAGTAAGATTGATGCATTTCTCCTTATCTTGTCTCATGTGAACTAATGACCGTAGGAATTCCCACTAACTACCTTTGTGAGTGATGTGATGACATGTGTAGGTTGATAAAGCACATTTCTTCCAATTTTGATCAAGTCACGTCAAGAAGACTCGAGTCCTTTGCCACCATGCCATTTTGAAGGATTTTCTCATAATAGCCTACAAACAAGGACCCTATTTTTAGCTATATTACAAGATGTCATTGAGACTTTATGAGGTTGTTATTAGTTAAATCCATTGCCTACAATTGTGGCACATTCTGTAACCGATTGTTTCTATAAGACACCTTCTTGAAACTATTTCATAGTTAGTAGTTTTTCAATATAGTTTTATATATCAGTTGATAGTTATTTTCAGTCTTATGATGGAGTATGTTCTGAACTTATTTGAATCAATATAATCTATATGCTATTTTTAGTATCCATTGGTGTTAAGTACCTTCAGTCTAAAGGAGATCAAGGGCCTACTATATCTTGAGGATATTTGAGAATTGGTTTCATGCATAATCTTTATTCCGATAAGTTAAGGTTTGGTATCTTAATTTGAATGGTTATTTGAATGCAATCTTATATTTCCATGCTTTAGTATATTTCCTTACTGTGATTTATTTCATGTGAGCATTTCAATTCAGTTAAGCATTTCCTTTTGAAATCATTTTATTACTACAACGTTGTTTTAGTAGATTAGATGCATTTCCTGAATTATGTCTTTCATTTCAGTAGCTTAGAATTGTATTTACTTTCCGTAGTGTAGTGAGAAACAAGAGAACCATACCAACTGAAACCCCCCAAAAGAAATGAACACCATAGAACTAAGTTGCATATTCCTTCTATGTACACTGACATAGGACACGTCCCTATTTCATAATGAAATCAATGATTAAACAAGTTTATTGAATGATTGGAAGTTCTGACGACCCATCATGAAGGTCCAGGACTCGGGGACGGTAGGGAGGAAAAGAAATAGAAGGTTTTTCATGTTTCCCTAGATTCACCTTTGGTAATTTTATCTCCTAGAGGGTGTTCAAATCTACATGCATGGTAACTTTCAATTTTTGAATAGGTGATTTGGAAAAGTTATGATCTAATGATCCTACTAGGGTTTCTCGGGAGGGGTTCCACAAGCTGATTTAGGGTTTGATTTTAGAGTGCACTAACCATCGAATTTACCCTTGAATTTTTTTAGAATTCATGTTAGAAAAATATAGAGAGTTTTTAAAAAGGATTGGGTAATTTAATTGGTGAAGTTCCAAGTTATTGACGATAGAGTGATGTCACATTAAAAAAGACACGGTGAAGGACTTACATAAGTGAGAAGTTTTACAAAAGAGGTATCATTAAACTTTGAAGAAAGGTTTTGAAATTTTCCAAACTTAATGATCATCTTAATGGGTTCTTAAAATGTTCTCATTGCATCTTGGAACCCTTTGATGGAAAAGATATTCTTGACGAGTGCCTAAGCGGACCTAATCAAGGGTTAGAAGCAAGAATACAAGAAGGAAATTTAAAAGAGTTATGTAAAGAATTAAAGACTAAAACTTGGAGAGCATGTCAATGGTGTTAAAATACAAATTTTGAAGTTGGTAGTTCAATGAAGATATCCTAAAAGTGGATAGCCTAGATGAGAGCAAGAATTGTGTTCTTTAGAGCAAGTAGAGCGATCTTGTCTAGATAAAGAAAGTAATTTTTGTCTTAGTTCTTCTCTAGTTGCTTGGGCATGCAAAAAGAAACAAGCTATTGCACTTTCATCTTGAGAGGTAGAGTACAAGGTAGCTATTACAACAATTCAAGAGTTCTTTGGCTTTGACGATTATTGACATATTTTGGATTCCCACAAGATTTGCATTTGTACTTTGGTGTGATAACCAAAGTGCAATTCACATTTCTCACAACCCCATTGAGTACAAAGCCAGACCAAGCATATTGAGATTCAAATACACTTCATTCGTCAACACATCCAAGATGGATTTATTTTCTTGGATTACATTTCGACTAAGCAATCAGTTTCCAACATCTTGATGAAGCCTTTTGCATCACCTCGCTACCTTGACTTTCTTTGTATGCTTGGGGTTTCAAAATTTATTCTTGGCGGGTGTTCATGAGAACATCTTCCTTCTTCTTCTTTATCTTTCCTTCTAGCAGGATTATTTCCTACTTTTTCTTCGAGATTTCTTCATGGATATATTGTAGATGAGTATTTGATCAAGCCTAGTTGTCGAGACTCATACTATGGATATGTCACTTTTATGTTGGGACTCTAGCTTCACTTGAGGGGGGTGTTAGAGTAGGTACTAACCTTAGCTCATGTTCACCTAGGTATTTTATTTACCTTTATTTTATTTATCCTCGGCCACTTATGTGTATGGATATTTCTTTTATCTTATTTAGATATTAGGAATATATTATCTAGTTGTTAGGTATAGTTCTTTTCTTGATCTATGGTATTGACTAGATCTTTAATGACTAGTTCTTTCCTAAATCTATGTTCTTGACTATTTCTTTGATAACTAGTTATTTCTTTGATTTATGGATTGATCTAAGACCTTGACCAATTCTTAGATTGATCTTCCTTACCTATATAAGCAAGGGCCTTTCTCATTTTACTTCATAGAGTTACTATAATAATATATGATATTCTTTGCTCATTTGTTTGCAAAGATTTTTTTAAGTTATTTTGGTGAATTTATTTCATCTTATTGAGTGTGGTGTTTGACTAGAATTTGAGTTATTTATGGCTTGGTATGATCTTTTTATCGTTCCTTTTACATTTCACACATCATGCATTCATCACATCTCTTTCTCGCAGCTTCTATTACACATCATACACATTACACGCTCTATACAATCATGACATATATTTTTGCATATACATTTACACGCTTCACTCCTTACCCTATGACACGCTATAGTTCCACAATTCATACTTGACTGTTGATGGTCTCAATCTAAAATGAACCTCACTATATCCATTCACTCTCTACATTCTATGCTTTCACAATCACACTTTTCTAAAGACACACGCGTTCAAACCATTTCCCGATGACGCACTCTTGTTCTACAATTCATTCTCTACTACTAAGGGGGCGTAGATACACATGAACCAAATATCATGCATACACATCCACTTAGGGGGCACGTTGATCCTATCATACTCATACTACATTCTATTCCATATCATCCATAATATCTTGCTTATTTTGGTTGCACTTAGTCTTGCTTGCATTTACTCATTATAGGTACACTTTATTACACATGTTAGACATATGAATTTTATGCCATTATCTCTTTCTATATACACATGTGTGTTCACTTAACTTCTAGTTGTGAATGCAAATACAGATCAATACATGTAGTAAGGATGTTTGGAACAATACCTATTACCGAGTCTCACAACGTCTCTAGGGTCATCCACTTTCGTATAAATTACGGGTTCTATTGTTTCATTTTTCATAGCACATTATTATATTGGATCATACATGTTTTGACATACATTATATATTTCTAACATGCTAACCGGTGCTTCATGTGCAGCATTTGATTTGCAGGTCTATTTTCTTCCATGGTTGTTTGATTCTCTACTTTATATTGTATGTGTTTGTTTTCCATTATTTTTGGGCTTGGCCCTATGTCTTTCTTGTTCACTATTTGTGTTCTTTTGGTTGTTTAGCCTCAATTTCTTGTGACATCATGGATGATGTCCCATGTTTACAACCCAATTTTCATGGTCTACTTTGTCTGCACTATTGCTTGTCAAAATTTTCTACTTGCATACTAACTTACATATTGTTTTCTATATGCGTGTTTATCTTGCTTGCACTAACACTTGTTTCCTAGCCATTTTTCTTGTGTGTTCCTTGGTTTCTATCAAGCACACTCCCTCCCCTATAGGATGTTAATTCTGATTCAACGGTTGGTCCTCCTTTGGAAAGCATACTCCTCGTGACATTGCATACACCCCAAATGAGGGGGAATCATTAGTTGAATCAATCACCCCATATAGTAGTTCATTGTCTTAGTTCAACACATTTCAATACACGGTCTTGAGTCTCAACAACGACCCAGATCCTAACTTGGGTCCTCAAAGACAAAGACAAACACTAGCTCCCAACACTAGACAAGAATGCCTTGGTCCCCTAACCCTTCGTGGGAGGCTATGACCAGGGAAATTACATGATTTTTATTAGTTTTACATATTTCACAACACTTTACACAATAAATTTTACAGACATGAAATATTTCAGCACTCGACATGCATGCATTACATCTTCTTTTCTACTTTTGTGTTGGATCGAACTGGATCGGATTTGCACACACCATCTATGGTGGTTTTTATACTTTA
Source organism: Taxus wallichiana var. yunnanensis (assembly GCA_018340775.1). NCBI lineage: Eukaryota > Viridiplantae > Streptophyta > Pinopsida > Cupressales > Taxaceae > Taxus > Taxus wallichiana. The sequence goes on along the minus strand of CM031244.1, from coordinate 545,987,425 downwards.
GGAAGTAGTCAAAGGTTTGAGAATAACAATAGACCTTTATCCCTACACTTCTTCCACACTTGGTGTGAGATCACCCAAAAAAACTCATACTTGACACAATCGGCATGAGATTTCCCAAAAACTCGTTCTTGGCATGAGATTACCCAAAAACTTGTTCTTCTAAATTTTTAGGATCATTTCTATCTCTTTTCACTCATTAGGGATCAGAGCACATGTTCCTTTTTCATTTTCACATAATTTTACGTTTTTTGGATTGAATTTTTCATACACGTGACATTTGACTACTTGTTCGTTCTTCTCTTTTGTAGGTATGTCCTTATGAGAAGTCGTAGTCACATCATCACACATCAAGAGATAGGTACAACATAACACATACACATACGATTTCACCCCTAGGGTCATCATCATTTACACTTTCATGCTTCACTTTTTATCACTCCAAGCTTTTCTTATCTCTCTCGACATGCTTTTCGCCATTGATCTACATGGATATCATGTACGCATCTCTTAGTTATGTAACCATAATAAAGGACCAAACACTAAGCATGAGCTCTCATCACCTAAGGTTGTATGCAAGAGCATTCAAGAATCCATCTACCTTCACATAAGGGAAAATGGAATGTTATTTCTACATACATGCATAGGAGGGGAAGTTCATTCTTTCATGCACACATCTATTTACATCTTTTAAATCTAGCTATTTCTCGCTATCATGTGTGAATCGTGGCACGATTCTAAACATACACATAGAACTACATGGGGTCTAAGATGTAGTGCAATGCTCGGTCATAAGTTCACTTTGTTAATAGTCGAGGACAATCGACCTCCCATTTTGCATCTTTCTTTTTTAGGATTTGATGTGTTTTGGGGTTTTGCAGGTGCTTCTTTCTTATTACAAGTTTCAAGTGAATAACAACGAGGTCCAATGAAGTACAAGTGATCAAAGGTGACAACCAAAAACATCTCACAACCCTGTGAAGTTGGGTTTCATAGCTTCTAAGTAATCACGAGTGCCTAGAATAGGTATCTAGCGCTTGGTACCCCTGAACCTCCATAACCACCCTAGTTATAATGTTTTCGACACTCCTGTAAATTTCTAGGTCTAATTGTGACACTATGAGTTCTTGTTCCAGCAATTTTCCAGCTCGACAAACCTTTAGGATTATTACAAATCAACTAAGTATTTTATCCTTTTATTTGCAACTAGGGTTTTAAATTCAAATTTTTTATTTTCTTGGATCAAATACGTATTAGCTTAATCGTTTATATCATTGTGTTGTTGCATAATTTAGATTTAACATCTATTTATTTCAATATTTTCTTAATCGGATGGGTGATGCCCCTCAAATTGGGTTGATTGTAATGCGGCAAGGATCACTAGTTTGATTGAGTTGATTGGATAATTTTTACATGTGTGTTTCGTTTAAAGTTTCCCCAATACAAGGTATCAAAATAAGATGTGTATCACCATGTAATCAAATGATAGGGGAAACAAAGGTTTTGTGTCCTATAGACATATGATTCATAAGGATCATTTGAGAGATTACAAAGCCAAGTGATAGGGGAACAAAAGGGTTCTTGTCTTATAGATGTATGATTTAGTGAGGTTAGGGTCGTAAGACTAATCCACAAAGGATTTTCAGTTGCAAGGATATTGGGGTCCTTAAAATGAGGCACATTGTGGATAAATGTGCTATACAAGTGTGATAATGTTGTTAAAAATAGTTATTGAAAATTTTTTTGTTTTTTATGACAAAAGGGGAATCACTAGTGATTTTGATGGATTGCATGCGATTGGACGAATCATTCGCAATTAAGGAGAATTGTCAATGATTATAGGAATCATCAGTGATTCCCGCATAGGATAAGCGCAGTGCTTATAAATATTGGATTTGATTAAGAAATGTTTCATTTCCATTGTGTAATTTGTGAGATTAGAAGGCTAATTGATTGCTTTATGAGTGATAATTGAGTGATGAAGGTTGTGGGAGCATCTAGAAGGTAGAGGAGGCCCCCTCGGGCAGAGGTAGGTACCTTTTGTGTTGTTTAGTTAATTTTTTTATTTTCTTATTTTTAATGCCCATACGAGGGCATGTTTGTGAAATCACTTGAATCACCAGCAATTTTGATGGATCTCAGGAGATTTTGATGGGTTGCCGACGATTAGGTGAATTTCTAGCGATCAGTGTTTTTGTGTAATTTTGATAAAATTTTGATTGAGACTTATTCTAATCCATGTTTTCGTGTTTTGTAGATGTAGGTGAGGGCCAAATTGACTATCAAAGATAGGATTCCAATGGTTTTAGAGGATGTGAGGGCTTGGATGTCTAATGAGGATTGGTTGCATATGGAGGATGTAGGTTTGGGGTCAATGCGTCACTATAGACATATCCACATGAAATGAGGGTTATTATTGGTTTTAATGGGGAGGTGGGAACCTACTACCGCACTTTTTGGTTGTTGACAAGTGAGATGATGATCACCTAGACGATGATGTACGAGAGGATCATGAGATTTCATGTGCATTGAGAGGGTATATACTTGACTTATGATACAAAGAGGACTGATGTTATAAGGATATTTTATGGTGCTAATGCAAATGGTGAGGAATATACAATAGGTAGTTTTTACTACTAGACTTTATATGCTCCTAAGACAAAGGGTCATGCATTGATGACCCTCATGATGATTGTGATCACATATTTTGTTTTTCCCAACTCGGTGGAGGTCAATTTCCTTGGATGATGGTGGCTATTATGGGTGATATGATGGAGTAGAGGGTGTTTTTGCATGGGCCCTTAATTGCTAGCATAGAAATACAAGGAGATGTGGGATTTTAGTATCAGGAAGAGGTTCGGGATTGATATTGCATTTACTACTATAGTGTTGGGATTTTAAGCATATTATCGTGGCTCGTCCTAAAGATTTTCCATGGGGGGATGCTACATTTTTAGCGAGATATATTGGATTTATTTGGTAGCATTCTAATATGGGAGATGAAGGGCTGAAGTGCGGGGTGAGGAGTATTATAAACAACTCCTATTAGGGTTACAGGTAGGTGACATCGGGTGGAGACCCTACATTAGTTTTCCAAAGATGGGAGAGTGAGTGTAATGCCACCAAACATTAGCTATGAGTGCAAGGCCATCAAGGGGGAGTGGGAGCTTATTCAATTTAGTCGTGTAGGTGATAGTTTGGTTTGGTTCAAGATATTTGAGTCTTTAGTATTGTATAGATGGGAGGATGGGGATGTGGGGACACCATTACTAGTGCGTTCGGTGTCACTCTCATGCTTGACGAGGAGGGGGCTATTGGTGTTGATGATCAAAGGGCACCAATTTTTGTTGATGATGTTAGTGTTACAAATGATTTTACTACATGGTGGAGATCTCAACTTGCTCAAGGAGATATATGGGTGAATGATCATCGGAGGAGCACACTAGGGAGGTGATGGAGATGGTGGTGAGGGAGGCGGTGAGGATATGGTGGTGGGGATGACAGGGGAACTTTAGATGATACTATAACAAGTTTGGAGGTGAGCAGACCACTTGTGACCATAGAGAGGGATAGTTTGAGGGTGGAGTGTGATGGTTTGTTAGGTGAGAGAGATGGGTGAGAGGCAAGCGAGATATCCTAAGTCGGTAGATATCGAGGCGGTAGTTGATCGAGGTGTTATAGAAAGAAGCGAGAGACCTTAAGAATGACTCTCGGGATTATAGTTACTTCGGTGACGGGTGTCGAGCTAGAGGAAACTAAGGCTTAGGCTAGTGGTGAGATGGGTCCACCTTGTATGGTTAGCTTAACTACCATTCGGTGTATGATGAGATAGAATATTATGAGAATATAGTGACACGGATGCTACCTACCGAGATTTTTAATGCTACATATATGGCTCAAAGACGATCGGGACCTAGTGTTAGTGATGTGAGTGTGGGTTAGCCACCTCGGAATCTAGATGGAGGAGGGATGAGCAGAGGTCGATGGGGAAGATCCTAGTAGAGGACCTCATGGGGGTGATGGTGGTGCTAGTGGTGATAGTAGTGCTTAGAGGAGCAACGTTCATGGGAGTGATTTATTTACAAGTGTTTAGTTTTTGTATAGATATGATGTATTTTGATGTATATGACTTTTTTAAGCCTATATTTGATGTATATGTTTTGATATATGGAGCTTTTGAGACTCCAGATGATGTACAAAGACATTTTGATATGATTATATATATGTGATGATGATGATTTTGATTCATGATTCATGTGTTGATTTTTATGTTAATGTGATGTGATTTGCTTATGATTGTATTTAATATTGATGGATGTTTAATGTATAGATGTTTGATGGATGTTGATATCATATGGATGTTTTTAATAGATAAAGATATTATGTTGATATGATAGGTTATGGATGTTTAACTTTAATGTGATCTTTGTAAATATCAAAATTGAAATTTTTGGGATAAGAATAAAACGTGGATTGATTGCTTTATAATGGATTTGATACATACATGATGGGAGTTAATATGTTGAAGGAACTTGCACTTTTTGCCTTTACAAATGTTAACATATGACTAACAATAGGTAGTCACATGTAGGAGCCTAAGTATAGATAGAAGTGAAAAGTGTACCTTCTTAGGACATGGGAAGGGTTAACACATGTAGGTTGTGTGGGAGAGTAGGTTCTCCTTTCAATGGTTTCATAGAGAGGTGCCCCAACTTTTATATTTTATTTTTTTGACACAAATTGATCGATGCAAGAATTTTGATCTAATGGGAAAGCTAATCAATGCGGGAATATTTTCGATATGATTTTTGATATTTGACTTTTGAAGGTTGATCGATGTGGGAAACATTTTTACATGGGTATCCATCCTTCGAGAGAGTGGTCTAGGATTTAATATTTGAATTTTGTTGATAATCGTCCTTCGAGGCATTGTTTCTACAATTTTGTGATAAAGCGTCGTTCGGACGGATCGGTCTAATGTTTTTTTGATAGTATGATTTTTGATTTCTTGATAGTTTTCCTTCGAGGGAGCAGTCTATTTTTATAATATGCATCCATATATATTTTTGAATTTATTTTATGTTGAGAGGAAGTCCTATTAGACCAATTCAAGGAGGGGAAAATATGTGTACACAAACTACACATGTGTGCCCCAAGGCACATCTTCGATTTAGAAACAAGGTAGATGGATGTAATGATTAATGGGTTCCACGATAAGTAAGAACTTGTCCATGTGAAAGATGCAATGAATAGAGTTGTGGTGCTCATCTTTAAGGTTTCAAGGATAGTGATGGAAATAACCACATACTTTCAAATCATTATGAGGATAAAGTGGCTAATTGATGGTGAAATAAGATATTTGATGTGACTATTGTCATGGCGGTTGATGTGTTAACACAATAAAGGTTACAAGTGCAAGGCATTCAGAGGTTCCTTTTCAGGTGTACCATTAAGGGAGGCTAGATGATAAGCTCCCAACCCATACTTGTGAGTGATGACATATGGACCGATCTAGTTAGGGGAAAACTTTCCATGTTTACTCCTTTCCAAAGTAGTGACATTTTGATTTTCCTTGAGAACGAGATCACATATGTTAAAGTCACGTTCTTTTACATGTTTTTTATACACATGTTTGATGTGATCTTGATAGACATGATGGTGTTCTAGAGCTATTAAGCATTATTCATCTAATAATTCTAATTATGTTAGATGGTCTTGTCAATAATCCTCATTAGGGATAAAATATCTAAGGGATACATGAGTGATGGAATTTTAACTTCAAGGGGTAAGACCTCCTCGAAGCCATAGACTAGAGAAAAGGGTGTAGCACTTGTAGGAGTATGGATGCTAGTTCGATAAGCCCAAAGAGAAAATGAGATTTGGAGATGCCAATTCATGTCTACTTTTTCGATAGTTTTCATAAGAATTTTGTTAAGTGTTTTGTTATAAGTTTCACTTGTCAATTTTATCAATAATATGGTGATGAAAAGATTAATTTGATGTTAAATGTGTCACAAATTTTCTTAACTTCTTTATTTTTAAAGTATTTTCCATTATCTAGTGACAAGTTTATGAGGGATACCAAAGCGACATATGATATGCTGATAAATGAAGTTGATGATTTTATTAGCTTTATTGGATGTTAAGGGAATGGATTCTACCCATTTAGTGAAGTATTTAGTGGTTGTGATGATAGAGTGATGTTGTTGTGATGAACGAGGGTTGATAGTGCCAATGAGGTCTAAACCCCATTGTGAGAAGGGCCATAGGTCTTGAGTGGCTTGTAAGGCTTGACTGGGGATGTGAGTGAGGTTTGAATGTTGTTGACATTTGATGCACTTCTTAACATACATGCAATAAAATTGGTTAATAGTAGGCCAAGTATAGCCCAATCGAGGACATGTTTAGCGATTGTTATGTGACAAATTCCCCATTGATAAAATATTAAGTTCTAGAAGTTAGTAGAATATTAAAGTTCTAAAGGTTAGCGATTAATCAAAATGATAAAAAGTAATTATTATATTATTTTACAAAGATATAATATTATTTAATTCAAAAAAAATAGTTAATTATAAGGTTATCTCAAAGAATTGTATTTAAAGTTATTTTATAAAGATTGAATGTTATTTGATTTATAATGAAAATAATTAAAGGATTGAATTACTAGGGTAATATATAATGAAGACCCCTTTAAAATAGGGTGGGGAGTTATGTACATGGAATCCCTTTAAAATGGGGAGTAATAAAGAGTTAAATAAGTTCTCGAACTCCTTTTTAAAAGGAGGGATTAATAATGATTATTATTATGGACCATTATTGGTGTATGTAAGTAATGGTAATATGTAATAAATAAAATAAACCCCCAATTTATATGTATATGGGTGTAAAAGTAAAGTAACATGAGTAAATAAAGAATTAATAAAATAAAAGAGTGGTTATCATTATTTGGTAAATGGGTGTGAATTGTTTATAAAATATAATGAAGTAATTTTATAAATAATAAAGAGGTGTGATGATTCATAACCACCTCTTGAAAATTATAAATAAGAGGAAAACTTTGGAATGGGGGAGCATGAAATATTTTTATATATTTAAAGATCCCTTTAATATAGGGTGGATTAAATAGAAAGAACTTCTCATGTATTGAGAAGGGTAATTAATGGGTACCATTTGGAAAATATATTAATATTGGTAAAGTAAATAATTAAAGTTGTTTGAACGGGTATATTGGTTGAAAAACCAACCCGGTAAAAATTATTTTATTTAAACTTGTGGTATGGGGTTTTAATACCCATATGAATATGTGTGATCAAGTAATTGTTATTTGATACCGAGTGAAGGCAAGTGGTGGGCATTGGAGAGGGGCATTCTAGAGGGGTGTCCTAACTGGGGTACGTAAAGTATAACCCAAGATGGTTCCTAGCTAGGGAAAGAAGATTATTTGTTACATATTTCCTCCTAATAATGTGGCCATAGCTTGAGGTGTTGAATCTCTGGTATCACTTAGGAGTTTCCTGATCCACACATAGTCCTCGCCTAGATATGCATATCTAAAGTATCACATAGGGATTACTTGAGGTACACCAAATTCTCCCCATTGTGTTATGTTTAATATTTGAACTATTGTTTTTTTTTGTTTAAAATACATTAGGAGGATTTTTATATGGTAAAATATTAGGATTATTAAATGGAAAAAGTCATATCACAGCGATAATTATACCATTTAAATGTCCACCACATATTCCGCCATGGATTTATTGAATTCTTTAGTAGACTCATGAGACTTAAAGCATCTAAAAAGAGGCCATCGAACCCGTGTTTATACAAGACACCACCTACGATGACATAATGAGTAGCATGTTGGAGGATTGATTGTTTAATGTTTCTAGATAGATCAAGATGAATTATAGATTAGAAAGATAGTCAAATATCTGACTATACCAAAGGTCAGTTGGATTGTTTTCGATAATGTTGATAAAATGTAGTTCATTTTTTTGGGATGGTTGATCGAGTCTATGTAAAACAATGAATAGTTTACAATTATCATTCGATAAGGGGATGAGAGATGTTAGAGAATCCATGGTGTCTATGAATTTGTTAGAGGACTGTGGAAGCTGTTTGGATATTGTAACTATTAAATTCCTCTATGAGGAATTCAACAATGGATTTATATTTTTATAGAATTTCATTTTTACATTGATAAATCCCTTTGATTTGATTGATGACAAGTTGTGAGTCTCCGTAGATGTCTAAGATTTGAACACCAAGCATGATAGTGGTTTGGATACCCATGATTAAATATTTGTATTCATACATGTTGTTAGTACATTCGAAGTTTAATTTAAATGAAAGAGGGATAGTAATCTCCCATAGAGTTATGATGACGATACTTGGTCCCTCCCCTTGTTGGCACTTGGATCCATCAAAGAAAAGTTTCATTTTGAGAGGGGTGTATTCTTGATCGATAATGATATTAATGGATTCGCGTGGGGAATTTTTTTCAGGTGGTTGATTTTCTGAGAGAGGGGCCTTGGTGAGCTGATCAAATATGGCTTTTCCTTTGATATATTTTTGTGAGATAAATTCATGATTAAACTCGGTCATGAGCATAAGCCACCGAGTAATGCGATCACTATGATATGGTTTAGAGTGCATGGTTTTAAGTGGATTAAACGGTAATGACGTAAGTCTTGTGATTGAGTAGATAATGGCATAGTTTGGAATTTGTGAAGTATAGGCACACAAAAAAAATTTGGCTTCCCGTATAACGGGTTTCATATTCATGGAGAGTGTAGCTTATATAGTAAATGGTTTGCTCATGACCTGCTCGTCCCGATGAGCAAGCATGACACCCAATGCATGATCTATAGTGGATATTTAAAGGTAGAAAGGCTCCCCCTTGTGTGGAGGTGTAATCGCAGGTGGGGATAGGAGGTATTGCTTGATGTCATCAAAGGCCTTTTGATAATTGTGGTCCCATATAAAGTTTACATCCTTTCGAAGGAGATGGTGAAAAGGCTGACAACGATCTAAAAGTTGTGATATAAAGATACGGATGGATCAAGCTTACCTAGAGGTTGTGAAGTTTTTGAGGTTTGATGGAGGAGGCATTTTGATAATAGCTTTGATATTGGCGGGGTCTACTTAGATGCCTCGGATAGAAACGATGAACCCTAAGAGTTTACCGGTGAGGACACCGAACACAAATTTAACGGGATTAAGATGAAGAAAGTAATGGATAAGATGGGTGAAGATTAAATTGAGGAAGGCGAGATGATCCTTGTGTTACTTTGATTCCCCTAAAAGGTCATTACTATAATCTTCTACGGTTTTATGGAAAATGTCATAGAAGATATATGTCATGTCGTGTTGATAAGTGGCCCCCACATTTTTAAGTCCAAAGGGCATAACGTAGATACAGAAAGTCCCGCAAGGAGTGATGAAAGATGTTTTATGTTGATCATCGATAGTGATATGAATATGATTATAACCAGATAATTCATCCATAAGAGAGAGCATTCCATGGATGGTTGTTAGATCGACTAAGCAGGTCTATATTTGGAAGAGGGAAGTCATCTTTAGGAAACATGAGATTGAGATCTCAGAAGTCAGTGAAAATGCGTAACTTTCCTGAGGATTTGGTTATGGGAATGATATTAGAGACCCATTGTGGATAGTCAATGGATATGATAAAATTGGAGGAGAGAAAATGTTACAACTCTTCCGTGATAAGGAGAGCTATGTGAGGGTGCATTCTATGTAACTTTTTGTTTGATGGGTTTGACATTAGGATAAGTGAAAATATTATGGAAAATGATGTTGGGGTCAATTCTTGGCATATCATTATGTGATCAAGAAAAATATTGATTGTATCTAGATAGGAAGGTGGTGAAGTTGTTTAATTCTTGTGGATCTAAAGATTGGCTGAACTTAACTATGTGAGGTTCATGTGAAGTTCCTATTTTAACCTCTATAGTGGATTCGTTGAGAAGTTTGGATGTGTTGGGTGGTAAGGATCTCTGAAGGAAGTGGTCTTCTGCTCCCATATGGGAGAAAATAGCTTGATCATCTTGGCATTGAAGGATGTGGATGGTAGGTGAGTCTTCTTCTATCATTTTAGACCAAATGAGAGGAAGTATCTTAGTATCATGATTAGTTTGATAATTTAATGGTCCTAATGTAATAGTATAGATTAAAAAAAAGTTAGGCATGATGGAAATGGTGTCATTAGTATCCATGGGATATTTTTCCATAGATGAGTAAGATGGTTCAAATTCTACAATAGTTTTAAATGTGGTGTATGTAGAGGATTCAAAAGTTAGTTTTTCATAACCTAGCCCGTATTTTTCATGCGGTTTGAGGGAGTGTTTGATGATTAAATTTTGGATACCCTGTTCATAACATCCAAATCAAAGTCTTTCCAAGAACAACGATGGACATATGTCTATGTGATGACTTGATTATACATAAATTTGAAGTCTGATATAAAAGGTTTTGCATGATACTGATAAGTAGGACGTGTTGAGGGGCGATCAATCCCTTTGTAGATAAGTTTTGTTTTCAGATGTGGTGGACCATAGGAGATGACATATCCAATGTTGGGTTTTTACATGAGCTATTTTTCAGCCTTTTTATGTCTTTGGCATGGGAAGTGAATTGAATGTAAGGAGACGATACTCCCCCTATTAAGAGACGTTGCATAATAATGTCGTCGAAAAAGATGTCATTTGGTAGTTTGATGAGGGAATAGATGTGCTAGTGGAATATTCATTAGATGATCCCAATTTTGATTTAGGAACAAGTACATCATTGGGGCAGTATGTCATGTGATAGGCTTTGAAAGGATTCGGATCTGCGGGAACCATAAAGGTCTTACCTTCATGTTCATATTTGATACGGTGGAGTGTAGATGGGATACAATGCATAACACGTATCAAGGGTCAACCTAAAAGAAAATTATATTGGAATTCCCATTCTACTAGATAGAAGAGTTTAGGGATAGTTTTGGTATTGACTTTGATTGGTAAATTGATTGTGCCCAATGTGGGGGTGATAGTGTCGTTGAAGGCTCAGATCATAGTTGGTGTTTGGGTGATGATGGTGTTAGGTAGTTGAAGTTTACTGAAGGCATGCGATGATATAATGTTGATACTAGTGCAATTATTGATCACAACCATATTAACGAGGATGTCATCTATTTGGGTGGTGATGAAGAGTGGGAGATCGTGGTCCTCTGATTGTAGTGATGGTATTTCTAAATTGTCAAAGGATATGGCGGTGGATGTTTTGAGCATCCGAATAAATTTCTAAAAATTTATGGATCATATGAGACACCGATATGGATTGAATTGATTCGATCATGGCTTGATAATGGGAATGTGAGGTTTACACTAGGTCATAAAGGGACATCTTGACTAGATCTTGGTGAAGTTGTTTGATGATGATATTTTGAACTGAAGTAGTGGATTATTTATGAGGAGCAGCAAGGATAGAAACATTAACCTTAGTAGGGGGTGTCAAAGTTGATGACTCAGGGGTGAGTGGAATGGAGACTTTGGATTTGTTTTGATCACATTTTCTTGGTTCGTGGGTACATCTTCTAGTGGCGATACATTGATTTGATGAGGAGGAACCTTCTTGGAAGACTCCTCATTTTTAGTGGTTGTGAGGTGTAGATGGTGATTTAGAGGTAGAGGTTGTGGATATTTTGTGAGATGTTTTTGATTTTTTTATATCTAAGGGGAGAAATACTTTACTTGTAAGGATTTTAATAGCAGCATGGAGGGCTTTACAATCTTCCTATGATATCCTAGTGTACAATGATGATCAAAAAAGGCTTCAAAGTTATACTAAGAATGATTCCACCCTTGAGAGCCGAGACACTTTAATAGGTGGTATTGTTATGATTTATTGTTGTAGAAGCCTTTCAAGGATTGATGTATAATGGCCTTTCAAGGCAGATGTAAAAGGGAGTTACATTTACTTTGATTTGAAGGGTGTTGAAAGCACTACCCTTGGTGTAGTTTCCTTAGGTATGTGTCGAGGGATGGTTTTTGATTGTGTGATAGTGATGGCTATTTTGGATGAGGGATGTGACCCTAGGATGGAAGGAAAGTGTTTTGGTTTTTGTGTTGAAGGATTTGGATGGTCATGGGTCATGATTGTTTCTTTTTCGATGAAGGGGTATGTGGTCATGTGACATAATTTTAAAGGTTATGTGTGTAATGTTGGGCAACATGATCCGTACAAGCTTTTCATAATTTTTAGAATAAGTTTCTTTTGTGAGGTTTGTGAAGAGCTTATAGATGGGTTATATGAAGATGAAGTAGATGTGGATAAAGGTGATTTCATTTTAATGGTAGGGTTTGAAGATGTGGTTGGTTCGATTTTTGTTGTTCCTATGACAGAGCTACTGATGGATGGGTCGAGTGTAGAATTTGTGTTAGGAGTCTCAGATGTAACAAGTAATTTATCTTTGACTATATTTATAGTATAATGGATCTGAATGTGATTGGTTTGTGGTTGGCTGGTGGATGGAGAGTGATTTGGGAAGGGTTGTTTAAAGATGTCCAAATTTTGATTTTGAGGTACATTTGGATTATCTAATTGTAAATCACCTTTGTCAATTAGATCTTGAAGGATGTCTATAATGAGTGACACATTTTGATGTCGTGACCTTTGACCATATGGTATTTGCAATAATAATTATCTATGTACCAAGAGGGATTTGATATGGATGTATCAATGGGGCGGATAGGAGGAAGATTGATCATGTTGGCAATGAGTAGTTTATTCAAGAAGAAATTGTAAGATTATCTTATAGGTGTATAAGTTTGTTGAGGACGAGATCATTCGGTGGTAAAACATTCTTTGGGAGTAGTCTTGATGATGAATGTGTTGGATGATGATTTGGATTTGTCATGACTAGAAGATGGTTCGGATAAAAACTCAGGTTTTGGCTTTTTCAACCTAAGTTTCACTTCTCCATCCTCAAGAGCAGAAAGCTCAAGTTTGCAAGTCATTGTGAAGGCTTCATCAAACATATGGAAGGATTGGATTTGTAATGTGGATGAAATATGCTTAGAACAAGAGCAAGAGAATAAATCTATTAGCTCGGTCTATGGGAGGAAAAAATGATGGTTGATAATGTCCCTCCAATAGGTGATAAATTTGGAAATGGATTCATCTTCAAATTTTTATTATGTATAGGTCAATGATAGTAATTTTACATACGATATTGATTGAGAAGTGTTTAAGGAAGAGCTAAGAAATTTGGGAGAACAAGAAGAGTGAATATTGAGGTATGTTGTTATACCAATCCAAAGTAGGACTAGCTAAGGACATGGGGAATGTTCTTAACATGAGGTCCTAGTCATGTGCTATGAGATAACGGGCATGCCAAAAGGCCCATATATCTTTTTATGGTATTCTTTACTTTATAATTTTAGTAACTTGGGAAGTTTTCATTGATGAGGATATACTTTGTATAAGACGGGAGTGGATGGATTTGGCATATTTGTTGTAAGATAATTTGTTTGTAAGACCCATAGAAGTGGCTTCAAGAATAGATATTTTTTCATCAACGCTTGCAAGGGGTCATTTTCTAATGGTTTTGTTGCGGATTTGGTGAGGATGAACCAGGTTTATTGTATGCAAATAAAATCACTTGGTATGGTTGATATTGTAAAGGAATGGTATGTTGAAGGGGGATATTCATTAGTATATTGTAGATGTAGGATGTGAGGATAGGGGTTGTGAGGGTTGAATATATTGATATTGAGGAGGAATGGAAGTGTTAAAGAGGGGTTGTGATGGTTGGGGTATGTGTTGAAAAGGAATTGATGTGTGAATAAGAGGTCGACTATGGTGGTATATGTTGGAAAGGAATAGAGGAATGGATGAGTGGTTGGGACTGTTGAGGTATGTACATGAAGGGAGTGGAAGTGTGTGTGAAGGATAGATATTTTGGGGTCTATATTGAGAGGAATTAGGGATAGTGGATGATTGTTGTGAGGAAGGAAAAAAAGTGGAAATAGAGCTTGTATTAATGGGTGGTATTAATGTCGGGATAGACATAACTACGTTTTGGAAAACTAATGTGGGTTGTTGAGATGAGATAGGTTGAGATATGTTTAATGGAATGGATGTTGAACTTATAGGAGGGGTTTGATCGTGGAGGAAACTAAAGGGCTTGATGTGGATGAGGATACGTTGGTATTGTTTTGGGATGATGAGGATCCTAATGAGAGGTCGGATGGAGACATGGGTTGTTGGTTGGTTGTGTCCCATGAGGTGACCACGTTAAGGTCAAAGGTGATGATAAGAGCCAAGGATAAAAATTGTATGTCTATGATTGATTGCTAGTGGGATAAGGGTGTAATTTTTGGATAACTGACTTGTGGTTTGGATCAAGAATTTGGAAGAAAGCACATGAGGGATTAGATATAGGGGGTTGTGGTTTAGGTGTGAATGGTTGAAGGTGAACACCCGAGCAACAAGATATGCATTAAGGGCAATAGAATTTGAGTCTAGGATATCAGAAAACACTTGGATCCCCACCATCAAAAAAATGAGGATTGGGTGGATCATGTATTTGGATGATTCGAGAATAACTTTTAGGGAATGTGGAGGTTCTTGATCATGTGGTCGGGGTGATAGAGATGTTTGATGTTGATTAATTAAATGTGAAGCATCTTCAATGTGGGTTTGAATGTTTTTGATAGTTCATTGGAAGTTTTTAGCCATAAGTTCAAAGTCTTCAAGACATGATTGTTGTCTAGTAAGAACCATGAAAGCAAAAATCACCTAAAATGAAAAATAAATCTAGATTTTGGGTTACAAATAACAAACAAGTCATGAAGAAGATTTTTTTAATTATCCTTATTACTTTAAAAGAAGAGATGAAATATGAAAAATGGTTGATGGGGTCCTAGGAAATGAAAATATATGGATGGTTTTAGGTGATGTTTATGGATGGATTCCACAATATACCTGAAGGTACGTGAGACATGAATGTGTTGGTGTCCAAGTATGGGGCTTACTATTGGGGCTTACCCCTCACTTCACGGTCCCATAGAAATGAGGGAGTTGGGTGCTTCATGAATATACCGCCCACCACTTATTTATACTCGGCCCGAACACCGAGTTGGCTTATCCCCTTAGTGAATAAATTTATGTGGGTCCACCTAGGTAGAAATGTTTCGATGCAAATTTATATTTGATGTGGTTTGGTTATGTGTGGAGGAAGTTAAGTGAATGTAATTTGTTAACCCCCTAATCAAACTATGTGGTCAAGCAAGAAGGAGAGGTTTTTTTAAACCTAAAATAAATGTTGATTTTGATGAAGACAATAGACAAAAAAGTAATGATTTGAAAGAAAATACATACCTATAGACACTTCCTTTTTAATTTTAATTTTTTTTTAAAAACATTTGATTTTTTTAGGACAAGCTAAAACGCAACAAACAAAATTTCCCAAGGCGAAACCTGCAAGGATTGGGAGAAAATAGAAAATAGAAAGAAAAATATATGATAAAGGTTGATTGTTTGAGTAATCAAAAGCAATCACAGAGATCGTTGACGATTTGAACGAATCGTAGACGATTCACAAACAAGCATTGGTGATTTAACTAGATTGCTATCAATTACAGAGAAGAAATTATCATATGAATATAAATCATATTTTAATGGAAATGAAAGGGAAGAGGTCCCACCAGGCATGCCAGAATGTACCAGAGAGTTATTTCTTTCCAAATTTAAATTAATAAAATGAAATGAAAAAACAAATTGACCTCGTAAAGACGACATGGCTTACCGATACCCGCAATAATGAATATTGATATCATTGGATAGAGCTCCTCCTTTCACCGATGAAGAAACCTTGAGATCAAAAACAACTAAACAAAATAGATTAGATATGTGAGATAACAAGCTTCTTGGTAGAGGTAGATTCCAGGAATCAAAAGGGACTTCCTTGGAGGATTTCAACCCCATTCTTAAATAATTAAGTGAATTGAAAATAATGATAAGGATATATAAATGAAAAAGATAGGAGGATAATGGATAATAAGCTCTAGAACTCAATATTAAAGGGTAAGTCATGTGCAACTTCAAATGTGGCCCAAGACAAAGTGGATGCGATCTAAATAGACTCAAGTAATCATACCAAAATTCTTCAGTCTCCTACTAGATCTCATGGAGGAACTCAAACTGATCTTCGATGTCGATGGAAAATTGAATTGCACACAATGTAAGTTCGTGAAGGATATTGTATTGTTCCCAAAAGAAAGGTTGTTAAACTATTGAGAGGTCGTAGATACTCATAATAGGATGAGACTAGCCAGGTACTACCATCTAAAGTAGAGCCATGCTTGAAACAAATAGGTTAAACCCCAAAATATTTGATGAAATTTGAGAAAATATTGATAAATTGATTTACTAGTGTTTTTAGACAGGGATCGTTGGTGATTCAGAGGAATCATGGGAGATTTAAGTAATCATTGGCGACATCAGTAAAAAAACATACTTTTCTAAAAACCATAAAAAGTTATCAATGATTATTTTTATTTCTTTTAATGTTTTTATGAAATGTAAATGATGAAACAACATAGAGAAATACCTCTTGATGTGGAAATGGGTTGAATAGCTTCTATATTATGTTGAATTAGGTTTATTGGAGTTGTTGGAAAATTGTTGAGCTTCCCGGGAAGAGGGTTGATGAAAGGACTCTCCAAAATGAAGTGTTGTGAAAGCTTGAGGTTGATACAGGCCCTTGGTGATCTATAGAGTGTCAAAGCTTTATTTTTAGACTAGAAACTAAGTGTAAGAGAATGCAAAATAATTTTGAAGATCCCCAAGAGAGGAGCAAAAACTATTATTTATAATCGTTGGTGATTGGTTAGAATTGTTGGCGATCCAAAATTTAGGGGAAATCATTTAGAAGTGGTTGAAACCACTTTCAAAATGGGAATTTTAGGTGGATTTTGTGGGAAAATGGTTAGGGAGAGGTTATGGTCAATTTGGGGAGGTTGGGATGTTAGCGTAAAATAGGTTTGATGTGGTTTTGAGATGGTTAGGTAGTTTTAGGAGGTTTAGGATATGTAAAAGTAATTGAGGATGGGTAAAAATGATTTTACAGGTGATGGAGATAACTTAGGATAGCGATGTTTTGGTGGATTTTATTAAATAATATGTGTATTGAAAGAAGTAGGCAGTGACGAAAACCCGATGTCTAGATATAGCTCTATGTATTCTTTTGGTATTTTGGGGTTGTTTCATCACTATTTTGTAGCTACTTCTTCCATAATATTCACACTTGGTCTTGTAATGTTCAAACCCTAATTTCCTACAAAACACTCATTTATACATTTGAAAACAAAAAAAAATTTAATGTGATTGAGTTGGATTGCCCTTGGTGGCAAACTCCCTTGTTGATTTTGAATAAACATTGCATTATGTTTCCCAAATGAGGAGTTTAAACTCCATGTAGTTCTTGTGCTTATGCAAGAGTGAATGCAAGTCTAGATTTTCCTACTCTATGCTTTCCCTCATGCCTCAACACCAATAGTGGGATAAATAGATATCTTCATATGTAAAACCCTTCGTGTATGTAGAATAGGATGTTTGTATACAAATATAAGATAAAGAATTTCCCTTTCAAGTAGTACTTATAGGTAGATATGTGATAGTACTTGTTGAATTATACCTCCTTCCAATACTATATATATATAGGAGTCTTTTAATTTGAAATAGGACTTAATGATACACAAAGACAACCCAAATCCCAAAATAAATAAGATAATAAGCAGTAACAATGGAACCAAATGGTCAAAACAATCGACACTAAGTTTTGAGACACTATTGTCAAACTTTGGAAAGTACTATATAATGGTTGTATTCCAAGTTTAATATATTTGCCTACTCCCCTAGGCCTAGAATGACAATATTTTTAAACATAGCTAGAGATTTTGGTGACTTAATGAAACAAACTGATATGGAGTGTGAAATGACATTCGACATCGAGAAACAAGTCAATCAAAAGATAAAATATAATACCACACGCCCTAGATATTGATGTCATTGTTTAAGACTCTTATACATATAACAATAGTAAAAATGTATTATGTAATAATGCTTGTGCCAATTTTAGGTGTCTACAATTTGTCATAGTAGGAACATTTTCAAAACTATCTCATTTTATTGCTTGAAAGAAGACCAATGATGTTAGCCGGTGTAGTTACTCCTAATTTTTAAGGAAGTTATGAGGTTGCCTATTTTTTTGCGTAAAATTGTATCTAACAAAGATAAAAAATTTTGGTACACTTCTAAAGAACATTGTAGAAGAAGCTAAACACTAAATTTTCAACTTAGTTCAACATATCATCCTCAAATAGATTGTTATACAAAAGTAGTGGACATGAGTTTTAGCAATATGTTGAGATGCTTAGAGGATAAAATCCTAGACTGTGGAACTCAATCTTAGTATAAGTGGATTTCACATACAATAATTAAGTAAACAATACTATTAGAAATACCTCGTTTCAAATTGCTTACATGAACAATTTGAGAGGTATTGAAAAATTGCACAATATCCAATAAGAAAAAGGGAGGATTGTAGAAGTGGAAGATTTTGCAGAGTATATGCATGATGTGAAAAACAAATGCACATACAACCAAAAAGGGCAATGCATAATACATGAAATGTACAAATGAGAAGTAAAGAGAACTTAAGTTGTAGACACTTAAATTCCACTTTTGCAATCTTATTGCCAAACGCACACAAATCACTCTCATTCTTCCCAATTCCATTATAATTAGTGCTTTTTACTAATTAACTAACGTTTCTTGCCACTTTGGTTGGTTAACAAGCACTTCGTTGATCACCAAACCTCTTTCACATTTAGGATGCCACTTTATGACGAATCGTAAGCCAAAATTCTCTTCAAAACAAATAATTAGCGATTATAGGCTAATTAAGCCTATTTTGCCCTTGATTTGGTCAATATGCCCTAGTATTGACTCAAACCCCTCTTCCAACCACTCAAAATCACCCCATTCACCTCCACAACATCTCAACAAGCTTCAAAATCTTATCCTAGCCTTCTAGTTGACCCTAAGCGTCAATTAAGGCTCCATACCTCTTAATCACTTGGTAATTCACTAATTGTGATTAGCAAGGCCTAATCATGATTAGAAATTCTAATCTAATTTAGGGATTTTAGTCCCACATGCACCAAAATACAAATTTCTCCCAAAAGGAAAACTATAAAAAGAGTGCATCTCATTCCTTTATACTTTACACCATGCTTTGATTTGCATCTCATGTAATACATATGATTTATAGCCAAGCTCAATCCTTTCCTAAAGGCTTCAATGGGGTTAGTAGATAGATATCCAAAATGACAATGTAGTCATTTGGAGATGCCATTTCACCTTGATTGGAGTAGAAACCATAACTATTTAATTTCCCTCTTATGTCTATTTAGGCCCATGTTAGGTAATTGAAGCATATTAGTAGGCATGTTTAGTTAGATTTTGCATTGTTTTCATACTAGTTAAACATTCCTTTAAGCTTCTATCTTAATGTTACATTCCTAGACTTAGAGCCCTAGCTAATTAGGTGGCAATGGTGTTATCCTTCCTTGTTTAGCTTTGTTATTTGCTTTGTAAAGTTTAGGTGCTTTCATTTGGCACGCCTGGTGGGACCATACCCCATTGCATTTAATTTTTAAAGCTTTTTAACTTAGTTTCAAAGTTTTTCATTTCAAGTTTTAGATTAGTTTCAAGTTTCCTAGATTAATTTCAAGTTTTCTAGTTTACTTTCAAGCTTTCTAGAGTACTTTCAAGTTTTTTTAGATTAGTTTCTCAAGCTTTTAGATTAATTTCAAAGTTTTAGAGTAATTTTCAAAGTTTTATAGATCAATTTCCATTTTTGAAAGTTGTTTCAACTAGATTAGTGGTAGAAGTTGTGTTTTCATGCTTTTTGTAGGATATAAGGAGGTGAAGCCCTATCAAAATTGACCCAAAATCCCAAAGATTGAACCTTTTTCAAGAAATATGCTCAAAAACCTGGATTTTTTACCACCTACAGGAAAAAGGCACTTGTGCATGACCTGGGAGCACATGTGCATGACTGTGAGCACCCTTATATACACTAAATCTTTGGTTCGAGTGAAAAAGTCCTTATGCATGATCGAGAGTGAATGTGCCTCCTTTGGAAGCATCGATGCATCATTGATTGTGTGAAAAATGACAGAGGGGTTCATGTTCATGACTATGAACACATGTGCATGACTGTGAGCACCTTTGCATGACTGTGAGTGCCTGTGCATGACTAGGAGCTCAATGTGCACTAAGAGGGGCACCTATGCATCAAGGTAAAAAAATTCAAATTCCGAATTTCAATTTTATGATTCCTGTCGTTTTTAAGGGTTTTTAGATGTTGTTTTTGTCAATTTATTAATTTTAGAGAAATATTCCTAACAAAATTGGCTTAGGGTTTGATAGATGATATGTTTTCATACTTTTTTGAGTTTGGAATAGGGTTGTGTATGTTCTTCTCTTGCACCTAGTGTGATCTTGAGAATCAAAAACACCCCTAAACCACTTTTTGCTTCTTGGGAGTAAGTAGGAACAATCATCCTTCATTTTTGCTTAAGGGAACAAACTTGCATGTTTTGACATATACTTGATCTTTTAGTTTAAGAGCTTTTTCATTTGATAAAGAATCAAGGCTAAAATTTCGTATGCTCTTCCCTTGCACCTAGTGTGATCTTGGGAATCAAAAGAAATTTTAGTCTTTCATTAAGAAGCACTTGGATTAATTGGGAATAAACCTTACTTTGTAAATTTTTATGGTAGTTAGTTGATTTACAAGCTTTGCATTTCTATTTAGTTGGATTATTTTTTGTGTATGCTCTTCTCTTGCACCTAGTGTGATCTTGAGAAACAAAAACAACACTTAATCCTCTTTCTATGATATTGTGAACCTTTTTTGAACTATTAATCATTTATGTGAAGGACCTAAAACTTGTCAAAGAAAGAAGGGATCTCTTTAAAACCAAAATCTAACATTCACATGTGTTGTAGGTTTCCATTGGTGGTCTAAACCAAATTTCTTAATCCAAAAGATAAAAATACACCAACACACCATTCAAAACACCGTATTGTAGGTTTCAGGTTAAGAGCTACGACTTGTCCACTCAACTAGGACATAACCCCTTTTGCATAATCCTTAAGCTACAACAATGGGGGTGGTCCTAGGAACCCTAAATTAGTTCACGCAAGAGGGAACCTTGTGAATGAAATAGGAAAGTTCTCCACACTATCGACTTGTCTAGTATGCCTTGGTGAGATTAGAGTCAAAGATATATGTATCATGACCCCAGTGAAAGTATAACTGAACACACTTTGGTGCTCATTATACTGAAGGGGGTAAAGTAAAGCCGAGATACTCCTTGGGAAACCTTTATAAATCGAGCTCACCATAGATATCATGTGACACCTAGAGAGAGAGCCACCTACGAAGTTTGTCACTTGGAGCCATTGTTTTTGTCTTAGTTAGTATACTTGAGAGCTCTCACAAAGTGACAACTTTGTTAGATTCAAACTCTTTTTTATTGAACAAGGGAAAGAGTCTCTCAAATTTGAAACCGCGTGATTTTCATCACGGAATCTATTTAGTGTCATTTTGTCCTAGTTTTTCACTTGTCCTAAGACAAGGCGAAACTCTTCCAAAATAACACCAAGTTTATTTCAACACCACTTGGTCTACACCCTTGTTTTCTTGTTGCCCATTTTTGGACAAAAGGAAACAACATATATGGATACCACTTTGGATATTGTGTTTCTAGCACTTTTGTATTCTACTTGCGTGACTAGGTGTTAGGAAATAAGAGATAAAATATGTGGAATAATCCCTCACAGAATCGCAACAGTAGAAACTAATATGTAGAAAATATTACAGATCTCAAATAAAATTGCAGAATAAAATAACACAACACAAAGAGACAATATTTAATGTGGTTCACCCAATTTGGGCTACGTCCACCAAGAATCACTTGCTCAGATTTTATTACAAGCCACCGCTCTCTCAATATAATACCTAGATCTGTTTGGAGCTATGCTCAACAAACTCTACAGAATTCACACCCGAATTCAAAGCACATCTGCAATGTTTTCATTATATCTACCATATGCACAAAACCATATAAATAGACAATTGCTTAAGTAGTTTTACAAAACTATGGGTATCAAAACCATGGGCCAAAACCGTCCCATAAACCTATGGGTCAAAAACCCGCCCATATGAGAAAATCATGTTTCCCGATATATCGGGCACGTTTTAAGGCTTGAACCCTGCAAGACAACTGTGGAAAGTGTACAGTACTCTTAGTGTATAGTCTTCAACACTTTCTCACATGAAAAATGAGCTCCAACACCTAACACTATGTTGCAATGTTGGAGCGCAAGTGTTTAAAGTGTGCATGGTACGTACTCACAATCCAGAGGCCCCCTTGTCACAAAGACCCATATTTGAGACTTATAATCATCGTAATTAGGTGATTTCATCCTTTCTTCTTTTGATTTGTTACGCTACCCACATTGTAGCCATACAATTGAGATATTTACGTCTTGTTTCCATTATAAAATTAGGCCTAAATCTCTATATTGTAGGGTTATGTTGCTCGCACGCATAACAATTTCTTTATATACTTAGATGTAGTTTTTACACCCTAGCTTTGTCTTGAGTTTTGTGAGTGTTGAGGTTACTTTGTTAGCATCTCTATAGTTCCATTTGATACCACAATCCTTCTTTCTCATAAAGTTAGATTACGTGTCCAAATAGAATTATTATGCTACTCGCATTTGTATCATCCATTTTACAAAGCTTAGAATTTTTTATTGTTTAGAAATTGGATTTTAACATATCTTGTTAGAAGATCACATCAACATTCTCTTATCATTTAGGCCTTGTTTGTTACAAACTTGACCTAACTGGTGATATTGTGTTGTCACTATTGGGTTGCAAACCTATTTAGATGAATCTTAGAGAGTAAACTATTTGGTGTAACTAAATTTTGAGCATTGTACGTCATTGTATTATTCTAAGGATAACTTGTGTCATATATTTCCTTGTTAGGGTAGCTTGTTTGTTATTCTTTATTTCCTACATTCATTTTGACCTATCAAGTTTGTGGTTATTCTATAGTCACCTTGTTTTAACAATTTAGTGTCATTACGCTGTAAAAATTTGACTAAGGTCCCTTTTTAGTAAACCTTAGTGGAAATTCTTCGCATTGTATTTCCTATCTCGAGTATACCTACTACGAGGATGGGATCCCGAAGATTAGGAATTGATATATTTGGAGGTGAAAACCCTCTTTAGAGGATAATCTCATGGTTGACCATAGTGGTGGAGAGGAAGATTCTCCTTGAATGAACATAGAGCATCCTCTCACTAATTTTGATGATTACATTTAAAAAAACATGAGGTTATTATATGTGTTATGGAACTAGGAGCTAGGTTACCTCCCATGGTGGACCCTTCTCTCATTGTTGCAATGGTTTAAGGGGAAGAGGAAGTGGAATGTCCTTGTCAATATTTAGATGACATATTAAACCCATGTCACACCTCTACTTCTACATGACAAAATAATGAGGAAGTACCTTTCGAAAATGATAGAGACTATCATTTACCTCCTATTAAAATTCGTTGCGAAGACCATGAAGAACATGTTCATTATTCAAAACCTCCCCCTAACAAAGATCGTAACGAAATACCCGTTCAAGAGGTTACGTTAGAACAATAGGTCTAATCCCTCACTCGCCAATTAGCAAGTTTGGCTTCACATATACAGAGTAATAAAAAACCAAAAGTTATAAAACAAGCTATACCAAAGGCAAAACCTAAAGCTTTGTTTCACGAAGTTCCTAATAACCACTCCTCGATGGGAGACACGAAAGGATCCTTATGAAGACTTTTTCACCAAAAATCAAGGTGGGCATACACCTAGGCTTAACCCTTTGTATAGACCTACGCCATAACCACGCAAGACCAACTCTTCCACCAAGAATGGTCTACTATGAAGAATGTCCTTCAAGCATTACAAGAGGGCCAAACCGGTAGTAATAACAATAAGTATCGGTTCAATGAGCTATGTCACTACCTATTCGAAAAATCCATGTTATAGGTACCTTTCCTAAGACACTTTGATTTTAAAAAATTGACAAATATAAGGGAAAAGGTGATCCTCGTGACCATATTAAATGTTTTGTCATTTTACGCCACGTGTCACTCACTGATTTGTTGTAATGATTGGCGCCTGTTTTCACACTTTGGCTAGTTATGTGTAGCACACTCAAGCATGTTAGAAGATGACTTGGCAAAGAAGGGCAAAGGAGGGTGTGAGGGAAGGGTGCATGGAAGAAAATAGAGGAATGCATAGAGAGGAATGTGTGCGTGATGCGCATGGGGAAACGAGGCAAACTAGGGTGATCGAGAATGCATGGTCAAGGCAACACCATTACAAGATGATGTGCGAGTGCATGTGTGACGGCCAGGACTTAGCTTATTGAAACATGTTCAAGGTGCACGCGCAAGTTGAACGACTACTAGGAAGAAGGTGAATGCACGTAAGACACGCACTGAGGAGGATGAAACAAAGAAGAAAAGGAAATGAAGGGAAGAAGGGGAAGTGCATAAGGGCGCACGAGGAAAAGAAAGGAATGTGCCAAGGGAACTTGAGCATGCACAACCTCGTAATGAAGAGCTTAGAGCTAGAAGATGTATACAAGTTATCCAAATCACTAGGAGAGTTATTTGGATAACAATTTTGGTGACTTTGGGGCCATCTTCCTGCTAGATGAAGGAGATCAGTAGCCTGAAGCATCCATTGGGCATGGAGTCTACTATGTAATCATTTGAAGAACTTCCCCTGAAGTCACTTGAAGGATCATTCTTGACTTGATTCTAAATCTTACAACTGCTAAAAGAAGATCTGCATTTTGGAAGCAAAAGAAGAGCACGTGCAGGAAGCACGCGAAAGGAAGGAACTATGTACAAACAAACAATGTGTGTGCAGTGCACTTAGAGGAATTGAAACTACTTCTAATATATACATAATGATGTAACAAACTTAATGGAAGGGTTTTAGATAGATCCCATTCACTAGGATCTACATCGTGCTTACATCAAGATGAGTTAACTCAAAACAATTAGCCTCTTTGCATGAACTGATGATGTATGGGCCACTCCAAAGTGCATCAAACTTTGAATGGCGGCCTAGTTAAGCTCTATCAGCATCCCATTTTAGAACTAAGTCCCCAACTTTGAAAGCTCGGGGCATAACCTTTCCATCAAACCATTTCTTTGTTGCTTGTTGATGTTTTTCTAGCTTGATCATGGCAGAGTTCTTATTTCTTCAATATTAACCACTCTGCCATTTTGATTTCTCTCTAGTTTGCGCCTTCAAATTCCTAATGTTGGGCAAGCGCTAATGAGTTCAACTCTAGTGTCAAAGGAAGGGTGGCCTCCTTACCATATACAAGCTTGTAAGGAAAATTTCCTATTGCATTTTTATGTTATTCTATCTTCCCAAAATGCGTGTGATACCTTTGTATGCCACTAACTTTGGTTGATGTTCATCATGCGCTTCATGATTCGATTAGGTTTTTATATGTTGACTTTGCCAAACCATTTGCCCCGAGGGTAACAATTGGAAGAAGTCTTTAGGTAGATGATCAGATTTAGTGCCCAATCAGTGATTTTAGTATGAAGGAAGGATTTTGCATTATCATAGATAATGGTTTGAGGGACACCAAACCTTGTGACTATACCTTTGAGAAAGTCAAGGATAAC
The DNA here is from genome assembly GCA_018340775.1 of Taxus wallichiana var. yunnanensis. Taxonomy (NCBI): domain Eukaryota; kingdom Viridiplantae; phylum Streptophyta; class Pinopsida; order Cupressales; family Taxaceae; genus Taxus; species Taxus wallichiana. The sequence continues at coordinate 545,961,570 of CM031244.1, read as the reverse complement.
TGACTCAGTTGATTACTTGAGCACGGCTGACACTTCCATCCGGTGAAATAGGTTATAGCTGTTAGCACCCACTTGTGTCCAGCACTTGAAGGCGGATTGATCATGCCTATGAAGTCAAGACCCCATTGTGTGAAATGTTGATCCGCATTGGATTGGTTCTTGCGCAATTTTTTCTTTCCGCAAAGAAAGTGCACTCTCTCTGCATTTTGTGACCCACTTGTGTGCATCTGCAGGGGTAGGCCGTAAGATACTTGCCATTATAATTTTCATTGTTGTAGTTTTGGCAGTAAAAGTGTCCACTAGATAATCCATCGTGAAATTATGCTAACACTTTTTCAGTATGCGCGTCGTTGATATATCTTAACAGCACACCATAAATATTTTTCTTGAAGATAATTCCATCAACCAAAACATAGGGGATAGATTGTAACCTCATATGTCTTCTCTTTACTTGCTCAAACTAGGAGGGTATGCGCCCTCAGAAAGGAATGTGATCATGTCCTTCATCTAGTCACACTCGTCAAGATCTGTATTTTGCTCAAGCTCCGTGCATGGAAGACCTTCATCTAGAAATAATGAAATCTCATATTCATTTTTCGCATCCTCATAAATCTTCCTACAAAGCATGCTACCTATAACTAGTTTTGTGGCTTTGATAGTCACATCACATTCCATGATTTTGGTCACCCATCGTGCTCTCTTTTCACTGATCTCTACTTCCATGATGAAGTCTCTGACAGAAGAGTGGGAGACTAATACCTTGATATAATTTTTGGCAAGCATACTTTTGAATTTCTTGAGCATGCGCATGATGGCGAAGAATTTATTTTCCGTGTGATTGTATCTTAATTCCTAATCCTTCAAAGATCTTGATGAAGAAAGCCACCGGTTGTCAAGCTCTTGTTCATTTTCTGTGTTAGGAAAATAACAACACTAAGTATCCATAAGCATAAAAGATGAAATCCTTGGAATAATCAGGTTGATGGTGTTTCCACGCAAGAAATTTCTTGCTTTGTTTTTTTGAATCGCTCTCTTCCTTCTACTTGTCCATCCTAAAGGCTATGTCCTTCTTGAGCATCAAGGTGATGGGCCGAACCAGTCCTACAAAGTTAGGGATAAAACACCTAGAACAAAGTTGATCTTACTAAGGAAGGACTACAAGGCCTTTTTGTGCTCACCGACAGGAAAGAGCTAGGATGGCTAAAATGTGCTCAAGTTTAATTGCGATACCATCCTTTGAGACCACATGGCCCAAGAGCTTTCCCTACGCCACCGCAAAATTGTACTTCTTGGGGTTAAGAGACACCCCATAGTTTTTTCATCTCTCAAATACTTTCTTCAGGTGTGTCATAAGATCTACGCTCTGCTTTGAGAAGATTATTATGTCATCAAGGTAAACCAAGATGAACTCATTTATGTATCTTTGAAGGCAATTTCCATGGCATGTTGAAATGTTACGCCTACATTTGTGCACTCAAAGGGCATTTTCTCGATACGCATGTGTTCCCCATTTGGTTGTAAACACTATTTTGAATTGATCCTCTTCCTTAACCAAGATCTGATTAAAACCCGAATATCCATCTAACATTGAGAACCTATATGCACCGCCACAGTCTACAAAATCTACTCCATTAAAGGCAAAGGATAATTATCCTTTAGAGATGCCTTGTTCAAATCTCTAAAATCAACATAGAGTTTGATTTCACCTGTTCTTCGTCGATGGAACTAGATTCGCAACCTAAGTAGAGTATTTGATGCGAAAAATAATTTTTTTCCTCAATGAGTTTGGATAATTCCTTTCTCATGGGGGATTCTATCTTTGGATTGACTAGCCATTGCTTTTATCCTGCAGGTTGATACCAAAGATCAAGGTTAATGGAGTATTGAACAACACTTGGATCAAAACCTTTGAGGTCTTCATACTCCCACGAGAAGATATCACTGTATTTTTGACATAGAGAGATGAAGGCCTTATTTTCATCATACGCACAAGCCTTACTGAGCAACAACTACTTTCCATGCGTAATAGTGATTGGGGAGCATTCTTCTGTGCAACGCGCATATATAGTTTTTTTCACCCTTGAACTCATCAATGGTATAAACATTTTCTCTAAGGTGACCAGCCCTTTAGGCAACTTGTTTTTCTTCATCTCAGTATTACTATTGTCGCTAAATCACCGCACCCTCCGAATGGCCAGGATGTGAATAGGACGCTCGGTGTGATTGGGACATGGGATCACCTCTCAAGTTCAGGACTTGGGCTCGAGGTGAACCTCCGGAGAAGGCCGGCTTCCTCTTCCTAAACTAAGTGTTGTACTACTCCTAGTGTAACAAAAATTGATTATCTAGTCCTATGCTAACATTTTCATGGGGTTTTAGGGAAAGAGATTTACAGAAATGAAACTATACTAGGGATGGTGATGCACCAAATAAAGGGTGTCTTCAGATTCAAGAAGGGTTAATTTGAAGAGGGTGTGTGCACCATAGGTCAACTTCACCTACTGCAACTTAGAGAGGGTACAGGATACCACAAACTAAGAGACACGCGTTCCCTTTGTTAAACTTTATCGAGCACCGAGAAATATACAGCTTCCCAAAGTGAAGAAGGATGAACTCAAGAAGGGTGAAGAACAGACACCACAACTCAACTACATGCAATACTTCACCACTCGATAAGCACGGAACTTTAAGAACCTACAATAGAACTTAAACTCGCACAGTTGTACTGCAAGTATGAGAAAGGCACAAAGAAGTATAGAAGGATGAAAGGACTAAGATTAGTCACAAAACACACACTTTTATTGCTTCAATAACATGCACAATGCATCATACATTCGAGAAGATGCAAGAAGTTGCCATTCTGATCTTGAAGAGGAGGCTTGAAAGTTCTCTCAACACACAAGAACAACTTGCAGAAGAGAGAGGATTCTTGAAAAGTATACACTTGCCTGAGATATCTAACTGTCCAACTTATCTGAACTATTGGAACCCTTTGAAATGAGCTTCCAACTTACATTTATAGAAAAATGTGAGAAAGAAGAGGAAATGGTCATAATTACATTCCTAAATTTAAGGCCCATGATGCATTTATCGAGCTTAGTTGAACCACCTGAGAAGGTTCCATCATGGGTCATTAATTGCCTGATGACCTAGTCTTCTCAATTAATTAAAAGAATATTTAAATAAAATATTTAAATAATAATAATAAATATTATTATTAAAATATTTAAATAAAAATATTAATTTAATTAACATAATGTTAGGACCCCCGTTGACCCGTTTAACTTCAAGAGGAGGGGGTCCATGTGGATAGAGTCTGCACAAATCTCAACTTGGTGAGCTTCGAATCCTCTAACTCGGTGTTGCAATCGATTTTGAACCCCACATTAACTCTTTCCTTGCTTTGGTAATCGGGCTCTTTTGCATTGAGTCCTTCGAATGGTGAGCTATCAAACTCGATTCTTATCATTTTCCTCTCGTTAACTCGAGACCATTTATGCATTCCATGTTCAAACTTCATGAAACATCACCACGAGCTCTTGCGAAGTCAGAGCTCTTCATCCAAAGAAACGATCTTACCTTTCCTGGGCTCAAACTCACTTGAATACCGAGCTTAACCCAATATTTCTAAAAAGAATGGTTTTACCACAATGCTCACGGTTCTTCCTTATCATATAACACTTGTAGTAAGAATGTTTTGGATTTTCCATAATAAGCACAATTTGTACCTTCCAAATGATGAGAAAATGCCATTATCAATAAAGACCTAATGATGCCATGATGATGACCTAGGTTCATGCCCATAACATGTCGATAGACACCCTTAAGACTGATTCTTGGACAAAGAGACCTTCAAAAGATTTTGGCAATGCACTCTGCAATCTAGGCTCTAACCAACAATTATGCCACTATTGGGGTCTTAGTATGGAATGGGTAGCTGTGAGCTACACAATATACTCATTTTTCCAGAAACTAAAAAGATCCTTTATGTTACAATCTGCAACACATAAAATAAGCCCTTCAAAAAAATACGTTGAACAACTGGGGCAACCAAAAGGACCTTGGAAAAATGTACAGGTAACAACCATATGAATTCTTCCTTAGTCGTGGATAAAAGCTAATAGAAATAAGCTAGATAAAATCAGCTTGAAACTACAGTATAATCGTCCATTGTTTAAAAACAAGCTTCTCTGAACCTGGTAAAAGAATATTTTTATTCATTCGATTGGGACGTACATAATGGAAGGGTATAAATATTACCTCTTTACCGCCCAAAGAGTTTCTCAAAGAGACCATTTACAAGTAACAAGGATGATGCAAAGAAACGGCCGACCGGGTATTTTCGTGAGTCGACCTTCACATTTAATTCGCTTTTAGGAAAAGAAATCTTTGAGAAATACGAATCGTTTCATTCTCGCACCGTAATAAACCTTCATCTCCGATCTGCAAATTTTATGAAGCCTTGAATGGCGTGACTCAATCCATCGTACACGGCAGGTGAATATTTGTTTCTGCGGTGCCATAGATCCGAGTTCAGAATAAGGATAAGCCACGGTTTGAGGATGCATTCGATCATCGATGCAGATAACAACACGGTTGACAACTCCGCTTCTTGCAAGCGTTCAAAAGGCTTCTATGCAGACTGCAACCCTGCTGCTACTGCCTGTGCGTGGGATTTTGTCTCGCGACCACCGATCTGGACGAGTTTTCAGCATTGCTTTCCTGTCAAACACTCCACACATGAGCCACGACCGAGCCATTAACGCATCACCTTGGTTGGCTGAGATACGAAGCCACTTTCTTTCCTCACAGTGGTGAACCGAGTGATTCTTCAGGCTAGATTCCAAATGTTCTCCTTTTCCCACGCATTCGAACTGCAAGCACTGACCCCCACTCACCATGTTACTCGATATCATTTGACAAATATCTGCATAATGAGACGAGCGGCCTGTAGCCTCCGCTGAAATCGGTATCACGTCGCGTTGTTTTCTCCATGACCCACTCCAATTCACAACTGTCTTATTAACCTCCTGGCGACCCGCACAAAGACTCGGATCCTATTCAAGCGCGAAATTCTATTTACATGGCCCGTGCGGAAGTCTCATGTTGGATTACCATTGTCAAATCTCCACGCTTGACGCGGTTTGATCGGATTTCTCCCCTACGCGAGGTTTGATCATGGCTTACCTGTGGTTACATTTCCACTTGGCAATCTGATCCAATTTTTCCAATGTAGAGTGAATAGCCTTAGCGCGGGATTAACAGCCTGGCCCGCCATCATCAAATTTTTGCTTGGCATTGCTTGCCTTATTTCCCATGTCTGGGATTTCTTCTTTGGCTTGCCATATTTCCCACGTCTGGGATTTCTTTCACAGATTTGAGGATAACATTAAACTCTCAGTGCAAACATTTCAGCTGTAGCTTGTAAGGTGTGATAATTCCGACAGAAATGTTTATGCCTGACAACTTAGTGACTCGTTGAAGATGCTCATATAATTGCAAAGAAAATTGTGCCTCATGAATATTCTGATATGAAACAGTTCCACCTCTATGAGATTCGCTTCCATGAGTTACACCGTAAAACCAGTAAGGTCTCGATAGAGAATCTTTGTAATAATTTTCATCAGGTCTCCCGTTAACACTCTCACTGTCACTTAATCGATTTTCATAAAAATAACTTGAAGGAAAATCCCGAATTTGAGGATGCATTCGATGCTGATCAGATAACAACATTGGACAACTTACTTGCTCAAACAGGCTTCTACTATACTGCAACATGCCTGTGCATCGAATGCTCACCGCTTTGAGCGTAGAACTGAAATTCTCTCCTAGGAAAGTGCCGTGAGGAAGTAATTGGCTATACGCAGTAGCTAGTGGTAGAGAAGTAAACGTATCTCGAGAAAATGAGTGGCCTCCAGAGAGAGTTGATTATGAGTTACCACGGAGGCGATCCCAAGGAACCATTGGTGTTGATCGTGATGTTTGGTTCTGTATGACCACGATCGTGATCGCTTGTTGTAAAATCTTGCCACCGTAGTAGAAGAATCGAGATAAAGTTTTAGTTGAGTTGTCTCGCCCTTTCACTTTGGAAAGTCACTTCCATGGAAAAAGCTCTATCGAATCTTGAGGCAGCTATTGTCTCTCGTCGAGTCATTAAAACTCAATTCATATTCCAACGAAGAAGCATCAATCTCTCCATGTTGAATTAAACCGAGTCGAGCTCATCATTTCTCTACCTCAATGAGCCAACCATCGAAACATCCTCCGCTCCTATCGAGATTCCTTTACGACAAGCCAAACTCGGTTACTGAGCTTACATTTCCTACTCATGAACTCATCTAAGGCTTGTGATCTGAGTTATGACCGAGTTAGGACAAGGCACAAGCTCCTCCGAGGAGTCATCTCTTTATTCCCGATTTGACACTGTTTAGCTCGACCGAGCGAGATAAGCTTATCGAACTCCTCGATGTCTCGCATTCTTGGAAAAAATGAGTGATCTCAGTTGATGATGACTGTAAGTGGGTCCCCAGGACCAATGTCATGATTTGATAGTAATAAGGCCCCTGTTTTCCAATTTTTCCATGTCCGTAAAATTGGATAACATTTTACAAGCGACCTCACGGGGATGATTTCCTGCTAAGCATGATTCCAGTAAAGAGCCTTAAGTCATCCATTGGGCATGGAGTCCGTGTTGGAATCACAAAGTAGTATGATTTTCTTTGACACATCCGGAATCTCCTTGAACATTGCCGATATCCTAGACCTCCCTGGAATGCTAAGCATGAAGTATACTGAATCTATTGAATGCTTGACATCCATGGAACACTGCAAAATTTTGAATGAAGCAGATTTTGAAACTCTTATGGAAACCTTGAACCTTCTTCTCCTTGACACCTTCCAATGATGAAACAATGTGCAGAACAACACAAAACACAACAACAAGGAAAGCAAAGCAACAACACACAACAATGTGCATAAGCACTTGGAGGAAAACACCTAATTTAACTGTACAAGGGGTGGAACGCTTCTCAAAAACAAGCTTTGAGATGTATCCCATTCACATGAATGGGCAGTTCTTCTCCATTGAGCCTAGATAGATGGAACGAATTTGCCTCTTTGTAACTTGTGATGATGTATGGCCCACTCCAGAGAGCGTCAAACTTGGCATGCCTACCTAGTTTGGCCCTGTCTTCATCCCATTTGAGAACTAAATCTCCCTCTTGAAAATGCCTGTTGGACGCCTTCTTGTCAAAAGATTTCTTAACTTGAGCCTGATGTTGCTCCAAAGTTTTCATAGCCTTGTCTCGTACTTCCTCTAACTCCATGAGTTCAACAAACCTTACTGTCAGAGGATCACTCTCTATAACTTCAAGTTGATGAGCTAACTCCAAAGAAGGTAACTCCAATGAGAGTGGGAGTTTTGCCTCTCTTCCATATACTTGAAACGAAAGGAGAATTTCCGATGGCCCTTTTAGGTGTGATCCGATCTACCCATAAGGCGTCTTGCTTGTGTATGCCAAGTCCTCTTGTTAGTCTCCATTGGCGCTTAATAATTCTTATGAGGTTTTGTTGCTAGACTCAGCCAATCCGTTTCCTTGAGGATAGTAATTGGATGAAGTTTTGAGGTATACCCCATTTTTAACAGCCCATTCACTCAATTTCATACCAAGAAAAGCCAGCGCATTGTCTGAAATGACTGTAAACGGAACACCGAACCTCGTCATTATACCCTCCAAAAAATCTAGAACTGCCTTTTCATTGCTCTCTTTTAATGCTACGCCTCTGTCCATCGAGTAAAATAGTCTGTTGTGGTAAGGACCCACTTATGTCCGTCACTGGATGGAGGATTAATCATTCCGATGAAGTCCAACCCCCATTGAACAAAGGGTTGATCCACTTGAATTGGATGCAATGGAAGAGCTGCCAGCTTCTGCTTACCTGTGAAAAAGGCACATTCCTTACATTTCCTTACCTAGAGATGGGCATCCTTGAATAAATCTGGCCAATAGTAGCCAGCTCGCATGATCTTGGTAAGTTGTTGTTCGTAAGTGCAGAATCATGTCCTCCCAGATAGACCATTATGAAACTCTCTTCTAGTATCTTCATCGAATTGCTCGGTCCTATGCAACCTTGAAGGAGGATGCCATTCAAATCTTTTCAAAGAGAATGCTATCTACCAAAACATATGGGATAGATTGAAGATGGAAAGTTCGTCTTTGGTTTTTATCCCATGTCTTAGGGTATGCTCCGAGAAGATGAAATTCTTCATTTTGGATAAATCAAACTTGATCAACATCCTCATCGGTATTTAGGAGTGTCACGTCCTCATTACTTTTTAATTCCATGTCTTGCAAGTTGCTTGACATAAACCCTTACCTCGACAAGTTTAGTGACTTTGATGTGCATGTCATACTCCATTACCTTCATGATCCATCCAAAGCACACTTTTCGCTCATTTCTTTGTTCAAAGAAAAACTCCTTGACACCTGGATGAGACACCATCGAGATGAATCTTGTTGTTGACAACATGTGCTTGAATTTCTTCAAAGCTCGAATAACCGCAAAGACTTGCTTTTAATGAATGAGTATTTGAACTCGTAGTCTTTGAGGGATTGACTGAAGAAAGAATTTGGTTGCTCCATCGGGTTGTTGTTTTGTTGGGTGAGGATCCTGAAATGCTCTCTTGACCGTGCAAAAGCATAAAGGATAAAATCTTTGTCAAACACAGGGTTCACAAGCATGAGAGCTTGAGAAATGGCTATTTTGATAGCTTCAAAACTTTCTCGTCCTTCCTTTGTCCATGAGAATGGCATGTTTTTCTTTAGCATGGCTGTCGGTTGTTTAGCCAATGTCGTGAATTGAGGGATGAATCTCGCTTACGAAATTTATGGTTCCCGAAAACTCGGAGGCCCTTCTTGTGACTTGGGAGAGATAAGGACATAATTGAATGAATCGGCTGGATCGATTGATAATCCTTCTACTTTGAAACCACATGCCCCAACAATTTTCCCTTGTGCACTGCAAAAATACATTTCTTGGGGTTAAGTGAAACCCCAAATTCCCTACACCTTTGGAAAACTTTCCTTAGATGCGTGATGTGATCTTCTGCATGCTTAGAGTATACAGTTATATCATCAAGGTAAACTAAAATAATATCGTTGATCAGTCCCTTAAATGCCATGTCCATGGCTCTTTGGAAAGTAGCCCGACATTGGACAATCCGAATGGCATTTTATTGAGGCATACGTGCCCCACTTGGTAGTGAAATCCGTTTTAAATTGGTCAGATTCTTGGACTAGGATTTGATTGTAACCTGAATATCCATCGAGCAAAGAAAATCTTTGAGCTCTTGCCACCGTTTGAAGGATCTGCTCCATCGATGGAAGAGGATAATGGTCTTTTAATGATGCACGATTCAAATCCCTGAAATCTACGCATAACCGGATCTCTCCGTTCTTCTTCCTCACGGGCACTAAATTGGCTACCCATGAGGAATGCTTGATGGGAAAAATTATATAGGCCTCGATGAGCTTGGTTAGCTCCTTTCTCATTAGTGGCTCAATTTTGGGATTAATTGGTCTTTGTTTTTGATGAACTGGCTTAGCATTAGGATCCAGTTCGATGGTATGTTGTGCTAGACCTGGATCAAAACCACGCAGATCTTTATAGCTCCACGCAAAGATGTCATGATACTCTTGAAAAAGTTTGATGAAAGCTTCCTTCTCCTCAGAAGTACACACTTTTCCGATCTTAAGAAATTTTTCATTTGATACTTCAACTTCCTCAAAATATTCTTCTCTGACCACCATGTTAGGGATTTGTCTTGTGGCTTGGTCATCTGAATTGAAAATGGATTCCAAAGTGACTAAACCTTTTGGTAACTTGTTGCTTTTCAATTGGATAATTTTCTCACCATATGACTCCTGCAACTTATCTTGATTCTTTGTAGCAAACTCCACCTCTTCTTGTAGGAAGAGGACAATTTGTTGTCACTATCAAACACTTGCCAACTACTCACATTATGGATCGCTGGTCGAACCACCATTTTAACAAATTGCTGCCCTCCTTTCATGATATCAACTGGTATGTTGTATTGTGAACCAATTGTAGCAAGCCTATCTGCATCTTGATTTTTATTTCTAGGGATTGCATGGATTCTAAAAGCTTCAAAATCTTCAATCAGGTCCCAGACTCGATTCTTATATGATCTTAAAAGATCATTTTTGGATGCACTACGTGCCAAAACTTGATGAACAACTAACTCACTATCTCCAAAAAATAGTCGGGCCTTGATTCCCTTCCTTTGGGCTATTTGAATTCCTTACACAAGAGCCTCGTATTCAAGAACATTGTTAGTGCAATCGAACTCGCAACCGGAAAGATGAGAAGTACTTATCTCCCTCTGGAGAAATTAACATAACACCAGATGGATCCATTCTTACTTCTTGAGCCATCGAAGAACAATTACCCACAGTCCTTTAGAATCACTTGGTGTTTTGACAAGTTGTGGTAGGATCGTATCTTCTTCATGGATACATGAAAGTACCTAATCTGTTTCTTCCAAAACTAGCAAACCGGCTTCTTCAACAAGGGTGGTTGGTTCATGATCGACATCTTCCTCTTTCGGATCACCGATGGTGTAATTTCCATTTATGGGACCAGTAGTGTAGGGTTCTACATGATTATGGCAGATTGGTTCTGCCCTTATAGTTACTTTGGTTCCGTATCGAGTCCTGAGAATCATATGCGACCAATCGGCCGATAGGTAACCGCCCATCTTGGCGGTGAAATCCCATGATAGGTAGATGGCAAAGAGGGGAGGGAGATCAATGACTGATATGTCTTGGGTGAATGAAAAACTTGGGCATGCATGAATGGTAAGTTGAAGTCCTTTGATAACCCCAATGATCTTAATAGTTGTGCCATCCGGTTAACAACCCCTCTTGCAACTGGCGCATATTGTATGCCTAGTACATTTGTAATTTGTTTCGGCATGACAGAGCTCAGCTTTGACACAGAATCGATCATCATGCAATTATGTACCGGTGGTCGCCGATGATCGGGGAAATGTAGAATGGCGGTGGTTTGTTTTCCGTGGGAATTATTTTCCCTTAGGTTGACACAAACTTGTAGCATTTGTCACCCATGGCTTGGTGATCCGCTGGTTGTACTAAAACTATTGAGCTTCTCATGCAACTGGGTTTCTTTGGGAAGGGATCGAGAGTGCGTCCCACATGGTAACGCTTGATTGGTTTTCTTCATTTGTTCTACTATCTTTGAAGGGAATTACTCCAAATTTGATGACACTTTTTGGGCATTGGGGTCCTCCTTTGGAAAATGTTTGTTAGGTACCGTGATGCCCTGAGAACCATCTTTCACTGCGGTGTGGTTTGGCGGTGTTTCTAGTGATTTCTTTCCTGCATTTTTATCAACTACCATTTGAAACCCAGGTTGAGAAGTGGATGCTAGATCAGCTTCGAGAGGTTGAGGCTCCATTGCTCTCTTTTTGGAACAAGTGTTTATTGCCACTGATGAAGAATCTATATTTAATCCATAAAAATCTTCTTCTTTCCAGTTTAGCAAAGCGGATTCTTCAGGTGCCTGCGGTTGATCTGTTGCTTCTTGCGTAGATGAATTGTTTGTTAACTCTGAAGGGGCAGATACACTTTGAACCATAAGGGCTGTTAAGAACCCCATTGGGACAAAGATTTTGATTGTGAGGTTGAGAGCAAGGATAACACCATTCGTAGTCTTGAACTAGATTATTTTGAATATGTACTATAGCTCTAGATGAGCTAGTTCCAAGAGGGTTCTGAAAGTTCAAGGGCCTGACATTTGCAACTTGACTTGTAGTTTGATTTCAAGGCTGATTGTTCCCTTTAAAAGGAGAACGGTTGAATTGATCTTGCTGATTTTTTGTGGCTGATACGGACGATTGTATTGAAATTGTTTCCTTTTGAGTGCAACGAGCTCATTTCAAAATTTTGCAGTAGTGACTTGACTTCAAATAGGTCATTTGAAGAGGCAGGGGAAGATTGAGATGGTTGCTTAGAGTCTACTGGAATAGGAGCAATGATAGGCTGATGATTCGTAAGATCTGGAGAAAAGGGCATTGGTGGTCGTGGAGCTATCTTTCCAGCCTGAATCAAAGAATTCTCTGCACTTATGGCAACTTCGTAAGCATCAGGAAGTGTAGTCCCTCCCATGGAGTGGATCATAACTGCTACATCACTATTCAAGGCTCGTAAATAGTATAAGAATGCATTATGTGCGAAGGCTTTATGCTTAGCGCCGGAATCCTATTCCAAGTCTTGTGGAATCGGAAGTTGAAATCACTCATGTATTCTTGGGAAGCTCTCTTTATGGTAGTAAGTTGTTCCAAAAGTGATAGGTGATCACTTTTGTCTTCAAAGTGTTTACATAGCTTTTTCCCAACTCGTCCCAAGTGGTTATAGTGCCAACACCTAACCCACGAAACCATTGAAGTGTTTTTCCTTGAAAGAGGTAGCAAGAAGTCTAAGCGCAACGTTGTCTTCGGTGATATTATATGCTGCATGAGATGGCTACATCAAAGATATGCTCCACTGGAGTAACGTGAGTTTCCGTGTAGAAGGGTAAACTTTTGAGTGCCGCAAGGTGTATCGGATCACGTTGAGCCAACATCGAGGGACTGCTTGCATTGAAAGGGGAAAAACTTGGTTCCTCGCCATAGAACGAAAGGTTGATTGTTCTGGGTGGAAGAAATATTCCGTAAGGAGGAGTTGAATGACCCTACTAGGTAAATCTGCAATGGGGATGTGGAAATGCCTCTTTTCTTCTCTTTGGAGGAGACAAGGAAAGTTTTATATGATGATACTTTCCTTTCTTTGAAAGAAGCTCTTGCTGAATTCTTCGCATAAGTTTCTGCATTGAGATTTGGAATACGAGAGATATAGAGTCATGAGTACTTTGACTTGTGTAAGTGAGAAGAGAAGTACCAACTCTGTGCCACCAGCGTGCCAAAAAGCTGTTGTGTGTGGTCGCACGGTGGCTTAAGATTTCTGTTTGATAATGAGACACCTCACGAAAGATGGAACTCTAACTTGCGTGATGTCCCCACCGTGCGTGCCAAAAATCTGTTGTCACCAAATCACTGCACCCTCCGAATGGCCAGGATGTGAATAGGACGTTCGGTGTGATTGGGACACATGGGATCACCTCTCCGGCTATGGGACTTGGGCTCGAGGTGAACCTCCGGAGAAGGCCGGCTTCCTCTTCCTAAACTAAGTGTTGTACTTACTCCTAGTGTAACAAAAATTGATTATCTAGTCCTATGCTAACATTTTCATGGGGTTTTAGGGAAAGAGATTTGAAATGAAACTATACTAGGGATGGTGATGCACCAAATAAAGGGTGTCTTCAGATTCGGGAAGGGTTAATTTGAAGAGGGTGTGTGCACTGCAGTCAACTTCACCTCTGCGGCTTAGAGAGAGTGCAGGATACCACAAACTAAGAGACACGCGTTCCCTTTGTTAAACTTTATCAAACCGAGAAATATTCCCGTTTCCGGTGAAGAAGGATGAACTCAAGAAGGGTGAGCAGACACCACAACTCAAGCTGCATGCGATACTTCACCACTCGATAAGCAGAACTCCGAGAACCTGCAATAGAACTTAAACTTGCACAGTGTACTGCAAGTATGAGAAAGGCACAAAGAAGTATAGAAGGATGAAAGGACCGAGATTAGTCACAAAACACACACTTTTATTGCTTCAATAACATGCACTGATGCATCATACATTCGAGAAGATGCAATAGTTGCCATTACAGGTCTTGAAGAGGAGGCTTGAAAGTTCTCTCAACACACAAGAACAACTTGCGAGAGAGAGAGGATTCTTGAAAAGTATACACTTGCTGAGATATCTAAGCTGTCAACTTATGCGAACTATTGGAGCGCTTTGAAATGAGCTTCCAACTTACATTTATAGAAAAATGTGAGAAAGAAGAGGAAATGGTCATAATTACATTCCTAAATTGAAGGCCCATGATGCATTTATTGCGAGTTAGTTGAACCACACGAGAAGGTTCCATCATGGGTCATTAATTGCACGATGACCTAGTCTTCTCAATTAATTAAAAGAATATTTAAATAAAATATTTAAATAATAATAATAAATATCATTATTAAAATATTTAAATAAAAATATTAATTTAATTAACATAATGTTAGGACCCCCAGTTGACCCATTTAACTTGAAGAGGAGGGGGTCCATGTGGATAGAGTCTGCCGCACAAATCTCAACTCGGTGAGCTTGAATCCTCTAACTCGGTGTTGTTGATCGATTTTGAACCCCACATTAACTCTTTCCTTGCTTTGGTAATCGGGCTCTTTTGCATTGAGTCCTTCGAATGGTGAGCTATCAAACTTGATTCTTATCATTTTCCTCTTTTAACTCGAGACCATTTATGCATTCCACGTTCAAACTTCATGAAACATCACCACGAGCTCCTTGTGAAGTCAAGAGCTCTTCATCCAAAGAAACGATCTTACGTTTTCTGGGCTCAAACTCACTTGAATACCGAGCTTAACCCAATATTTCTAAAAAGAATGGTTTACAACAATGCTCACTCGCGGTTCTTCCTTATCATATAACACTTGTAGTAAGAATGTTTTGGATTTTCCATAATAAGCACAATTTGTACCTTCCAAACGATGAGAAAATGCCATTATCAATAAAGACCTAATCTTTGCCATGATGATGACGGAGTTCATGCCCATAACATGTCGATAGACACCCTAAAGGCCGATTCTTGGACAAAGAGACCTTCATTATTTTGGCGGTGCACTCTGCAATCTAGGCTCCAACCAAAATTATGCCACTATTGGGGTCTTAGTATGGAATGGGTAGGTTGTGAGCTACACAATATACTCATTTTCCGAAACTAAAAAGATCCTTTATGTTACAATCACAGATTTGTCTTATTAACCTCTGGCGACCGCGCACAAAGACTCGGATCTGTTAGCTCTTGCGCAAAATTCTGCATTTACATGGCCCGTGCGGAAGTATCATGTTGGATTGCCATCGTCAAATCTCCACGCTTGGCAGTTTGATCAGATTTCTCCCCTACGTGGAGGTTTGATCATGGCTTACCACGGTTACATTTCCACTTGGCAATCTGATCCAATTTTTCCAACGCAGAGTGAACAACCTCAGCGCGGGATTAACAGCCTGGCCCGCCATCATCAAATTTCTTGGCATTGCTTGCCTTATTTCCCACGTCCGGGATTTCTTCTTTGGCTTGCCATATTTCCCACGTCAGATTTCTTTCACATGATTTGAGGATAACATTAAACTCTCAAAGTCTGCAAACATTTCATTGTAGCTTGTAATGTGTGATAATTCAACAAAGCGTTTATGCTGACAACTTAGTGACTCGTTGAAGATGCTCATATAATTGCAAAGAAAATTATGCCTCATGAATATTACGATATGAAAACGGTTCCACCTCTACATGAGATTCGCTTCCATGAGTTACACCAGTAAACCGAGGTCTTGATAGAGAATCTTTGTAATAATTTTCATCGGTCTCCATTAACACTCTCACCGTCACTTAATCGATTTTCATAAAAATAACTTAAAGGAAAATCCTGAATTTGAGGATGCATTCGATCTTGATCGAGATAACAACATTGGACAACTTACTTGCTCAAACGGAAGCCTACTATCTGCAACATGCCTGCATTGAATGCTCTCAGGCACGCTTTGAGCGTAGAACCGAAATTCTCTAGAAAGAAAGTGAGGAGAGGAAGTAATTGGCTATCTGTGCAGCAGCTGGCTGGTGGTAGAGAAGTAAACTTATCTCGAGAAAATGAGTGGCCTCCAGAGAGAGTTGATTGTGATAGCCTACGCAGGTGATCCCAAAGGAACCGTTGGTGTTGATCGTGATGTTGCAGTTGCATGTGACCCACCGATCGTGATCAGTTGTAAAATCTTGCATTGTAGTAGTAGAAGAATCGGATAAAGTTTTAGTTGAGTTGTCTCGCCCTTTCACTTTGGAAAGTCACTTCCATGGAAAAAGCTCTATCGAATCTTGAGGCAAATTTATTGTCTCCGTCAAGTCATTAAAACTGAATTCATATTCCAACAAGGAAGCATCAATCTCTCCATGTTGAATTAAACCGAGTCGAGCTCGTCATTTCTCTGCCTCAATGAGCCAACCATCGAAACATCCTCCGCTCCTATCGAGATTCCTTTACGACAAGCCAAACTCGGTTACTGAGCTTACATTTCCTACTCATGAACTCATCTAAGGCTTGTGATCTGAGTTATGACCAAGTTAGGACAAGGCACAAGCTCCTCGAGGAGTCATCTCTTTATTCTGATTTGACACCTTTGTTTTAGCTCGACCGAGCGAGATAAGCTTATCGAACTCCTCGATGGCTCGCATTCTTGGAAAAAATGAGCGATCTCACCTGATGACCAGAAGTGGGTCCCTGGGACCAATGTCGTGATTTGATAGTAATAAGGCCCTGTTTTCCAATTTTTCCATGTGCGTAAAATTGGATAACAATTACTTAGTCACCATAGTTGGCATGCAAGTTAGCTTACATGCTTGATGAGAACTTCGACTTTATTTTGGATGAAGCTGGATGATCGCACGTCACTATCAAACATTTGTCGAGTTAGTATTGTTATTTGGAATGTATGGCACGATCACCATCTTAATATGTTGAGTGTTTCCTTTGACAAATTACTCGACATGAGAGAAGCGCAAACCAAGAGCGGCCATTTGATCATCTTCCTTGTTCATTTTGCAAGGCACCACCTACGGAGTTCAGAGCATCAAAGCTCTCAAGGAGGTCCCAAACTTTTTGTTTATAATCTTTGTTAAGCACTTGTTGGTAGCTTGGTGGATGACCAACTTTGTATACCAAAATATTTGTAGCGTCTTAATTTTCTTCTTTTGAATCGTAAACCACGCGCGGCGCCTCATATTCTACCACGTTGTTGGAGCATGTAAACTGCAGCCTATGTGCAAAGAATAATTTATCATCCTTGGGAGAAATGAGAACAAATCCTGCTCCCACATCATTCCTTCTTCTGGAACCATCAAAGTATAACTTCCATAGGCCAGGTTCAACTTGCTCTTTCTTGAGCGCGCACTACAAAGACAACTTCTTCTTTAAGAATGCAGTAAGTACCAAGCCCAGTTTCATAAGCTTCTAGTTCTTCAGCATATGGATCAAATTTATGGTGCCTTTCCGCCCATTCATCAAGTACTAGGTTAGGAACAAAGGGTGGAAGAGGCTACTCTTCAGAATTTAAGTTTGTTCTTGGATTAAACAGTTTACTTAGAGAGGGGATGGGACATATGGCTCTACATGATAGGAAAATATAGGTTCAACTTGTATGGTAAATTGGGTACCATACCTTGTCTTGAGTAACATATGAGACCAATCAGAAGACAAGTAACCACCCACTTAAGCAGTGAAATCTCTTGATAGACATAGAGCAAACAAAGGAGGTGAGTCAATGACTGACACATCTTGAGTAATTATTAAACTTGGACATGCATGAAGGGTCAAATCAAGATCCTTAATGAATCCTAAATTATTGTGATTGAACCATCAAGTTGCAAAACTCCTTTAGAAAGGTGGCCATACCTAGGACCTAAGACATCAACTATCTTCTTGGGTATATGAGGTACTAGCTAGCGCCCGAGTCTATCATGCAATTATGGACAAGATGTTTACCTATGATCAAGGACATATAGAAGGGTGGGGTTTTAACAACCTTACTTACTTGTTTCTCCTCTTCTTAGAAGATGTTGATAGAAGTGCCGAAGCTTTTGTATGGATAGATCAGCACATGGGAGTTACACCAAAGCTTCATGCAATAGGTCGCACTAAGATGGAATAGTCAGGGCATCCCACATTGTGACATTTATATTTGTCTTCTTCATCTAGTAAACAATGTTGAATGGAAGACCCACTGACTTATGCATTTGAGGAACACCCTCCCTTTTTATTGTTCGAGCACAAAACCAAGAGTTTTAGCTGAAGTAGGAGCTTGACCTACAAAGGAGGGGTATGAGACACTTGAAGCCACATGCGGGGCCTCTTATGTAGGGACTTGAACACTCTTACTACTGTATGCCTTGGCTGCATCTTTCTACTTTTTAGGGTCGGTCTGCGTTGCTCAGTGTGACCTATGCACCTGACTCGAACATTCTCTTCTTATATCTCGTGTTATCCACAACTTGGGCGTGTAGTCTTCTTGTATCATCTGTTTCTTGGTTGATTGCACAGAAGTCCTCAGTGCCAAAGAACATCAAATTTACCTCTGGAGGAGCTTCTGGTCTTCCTTGGTTTTTTGTTTCAGAGGCACTTGTTGAAGGCTCGCAAGCTGAAGCATTCTGGATCATGTAGGCTTGGGCGTGTGCAACATTTGCACAGTGATATTGAATGTGAGGCATATTGTAAGGGAAACACCATTCTGAATCATGCACCAAATTATTCTGAACTAGAACGAGCGCCTAACTTATACTAGAGTCTTTGGAAGAGAGGGAGCGGAAGGAATGACTTGCAAGGGCAGATGCACGTTATTATGTCATCTATCATTTTGTTGGTTGGGCACGTATCTTTGGTTTCCATATTGATTCGCAAAGGCTGATTGTTTTGGTTATGTGCCTGATTAGAATTGCCTCTATAGGCTTGCGCATGTTGCTTTTCTAATGATATGACTTTGTTTGATAAATTTATGATTAGAGCCTTTAATTCTTCATCCTCCTTTTTTTGCGATGGAGAGTAGGATGTTGATGCAACATGTTGCGCGCTTTTCTCAAGAACAGAATAGGGGCCATATAAGGTTGGGGTGCTTGTGACATTTTGAGAACAAGGGCATAGGTGGTCTAGGAGATATCTTTCCTACCTGAATAAGACTATTTTTTCCCTTACTACAATACTATAAACAACTGGTAAGGTCCTAACTCCCATAGATTGAATCATGACTAAGATATTGTTGTTTAGCACCTTTAGATAATATAGAAAAGTATGTTGGGTTGTAGGTCTTACCACAAGAGGGATTATATCCCAAGTCTTCGAAATATAATATTGAAATCAATCATCTACTCGTTGGGTGCCCTCCTTGTTGTTGTCAATTGCTCCACCAAAGATAGGTGATCTGACTTATCTTCAAAGTAATTACAAAGAGTTGTTCTCAACTCCCCGGTTGTAATAGATCCAAGTCTATAAGCTTCGGTACCATTGAAGACACTTTACCTTTAAAAGAGGTTGTAAGTAACCTTCTTTGCATCATCATGTGTGATCAAATAGAGTGAACACATATTTGCTACATCCTAGATATGCTCTTGAGGGGTGACTTGATTCTCACTAGTGAAGTATGGAATAATTTTGAGCGCACCATTTGGCATGTCATTTTGCATAGCCAACACCAAGGGACTTCCTCCTATGAAGTTAGCAAAGTTTCTCGGTCAGCAAGAGGTCGTTGATGTGTCATCGTAAGGCACACAAGTTGTCTACTTTGAGGAGGAGTTGAATGGGCATGGTGCACGGGGATGGAGATGTGCGCACGGACTTTCTACAACAGACTCTTCTCGGAGATAGTTGGAGGTACTCGAAATAATCTTCATCTGCTATACTTCTTCTTGTATGCACTCTTCTCATGAAGGGTGCTCAAGGATGCTAAAACAGAGATCTGGAAATGTTGGAAGTCGCCAAATGTGTTGAAATGAGCCTCAAAGGCTGAAATACTAAGTCCACACACCAGAACTTAGAAATATGAAATTTAAGCTTTCATTGTTGGTCCCATCTGGCTACACTATTCAAACTTGTACCCACATCTTGGATCTAGAAGAGTCGAGTTGTTTGAAATCACAATGGAACCATCTCAAGTTGTGGGACCTTACGTGCTTGAGATGGATCTCTAGAGAAGGTCGGTTCCTCTATCTATTTCTACTACTACTACCACTCACAGTGCTTTAAGGAGAAACTAAGCTAATAAATGTCAAGGGACCAAGGATAGAAGTATAACATGAAAATAAACTACACTAAAAGGGTGATAGCACCAGAAAAAGAGGGATGAATATTATACATTCGAGTGGGAATGAAGAGGGGTGCGAGAAAGGAGGCTAGGCACGAGTAAAGACAATTAAAAATGCATTTACGAGATCATTCTCATGGAACACAACTAAATAAGGAACTGCAAGGGATGTGAAGTGGCACAATAAACACACAATGTAAAATAAAGGTAAGAAGAAGAAATGCAAACACATTAGGACAGAGAATAGTCACAAAACGATGCTTCTATTACTTCCGGAAATTCACATGAGCTGGTATAATGGCAAAAAGGCCGATAACGACATGTATGAACTAGATCTAGAAGTGCAGTAACTCATAATATAGAAAATATGAAGTCCTAGAAAATACCTAAGGATCCAGAGTATCCAACATTAATACTTGTGCACATGTGTTTGTTTTCAAAATAATGCTAATATGAGTAAAGACTAACACCTAAATAGCCTTAACTTAGCAAGAATTGAACAACAAACTAAACACCATCAAGATAAGAATTAAACAAGGGTTAGATGCTAGCATTCATTAATACAAACTTTGAAACTAACAATGCTAAATATCTAAACTCCTCTATTCTCTAACAAAAAATAAATGAATGGACCTAAGTAAGCTCCATGGCTATCAAAATAGTTGTCCTTAGTATGCCAAGTAACCTAGGAATGAGGGCCTATCAAATTTGGGCTCTGAGACCCTTTGACACCTCCCATATGACCTAAGAACTTAAGAAAGAGGCTTAACTCCTCAATATGATGAACTCTCAAAAGGGCAAGGTGCAAGCTCTTAGTCTCTTTGTTATACGCTTTGCATTAGCTCTCTAAGGAGTTTAGGTGTAAGTAAAAGGTAGGTGGAGGGCTCTTTATATATCCCAAAGGATAAAGGATTCAACACATTCTCATGAATGTGGGATAAAGGTAAAACATGATTAGGAATGGATAAGGTTGCTTTATTAAAGGTAACCTTACTTTAGAAGGGTTTAATTTATGCTTAGCAAGTCATGAGAGTTGGGGGTATTTTAATTAATCAAAGGTGATTAATTAATAGGTAGGTGTAAGCTTATAGAAGCCAATTAGAGGAATATTAGTACGATTTAGGCTATTAGAAGGGGATTAAATCAATTAAATATTGATTTATTGGTTAAATGAAGGAAAGCTAATTAATTAATAATAATTAATTAGTCTAG
Organism: Taxus wallichiana var. yunnanensis; assembly: GCA_018340775.1. Lineage (NCBI taxonomy): Eukaryota > Viridiplantae > Streptophyta > Pinopsida > Cupressales > Taxaceae > Taxus > Taxus wallichiana. The sequence goes on along the minus strand of CM031244.1, from coordinate 545,940,316 downwards.
GTAGAAAGGGTGATTTATTAATGGAAGGTCGTTAATTAGGGTATTTTGGATAGGAAACTTAATTAATTAACTTAGTGTAATTAATTAATGATGATATGAGGGAAAATGAGTGCTTTTGACGATATATATGTCGTTGATTTGAGAGAAAGGGGATAATTAGCGCAATTTAAGTATTTAAATAGCTTGGGTGTAATTATAGGTATCTACATTTGACCCTCTTTAGGGTGGCGTAAGTGATGCCACTTCAAAGATAGTAGACAGAAGAGATTTTGAAGGGATAGAAGAAAAATTAGTAGGAGGGAGAGATGCCCCCTCGAGTGTCGATGGGGTGATGGAAGAAGCCAATCGACGATCGAAAAAGGTGAGATATAGGCAGAAGAAGGGGGACGAGGCAGGATGCCTCGATGAGAGGGAGAATTAGGGGTGAAAGGGAAGTGGTGTAGAAGAAATATGGACGAGGGGGGAGAAGAGCTTAGCCTCTAGCCACGTATTTATTTGAAACAATTTGGATGTCATCATATTGCCATAGGAACTACATCATCGGTCCTTATGAAAAATATAAGCATACGACAAAGGTAGAATGACATGAAAAGCCATAATACGAACAATTGTCCATTTCTGAAAATACCAACTCCATGCAACATACAAAAATGTAATGCAATACGAGAAGGAAACAAGCTCATCTAACAGGGAAAACAAGTACGAACGCACATATCCAACCTAACAACGGTCAAGACAGTTGTACAAATGTTTTGTTATCAGTGCTGGAGAGATCCAAAAGTTCATGATTGATGAAAAGGGTTAAAAATGATGCCCCAAGAAAGGATACATGCAAGGGGAAATGAAAATGGACATGAGGTCCATGAAAAGTGTTTGTGCGCAACGAAACAACACCAGGCAACCAAAAGTGCCCCAGAGTACAGACGAAGCAAGTAGCTAGCTTTTGTGAATGGTTATGAATTCGGTGATCCACGAGTCATATTAATCAGGGAAGATGTGAGACAAACCAATAGGATATGGAGAAAATACCATGCGCAAGACACAAGTTTCAGCCGTAAGAAGCAAGTTACCATTTTGTAGGGTGTTTTACTTTTTAGGAATTTTTTGAAAAATTTTGCCTTGTTTTTGGATTTTTTTTTATATAGTAAATGTTTGTATTGTTTTGGCTTTCTAAACCATGATAAACAATAGAAGAAAGGAGAAGAAGAAAAATAAGGGCCTAGGGGCAACAGAAAGTGCCCTAGGTGGAAGAAAAGAGAAACAAGCGAAACAATTTTCTATTGTTTTTGTTTTTTCCTCGAAACAATTTTCTATTGTTTTTGTGTTTTCTCAAAACAATGTTCTATTGTTTTTGTTTTTTCCTCGAAACAATTTTCTATTGTTTTTGTGTTTTCTCAAAACAATGTTCTATTGTTTTTGTGTTTTCCTCGAAACAATTTTCTATTGTTTTTGTGTTTTTAATAGTTTTCCAAAGCTATGTGCAGGTAACCAAGAAAGCATGGATGCCCCCAGCGTTAGGTGGGGAATATACAAGGGTAGAAGCCACGCGCTTATGAACAAGAAGGTGAAGTCATTGAGTTGCCCCAACGTAAGATGGGAAATAACGAAAGACCACATCCCTTACAGACGAATAGAAGAAGGCAAAGCCGGATCAAGGTGGACTAGATGGTGTGCACAAGGAAACTCAAGGCGGAACCAGATCTAGGACAAAGACAACTACCCTTCTAATACTGAGAATGCTTGTGAACAACGAGTCCTCTTGAGGCATCGGAAACCGGTTTTCACCCAAGGACTTGTCCAAAGTGCCACAATTGCGTGGTTTTCACTAGTGGATGACCTATTTTCTCTTTTTCTTTTTCTAATTTTTTTATGTTTTTGTATTTTTTTATTTTTGTGCCATGTTCAAGCATAGAAATTCTTAAGATGCATGGTGTTCATTGGCTCTCGGAGCTCATCACCATTGGGGTGAGCCAGTTTGTATGCCCGGTCTTTGTACTTGGCAACTATGACATAGGGTCCTAACCAATGTGGTTCAAACTTCCCTTTCTTTTCTCGCTTTACTCTGGTGTTGAATTGGTTCTCCTTCATAACTAAATCACCCACCTCAAACTGGTGAGGGATGATTCTCTTGTTGTAGTTACGGGAGATTACGTATTGATATGCCTTCGGGTGATTAAGAGCAAATGCGCCTCTCATCCAGGAGCTCTAACTTAGCCAATCTTGCCACTCGATAATCTTCATCCTTATCCAAATAGTCCCAAAGAGAAATTTGCAGGGATGGGAGTTCAATCTCTAAAGGGATGATAGATTCTATCCCGAACACTAGGGAATATGGTGTCACACCCATAGGAGTGTGAATTGATGTTCGGTAGGCCCGGAGGGCTGGGTGGATTTGTAGGTGCGTTTTCACCGGTTTTGATAACCATCTTCTCCATTATCCTTACAAAGTCTTGTTTGTTGCCTCAGCTTGTCCATTACCCTGAGGGTAATATGGTATGGACCATTTCAATCTGATTTGGAACCGTTGGCAAAGACCTTTCACGTTTTGTTCTTAAATGACTTCCCATTATCTATGACAATGGCTGCAGGGATACCATATCGGCAAATAATGTTATTCATGATGAATTTAGAAATCATGTCTCTATGACATAGGTTAAAGGGATAGCCTCCACCCATTTTGTAAAGTATTTTGTAGTTGTGATGATATGTGTATGACCATCAGATGAGGTAGGAGTAAGCTTCCCTATTAGATCAAGTCCCCACTTGGAGAATGGCCACGGGGTAGTGATTGGTTGCAATGGTTGCGATGGAGCATGGATGAAATTTCCATACTTTTGGCAAAGCACACATTTTCTAACATAATTACAATAATCAATTTCCATGGTGGGCCAATAGTAACCTACTCTTAACAGTTTCTTAACCAAGACCATTCCGTTTGTATGTGCTCGCATACTCCTTCATGTACATCTTTAATTTCCTAGATTGACTATGTCACATCAAGACAATGTAATGATTCCCATCATAGCCACGACTATAAAGTGTACCTCCTAAAAGGGTGTAACGAGCTATCTGGTGAATCAGGCTTTGCTTTTCAGAATGGGAGATATTGGGAGGGAAAGTACTATCCTTAAGATTGGTGAAAATGGGTTCGTACCATGGGGAATAGGGACCAACAACCTCACAAGCCAGGCAAGATTCCGGCATGTCATACGCGGGCTGGTGTAGATTTTCTACGAAAAATGGCATATCATTGTTCCTAGTGGAATACAAAGCATAGATCCCACCATTGCCATAGCATCTACCGATCTGTTATGCGCTCTTGGGATCTACTCAAAGGTAATGTGCACAAAATACTCCTTCAGAGTTTCCACCAACTTCTTGTAAGGTATGAGCTTGTCATCCTTAACTTTATACTCATCATTAACTTGTTTGATGATTAGTTGTGAATCACCTACAACCTTAACATGTTGAATATTCCACTTGATGGCTAGCTTCATCCCTGCAATGAGTGCTTCATATTCCATAATGTTGTTCATGCAAGGGAAGGCCAGGTGGAAAGCCTGCGGTATAGGATCACCGAAGGAGTAATAAGGACCACTCCTGCACCTAAACCATGAAATGTAAAAGATCCATCAAAATGTATCTGCCATATGACAGATTCTTCAATGTAGAGCAAAGATGCATCTGGCAGATCCAGACTCAAAGGTTTTGTGCTTTGCAAAGGTGCTTCCACTAGCTGGTCGGAAAGTACTTGTCCTTTAACTGATTTTTGATGGACAAATTCTATATCAAACTCACTGAGTAGAATGATCCAATTATCCATTCTACCTGTGAGGGTGGGTTTGGACAACAAATACTTGAGTGGGTCGACCTTGGATATGAGCTTGGTCTTAGTATTTAGCAGGTAATGGTGAAGTTTTTGAAAGGTAAAAACAACGGCCAAGCAAGCCTTTTCAATCTAAGGATAATTAAGTTCATAGGTGATGAGGGTGTGACTCAGATAGTACATTGCTTTCTCTTTATGGCTAAGGTCGTATTAGGTGAGCAGTGCACCAATAGCGTATTGTGTAGTGGAAATATAGAGAAAAAGTGGTTCTCCCAAAGTGGGAGGCATGAGGACAGGTGGATTAGCCAGGTATTGTTTAAGCAAAGCAAAGGCTTGTTGTTGCTCGGGTCCCCAGATGAAAGTGACATCCTTCTTAAGAAAATGAGTGAATGAGTGACATTTATCTACAAGTTGGGAGATAAAGTGGCGAATGGCTTGAATTTTCCCTTGCAAGCTACGCAGTTGCTTGATATTCTCAGGTGGAGGCATTTATGTGATGGCAGACACTTTAGTAGGGTCTACCTCAATACCTCATCTTGACACGATGAAGCCTAATAGTTTCCCAGATAGCACACCGAAGACACACTTCTTTGGATTCAGCCTGACTTTGTATTCATGCAGGCATTCAAAGATACGTCGTAAAATGATAGGATGATCCTCTCTTGTTTTGGAATTTCCCAGGATGTCGTCTACATAGTCTTCCATGATGTCATGAATCATATCGTGAAATATTATTGTCATGGCCCGCTGATAAGTTGCTCCTGCATTCTTAAGGCCAAATGGCATCACCTGATAATAGAAGTTACCCCAAGGAGTTGTGAAAGTTGTTTTGTGTTGGTCTTCCTCAGCGATCTTAATTTGATTATAACCCGAAAAGCCATCCATAAGCGATAGCATTTTTTACCCTGCGGTTGAGTCAACAATCATGTCAATGTTGGGCAATGGAAAGTCATCTTTAGGGAAAGCTTTATTGATGTCCCTAAAATCTATGCAGATTCGGATACCGATAGGTTTCTTCTAGATAGGAACAATGTTCGATATCCATTCAGAATAATCAATTGGCTCTGATGAATCCTATTGCAAGAAACCTTTCCAACTCTTCTTTAACTAACAAGGCCACTCTTGGGTGCATCTTTCAGAGCTTCTATTTGATAGGCTTAGCGTCTGTGTGCACAACTAGGTTGTGCATGACCAAAGTTGGATCTAAGCCGAGGCATGTCTTTGTAAGACCATGCGAACACATCAATAAACTCTCGCAGTAGCATAGTGAACGTATTTTGTTCTCTGGCCAAGAGTGATGCTCCAATTTTACTATCTTGGGATCTTCTTCGATACCAATATTGACATCAATGGTTTCTTCAACTAACAATTTTGATAAATCCTCCATACGCGTAGGATCAGGAGGTAGGTTGATATCTTCATCCAAGGATGTCTCTACGAGATTTTCATCCTTGGCGTGGTCACTTTGTTTGTCCTTTGATTTTCTTATGTGTTTGTCGGACCCAAAGTGCCTCAAAGAGGTTTTCACTGTGTGACTTGGACTTTGATTTTTGCCAAGGCTTTTCTTTAGAACTCTTGCCCTCACTTTTCTTTAAATTTTGCTAACCAAAAATTTCAGCCTCCTCGCCGAAGTAGGCGCAGGTGTCTGAGTCAATAAAGAAACACTTCTTGTGATCTCCAATGGGAATTGTATCCCTTATGCCCATGAACTCTGATAGCCTCATTGTTCTCGAATAATTTTTGTGGCACGTGACATTTATGGTCCCATTCAACAAGGGAAGGGTACACAAGGTCAAGGATTGGTTCGGTGGGGGTTATGGTCAGGACAACGTTATTCATGAAAAGGTTCGTGGAGGCCAGATCCTCATATTGGCTACAACAGGAATCCGTATCATTGTCTAGATAATCGGAGCCATCCTCATGCTCTGAACAAGTCGCATCTTGATCGTTAGGGTGTGCCCCATAAGGGCGAATCCCGATGCCATATCTTTCAGTTTTGAAATGGGGGAGAGGGACTGGTTCCCTTTGTCCTTGTTCATTCTTACCACATCCTAGGCCTTTGTAGCCCATGGAGTACATCATTCTGCTAGATTTTTCATATTCGGGGTTTGATAACAAGATGGCTGAGTGTCCTCAGGGACCCAAGTAGTAGGTGGATCAAGCAATTTTTCCTCAGCTAACAAGCCTCCAGGTAGGAATGACCCAATAGTGTGTTCCTCTCTAGGTCTCCTGAAGTGGTAGTTAGGTCGACCTCTAGTCTTGGGTGACAAGGAGAGGTCAGAAACCAAGAGTGCTTGTTGTACATTATACTCCCCATAACCATATTCCAAAATTTTCATCTCCCATGAATCAAATCGAGATGTGGAAGTGGATGCCCTATGAGTGCAAGAACTAAGAGAATTTGAATCTACTTGAGATTCCATGGCCTCATAATCAAGAGGGACAACTATATATATGGAGGGACATGTGTATGTACCCTTTTTTGCAAAGCTATTAAGAGCTCTACAATGAGCAAAGGGCTCGAATCTCTGGTATTGTAAGCTGTATGTCCCTCATGCTTGACTTGATGCATTGTTGAAATGTTGATGGCACGGCTGCATGGCATGAATCCATGGTCAGCCTAGAAGCATATTATATGGAAGTTCCAAGTCTAGGACGTGAAACTTTGTCTGATGGCTAGTGGGGCCCACCTCCATGGGCAGCGTAATGGTGCCTGTTGACTCTCTTTCCGCGTTTTCGTATGCGGTGATAGTGATGATATGGGACTCAAGATCTACCTTCGTATGTCCCAATTGTTTGACTAATTTAAGCGTGCAGATGTTCAATCCAGATCCGTTATCCACAAGCACCCATTTGATTTTCCTGCGGGTGACAACTACCTCAATGTATAAGGGAAGATTATGTTTAGGATTCTCGGTAGGGACCTCCCTATGGTTGAAAGTGAGATGCTCACTGGGTGTAATATTTGCCACCACGGCTTGAAGGTACGCAGGATCGACTTCTAAAGGCACTCCCGACCCCTGAAGAGTTTGATATAAAATGTCCTTATGCACATTGGATATCTTAAGAAGATCTAAGATTGAGATCTTAGCAGGTGTCCTCTCAAGTTGTTCTAAAAGGTTATATTTACCAGTTTGCGGGGTCAACAGAGAGGGTTCGGAATCACGAGGCGGGCACGCCATTCTGCAGTGTGATCCTTTCCCTTGATCCGGATGGTATTAACACGGTCAGCAGGGGAGTGAATACATCTGATAAGCAAATCGTAATGATTGTTATCTCTTTTGGTATACAAGTAATTCACATGACTTTATAGGTTTGGGATGAGTCTCCCGATCCGGCTTTGTCTTTTCGACTTATCATGCTTAGGGAATGGTTCCTTATAAATCCCCATTTTCTCGTTAGGTGTTTGCGTTTTTCCAGGGTTATCCACCTCTATCTCCCCATTATCAATGAGGTCCTAAATATAGTGGCAAAGCTGCAAACATTTGTCTATCTTATGACCTTTAACGTGATGCATTTCGCTAGTATTCATGCTCCTTATACCATGAAGGTTTAGGAGTGTTGTCATCAAACGGTTGCGTTGTAGGATAGGTCATCATGTGGGCCGCATCCAACTATTTTAGTATGACGGACAACGGTTCATTGAGGGAGGTGAATGTTTGTCGCTTTGGTGGTGGTTGAATTGGGCCCTTGGTTAGTTTAAAAGGTTGACTAGTTTGGACTGTTTGAACACGTTTGGAATCAATGATTCCATCTCCCACTACGTTTTTGTTTTTATTAAAGATATTTGGATTTTCAGCAGGTTTGACACTTTGGTTGTCTTTAGATTGGGTTTTGAGGGTGCCTTTAGTAATGAGAGCCTTTTCTATTTGAATCCCTTTCTCGATAACCTCCTCAAATGTGCGAGACACAATGCATTTGGAGGTGGAAAGCTATATCCGGGTTGAGATTAGGGATGAAAAATCTTGGGTTGCTTCTCAAGGAAAGCGCAAGGGAAGCAACTAGTTATCCCTCTCCATTGTTGGAGAAGCTAGCGAAGGTCTCATTTGGGCGTTGTTTTGTGCCGCACAAGTCTGCCATGGTGATGTCACTCTCTATGTTATATGAGAAATGACGCACGAATCTTTCCGCCACCTCGGCCGGTGAAAATTGATCCTCGTGGTAAGCGTGTAAACCATTCCAATGCTTGACCTCCAAGACTCTTAGGAAAAAGTCGATGAGGTAATTATCACTATAAGACACCTCTTAACATGCCATGTATAAATCTTTAACATGATCCTTGGATCTCCCTTTCCTTTGTATTTGTCAAACTTTGGCATATCAAATTTCTTTGGAAAGGGTTGAAGGGTCATTGTCTTGTCAAAAGGATAGGGGCATAGTTCTTCGTATTGGTATTTCCTAATACTCCCTATATTGCTTTCTTGTATGCTCGCAAGCGTTGCTTTCATAGATTGCACTTCTTGTGCGAGAAATTGTTCTCTAGTGGGAGAAGCGGGGATGTGTACACGATGATACCCCGTGTCTTCTTCTCCTTGGTTTTCTCGATGGAGTTTTGGATCCTAAACTTAGGCCTTGACTTTTGAACATTCTTGTTTGTGTCTTTTTGTACCTGGAAAGTAAGCAAAGCTAGTTGTTGGCTTAGGTTATTGAGTTGTTGGATTGTGACTTGGTTTGTGTCTTCTTCTAAAGGTTCTTCCTCTTCGTATTGTGGAGGTTCTTCCCTACCTCATGTTCTATCTTGTTTCTTCATGGCACTTTGATGAGGGTTATTTTATGCCCTACCACTTTATCATTTTTGTGTAAGAAGTGGAAGCATGCTCGCCTGTTAAAATATCTTCCATATTGATAAGGGGGCATTCTTCCTTAGTAGTGTCATTTATAGGTAATATTGGTTCATTCTCGGTGGGAAATTTGGCCCCTAATTCCATGACCCTTGCCAAAACTCTATCTTTGTTTCTAAGGAGAAACTCATCTAGTAGAGCAAGGTCAAAATCAAAGTCGCGTGGTGACTCTAATTCATTTCCACTATGGTCGACCATTTCTTCTGTTTCCTTTTCTGCAGAAAATAGTGGTCCGAGATCGTGTCCGATAAATGGGTTTGACCCTTATCTGTTAGAGGTTTCCCAAGCTTGCACCTGTTGTTCCTCATATGTTTGTTTCTTTAAACCTAGACGCGTCTTGGGAGCCCTATTTTTGTGATAAGTTTCATTAAGGTAAGTTATAGATTTGTTCAAAATTTAATGACTACCCCTAAGTGAAACACAAGATGTACGTGTTAAGAGTAAATTAACAGTGTGAGAATACCAATGTGATAGAATGATAAAGTCACCAATGAAACAATTGTTTGGTACCAAAACTTAATCAAATGAAGTACTTCCTAGACTACGTTTCAAAGTAATTTGCGACGCTAGATGATTAACAAGATGTCTCCACTTATGCCAAGTTCAAAGGAATGAACAAGACGTAAGTAAATACACAAAGTTAAATGTGATCTCCCAATCAAGATATACGATGAGCAAGCTCAAGTTTGATTAAGACCTATATCTCAAAAAGTGCCAATTATGATTTGTAAATGACACAATAATATCACCAAGATATGTTAACCCACTTTGCAAGAAAGTGAAGTATTGATATCGAGGTGTTATTGATATAACACACACAAATGGTAGTGCCTAGCACCTTTTGAAATCGAGGTAATAATAAAACCGAACATAAAAAAGCTCAAAGTATAGCTAGGAATAGTTAAGAATGTGTGCAGCATAACCATACAATATAGGTATTTATGTCGAGTTTACAAGAAACAAGACGTAAATATAAAAATTGTAATGATACGAGACAAACAAGCTAACTCCTCTATGGAAGTCTGCGGTGATGAACCACGCCTAACTACAATGACGATCTTGACGTGGGTATCAAGATCACAATGGCTACCAAATGACGTGAAAATGCCTCCGCTCACTTTAGACATTTAACTAACCCAGCCGCAAACATGGATGGGCGTAAACGGACATAAAAGTGAGAGAAACAGTCGAATGGAAACACAAAGGTAATCACACCTCTTTTGATCAACAAAGTGTCAAAAGAATATGAAGGAAATAAATCAAGAAAAATGACGAAAAATGCTAGCCTCACTTCGGCAGAGTTTCGCCTTGCCCTAAGGCAAGTAAAAACTAGGCGAAAGTAATACGTCACACGTTTCTCAAAAAGAAGGTTCACAACTCAACATTGTTTTAAAATGGTCAAAGTGGGCTCCTGGCCAAAGTATATTCTCTAGGTCATTCTCTGCCCTAGGTGTTACAAAGTTGCCACTTAAGCATGATTTACCCAAAAAGTCACACTGACTAGTTTGGGAGTATCTCGGCTTTACTTTACCCCCTTCAAGAATAGTAGGAAGCTAGTGCACCTACATGTACTATCACTAGGTTCGCCACAATGGACAACCTATTATGCTATCTCACAAAGGAATCACTAGTCAAGTAGGTAGTGCGAGCACTTCCCGTTTCGTTCACAAGGTTCCCTCTTGCGTGGACTACTTTGGGGTTCTGGAACCACCCCTATTGTTGTAGCTTAGGCATTATGCCAAAGGGGTTATGTTCGATTGAGCGGAGAGGGACATACCCTTTTCTAAAACCTGCAATATAGTGTTTTGAATATGTTGTTTTTTATATTGTTTAATTTGTGGTTTGCTTGAACACCTTTTGGCAACCCGTATAACAATTGTATTAGTAGTTTTTGATTTCATTTTGATTCCTCCTTTTTTGACAAGCATTTTTAGGTCTTGCTCTCAAGCATTAGTAGTTCTCCAAGAAAATCACATTATTTAAAAGAGGATCAAGAGTTGCTTTTGATTCTCAAGATCATCCAAGGATGCAAGAGAAGAGCATATAGAACAAATAATCCAACTAAAAAGTAAAGAAATTTTTTTTAATCAATGAACCATACAAAATTCTTGATAAATGTTCATTCCCCTAAACCAAAAGTGAAAGATGAAGTTTCCAATTTACCAAATGTTATAAAATGAAGACTAAATTTGTTTTTGATTCTCAAGATCACCCTAAGGTGCAAGAGAAGAGCATACATAAACTTTATCCCAACTATATAGAAATAGAAAACTTCAAATCAAAGGACTATTGAAAAATGCTTTGTAAAAGGTTCATTCCCTTAAACCAAAAGTGAAAGATGAAGTTTCTAATTTACCAAATGTTATAAAATGAAGACTAAAGTTACTTTTGATTCTCAAGACCACCCTAAGATGTAAGAGAAGAGCATACACAAACTTTATTCCAACTATATAGAAATGGAAAACTTCAAATCAAAGGACTATTGAAAAATGCTTTGTAAAAGGTTCATTCCCTTAAACCAAAAGTGAAAGATGAAGTTTCAATTTACCAAATGTTATAAAATGAAGACTAAAGTTACTTTTGATTCTCAAGATCACCCTAAGGTGCAAGAGAAGAGCATACACAAACTTTATCCCAACTATATAGAAATGGAAAACTTCAAATCAAAGGACTATTGAAAAATACTTTGTAAAAGGTTCATTCCCTTAAACCAAAAGTGAAAGATGAAGTTTTTAATTTACCAAATGTTATAAACTGAAGACTAAAGTTGCTTTTGATTCTCAAGATCACCCTAAGGTGCAAGAGAAGAGCATACACAAACTTTATCCCAACTATATAGAAATGAAAAACTTCAAATCAAAGATCATTGAAAAATGCTTTGTAAAAGGTTCATTCCCTTAAGCAAAATGAATAATCAAATTTTAAGTTTAATCCCAATGTTAAAAAGATATAGATCAAAGTTGTTTTTATTCTCAAGATCACCAAAGGGTGCAAGAGAAGAGCATACAAACACTTTGGTCTAAATCGAGGAAGCATGGAAATACAACATTCATCAAAACATTAGACATCTTAGAAAATGACCAATTTTAAAATAATAGAAAAATTTGTAATTTCTGTAAGTATAAATCTCAAATTTATGTTTTCATTGCATAGTTAACTTCAATACCTTTCCAACACAAAAAAATGGAGTCATTTCGAGTTCGGGAGCAAAAGTTATGGCCTTCGGAAGATGGATTACACATATGCTCTTATACTCATGGGTATGCACTTGACATGCACTCAAAAAATGTCAAAAACGTCCCTTAATCTGCAAAATGGGCAAATTTTTCCAACCAAGATTCAATTTTGACAACAACCCATCACATTAATATATGAATAGAAGACTCAACACTATCGAACATTAACATACATGCTCAAGAATTTAATATTTTCAAGAAATTGACAAAACTAATATGTAGAATGATGAAAAAGTAAGCTCTAAAAATGAAAACATGATGAAATTTTGAAATTTTCTACCAAGATTAAATTTTGACAGCAACCCACCACATTAATATGTAAATAGAAGACACCACACTATCAAACACTAACCTACATGCTCAAGAATTTAAAATTTTCAAGAAATTGACAAAACTAGCATGTAGAATGTTGAAAAAATAAACTCTAAAAATGAAAACATGGAGAAATCTTGAAATTTTCCCATTAATTCCAAGTTTGACAGCACTTCACCTCCTTGATACCTACAAGAAAACCCAACACATGCAAACTCAACAAAACAAGTTAAAAAAACAAGTTAGATCAACATGTGTAAAAGAGGGTTAGTAACCAAAAATGAAACTTAACTACAAAAACTTGAAATTAAGTGCAAAGGACAATGGAGTATGTCCCACCAGGCATGCCAAATGTGTGCATGTGTTTGTTTTCAAAATAATGCTAATATGAGTAAAGACTAACACCTAAATAGTCTTAACTTAGCAAGAATTGAACAACAAACTAAACACCATCAAGATAAGAATTAAACAAGGGTTAGATGCTAGCATTCATCAATACAAACTTTGAAACTAACAATGCTAAATATATAAACTCCTCTATTCTCTAACAACAAATAAATGAATGGACCTAAGTAAGCTCCATGGCTATCAAAATAGTTGTCCTTAGTATGCCAAGTAACCTAGGAATGAGGGCCTATCAAAGTTGGGCTACAAGACCCCTTTGACACCTCCCATATGACCTAAGAACTTAAGAAAGAGGCTTAACTCTTCAAGATAATGAACTCTTAAAATGGCAAGGTGCAAGCTCTTAGTCTCTTTGCTATATGCTTTACATTAGCTCTCTAAGGAGTTTAGGTGTAAGTAAAAAGTGGGTAGAGGGCTCTTTATATAGCCCAAAGGATAAAGGATTCAACACATTCTCATGAATGTGGGATAAAGGTAAAACATGATTAGGAATGGATAAGGTTGCTTTATTAAAGGTAACCTTACTTTAGAAGGGTTTAATTTATGCTTAGCAAGTCATGGGAGTTGGGGGTATTTTAATTAATCAAAGGTGATTAATTAATAGGTAGGTGTAAGCTTATAGAAGCCAATTAGAGGCATATTAGTACGATTTAGGCTATTAGAAGGGGATTAAATCAATTAAATATTGATTTATTGATTAAATGAAAGGAAAGCTAATTAATTAATAATAATTAATTAGTCTAGGTAGAAGGGGTGATTTATTAACGGAAGGTCGTTAATTAGGTATTTGTTAGATAAGCAACTTAATTAATTAGCTTAGTGTAATTAATTAATGATGATATGAGGGAAAATGAGTGTTTTTGATGATATGTCGTTGATTTGCGAGAAAGGGGATAATTAGTGCAATTTAAGTATTTAAATTGCTTGGGCGTAATTATAGGTGTCTACAATCTTCGAGCCCAACTCTTACATTTATAGATGAATCTATGTCGAAGGGAGAGAAGGAGGGAAAACTTGAATTTGAAATACAACCACCAATAAGAAGCATTCAATGCCTATAAATCCACCTGAGAATCTGTTGAATGCACTTCCCAAGTCTATTTGGTGTGTTGGATGAGGAAGGAGGGTGGATCATATCAAATCAGGTGGTTGAAGCAATCAAATCTTCTTCATTAATGCTTAGAAAGATGTTTTCCCATTTCTCACCTACCAGGTCCACCAAATTTTGAATTTGAATGTCTAGCACTATAGCTAATGTCAGCGTGAACTCTCGACAAGTATAGGCGCACGCGATCAAAGATTTGAAGCAAAAGATACGGTGTCAAAGGATGTTAGATCCGTCTACGCATGCAGGAAAGGTGGCATGCACTAAATGGTTGTAAGGATGGGCAAATGTGCAAAAAAATTATCTTTTCGCCATGTGTCACTCACTAATTTGTTGTAATTATTTGGTGCCCTATTGGCACACTTTGGATGGTTACGTGTGGAACACTCAAGCATGTCAGAAGATGACCTGGCATAGAAGGGCATAAAGGAGGGCGCGCGGAAGAAAACAGAGGGAGACGCAGAGGAACGTGCACATGCCACACGCGGGAAATGAGGCAAATTGGTGAGCAAAGAACGCATGGTCAAGGTGTAACCATTACAAGATGATGTGCGGGCACATGAGGGCTAGGGACTTAGCTAATTGAAGCACGTGTAAGGTGTGTGCGTAGGGTGAACGGTTGCAAGAAGAAGGTGAATGCAGAAGACGTGCATAAGGGGATGATGGAACAAAGAAGAAAAGGAAAGAAAGGGAAGAAGGGGAAGTGCACAAGGGGTGCGTGAGAAAAAGAAAGGAATTTCAAGGGAACTTGAGTGTGCACAACCTCATAATGAAGATCTCAGATCTAGAAGATGTATACAAGTTATCTAGGAGGTTTATTTAGATAAAAATACCCTAAAACACAACCCTACGGAGACGATGCACCTAAACCATCATGGTTTAGGGAGAATTAATTCTACAGGTTTCACCAAGTAAAGGGTCATAAAATGGACAAGTTTTTAAGATTAAAACATTATATTCAAGACCTAGTCAACAAAGTGGCAACATTGAAGTAGAATCTGCTACCACTGTAAAATCTCCAAATGAAAGCTTAGGGATCTTCAAAGAGCCTTTTCCCAATCATGACGAAAGGAAAAATCTGGATCGGGGACAATTGTCTCAGAATAAGAATGTTAATTGTGTGTCCAACAAAGACCATTTTGATGCCTTGATAGGTTATGTTGACCCACTCGTTGAGAAAATCAATACAATTAGAATTAAAATAAGAGAGTGTGTCGTGGCAACACGACGAGCTCGCCTTGTTATAAATTCCGAACCTACTCCCCCTCCTCCTCAAGAGAGTCATTATGATGTGTTAGATCAACTAGAGAAGACTACAACTAAGATTTCAATCTTAGACCTTCTAAAGATTTCTAACGTCCATAAAGACATACTTTGCAAAACCCTATAGGGATCAGGAGTATCTATTGATGTTGACCCTATGCATTTACAAGCCATGGTAGCACAAATCACTCCCGTAAGACATATAACCTTTAGTCCAACGAAGCCTTAATTGAAAATCCCTCCCATAACCTACCCTTACATATTGAGGTAATAATCAAGCGTAAGAAGGTCAAGAGAGTGCTTGTGGATGGCGGGTCGGTCTTAACATTTGTACTCTTAAACTAGTTCATCAACTAGGCGGCATAGAAGCTGATTTGGAGACAAAGGTCATCACCATAAAGGTGTATGACAATGAAGAAAGACAATCAGCTAGGATGATCACTTTTTCCTTAGAAGTTGGTCCTATAACCCATGATACGAAGTTCCATGTCTTGGACTTGGAACTCCCTTACAACATCTTTCTCGGTCGCCCATGGATTCACACCATGTAGGTTGTGCCATCAACGTATCATCAATGTCTAAAATTACAATATGAAGGACAAACACTTACTATACAAGGGGATCCCCAACCATTTTCTCACTGTAGAGCATTGTCAAGCTACTTTCCCACCATCTATGAGTGTCCCTCTATGGAGATTGTTGTTCTTATTCAATCGGAGGCCCTCGCTTCATGAGTGGACCCAAACACCCTGACTCCCAGTGACAGTGGTGCATCTACATCGGAATCTCCTTTTGCTACATGGGAGATGAAGGTCATAAACAACGGTTGTGGAGAGTATAATCTTTCAAGAAGCCCTTATGGTTCAAAACATTCCTCTATCAGCCCAAGCACATGGTAGACCATGCTATAAATTCCAAAGATCAAGGGAGAATTGCCCTTTTGACAATTTCACTTCTGGTGGCTTGCTAGAAGATGAAATAATCCTCAACGACATTATATTTCATCCTCAAGATGATGAAATGGATTTGTGTTACAAGTCATCTAGGTATGTTATTCCTAACATAATCATGCTTACTATGAGATACCAAGGACATGGTTGTGGCCACTAAGAACAAGGTCCATTAGAAGCTCTTCCAATACCTCATCGCATATTGGGTAAATCAGGTATTGGCATCCATTTGTATGAATCTCACCCTTCAGATAATCGAGTATGTCTCTTCTGAGAGTGAGGATAGTTTTTCGAAAATGAAAGCTAAAACAGATTCCCGATGTAGTCTTTACGAAGACCTCACCTCTACGAACCTATTTTCTAACATGTCTATCCTTACCATAACCCCTATTACACCCACCGTATCCCCTATAAATTAGACATTAACTCTCATCTACCCATCACTGGTGAATTGGGATCAACAACAACATGTACCTATTAGTATGTTTTGAACGATGAGGCTATTGGCGAGTTCTTAGGCATCAGAGACAACATTCCAAGAAATGATCACAAGAAGGGGTTCTCCATTTAGCTTAATGCATGTGCGTACTTCAGAGAAGAAGTAGAGTTATGCAGACACTTAAGTAAAAAGTGAGCAAGGGAAAGAGTTCCAAACAAAAGCCTTGCGGAAATAAAAAGGGGAAGTCCTATAGCGAAAACCTCTTTGAGGCGCTTGTGGAAAAACAAGCAGAATAACCTATGGAAAAGATAGTGTACCCATATAAATATGATGATCACCTCCCTAAACCAATTTTTGTAGAGGAGGATCTCAATCTCCCTCCCAATCCTATGCACATGGGGGATGAGTCAAAGCTACTAGTGGAAGATACAATAGATGTTAACATCGACACAAAGGAGCTGCGAGGATAGTTAAGTTGGGAGCTTCACTCTTAGCCAAAGAACATAAAACATTCATAGGACTCTTGAGAGAGTATGCAGACATCTTCGCTTGGTCTTATGCCAACATGTCAGGACTTGATCTGCGCACACGTACACAACCTCATTATGCACTTAAATGCCAAGGCCATTAAACAAAAGTTCGAAGATGCATCCTCGCGTCACCTTACTAGTAAAGGCAGAGCTAGAAAATTTATTAGAAGTAGGCTTTATTAAGCCTATCGACTACTCAAAGTGGATTTCTAATGTGGTACCAGTTCAGAAAACGCTAGTCGGTATCAGAGTGTGCACTAATTTTAGAGATATTAACAAGGCTTATCCCAAAGATGACTTTCCTCTCCCTAACATTGACATGATCGTCGATTCTACTGCTGGTTATGAGATGCTATCATTCATGGATGGATTCTTAGGTTATAATCAGATAAATATTGTGGAGGAAGATCAACACAAGATAACTTTCACAACCCCATGGGGAACATTCTATTACCAAGTTATGCCCTTCGGCCTTAAAAATGTAGGCACTACATATCAGAGGGCAATGATTGTAATCTTTCACAACATGATAAGCAACATCATGGAAGATTACATAGATGATATACTAGCTAAATCTAGAACTCGGGAGGAGCACCTAGAGATTTTACGGCGTATCTTTCAAAGGCCTAAGGGACTATAAAGTCCGCCTTAACCCGAAGAAGTGTGTCTTCGGTGTGTTATCTGGGAAATTACTAGGATTCATTGTATCAAGGAGAGGAATAAAAGTGGACCCTGTGAAAGTCACAGATATCACATAAATGCCTCCTCGGAATATTAGGGATTACATAGCTTACAAGGGAAAATTTAGGCCATCAGAAGGTTTATTTCATAAACTTGTCAGACAAGTGTCATATGTTCACACATCTTCTTAAGAAGGATGTTAATTTCACCTGGGGGCCAGAACAACAACAAGCATTTTCTTTACTAAAAGAATACTTGGCTAAACCCCCATTCTCATGCCACCCATGGCAGGAGAACCCTTGTTGCTTTACATCTCTGCTACACATTTTACGATTGGGGCACTGTTGGCCTAGTATGATCAAGAGCAGAGAGAAAAAAATTGTATACTACTTGAGCATAACATTGATAGCATATGAGCTCAACTATCCGCAGATCAAAAAGGATTGCCTAGCTATAGTGTTTTCTTTTTAGAAGCTACGCCATTATTTTCTCAACCATAAAGTCAAGCTTATTTTGAAGGTCGACCCTCTAAAGTACTTATTGTCCAAACTAGCACTAACTAGAAAGATGGCTAACTGGATCATCTTATTAAGTGAGTTTGACATTGAGTGCGTTCATAAAAAGTCAGTAAAAGGACAAGTCTTAGCATATCGCCAAAGCTAGCTGAAGCTCCACTATTAGGTATCAAACCCTTGAGTCTAGAGCTACCAAATGCATCCATCATGCACCTTGAGGAATCTAGCATTTGGAAATTATACTTTGATGGCTCTTTTACCTTTCATGGTTTAGGTGCCAAAGTTGTCTTAATTACTCCTACGAGAGACTTGATTCCCCAAGCATTTCGACTCGGGTTCCCGTACATGAATAATATAGCGTAGTATGAAGTGAGCTACCAAATGCATCCATCATGTACCTTGAGGAATCTAGAATTTGGAAATTATACGTTAATGGCTCTTTTACCTTTCATGGCTTAGGTGCCAAAGTTGTCTTAATTAATCCTATGCGAGACTTGATTCCCCAAGCATTTCGACTAAGGTTCTCGTACATGAATAATATAGCGGAGTATGAAGCTCTCATCGCAGGGATGAAGCTAGCCATCAAGTGGGATATCAGACAAGTCAATTGCATTGGTGATTCAATGCTCATTATCAAACAAGTCACAGATGAATACAAGGTAAAAGACGAGAAGCTCCTTCCATACAAAAGGATGGTGGATTCTTTAAAAGAATACTTTGAGCAGATAACATTTGAGAAAATACCAAGAGCACAAAACAGAGTAGTTGATGATATGGCTACAGTGGGGTCCATGTTGAGTATTCCACTAGGGAACAACAATATGCCATTCTTCGATAAACATCTAAGAATGATGGCATATGACATAAGTGAAGTTGTTGGTCCCTTTTTACCATGGTATGTTGAAATCGTTAATTACCTTCATGATGGAACCTTCCCCACTAACATTTCCCACATTGAAAAATGCACCCTCATCCAATGTATAACCCAATATACCCTACTTGGGGCACCCTCTTCCACCGAAGCTATGATGGGAATTTTTGTGTTGTTTAAGTTTGGAAGAATCCATCCAAGTGATCAAGGAGGTACATGAAGGCATCTGCAGGGCTCATACTAATGGGATCGTCCTTAAAAAGAAAATTCTCATAGTAGGCTATTATTGTCCTACCATGGAGCATGATTGTTGTCAACATGTGAAGAAGTGCGTGGATTTTCAAAAGTACGGAAACTTGATACATGCGTCGGTGCAATCCTTACAACCAATCATGACACCCTGGCCATTCTCAAAGTGGGGTCTCGATCTAATAGGGAAACTTAATCTTGTCTCCTTAGATGGCCATAAGTTCATTATAACTACCACAAAGTACTTTACAAAATGGGTAGAGGTTGTTCCTCTTACCTATACAGAAGGTCCCCAAATCTCTAAATTTATAATGAATCATATCATCTGTCGATATGGTATCCCCTCGCTATTATCACTGATAATGGTAAATCGTTCAAGAATAAAATTGTGAAAGCACTCTGTAAATGCTTTCAAATCTCCCTTAAGTTCTCGACCCCCTATTACCCTCAAGGTAATGGGCAAGCTGAGGCTTCCAATAAAACCCTAATTCGCATTATGGAGAATATGGTGAACAAGATAGGTCATGATTGGCATTTACAAATTCACCCCGCCTCCTCGAGAATTCGGGAACTTTTATCTCGCACACCCACAGGTGCAACTCCGTACTCCTTAGTATTCGGCATTGAAGTCGTACTACCTTTAGAGATCAAGATCCCTTATTTGCACATTGAGCTAAGAGAATACCTGAATGAAGAGGATGAGTATAGAGTAGCTCGACTAGTAGAGTTAGAGATATTAGATGAGAAAAGACTTCACACTCTCAATCACCTTAAAGTATATCAGGATCAACTTCGGCGAAGCTACAATAAAAGGGTCATACATCGTCAATTTGAGGTAGGGGACATGGTGTTAAAAGAGAATCAAAAGAACACCAATAAGGATCATGAAAAGAAAGGGAAATTTAAGCCCATTTGGATGGGACCATATGTTGTGGTCACCAAGTTCGGTTCAGGTGTCTATAAGCTAGCCCATGTAGATGGTCAAGAGCTTTGAGAACCGATGAATGCAATGCATCTTAAGTGCTTCTATGCTTAAGTGTGGGGTCTCTAAAATATTGAGAAAAGAAAAAAGAAATATAAAAATAGAAAAAGATAAAGATAAATAAACAAGTGTGTCTAATAGTGAAAACCATGCAATAGTGGCACTTTGGACAAGTCCTTTGGTGAAAACTAGTTTCGGTGCCAAGGGAGGGTCTGTTGTTCACAAGCATTTCAAATTTAGGAGTACGACATCTTTTTCCTAAGTTGGTTTTTTTTTCCTTTGTCTGAATCCTTTTTGAGCCTATCCTTCTTTGCCCTGATCCGACTAATCTTACCTTGTGAATGTAGAAAATTTAACTTTAAATGAACCCATCTCGTGACGGGGAAACTTCACAGTGTCACTTCTGGCATATACCACATGGAATTTTCCCTTGTACATCCCATCTAATGTTGGGGGCATCCACATTTCTTCATTTCCTTACACGTTCGCTTTGGAATTTTTTTGAGAAAACATAAAAAAATCGTAAAACTTTTGAAAAATCCCAAAACATACAGATATGTCCTTTGGAAAAATCAAAATATTCAAATACGTTTCGTAGAAAACTCCAAAACAATAGAAAATTGTCTTAGAGATAAAACCAAAAACAACGAAAATGTTCCAAAACTATCCCACAAAAACAAAGTAGTAGTTTGCTTACTTTTAGTTGTTGGTTTGTATGGTTTTTGGTTGCATTGCTTTTTGTGTTGTGTGCTTTAGATTGAATTCACTTGTTTACTTAGATTGAATGTTCTTTTAATTTGTAGTTCATTGCTCTGAGTTCATTTTATATTGCATGCTTGTAGATAAATGTGTTGCTTTGATTAGATTTTTAACTTGTGCTTGTCAATTTTTACTTGTACATTGTGTTATCACTTCATCATCATATCACATATATCCAATCACATCTATACATCATATATCAATAAATGTTAAGTCTACATCATGCATGTATGCTAAAAGCTAATCATCAAGTACCGTATCACCAATGGGGCAAGAGGGGTTGCACATGATCACAAATCTATCCCCCACACCAATATCAAAAATATAAACATGTTTTACTCAAGTATGATCTCGAGTTAAGGTTATCTCATAATCTAACATGTGATACAAACATAAAGAAACAGATTAAGCATGATATCTCATAAACAACATGTGATACATCGGTAATCCATATATCATCAAAAATATAAATTTCCATATACATCTGATATAACAAGTCATCATGGGCATCTATGTAAAAATGCCTTCATCACGAGGCATGATAAAAAACAATACATATACATCCGTATAAAAGTATGCCTTCATCACGAGGTGGTACGCCAAAAATAAAGTAGTACATCTGATACGTCAATAAGAGATTCAACCATGACTCTCACCCATGTCAAGGCTACCTAGTCCCGATGTGAGGCTACTTAGGCGGGGGAAGCCGAAGTCTTGAACATGTAGAAGGTACAACGTCATGCCGAATCGACCCAAGTTGAAGGCGCATTAGGTTGAACTAACCCAAGTTGAATTGACTCATGCTTTACTCGAGGTCGGTTGTCCTAAAGGACCCTTTATGGATCACACTGATCGTGATGGTTTATGAGATCTAGATAGTGACCTCACCGCCACCTGTTATATGACTATACTCAGGAACTCTCCGCTCGGCCGGAAAAGCCGAGTAGTACGCATCCTATAATAGATGGCCCTTGCTACTAAAGATAACATAGTGCCCAATCATCAATCGCATCCCTAAAGATGTGTCTTTCATTGCAGTATATCACACTCCTCCCTCATGCTAGCTAGTTCTATCTCGTAGTTTTAACTTATTTGTTATAGCTTTGATTCCGCTATCGTAGTCAGTAACTTATCTGCCGCAACCTGAGCCCACTTTGCTTGTAAGTGTAAACTATCTGCCATCACTTGGTCTCGCTCCGTGACAAGGCCTGTAATCTCTCTATCTGGCATGATCTCATTTTATCACAAGCTAATCTATATCTGCAAGGGCTTGATATCTCTCTCGCAATGGCTTGATCCTCTAAACCGCCATCTAGAGTAGTAAGGTTATCACACCGCTATAGATATTTTTGTAAAGAAGCCACCTATCCACCGGCCTATATATCCTGCATACCTTGCACATCATGTATATCTGGAAGATCCTCATCATCCTAGTCATCTCCTCCACCTCCTAGTGGACTATGTTGTGGACTCGCGTGAAGGGGTGATAAAGGTACTTGCACGAGATCCTATATTGGCATCCATGGTGTAAACACCTGTGGCTGCACCACTACCCATTGTTGTACTAAGATATGTTGTTGTACTAATACTTGTTGCACTAGTACCCCCATGTATGGTCCTTCTTGTGCCTGTACATGTGCATGTGCTTGTGCCTCTACTTGTGGATCGGGATCATGTTCCTCCTATGCTATTGCATCCAATATCTCTTAGGGAATAGTCAATCTACGTGGCAGAACTAATGCATACCATGTTGCATAGTCTGGTGTACTCCCCAGATCTACTATCTACGCCTAATGTACCCAAGGTTGTGGGGCTACTTGTGAAAAGCTCATAAGGGCTCGGTCGCCCTAATTTGGGGTCCCATATCGAAAATCTCTTTATATCGGCATGTATACCACATCTCATTTCCAAGAATCCCCTAGATGAGACCAAATTAACGTTGGACCAGTCTACCCTGTACCACTCTAAGACGTGGCTCTTGCTCCCAATGATAAAATGGTCTATTATGGCTTTCCTCAACTCATCTACATCCTGCGACCACTGATATAGCATGTATGGCTGTCATGTGATCATATGGGGTTGTAGCTCGTCAAAATCTTGTCGGTAGTAGTTTGTGTCCCCCCGTGGCTATGAATATCATCTCCATTAGGAACCTAGCCCATGAGAGAAGGCTCTCCAAGAACCCGAGCTCTCAATGCTCCTAAAGGACGTCCAATAACAATATGATCCCAAGCCCAGATCTGTAATAAAGTGGCAGGGCCCAATGTCCTTTGCCCATGATAGGCTATCAAGTGCAAATCAAAATATAAGTGAGCCAATATACACTAACCCCAGCAGTAAACTCTACCTGAAGCGGTCGTGGATCACTCTAATAAGACCCAGGGAGAATCATGCACTAGTCTTGTCAGGTAGTAACACGTCGCTGACAAGAGCTAATAAGTATACGAGGACCCATCCTAGCCGTGGATTGTCCATACATCTCCTAACCATAACTGACATACCTCGGCAGGGGATATCAATCACTCCAAATATCATGGTTGTATAACGTCCAACCGGTCTAGGTGACCATCGTGGGTAACCAAATGGCCTTGAATCGGAACCCACAAGATCCGCCAAACATCCTCCAGTGTAACACTCATCTTGCCGATAGGGAGTTGGAATGTCTGACTCTCGCTCTGCCATCTCTCAGCTAAGGCTATGAGCAAACTGTGATCAAAAGTGATATGTGGCATACGAGCTATATATGATAAACATGTCACCCTCAAGGTGATCTTTAAGAAAATCCGCTCAAGGCGCCGAACGTTGCCTCGTAGGTCTGAAGTTGTGCATGTCGCTCCTGCGTCCCTAACGCGTCCAAGTATATGTGCGGAGCTAGTTAGGTCAAATATTATAATATGTCTTCTATTCTACCATGTAATTTCTTCTAAAAATTCTAGTTTATCATGTTATTCTTCTATTCCATCATTAAATTTCTCTATAATTCACCTTTTTCTTCTACGTAGGGTTTGCTAAAAACTAATTTTTTGCCTAAAAGCAATTTTAAATTGTCTTTTATGCGTAGATGCCCCCTGTGTGCACTAGCGTCATGTTTAAGCATAGGCGCTTGAGTGCTCACTCGCCAGAAAAATTTAAAAAACTCGCCAACATAGCGCCCATGTTGCATCAAAAAAACCAAAAAAATAAAAAAAGTGAGCCAAGATAGGCACCGGTGCACCCATGTTGCCCACCAAATGTCAAAAAATTGCAAAAGTAGGCCAAAGCATAGGTGCCCAAGCGCCCATGTTGCCTACCAAAATTTAAAAAATTCAAAAACATTGCTAGCACAAGCACCCAAACGCCCATGCTACAATCAAAAATTCTAAAAAGTCCCCCAACATAGGCGCCTGGATCCCATGTCTGTAAGCAAAATCACAAAAAATGAAAATCCAAGCCAACATACGTGCCCAAGCGCTCATCTTTGGCAAACAAAAGTCAAAAAAAAAAAAAATGAGCCAACATAGGCGCCAGGACCCATCTTGTGGCAAACAAAATTCAAAAAATTCAAAAAGGAAACCAACATAGGCGCCTAGGCACCCATGCTAGCAAACAAAATGCAAAAAAAAAAAACTAAGCCAACATAGGCGCCTGTGCACCCATCTTAGCAAACAAAATCAAAAAATGCAAAAAGACTGCTAACACAGGTGCCAGGTGCCCACGTTGCACCAACATAGGCGTCCCCTAGTTTTGCCCTAATTTAGCCTAAAATACATATTTTTAGCTAAAAATCAAAAATTCAAATTACCAGGGTAAAGAGGAGGGTTGTGTACATGTGGTCCATCCGCTGGAAGCCTCAGGTAGTCCCTCACATGGTCCGCATGTGCCTTCAATTCACTATCCTCGTCATTTCCTCCCGTAGGTCAGAGCTCAAATCAATAGTCAAATGGTAAGCAAATGTGGTAAAATAACTTGTCGCGATGGCTTATATGCTCATTTCTACCTTCCACGGTGTGTTTCTCGCTCCCAAAGTGCCTCGAGACCATTGTATTTCTTCTAAAATTCCTCTAACACTTGTCGTGGTGATTATTTTTAATAAATAATTATTTTCAAAGACGTTTTCGCTACACAGAGGCATATTTTTGCTTCCCAATGGCCTTTTCTACTAATTGGGACATTTTTGCCTTACGGTCACTTTTGGTGTTGTCTCATGACTTCGTTATCTGTTTTAATAATATTTTATTCTGTAAAAATTTTAAAAAATAAAACAATAAAAAAATTTGAAAAAATAATAAAAATACAAAAATTGTAAAAATTTAAAAATTTTCAAAAATTGGTAAACAACGTGCATACCGAAAGCATGTATCACTGGCATCATTCTCAAACATCGAAATCGATCCTACAAAAACATCTTTCTACGGCATTCTTGCTTATTCTTGTCTCAAATGACTCGTTGATCATTACGATCTCCCTCCATTAACAAAAGCTCGGCTACATGCTATGTTGGTACTCCGTGCTGTGCAGTGAGTTGCGAGAGAGACCGTGTCGTAACGCATGAAAGTTTTTCCATGGGACTACTTGTGTCCTTCGTTATTCCCCTTGCATGTGTTATTGCTTGGGGCATCATTTTTAACCCTTGTCATTACAACATGAACATTCGGGAACTGCAACTTGATAATAAAAACATTGGTGCAACTATCTTAAACGTTGATTCTTTGAGTGCGTGTGATTATACTAGTTTCTCTGTTAGGTTAGATGGTTTACTTTCTTGTACGGCATTACATTTTGTATGTTGCATGGAGCTAAATATCATTTTAATTTCTCGTATTGCATTGCATAATGTATGTGCATGGAGTTACGTATTTTTAGCAATAAAAAATTGTTGGTAATTTAGCTTTTCATGGTATCTTACACTTTTGTTTATTTTAAATAAAGACCGATGATGTAGACCTAGGGGAAAAATGATATAAACATGTTGCTTATTGAAAGGTTGGATGTAAAGATTGGGCTTTTCCTATATTCTCCATTAATCATTTCTTATCACTTATCATTTATTACCACTACTAATTTTTCTTCCAAATCACCCGAGGCAATAAACAACCATGTTTATCCCTATCCTTATTCCTTCTCAATACCTAAGGGTTTCACGCACTGTTCTAACCTATTTTCTTCTATCCATTTCAATCATATTTTCGATCATCGATTGACTTCTTCTATCACCCCATCGACACTCAAGGGGGCATCCTTCATTCCACTAATTTTTCTTCAAAATTTACTTGTTTATGTTTGTCTACTATATTTGAAGAGAAGTCACTTACTTCACCTCAAACAAGGGCAAATGTAGACACCTAAATTCCACTTTTGCAATCTTATTGCCAAACGCACACAAATCACTCTCATTCTTGCCAATTCCGTTATAATTAGTGATTTTTACTAATTAACTAACGTTTCTTGTCACTTTGGTCGGTTAACAAGCACTTCATTGATCACCAAACCTCTTTCGCATTCAGGATGCCACTTTACGACAAATCATAAGCCAAAATTCTCTTCAAAACAGATAATTAGTGATTATAGGCTAATTAAGCCTATTCCGCCCTTGAATTGGTCAATATGCCCTAGTATTGACTCAAACCCCTCTTCTAACCACTCAAAATCACCCCATTCACCTCCACAACGTCTCAACAAGCTTCAAAATCTTATCCTAGCCTTCTAGTTGACCCTAAGCGGTCAATTAAGGCTCCATACCTCTTAATCACTTGGTAATTCACTAATTGTGATTAGCAAGGCCTAATCATGATTAGCAATTCTAATCTAATTTGGGGCTTTTAGTCCCACATGCACCAAAATACAAGTTTCTCCAAAAGGAAAACTATAAAAATAGTGCACCTCATTCCTTTATACTTTACACCATACATATGATTTATAGCCAAGCTCAATCCTTGCCGAGAGCCTTGATAGGGTTAGTAGATGGATATCCAAAATGACCATGTAGTCATTTGGAGAGGCCATTTCACCTTGATTGAGTAACAATAGTAGAGTTCTTTTTCTATAAGACTCTTTTATCGACCACCATCTTTTGTCGCCTCGGCCCTAGTTCTTTTTGTTCGCTTGAGCCTAAATTCGACTAAGTATGAAGCTAAACACGAGAAGATGTTCATGTGTCCCTTTGATGCACTCGAGGCATGAAGCGGAGGAGTGTTCTTAAACTTGCGTCGCATCGCCCACGTGTCCCAGGCCCGATAAAGTTGCCCAAGTGGGTTGAAAAGTCAAGAGTATAGTAGAAACGCACAGGGTCTCCACATGTTGCTTGAGCGCAATTTCAAATAAAGAGAAAGAAGAAACACCCTCAAACAAGTGCACGACCTCCACATGGTAGAGAAGAATCATCACCGACCGAAGGAGCGCAAGTTGGACAAATTAAAGGCAATCGGAAATATCACCAACATGCAGTTGAGATATTGACCCAAAAATGAAAGATCTTGTAAGAAAATTGAATGTTGTCGGTGGAAGATTTGATTCGGACATTGAAGCGAGTGCCAAGGGATCTATAAAGGAATGTTCGATCTAGAACCAAAAAAAGGGAGAGAATAGAAAAGAAAACATACGAGAGCTGCAAAAAGGGATTCTAGGCTCAGTTATTGTATTGGCTAGCCTTAGCAAGACTTTGTTGTAGAAGGAAGTTATAATCTGTGCCATATCGGCCTTATGTATTATTTTCTCTATGAATAAAGAGTTCTTGTTCTGTGCATTTTAGCTTTCAATATTATGTGTCTTTCATCTTTCATTGTTGGTAGTTTTAGATAATTTTGAAGATCTATCGTGCTATATGCCCTTGGGTTTTCTATATGCATCTATCATCTACATATTGTTATGTTTTACACCTTCTCGGCCTCTGATAATCCAAGATACTTCTAAAAATAGTAGATCATGCTAAACGCTCTTCGGCTATTTTAAGTAGTTTCCCAGGATCTATCTCTGTGTCTTTTAAGATTTGTTTCGGCGTATCGCCTTAGTTAGTTTTGTACTTCATTTTACTTTTCCTCTAACCTTACTCCACACCATAGAGAAGAGCCAACTTCTTTAAAATCTAGAGGTTATCTTAGGGCACACATCCCACTTCCCTAAGGTATCCCACGACTCTGACAGTTCATCCGTAAAGATAATCGTCAACAACAACCATAACCATTTGATTGTCCTCTTAAGTCTATTTAGGCTCATGTTAAGTAATTAAAGCATATTAGTAGGCATGTTTAGTTAGATTTTGCATTGTTTTCATACTAGTTAAGCATTCCTTTTAACTTCTATCTTAATGTTACATTCCTAGACTTAGAACCCTAGCTAATTAGGTGGCAATGGTGTTAGCCTTCCTTGTTTAGCTTTGTTATTTGCTTTGTAAAGTTTAGGGTGCTTTTAGGAGTACCAAGTGGAGAATATGGGCTTGACATACTTGCGGAAGATAAGTTCCCTAGATGAACATATGACAAATTAAAACATAAGAAAATCGGGTCATGTAAGGTACTGAGAAAATTTGCAACTAATGTGTATGAGATAGAGTTTCCTAATGGGATAGATATGTCACCTATCTTCAATGGTAAAAATGACAATGCCAATTCCAAAGACTTGGATTATAGAATGTGATTGCCGAGAAGGTGTGTGAGGAGATTGATACTAAAGTCAAGAAGATCTACATAAATGAGTATAAGGAATATTTGCTCAAGTGGAAGTGTCGAGAAGTTGAAGATGTGACATGGTTGAACGCATCCAAAAGTGCTAGTTGTGGTAGATTTGTTGAATACCTCGGGAATGCGCACGAGCATGAGCCCATTGTTCATTTCTCTTACTCAATTGTATGATGTAAGAGCATCCAGAGACATAAGTGATGCAGTCATGGTTAGACGTTCAAGAACAAATGCCTTGGGCAAAGCAATCGACAATGCTTATGTGCCGACACCAAGGCGAGCGTGTAAAGACAAGTAAAAACACAAAGAACAAAATGTTATACAATGAGGGAGTTCAATTAACGTGTACAAAATTTAGCCTTTTTATTATATTATTAAAATTTAAAGATTACATTTTTTTGAATGAGATATCCAAATAAAATGCTTCTCTCTCATACTTTGCAGAATTTGCACTACTCCTCTTGAACCAACAATGGTACTCTTCTTCACACTCGGGTCTCAAACTCAAGTATGTATATTCTTACCCTAGGTGCCAACAACTTCAATGAATTCGACCATGATATTTATTGGCATAGGAAATTTACCTTTTTTTCAACCAAACCCTGAAAGTCATTATGTTCTCTTCCTACGTCTATTGCTTCAATTTTTTAACGAATCCACTGCCTATGTCATATAAATATTTTCCGTTATAAAATTTTAAAATCAAGCGCATATATTTCAAATTGCAAAAAGATTAAATTAAATTTAGGAGGCGTGATTTGTTATGCTCTGAGACGCATTGAATTTCCATTTTCAACTTGACATGTAGATGAAATACAATTTCCCTTTCCCTTTAGCCGTGTCAAGGAAACTTCCGCCACAACTCTCATTCAATTTGGTCCGAGTTTCCCAACACTTCACACTTTCCGGATTAAAATAAATAAAGCTACTCGTCAAAAGTAATAAGGCTCTCAGGTAAAAAGAAAAGTTAGATCGGAGTTTTAAAAGGTTAGCGGGTCTTATCGTTTTGACTTTATTCGGGGCCCCTAAATTAGCCAAAACCACCTCTAAATTAGAAGAGGAAAGTGGGGATTTGGTCCTTAAATCTTCCTTAACGCAAATTCAACAGATAAGTTTTTCACTTTGCGCAAAGCCAAAGCTTTGTCTCCTCACAACGAAGGTCCCTCCTTTTTACAGGCGAATGTTAGGGGCAAAATAAAAATGACGGCCAGTTTCAGAAATCCTGAATTTGACGGTCAATTCTGGCGAATACTCAGGCTCTTCTGAGATATCTCTTTTTTTTCCTGTCAAAGAATTACTGTAAAGCGGTTAAAATAATTCTGCTTTTGTGGCTCCAATCATGAAGGAAGACGGCACCATTAATAATAGCAATAACGCACTGGTTGCATGGACGGATCCATGTGGTGGCCAGATTTTGACGGCAGATAACGGCAGAGACGCGACGGAGACGGAGGACGACAAGAGACGGCAGCAAAGCAGTCACAAGAAGCGGTCCAAGAACTGGACCCGTCAAGAGACGCTGTGTTTGATACGACTACGTTCCGAGTTCGAACCGCGCTTTGCGCGCAGCGGAAGAAAGTCTGAGCTGTGGGACGAAATATCCGTCATCTTACAGGCCGAAAATTTCTGCCGCGACGCCCAGCAGTGCAGAGACAAGTGGGAGAAATTGACGGCCGGCTACAAGGAGGTCCGCGACGGCCTCAAAAACCGTCAAGACAACCCCTTCTTCGACGACCTGCATCCCCTCCTCTCCGCCAGAGCCAAAAAGGAGGACGCCAACGGCGTCGTGACGACACCGTTAGCGATTGCTACGCCGTCCGTACAGAGAAACCCTGTTGCTAACGGCAACGATGACGAAGATGACGGTGAGCGCACGGAAGAGGAGGAGGAGGAGGAGGAGGAGACGGAAACAGGAACGGAAACCATGGCGCCGTCAGCGAAGAGGCGTCGCTGCCGTTACTTGACGGCGGCGGAGGTGGACGAGATTCTGGAGAATCTGTTTGCCCGTCAGCAGAGGTTCTTCCGGGAGCTATTGGATTCCATGGAGCGGAAAGAGCAGATACGGGAGCAGATCCGCCAAGAGAAAGAGGACAGGTGGCGCGCGGAGGAGCGCGCGCAGAGATGCACGCTCAATAACGCCATGGTCATGCTTACGCGGAAGCTTCTCCACCAGGGCGCGGCGGAGGCGCCGCCTGCGCCTGTCGTCTCGCGCGCACTTTCAAATCCGAAGAAGCGGTCGAAGAATTGGAAGCGAGCGGAGGTTTTGAGGCTGATTAAATTCAGGGGTGAGATGGAAACGCGTTTCGTGAGATCGAGCAGGAGGGCCGCTCTTTGGGAGGAACTTGCGGGGGTTTTAGCGAGGGAGGGGATCAGGCGCGATGGGAAGCAGTGCAGGGAGAAGTGGGATAAATTGGTGGCGGAATACAAAGAAGTGGCGGAGGGGAAAAGAGAGCAGCGCGACAGCCCTTATTTTGCAGAGTTGACCGCCATCCTACGACCCTCTTCCTGCACCGACGCCGCCGGCGCCGGTGCCGGCGCTGCTACTGCTGACGTGGCGCTACAACAACAACATGAAGACAAGCCGGAGGCGGATCAGGAGCAGCAGATGGACATTCTTTGACCTCGCCTGAATCCCGCCCGTCGTTCACGATTTGCCATCTGTACATTCTGTCTATATTTTATTATTTATTCACAGATTTATTAGCTACTTTTCGAATGGGCCTTTTGCCTTGTAAATTCCCTCCTGCGAAGGCTTTCGTATTACCTAGGTACCTCTCGAATATATTTGATGCAAAGCAAATATATTTCATGAAAATACAATTAGATTTGTTCGTCTAAAATACAATTAGATTGGTTCGTCTAAAATATAATTAGTTTTGTTCGTCTGTCACAATGACACGCCAATTAACGACTTTTTGTTTTTGTTAGGCGGTTCAGCATTTGCCGAAATCAAGTTTTTTTCGGAAAAATCTGTTTCCAGAGTATTTTAAGATCTACAGTTGATTTTTTAATTTTATTTTAAAATTATTATAACTACGAGTTTTGAGAAAATAAATATATAAATAATTTTGTAATGATGGTTGAGATATTGGTAGGTTGTGGTGTTAATGAGTGTGTGTAATCTTAAATTTGATTGGTTTTTAAGAAGTTTTTATTTTTCATTCTGATTTTAAATTTTTGATTGATTGGGAAGTTTGCACAGGGTAGGTGCACAAGATTTAGGTGAAGGATTTAGGTTAAGCATACAGAATTCTTAAACTTGTTAAGGATTGAAGGATTTATCGTACAAAACTTGTGTGGGACATGAATTTGGTCTCATCTCTTATTAATTGGCTGTCTTCTTAGATTTGTATTTTGGTGGATGGCTAGGCATGGAGTTTATTTTTGCCATTTAATAAAAAAATTGTAAAGAAAATAATAAAATTACCAATAAATGTCATATGTTTAAAATTTAAAGTAAGAACCAAAGATTAAATTTGACGATGCTTATCAAACAATTTTTATATGACAATACTTTTCTGATGTTGATCTTAAATATTGCAAAAGAGTGTTATTTATTTATTACAAATAAAATATATAAAAGATTATTCTATGTTTATTTAATTATTTTTAATATATGTTTAAATATATTAATATAATTTATATATAAATTTATTAAAAATGATGGTCATATTTTAAATATATGAAGTATAAGAAATGACTAACTTAAATAATGAAAAATACTTAAATGATTGTTAAATATTACTCTGGATAAAAACCTTAAAATTTACCTCTCAATATTATAAATATATATTTATAATAATTATATCTATATAACCACCATCAAATTTTATTATATAGAATTGAAATTTTTCATTTTAAAAATTAACATATTACCAAACTTTACAATTTGAAAAAACTTAAGACAAAACTGTTACATGGATCTATCTCTAATTAATATATATATATATAAACTTGGATATTATGGTTGGATCCCACCTAGGTAGTTTACCCACTTTACTCTTGCAAGAACCATTCAAACTTAGTAGCTAATAAGTAAGGCTGGTTTCTCCTTTTGGACTGCTATTTATTTATTTGTTTGGAAGTTGCTTGGTGGAATCGTTTTTTAAAATTTAATTTATGTGGATTCTTCGTTTTTCCTCATTGTTTTTATTTACGAGTTAGTTAGTGTTAACGACATTATTATATATTTATCCCTAATTTCTTAAAGCGGGAGGTCATATGATAGCGAAGGACATCCAAGTTTTCAATGATTCTCATTCAACCACCCCCGTGTATTACCGAGCAAATTGCAAGGAAACGACAGAAATCCAGTTGAGTATTATTTTACACATCCGTGAGGAAGCGACAGAAATTCAACAAAAACACTTAATGATAAAGGCGTTGTAATGACGAGGTCCATGAAATTAAGGAGGCCATTAAGTGATGATTACAACATGAGATTAGATTTTGTTGGAGCAGGTGAAAGCTGAGGTCCTCCTCCAAAATTTGATGAGACCGGATGTACGACTTTTAAATTCACGTAGATCGTGGGGAGTGGGGTCCTTTCAAAGAATGTAATTAAACTTGGTAAACATTAGCAATATACCGAAATTAAAGAGTCTCAATAAGCATATATACTTACTTATGTTGTAATTGTAATGTGTTTTTCCCAAAGTATTGAAATTTAAAACTTAAAACTTAAAACCCTATAACATGATTTATTTTGAAAATTTACAACATAATTATTTTGAAAACTCAAAAAAAAAAAAAAAAATTTATCTCATCTCAACTTGAAAACATATATTTGAGTAATGTAAAATTTAGAAAATTCAAAAAAAATTTTTTTGTCTAACATAAAAAGTAGTTTGAGTCATGGACAAAAATAAATACATATAATTGATTTTAATATTGCCATCTTTGAAATTGAAACCCTAAAAACATTTTAAAAAATAGATTAATATAAAATTTAACTATCCTATTCAAAACTAGAAATCAACAACATTGGAACAAGAAACTCAAAACCAAAAACCAAAAAACTATAATCTAGATCATGAAAACCGAGAAACCTTGAACATGAAACCTAAAATTTGAAAGTCCCGAACCTAAAAACCCTTGAAAACCTTGAAACCCAAAATCCCAAAACTTATAAAGTCTAAACCATGATACTTGAAAACCCCAACCTTGAAAATACTAAATTGAAAAACAAAAAAAGTTGATTCATATAAAACACTCCCAAAACCCAAAAATTGAAAGTGCAAACCCTAAAATTTGAAAGCCCTAAACATGAAACCCTAGAAATATGAAAATTGGAAAACCTTGAAAACTTTAAAGTTCCAAACCCAAAATGTAACAAACACAATGTACAAACAAAAACACAAGCCAAACTAAGGTAACAAAAATCTTTAAGCACTTGCATATATGACACTTATGGATCATGTCGTATGATTCAATGCATGATATACTTTACACAAACATAAACCCACCCATGTGATGAGATAAGAGAAAGTCTTTACACCAAACATAAAGATGACACACATTGCAAGCCTACTCATATAGCTTGCGTAAAGGGGAGAGGCCATCATATGTCTTGACCCTTTTACCTTCACAAAAGAATCTTGGCTAGCCTTTGGTTCTTCCAAGATGTAGTGACCTATGGGCGAGAGAGTGGAAGAACACATCGATTGTTTTTGAAATTGTATTTCCGAATCACCCATCGATCGAGAATAGAAATTGATGTTATAATTGTAGAAACAGGACTGTACATGTGCAATTTTATTAATCTAGTAAAAAGAATATTACAAACAATGGAGAGAATTGCAATGTATATAGACATTGTACAACTTCTATCCAATCCATGAAAAATGGATCGAATCATCCTAAACTAAGCAATATGTAGAAATAACATATTGCCCCTAATGTCACTAGAAGTTATTGCCAAGAAATATCCGGGTACAAACAAACTGGAAACATCCCACAAACAGAGGAATAGAAAACTATCACACAACTAATAACAACTATCACATATTAACTTAAAGTAAAAATAATTACTTTAACTTATTACATTATTCAAATATAACCTAATGATGAATTATGCTAAGTTTTATTTTTAACATTCCCCCTTAATTTAACATGGTCTCAAGTGAAGAGGAGAGAAATTATCTAAAGCCCTCAAATTACTCTCGAGAAAGTGACTTTGTGAAGACATCTTCACGTTAAATATCGTCAGGCAATACTAGAGTTGGATGTTGTTGGTCTGAGCATGTTTGCAAATGAAATGTACTTACACCTCAATGTGTTTGGTGCACTCATGAAAACTAGATTCCAAACAAGTTTTACTACTCCTTCATTATCAACATGTAGGATAGTTGGATCTTTCTATCATATTCCCAATCCTTCAAGTATACGTTGGAGCCATATCACTTCACAGACAACTCCACCTATTGCATGATATTGATTCTATGGAGGATCTTGAAACACAAGTCTACTTCTTACTCCCCCATGATATCGTTCCAAATCCCAAAAAGAATATAAATCCTAAAGTGGATTTTTGTCATTTATGTTTCTGCATGATACGAATATGCATATCCTGTCAAGAATAAGTTGTTATTCTTCTTGTATTCTAGGCCATAGTCCATAGTTCCTCTAATGTACCTCAATATCCGCTTTGTTTCTTTCCATTGACAAACCTTGGGTTCTCGTATGAACCGTGAAAGATAGCTGACGGCATAGTTGATATCCGACCTAGTGTAAGTCAAATAGATGAGACTCCTAATCAACTGTTGATAGAGAGAAATAAAAATACTTATGGTGATGGATATGTTTGAGACAAATGAAGTCTTGTTTCTAAAGGTGTGCCAATTGGATTACAATCCATCGTATTGAACTTCTCGAGCGTTGTCTTGGCGTATTTCAATTGTGATACAAAGATATGATTTTCTCTTTTCCAAAATTCAAGTCCAAGACAATAATGCAAAAGCTTGAGATCGGTCATGTCGAATGATCATGTTAGATCTTTCTTTGTTGACTCAATCATCCTCATTGATGCTCTAGTGATGACCAAATGATCGATATATACTACAACGATCATTATCTCCCCTTATTTTTGAGAAAGAGAATAGGATCATATGGACTTGTTGAGTCCATGGTGAATGAGATGTTAGTCGATTCTTATGTACTATGCCATGGGAGATTGCTTTATACCATACAATGATTTTATGAGTTTACATATCTTTTCTTCTTTACCTGGTATTACAAAACCTTTTGGTTCATGTAAACTTCTTCCTATAAATCACCATTAAGAAAGGCACTTTTTATATCCATTTGGTGGATTTTCCAACCAAATTATGTAGCTAGAGAAAACATTAACTGAATTGTTTTATCTTCGTTTTGGGAGCAAATGTCTCCTTATATTCAATGCCTTCTTTTTTAGCATATCCCTTAGCAACTAGTCTAGCCTTGTGTTTATCAATCCTGTCGTTTTCTTTGTACTTCGTTTTTAAGATAAATCGCATCAATTGGCTTTTTCCTAGTGGAAGACACTGTAAGTTGCCATGTATTATTCTTTATAAGTGACTTATATTCTTCATCCATGTCATCTTTCCAAGCTTTCGATTGGGGCTTTTGAAACTATGAACGACTTAGTAGATTCAACAACTTTACTCATTAAGGCCAAATTGACCTCATTACGAGCCATATTGTGATTCCTCATCCCGAGTGGTAGATGTGTCGGGAAACTATCCAACTTTGCATCTCAAATCATACTAGTATACCACTTAGGCATATGTTTACTGGTTCATGTGGATCGTTGATTTTCATATCTTCACCATCATCACTATCATCATCAATGTGATTACCGACCTCTTTTTCACTATAGGACTGATTTTTTCATCATGTGAGTGTAAGGAATGAGCATATGCTTCTTTCTTCTCAAAGAACTCAACATCCTTGTTAGTGTATACCCTTCTCGTTTTTGGATCCATAAGTCTGTAGCCAAGTGTTTCATCATTGTATCCTAAGAAGATAAGTTTTTATGATTTCATATCAAGCTTAATTCTTTGTTTCTTACGAATGTGCATATTAGCTTTACATCCAAGAACTCTAAGGTGTCAATAGATGGCTTATGCCCCGACCATGCTTCTGTGGTGTTACTCCATCGAGATCTCTAGTGGGAAATTTGTTTAGTAGATAGATTGCCATTTTGGATGTTTCAGCCCAAAATTTTTTATAAACATGCATCATCCATCGTACATCTCACTAGATGTCCATGATAGTACAATTTCACCTTTCAACAACACCATTTTGTTGTGGTATGTGAGGAGGTGCCATTTGACAAAAAAATGCCATGTGTTTCTAAAAAAATGGTTGAACTCATTATTGGTGTATTCTCCCCTTGATCCGAGAAGAGTGTTTTGATGTTCTACCAGACTTGGTTTCAATAAGGGATTTGAACTTCTTAAAAGTTTCAAAAGCTTAGTGTTTTTTGCGAAGACGATATATCCACATTTTTCTTGAAAAATCATCAACAAAGAGAATGAAGTATTGAAACTCAGAGTGGCTAGGTCTCATTGGTCTGCACTGCATGATCAGTATGCACCAAGTCAATTTTTCCTTAAACCAAAATGTTCCATGTTTGAAAGGTGCACGATGGTGTTTTTCGCCAAACAATGTGGACATTTATTTGTACCCTTTTTAAGAGGTGGAAAACCCCTTACCATGTTGTAGCGATGAAGTGTGTCAATATAGTCGAAACTAACATGACCAATTCTTATGTGCCATAGTTGTGTTGATGTTATAGGAGATAGATCACAACTAACTTATCCCATGGGATTTCTTATCATGGGATCACTTTCAAGACATGGGTGAAAATTGTCTAGTTTATAATTCTATCAATATCCCTAGAGATTCTCACCTATTGTTAAGAAATATTGAGAGATATTTTCCTTTGTTTACACCCCACAAAAGGTAGGACAAAAAGAACATGTGACATCTTCCAAATCTAACCTTAGATTCTGGATGTGTAAATTGATGATATTACATGTAGGTTATTTCATTTTTATTCTAAGACTCAACTTATGATTGGATTCTAAATATTCTTAAAAGTTTTATTACTTCATGGACTATTTTTCAATATGATTTTATTGCTTAATTTGTAAAACTTGTTGACCCTAGTGTTTTTATCAACATTTTACGGCATGAAGAAAGAAATAAATGAACCAATCCATGTTTTTAATACTATATTCCAAATTTTGAGTGTAAATGATGCAATCAACAAGCAAATTGCTCCTTTATCCATGGAGATGTACAAAATTCTTTGGACCCAATGAATATTATTTATCTTAAGAGGAATACCATCATCATTAACCTTCCCAAGCTTATATTGAGGCCATTAATATTGAAAAATAATCAATCCCTCAAGAAAGTGGGATTTTTGTGTTGAATCATGTCCTACTACAAATATTATATGCCATTAAACAACTAACAATCACTAGGAATGTCAATCAAGTTGTGGATCCCACAAATTTGTCTCTAGTAATTGTACGTTAATACCCCAATCATAACTCCTTGGGAAACAACTTAAATTGAATTGGAGGTTATACAAGATGCTCCAAAACTCACCAATTATTTCTTAAATCTACAAAAATAATTTGGGTATTCTAACATAAATAATGGTGTTATGAATCATAACTATCAAATATTCAACCATTTTGGAAACCAACCCCGATATACCACCAAGTAAGCTAGTTGAAATTAACATAGTTGACATTTCCCTTTCAAATTGGCGTAAAGATTATAATACTACCCAACATAGAAAATTATATTGTGTGCAGTTTTCTAATGCCTTTAATGTGATCCGAGAGCAAATAAATGTCCAACATGCTAACACAAATGAATCTAGTACAACTAGTTCATCTAGTTCTGCAATGTAAGTACTAAAATTATGATTGAAACTTTCTCTTTTCCTAAACAAGAGTATAACGAGTCACAGGAAGAAAAATATGAGTGCATCCTTTCCGGAAATTACGAAGGATATATACAATATAAGGAGAACAAATTAGAAATTTTTTACTACATCTATACCTCCTCATAGTCCTAACACCCCTTTAGATTGTAATAGTAATGTGATTTGTCTCACCGAAAGAGGATGACAAATCTCAAACCAAGATGCATAAGATTTCTTCCCATGGATTTTACATGAAAGCAACTCCAAGATATCCTCCACAACATAGATAAAAATAAAAAATTGGTGTAAATTAAAGCATACTACCATGGGTATCATCATAACTTAACACCTTTATGGCTTGAAAAAAAATCCAAGGTGCTCATGCCTCCAATATGGTCTCACGACTAACTCTAAATTTCATGCACAACCAAAACATCTTGGGCTTGTGAGTGATTACCACAAAAAGAGCTCAAGATGACCTTAAGCAGAATGCAAAGAGGAGAAAATTTGGGATATAATTTTTCAAATGTTTCAATTCCTTCCAAAGCTTTTATGCATATATTTAAGAGTCTTTATTGATCACAAAACACTAATTGATATGTGAAAGCATTTTAAACTATGATAAAATAGAGGTATACAATGTGATTGCCAAAAATGAGTAGGAGGCTCATTTTAGAAACATTGATAAGCTCAAATTGATTCCAAGGCTCAAGATTTTTCACCAAGGCCCCAAAAATGTGACTAGACAATTTTGGGTGACAACATAGTCTATGACTCTTAATTCATCCTATCACTAGAAGCCAAGTTGTCTTCCCTTCATATTTCTCTTCATGGAATCATCCCCAATGAGGATATTAGTAATGCCTATGTTCATATCCTTGATCTTTTGGATGAATAATGCTTCAATGTTCTCCAAAATAATTGACTATATAAACCATGATTTCTCAAATAGCATAACAAACTTGCAAAAGTTGGTAACACTAATATCGGATAACTAGTCCTAAATTTGGATTACACCCACAATAAATAGGATAAATACACCAAAACATGGTGGGCTATATATCTAGTTAAATATATCTTATGACCAATTACTTAACATTACAAATCAATAGAGATCACATCTTCAAGGAATCGATGAATGCTCAATTATTGAAGAAATATTGAGTCTAATCTTCCTTTACAACCTTCCTTGCACATAGTTCTATTTTATTTTTATCTTGTGAAATATGTTTACCATAATTTTACATTTTCATGTTTTGATTATGATTTTATGTACTAATGTAGTGGTAACATCTTATGTTTCCTCTTATAGCCTCCACTACATTGTTTTATGTGTTTCTTAGCTTTATCCCCACATCTTGTAAAATACCTACTTTATACCATTTCTTAACCTTTTCATTTTTATGTACACTTCATAGCTTTAAAATCTTACTATATTCACCTATTTTTCACTCTTAATGAGTTTTGTTCTTCACATGCATTATCGGTGCAATAGATTCCTTGGAGTGATGTCATAAGGATATTATTGAGAGAGGAGACAATAAAAATGATTATATTGGTCTTGTTAGTGGTAGTACATTTGAGATAGCTTGATGTGAAATCTATGTTATGATACCTTTTACACCCTTGTAGTCATCCTTTTATAATCTCCCTATGAAATCAACTTGTTAATCTCTTATGGTCCCCTTTGTATCTACTTAAAACAAACATATATTCATCATATCACCTTTTAGGAGCTCCAAACTCTTCCTCCATCCTATGATACTTATTTTTAATACCCCATGATGACACAAGATTTTATCTTGAAGTCGACGTTGTTAGCTAAAATAAATTATAATGTATATTCATGATCACTATATATACATGGAATTTGAGTGTTTCTACCATCACATCGTCATTATTTTGGTATTCTTGTATTTGTAAATATGCTCTTAAGGTTTTGAAATTAGTATTTCTTATCTTTTGGAGTATACTATTATAGCATTCAAAACTTAGGGTTCCAAATATAGAAGATGCACTTTCTATAATCTACCCAACCTTTGGGTCTTTGGAATCTTCAACAAATTATCTAGGTCTTCTTCTATTCATTTTTATACCCCATATAAACTCTCTTATAAAAATTTCTAACCTTGGGTGGAATTTAATGTGCCAATAGTGTCTACATAAAGTTAATTATCTCTAACCTCTCATTTCCTTTATTTTATTTTAGATTTGATTGAGTATTTGATTAGTCATGTATAGGTTAGAATAAATTAGCATGTTCATAATTTGCTGCATTATTATCTATCGGATACCCTACATTGCAATCCACCCTTTTGGCTCTACAACATATTGATCCTAACAATCCATATTTACAATCCTAGCATAAGTATATCTATCTTGTTACAACCTTGTATAATCAATCTATAATCGATACCTAGTTTGAATCCATTCCCTTATCCTGCTCTAGGATTTGTGACCCATGTATTTCATGAAGTATAGATTATCTTCCTTACTACATCCACAATGTTAACAACCTATAACCCTCTTGCATGTAGATTTAAAATATATTTTCAAATTCATTAACCTATTCTATTTTATCTAGGAGTGAAAGAGGATATTCTATTAGACCATTTTTATTTACATACATTATGGTGAACTCCAAGTGAATCAAATTCACAACCTTCTAATTGATTTACCTTCATGTTATCTTATCTCTTATCCTTCAATATCTTTATTTATCTCAAAATCATCATTAAAATCTCATTATAATCACACTTGATGAACACCGAGATAGGTTCGGTGATGAACTGTCCCATCTACTATGAATTTTTTTGTTGTACTTCTAATGGCTATATTTTCAAATACACAACTTACCTTAGTCATCCTAGTTGTAATTTTGGTGGGAGTGGGAAATCATTCAAATGATCCTAATCAACTTTAGTGTTAGTTATGAGAACCTTGTCACATAATCTAAGCTACCAGCTTAAAGATGGAGTAGTAGAACAACTATCTCTCTAAACCCAAAACCATAATTATAATTTTATTATTTATGGAAAATAAGTCAATACATGCAAGAAATGTATAATTTAGGACTATTTATGTTTATTCTTGAATTATCATTTTTGCGGGCGCGAGGACGCGCGTGTGAAGGGGGCGCGAGGCGCGAGAGCAGCGGCAAGTAAAATAAATAAAATTAGGAACAAAATCTAACGGCGGCACGCACGGCCGGGGCGTTTTTACTTATGCCTTCAAACTAGGGGATATGGTTTTCCTCATATTATGGCCTAGTGGGATATGGTTTTCCTCATATTATGGCCTTAAAGTATTCCTTGAAAATAAAGGGTCACCAAAGATTGTTTTAAACTTATATATCCCTTATTAGGTTCTTCAATAGATTGGACCTATAGCTTACAAGTTGGACCTTCCACCTTCTCAAAGTTCAACATGTTTTTCATGTCTCGTGCTTGAAGAAATAATTTAGACATGATTTAACTCTAATTTTCAAGGTGTGGGATTTAGAATAAATTTAAAACCCTATTAAGGATTGAAATATAGTTAGGGTGTATTGTTAAATTATTAAATTAACATATACTAATATACATATTTAAACATTCAAACAAGTGGTTAAGATGTTTGAGTGATCAAAGGACACGCTAATATAGTGAAATCACAAAAGGATAGTGCACTTAGATTTTTATGTTCTTAGGTGATTAATCTAGGCTTGAAACTAGGAGAAACATGTTATAATGTTAACATGTTATAATAATTCATATCCGCCAATTTATGATAAACTACAATTGGTACTAGATGTGTGGTGATTGTTGATTATTACCAAATGTTTGGTAGTATATGTCATAACCAAATTTGATAGTATATTTTGTTAGTAATCAACAACCACCACCAAATCTAGTACCAAAATTAAAAATTGGTATTGAATACCTAAATTTTAGGGTTTCACAAATTGCTATTATATTAAAAATGGTGTTATATCACAAATTGGTACTATATCCGATATTATATTATATACATGAGTGTGCACCGATCGGATTCCATTTTATTCTAATATAGTGGTATGGATAGGGGGGGTAGGGGTAGGGGTAGGGGTCCCCAGATCGGGGAGGGAGAGATGGCCTTCACTCAATTGATTTGAGTGTCACAAATTTGGTGGTATATCACAATTTGATGGTATATCAAAAATTTGTAGGATATCGCAAATTGGTGGGATATCACAAATTGGTGGTATATCACAAATTTTCCACACTCACACATATTATGGCCACCTAAATCATTAAGCAAAAAAAAATTCATACATTTTTATAACTATGAGATTTAAAATTCTATAATGCAAAAAGCATAACTTTACCAAAGAAAAAGAAAGAATTTATATTAAAAAGCATTTTTTATTCAATATTTTATAGAGTATCCTCCCAAAAAGAGTCGTGTCTATCATGAGCCATTTTTCAGATGCCTTATTTCACATATTTTCTTATCACCACTTTACAAAGGACTTGTATTTTTAGATAAATTTGTGCGCAGACATCTAGTTTGTCCTTAATAAGGGAGAGACAAATCTATTAATACTTTCATCACATAAATATTGGCATCCTCTATATGAACCTCTCTTAATGAAATCACTCAAGTGAATGTATCGTTCTATGTATCAGCAACTATTTATGTGAATGAATCTATCAACTCCACTTGATCACCCACTATTAATTATGTTTTCTTCAAACACTGTTACAAAAAGGTTTGTTTATATTAATATATTTAAAGTAAAGAATAAGTGAAAATAAAAACTTACGTACTTGAGATTAAGTTCAATATACTTACCTACCATCTTTCACAAAATATTTCAATTGTTTAGTTATTTCAGAAACTTGCTAAGGAGGTCTACAAGAAACATGTACATTTTATTACCTCAAGTTCAATAGTATGATAACATTCACATTTTTTCAAGACAATATTTGATAAAATTCAAGTGTTCAAATTAAATTTCAATTCAATATCATTTCATCATATCTACATGGAAATAATTTTGAAATGGGTGGCTTGTACAAAGTTGGTTTCAGCACTGGAAAATAAGTCTTATAGCATACTCGGGAGCTACTTGTAGTATACTCAAAGATGTTTATAGCATACTCAAGAGCTTTCCTAATAACTCAGGAGATTCCTATAGCATAATTAGGAACCTCATGTAGCATACTTGATAGCCACATGTAACAACTTGAGAGTTACCTATAACAAATCGAGAGTTACATGTATCATACTCAAGAGCCAGAATCTTGTGTTCAAATGTTTACTTTTGATTAATTTTTGTGTGTTCATTTTCATTACTTCTAATAATATTCTAACAATCTACATCATTAGTTCTAGTTCA
Organism: Taxus wallichiana var. yunnanensis; assembly: GCA_018340775.1. Classification (NCBI taxonomy): domain Eukaryota; kingdom Viridiplantae; phylum Streptophyta; class Pinopsida; order Cupressales; family Taxaceae; genus Taxus; species Taxus wallichiana. The sequence goes on along the minus strand of CM031244.1, from coordinate 545,896,419 downwards.
TTTTCCTTGCTTTATTAAAGAGATTTACAAGAAACATGTACATTTTATTACCTCAAGTTCAATAATATGATAATATTCACATTTTGATCAAGCCAATATTTGATTAAATTCAAGTATTAAAATCAAATTTTAAATCTATATCATTTAAATATATCTACATGGAAAGAATATGTATAATAAAATTAAAACATGTCTCTCATAACAATAAGAGCCAACTAAGTGGAAGAATTATATATGAGTAAAAATTGAACATGGTCCATGGAAGATTTAATTAAAAGTTGAACATTCATTCTATGGTGTTGGCATCCCTCGGACAAAATGCATGCTAGATTAGACTTTTCTAACAACTATCTAGGTACACTACCTACCAAGTATACGGTTAGAATAACAAGCGGGTACTAGAACAACCCTTGCCTCTAGAATGACAAATAGAAACTTTCAAGCTAAGATGTGAAGCCTACCATCATTGGATAGCGGTAAATTTTTTTAGTCATGTTGAGATCTAGATGATGTTCACCCCGGGAAAAATTTAGAAACATTACCTTCATTATCATTCTACTAAAATAAAACTACACAATAGACATGACCAATAATACTTGTAAAAACAAACACCATGGTTGCAAACTTTGTGAATTATTTAGGAAAGCATGAAAATAGAATGAGAAATTACTTCTTTGATAATCCTCCTACATGAAGCACAATTGCAACTAATTACAAGTGTACCAATCTCTAGTGGAAATAAGTAAATATAAAAATTTCCTCAACCGAAAGCTTATGGAAAGGTTGGCCAATAAGCACATAAGGAAATACTAGTAGATTTAGGGTTGCCTTATCTAGATGATGAGCTCGAGATTTTGATGACGTGTCATGTGGGTCCCATAACAGTGGTCAAAAAATTTCTGCCAATTCATTTTTTCCGTTAAATTATTTTTTACTGCAAAACGCCCATTTACGTTGTCGTTTCTAAAAGCAAGAAAGAGATCATCTATGAATTATTGTGTTAGATTCAAAATCTCACTTTTTTGGCATTTAACATGACGTGGCATCTTGAAACTTGTTGCAACAAGTTGGGAAGGTCACACGCTTTCGATTCAGAAAAGCATGTTGTTATTTGTCCATCAATGACCATTGGCACAAAACCTTGACCTTCCATTTTCCTCGAAACATGTTAGGAACATCTCAGATGCTCCTATTTGGAAATGCCTATTTGTGTAAAAATTTTTATCCCAAATTCACCCTCGAGGTGAATTTGATAACTCACATGATTTCTTCAGGTGAGCGGTAGAAATGGCTCGAGGCAAAATTCAAGTTTTGGAGGTCCTTCTCCCGGCTCTTCTCTAACTTTCCTATGCAAGGAAAAATCCATGAAGTTAGACAAAATTGAAAAAAATTGAAAAAATGGCTTCTTTTAGTTTATTCGGAAAAATCAGATAATTTTGTCCCGGGTGGTCCGCGTAGTCAACAATGGGACGGTTGGGATGCGTAAAATCTGAAATCGCCACACAACAAAGGAATTAGAAAATGCGGAAGTTTTTATCCCGGGCGGTCCACAGGATAGTTGGGACATCGGAACAAGCGGGACCCAAAAACCCAAAATCACCGCAAGTCAGTTCATTATAGGTGGAGCAGAGAAATTTGGCTAGGACATCTAGGACACATGTACGCGTGAGATGCGAAAACCTGCAATTACTGTAATACAAAGGAGCCAAGAGTTACAGATGGAGCGAAGGTCAACGGCTCCGACGGCCCGATCAGCCAACGACAAGACAGTTGGGACAAGAAAGCCCGAATCGGGCGATGTGGAGAAAGGAGGCTCGGACCGTCCAAGTACGTGTGGGAAATTAGTTCCCGAATAGCTGAAATAGCCACATGTAAAGGAAAATAGTCCAAATCAGACCTCGAACTTCAAATGGCCATAACTTTTGACCCCGAGCTCCGATTTTCACAAAATTTAAATTTATGGAATGAGCACAACGTCCTCTATGCCACGAAACTAGATTTCTTAATTCTAATTATGTTATATTTAGTAAAATAAATGAAACATATTCAGCTCAAGAAATTAAATGCTCAATCCGTTAAATGACAAATGCCCTGGCAAACCCAAAATAGTTGCCGCACTCAAAAGGCCATAGCTTTTGCATTTCTAATGAAAATGCACAAAATTGGTACCGTTGGAACTGTGGTTCTGATTCTGATGCACATAAATTGAGAAATATAAAATTTGATGAGGAATCAATGGTGATTTTGTAGAAAACGTGCCTAGTCCGATGCGGTGATTTTATTTAGTAGTTGGGATGCATTCAATGAAGCATATGTTGACATATTTCACTATTGCAAGTTATGGCACAATATGGGGGGACTTTTGCAAGTAACAAAACATCATTTCACTCCATTTACTACCTTATGCAAGTGGTTGAAGGATAGATTTCGGGATTTTCATTTTTCTCTCTCTCTCTCTTCTCAAATTTCTATAAATTGGAGTGTTGGGCTCATGTAGAGGAAGTAGTTTTTGAGTAGCAAAAATCTGTCAAAATTATTTTTGAAGCCAATGTGATGCATGCCCTTGTAGTGGACTCTTTACATGGTGATCCAAGCCATTATCTTGTAATAGATTGAATTGTGCATACTTATGAAGCAATAGATGCAAGTTTGTGGATGTATCTTCCCCTGTTGTGTTTGTTTGCATTCCTCTTGCCCTTTCAATCTCATTGCATATATATTGTGTCTATCTTATGCTCTTGTAAGGATTCATTATCATTATGCATGTATGGAATATTGTTGTGAATGCATTTGCTAGACTATGGAGAACTATTATCACCCCTTCTAGTATGCACTTTTCTTCTACTTTCCACACATTGAAAGACTACTCTCACACTCTCCTTTTCTGGTGTATCACCATTTTAGTGTAGGATTTGTTTTCATGCACTCTCTCTCCCTGGTCCCTTAGAAATTTAGATTAGGATTAAATAGTTTTGCCTACATTAGAGTAGATTGTGGTAGGTAGTTTAGGAGCAAGAACCAACTTTCTTTGGAGGTCTATCTCAAGTAGTAAGTCCCACAACTTGGAGATAGTACCCATGTTATCCAATCACATTGTGAGCTCAAACAAACACACACTTGTGCAAACCATAGGGTGTTGTGATTCGGTGATAACAAGAGTAATGATCAAGGCATTGTAAAATAGGAAAAGAAATTGGTTGTGTGCTTGTGACCTCTCTCAATCATATAGCGTATCCAAGGCTATAAATAAGGAACAATTTTGTCTTAATATTATAATGTAATTGGCCGAGTTTCTAGATTTTTCTCACATTGGTCTAATTTGGAAAAATAACTATGAGTGTAATTACTTATTAACATAAAAATTTCAACAACAATATTGTGTAGTATTGTTTATGGATAATTCATTGGTGGTCTATCATTTTTCTATATATATAAGTGATGATGTCTAATTTTACAATATGCATTTTGTGCACAACTATACGTAAAGGGTTTACTTATTTCCAACGCAGGTTTGTGGAAATGATTATTAGTACAATTAATGCTTGATGCGTCGATAAAGGAGGAAAATTAATTTTCATGAGTGCATCAAGGCCCTTTGATTATCTAGCTCATCCAAGGTTATAAGGAGGAAATGTTTCAGTTTGAAGATTATAATTTAGTTTATCAGTTATCAAAATTTGTTTGTATTAATCTATTTGGAAAAGATAGCTTTAAACATATTTACTTCTTAACATTACAAATTCAACTACAAGTATCATGAAAAATTTTGGTGGATAATTTGTAGCATGCCTTTTTTGTGTAAATATAAGTGATGTTGTTTTCTTTTACACTCTACATTTTATTAGTGTAAAGAAGGATTTGTGATTTGTGGGTTTGCTTCTATTATTTTGTGGCATGTAGAATGTTATGGATCGTTAGATTTGCACTTGGCGTCTTTCCACCCGAGAACTGAGAAGTACATCTACAAAATGTGGGAATTAAATATCTACATGTCCCACACCTTTTTCCTTGGCTCATATTATTTCCACCCAAAAAAAATAAATTTTTATTTTTGCTCCATTTTTCATCTTGAGTGCAACGTGACTACAATTTATGGTTAAAGCGAAAAAAAAATCCAATAGCCCCAGGGTAGAAACCTAACCGCACTGTTGGCTTCTTCTATAACTTTGAAGCCCCGTTTTTGCATTTTTATTTTGACTAATTGTAGGAAAACATGTGATGCACAAACAATAAACAATGATTGAGAAACTCCATTGGTTGGTCATATGAGTGCCATGTTGATTTTACCTACCAATTAAAAAATTAGAATAACATTCATAGATTGGTTTGGTTTTAGTTTTTTTAGAGGTACAAAATTTGTTTTAACATATATTAAGAAGGTCTAATTAAAATATTTTCCATCTCTACGAGAAAACAAGGAGAGAATGTTTTGGGGGCAATGCACAAATATGATGAATAAGTATTGAGTAACATGTGTCAATCTAATAAAAAATAGTATCAAGTTGATGAATAACATTGTATTGTGTCTATTTTTAGCCATATAGAGGGTCGCTCAATCAACATTGTTAACTTGCCCTTAACTTCTATGACGCCAACACCCGACCCTTAAATAATTGAAAGAAATGGATTTTTTTAAAGAATATGGGGAAATGGGTTTTGTTATTTTTTTTTATAGTGCCAAGTTTTTCCATTGGATGGCATGTAATTTATTAGATAAGATGAAGAGTTGAATGTAAAGCTAGAAAAAAAGGTGTTCAATTGGACGACATTTAATTTGTTAGATTAAGACAAAGACATAAATGGAGTGTTAGAAAGAAAATGTGGGAGTTAAATATGTACATGTCCCACACATGTTGCATGACTTGGATTATTCTTATCCAAAAATCATGTACCATTTTTACTTTGCTTTTTCATCTCAATTTCACTCTTATTATTCACATGACTACAATTTATGTTTAAATGGGTCAAAATAAAAATTGAGAAAATATGACCCCTAATATAAATCTAAATGACGACTATGTTGTATACTTCTCTTTTATGATCCCTAATATACTTCTTTTTCTGATCCATAATATAAATTCGAATGTATTTACAAGTTTATTTATAGTAATATCAATTCAAAAACTTAATTAGAATTAATAAGGGTTGTTACACATGGTAGGTTTCTAGTTTTACTTCCTAAGACTATTAATTTATAACTTAACATACTAAGTGTGAGGTCATATGAGCCAAGGAGTATCTCATCCTAGAGCTCTCCTCTATACATGAACACCCACTCAATGCCATGTACATCCACAACTCCAATGATAACGTTGATTAGTTTTGTCCATGCTAGATTATCACTTAACAAAGAGGATAAGTTGGATGATCAAGTTGAGTGAAGGGCATGGTGGCCAAGGGAAAATGCATGGAAAACTTTAAAATGTGTATGTTTCCTATCTATAGGTGATGGTAAAGGAGAATCCAACATTTTTTACCATAAGGAGAACCAGAAGAAATACAATGTCTTAAGAGAATTTTTCAAGTGTTTCCGTGAATACAACGAATAACCCATTTGGCACAAAGGGAGATACTCTGCCTGTAAACATCAATGACACCCATACCACCTTGATCCCTTGGAAGCATGTAAACCTCCCAAGCCACTCTGTGAAATCCTCCTTGTCTATAACTCAACCAAATAAAATCCCTTAAAATCTTGGCCAATTTTTCAAAGGAATCCTGAGAAGGACACCAACATGTTGTATGGTAAACTTGAGTGCTACTTGCAGGATTTTGGTGCAAAATTGGAATTTCCCACCAATGATAAAGGTTAAGAGACCCACTTCTGCACTTTCTTCTCAACCCGATCAATCACAAACTACCACAAAGTGGAGGATTCACTATCAAAAGCAAAGGGAATCCCCAAAACTAAAATATGTATCCTCATGAATCCACTTTCAGGGGTAAGCCTCCAACCAATCTAGCATGGGCCAGGGACTTGGCATAAACCCAAATATTTAGCAAGTTGAACATTAGACCCCGAGGCTTTGCAAAAAATGTCGAGACAAGAGAAAGTCTCCTAGATATTCTACTTCGATTCAGCTAGAGTGAGAAAAGAATCATCGACAAAGTGGCCATTGATGAGCTGGGTCTTGTGATCAGGAAGATAAATCCTCGAATACGCCCTTGCTGCGCTTTGTTGGTAATAAGATAACCAAGTGCATCAGTGGCTAGAACAAAAAGGGCAGGAGCAAGAGGACACCCATGTCATATGGAACGATATCACCCAATAACATAGATGATCGCTAACCATTAATAGTAAGACAAGAAGAAGCATCAACAAAAAGAGTCTACACTGCATTAATAAAAGAATTTCCAAAACCCAACACACGAAGCATGCAAGGATGAAAGGCCACTCAATACGGTCATAAGCCTTTTCAAAAAATCACCCTTTGCAGAGAATTTTAGGCCCATTCCATGACTTTCAATACTGTAATAAGATTATCCAAGATATAGTGCCCTTTAACAAAATCATATTGCTAAGGTAAGGTCTGACAATCTTAGGAAGCAAGGGAGCAATACGTAAGGCAAGAGATTTAGCCAAAATCTTGTAGGAAACATTGAGAAGGGTGATAGGTCTCCAATTAGTGATGGCCTCTGGGTTCCCAACTTTGGGAATGAATTTAATATTGCCTTTGTTAATAACATCACCCAAGGACTGGTTCTATAAAGCCTCTTGATACACCTTCAACAAATCCTGGAAAATAAAGGGCTAAACAACTGTGTAAAATTCACAAGGTAAACCATCTAATCTCTAGATATTTTTCATCAAAAAGACAATTGAGGGCATTATTAAGTTCTTCAACAGAGAGAGAATCATCATAGTGCTTCCTGTCTTGTTGACTCAACTTACATAGGACCACCTCAATGCATTCTTGTAAGGCTACTTTACTTTCGGTTGAAGGCTCGTGTGCCTAAAAACCAAGGTATAATGATCCACAAAGGCTGAAGAGATCTCCAAGAGAGTGGAAACCCGAGAATGAGCTAGTTTAATATCCTTAATTTGCTCCCTGACATGCCTAGATCTAAGGAATTTGAAGAAGCTCTTTGATTCTCGATCACCAGTTTTCAACCAGTGAATTCGAGCATGGACCTGCACCCCCTTAGCTCTATGATGTTCAATAATCTTCAGCTGATCTCTAAGTTGCGCGGCTCGAACTCTGGTAGGCACATCAAAGGGTTGGGACTCTAACAACAATGTTTTCCTCTAAAATTCTTATTGAAGTGCCACATCAGCTTGTTTCTTGACTTGGGCAACATGTTTTCCAAAATGGTGAAGAAATTTATCCGTTCATTGAATCAATTCATTCCACCAAGATATCCAACTTGCGGCAAGTGGTGGATGTGACACCATATTCCAAACTTATGCTATAAGAGACAAAACCCCACGGTGACTCAACAAAGAAACATTCAAATAGTATTGCATATTTGACACTTTGAGAGTGGCCCCATGTCACATAACCGTAAAAGAGATAGGGGTGTGATCTGACAAGAGAATGTCTAGCCAGGTAGTGACCGAAGAGTAACCATTAGTTACCAGCTCAAAGGTCCTTCTCAAAAATTGGACTATGTAAACTAATTTTTAGAAGTAAATCCCCATCGCTTTTATAAAGTGGGTCTTTAATACTCCATCTATTTTTAAATAAAACCAAGCTTCACGCTCTCCAACACACCAACACATAGGAAGGGCCCCCATTTTGTCCTCGAGATGTTCAACCATATTAAAATCACCACAAAACAATATGAAAGGGGTAAATTATCTCCCAACCAACACCATAATGCTGACCTTTCTAAGCCATCATTAGGGGCATAAAGATTTAACACACCAAATGAAAAACCATTAAGATTCAGAATAACCCACACGACCCGATTGTCAAGATCATGACCCATGGCAAGTAATCATGGTAGAAAATCTAGGAGACATAGAAATAGAAACACCACCTTTTCCTTCCAAGTGAGAAGAAAAATAATGCATGTAATTGGTGCTAATACACATTAAGGAAGTCTGAAGAAGGAAACCTATAATTTTAACCTCTTGTAAACAAATAATATCAAGATTATGTTGGGGTTAGCACAAGGTTATACCAATAATATATCATATCTAGGCATACATGTAATAAAAGTGGATATTCTACCAAAAAAATATACAAAACAAGATATATAAATCAACATCATATTTAACATGGTTCACCCAATGTGGGCTACATCCACCAAAAAACAAGCCAATATATTATCCAAAGCTTTCATAAGATATAAAATGAAGATTTACAATCTTCCACACCTCTCACGATGTACAATACTTTCTTTCTCTCTATTTTCTCCTTCTTCTCCAAGAATTCTCTCTCTCACAATTATTTTCACAATAATCATTAACTCTCTCTTCTAACCCTAGCTTTCTAGCTTATAAATACCTTATACAAACTTAGGGAACTTAGCCATGTAATTACAATCAATAGATTTACTTTAATACTAAAATTAGATCTAATTCCCATGAGTTAAATAAAAACACTCACACACAGGTAATCGACACCGGTTAGCTCTAACCGATGTCGGTTCCTCCTTGCCTGACCGATGTCGGTCCTTCATAACCGAGTGTCGGTTATTGAATTTTCTAAAAAATTAATATAACATGCTAAACTAAAGTAATTGAGCTCCACAACTCAACAATCTCCCACTTGGAGATAAATTATTGCACTATACTGTACAACATCATTCTTGGATCCTTTCCTTAGCTTTGTTTCTTCCTCTTCAAGTCTCAAACTCAAAGACCAACGAAGTGGAGTGTAGCTCCAACTTCTCTTTTCTAATGACTTTGTTAGCATATCTCGTAGGGTTTTCACTCATATGAATCTTCTCTAGTTTCAGCTGCCCATCCTCCAATACATGTCATATGAAGTGATACCTCAACTAAATGTGTTTCGTTCTAGAATGAAACATTGAGTTCTTTGCCAAATGAATTGCACTCTAACTATCACTGAACAATTTTACAATCATCTTGCTCCTTTCCCAACTCTTCCATGAACCTGCTCATCCATATCATCTCTTTGCTAGCCTTTGTAGCTGCAACATACTCTGCCTCTATAGTAGACAAATCCACAACCTTCTGCAATCTCAAAATCCAGCTTAATTGTCATCCCACCTACTATGAAAATATATCCAATAGTGCTCCTTCTACCATCCATATCTCCATCCATATCTAAATCAACATAGCCACATAAAGAAATATTCAAACCTCCATAGCATAATTGCATGTTAGATGTCCCTCTCAAATACTTGAGTATCCATTAGACTTCTTTCCAATGCTCTTTACCTGGATTGGCCATAAATCTACTCACAACTCCCACTTTGCCTATGCAATGTCTGGTCTGGTACAAACCATAACATACATGAGACTCCCAACTATTGAATCATATGGTACTCGTGTCATGTATTTGACCTCCTCATGTGATGAAGGACACTGATCTTTGCTCAATTTGAAGTGTCCACCATAAGTGTACTTATAGGTTTTGAATTCTGCATTTTAAACCTTTCTAACACCTTGTAGATATAATCCTCCTGAGACAAATACAATTTCTTATTTTTGTGTTTCGTGTATTTACATGCCAAGGATTCTTTTTACAGCTCCTAAATCCTTCATAGCAAATGTGTGAGCTAGTTTTCCCTTAAGCTCACCAATGTCCTACATACTAGATCCTGTAATAAGCATATCATCCACATACAAGTAACAAAATAATATAGCTCCCATTTTCAAGCTTCTTGAAATAAACACAATGGTCATATTCACATCTCAAGTAACCATGCTCATACATGAAACTATCAAACCTCATGTACCATTGCCTTGGAGCTTGTTTGAGCCCATATATGCTCTTTTTCAACCTGCACACTAATTTCTCCTTACCCTTGAATTCATACCCAAGCGGTTGCTACATATAAATCTCTTCATCCAAATCACCATGAAGGAAATCATTTTCACATCTAGTTGCTCTAAATGCAAATCATGTCTATGCAACTAAACTCAATACAATACATATGGAAGTCATTTTAACAATAGGAGAAAATATTTCACCAAATTTAATACCTACTTTCTGTGTAAATCCCTTAATTCAAGCCTTGCCTTGTACCTTTTATGTCCACCCTCTTCTTCCTTGATCCTATAAACCCATTTTTTCTACAATGTCCTCTTTCTTGTTGGCAACTTAACCAAATCCCAAGTCTGGTTTTGTTCTAAGGAGTCCATCTCCTCATCCATGTCATGCTCCCACTGAACATGAGTCTCATCCTGCATTGCTTCTTCAAAACTTTCTGGTTCACCATTATCAGTCAATAATAAATAAGATAGAGAAGGTGTAAATATTTCTAGAGGTTTACTTACCCTTTGTGACCTTCTCATAGAATTTTGGGGTACCAGAGGCTCATTTTGGACCTCTTGGACATTTGTTTCCAATTTTGAGCATAAGTGACGCCTTGAGTCACCATGTTGACGTTGGTTCTACTAACCGATGTCATTTTAGCTCTTGAAGAATCGATATCGGTTTAGTTTACCGATGTTGGTTAGGGATCAACCGACACCCATTCTTTGTGTAAGCCTTTGTAGGTATGAGTTTTAAATCGATAGTTCATTTTCATTTACAAACTTCTCAACCAGTTTGTCCTTAGGTACTAAAATTTGATCCATGTACATTCTTTTTTCATTCCATTCAATGTCACGACTCCTAATAATTTTAGAATTCTCTAAATCCCAAAAAAAAATCCAAAATCAGATCCATAACCAATAAAAGTGCATCTCTTGGATTTTGCATCCAACTTTTCTATTTCCTTATCAATATGCACAAAAGCTTATGAACCAAAAACTTTAAGAAAAGAAATATCTACCTATTTTCTGGTCCAAGCTTCCTCTCGGTATTCCTCTGTCTAGTGAATCTGAAGGCCACGGTTAATCAAATAAATTGTTGTATCAACTGCTTCTACCCAAAACTGCAAGGCAATCCAACATGTATCCTCATACTTCTAGTACATTCCATGATTGTCCTGTTCATTCTTTCTACAACACCATTCTCTTGTGGTGTTCTTGGAACTATCCTTTCTCTACGTATTCCATTCACTGAACAATAATCATTAAAGATCTAAGCCACTTTAACTTTGAATTTGATTCATTCTCAACAAGGGCTTTCCATCTTTTAAAAGTCTCAAAAACATCATATTTATGTTGAATACAATAAACCCATACCTTTCTTGTAGCATCATCAATGAAAGTAACATAATACCTTTGGGGATCTCATGAGAAACTACATGGGATGGTCCCCACACATATGAGTGTACAAGCTCATATTTCTACTCCTTAGTAGCCCCAACTTTCATAAATCTCACTTTTTGCTTTCCAAAGACACAATGCTCACAAAAATCAAGATCTAAATCTTTCAAATCTAATAACTTACCCTTAGCCTTTAAGATCTACATTTTTTTTACTCATATGGCCTAACCGATTATGCCACATGCATGAATCAAAATTTGAAGTAGATAACACGAGAAAAAGGAATCGATAAATATAAGTAGATAAATATAATGTTCCTACCTTCTTGCCTCTTTCCACAACAAAGGCACCCTTGGTGACTTTCCAAGAGTCTTTTGTGAATGTAACCATGTAACCACTTCACCTAGTTGCCCTGTAAAAATAAGATTCCTCTTGAGGCTTGGCACATGCCTCACATCTTTCAATACCCATGTATTTCCATTCTGCAATTTTAGATGAATTTCCCTTTACCAATAATACTACAAGGTTCATCATCACCCAAATAAACATGCCCAAAATTTCCTGGACATAATTTCTGAAATAACCCTTATTAGGGGTTGTATGGAAAGAAGCTCCTGAATCTAAAACCCATGATTCTATTCTATTATCCAAAGAAAGAATAAGAGCATCTTGCATTACCTCTGCTGCAATATTTTGTCTCTTTACCTTTTTCTGGGTGTTGGTTCTCTTTATCCTTTGACCAACAATCTTTCTTTACATGTCCTTTCTTTCCACAATTCCAACAGGTAATTCCCTTACCTCTAGATTTAGATCTGCCATTCCTTGACTTTGATTTCTCATTATTCTTACTCTTGGATCTCTCCTTTTGTTTGCCTCTGCTTTCTACATTCAAAGCATTCCCAGATGATGATTCCTTTGTACTTTTCCTGAATTTCTTCATTCAAGATTATACTAACCACATCATCAAACTTCAAAATATTATTAGCGAGATGTTGTATTACTAACATCCATTACCAAGTTATCCCAACTATCAAGCAAAGAACATAAGAATAAGAGTGCTTTCACTTCATCATCAAATAGAATATCAACTAATTTTAACTTGATTTACAATAGATCGGAAAAATCATGTAAATCCACCTTCATGCATCTTAGAACTAAATAGTTTCTTCATCAAATAAAATTTATTTGAAGCACTAGGTTTTTCATATAAATTAGCAAGAGATTTCATTAACTCTACTGTAGATGTCACTTCTGTAATATTAGAAGCCACGATGATGCTTTCAGGCTCAATCTTATAGATCCCAAAGCCTTTCTGTCAAGAATCTTTCATTCTTCATCAATCATCTTTGTAGGTCTAGAATTTTCATCCAATGGTAATTATAAATCTCTTTGATACAGATAATCCTCAATCGCATCTTTCATAATTGATCATTTCGGTCGTCAAACTTCTCTACCTTGTATTTGTTTTCTTTTGCCATTGTTGTAGCTCCCACTCAATCAGAAAACCCTCTTTGAGTAAATTTTTCAACACATAAAACCCTCAAACAAAGCTCTGATACTAGTTATTAGGGTTAGCACAAGGTTGACATACGAGATAATATATTATATCTAAGCATACATGCAATAAATCGGATATTCTACCAGAAGAAATATACAAAACAAGAGACATAAATCAACACCAAATTTAACGTGGTTCACCCAATGTGGGCTACATCCACCAAGAAACAAGCCAATCTATTAAAAGATTTTATAAGATATACAATAAAGATTTACAATCTTCTACACACCTCTCACGATTTTCTTTCTCTCTAGCTTCTCCTTCTTCTCCAAGAATTCTCTCTCTCACAATTATTTTCACAATAATCATTAACTCTCTCTTCTAACCCTAACTTTCTAGATTATAAATACCTTATACAAACTTAGGGCACTTAGCCATGTAATTATAATCAATAGATTTGCTTTAATACTAAAATTAGATATAATTCCCGTGAGTTAAATAAAACACTCACACAAAGCGGCGACGCCAATTATCCCTAATCGATGTCGGTTCCTTCTTTCCGACCAATATCAATCATAGGTAATCGATGTCAGTCCCTTCATAATCGATGTCGGTTACTGTATTTTCCAACAAGTTTAATATAACATGTTAAACTGAAGTAATTGAGCTCCACAACTCAACAAATTACCAACTAATTGACAAACATGCTTCATAGAATATTTTCGAGAGGATTATGTGAGTCCTCTAACATTCCATGAGAGACAATTCATGGAAGGTCAGACATGATCAGCTCCTCCCCTACCCATCATGCAACATATCTGCCGAGCTTAAAATACCAAAGCTATTGGAGAGAAAAACATACTAGTTTGAACTGGGTGGCTCCATTGGAATGGTGCGGCGCTTAGGCCCGTTCGGCCCAAAATTGGCATTGGGAGGAAGAAGTGGGTAGAAACCATCCTAAAATTTTGTTTTTGCATGAGTGGGTTGGCTCTACACGGTGAGGAGGGCTAAATGGTTTGAGGGTAGCTGGGTGAGGAGATAGAACGAAACTCTTACCTAGAAGAAAGTTAGGGAACCGCAGAAGTGGGTTTACCACCGCACATTTCTTATTAGCCATAAAGATCCATTGTCGAACACAACCACTTACAAACTAGGAGCGGTTTGAGCATTTTTAGGTTTGGCATGTTGAGTAGCGAATACTCAAGAATACGATGGTCGGGAGTTTGACAACGAAAATAGGTCTTGGGTAAGTTGAAATAGACAATTTTCTATGAGATACGCATGGACCCAACCTGAATGTCAATGTGGTCCCGCATATCAAAGGCTAAATCAACCTCAACACAAACTTGTTTATGAGGACGTGTGTAAAAAAATGGTCAGGCTCATGACAAATAACACGGCCAAGGGGTCAAACAATATCATTCAAAAAAGGCCAAAGTTGTAATGGTAGCCCCGGTAGCTCCACCCAAATAGGAACTCAAAGGGAGACCTGATTGGATGGGCTAAAGTTGGGAGTCCATTTGGACAAAACAAACAAAGTATTGTCAATATACCAACAAATGAACACTCAAAAACAAGTTGGACTTGCGATGGCTCATGAAAAGTAAAAAGTAAAACCCTTTGGTGAGATTCGAACACCAATGACCTAGATATTGGTTATCTCCTAATGGTTCTTAATCTAGTTCTATAAATATGACTTAGACGGAATACGACCACAAAATATGCTATTAAACAATTATTACGATAAAATTGAACAACATGATCAACAAAATCAATATCAATAGAGACATCCGAAGGGGTTTCAGAATCATTACCTCATCATACACTTTCAAAACAAATTTCCTCACACATTTGGGAGCCATCTTCACCACCGTTTGCAATAGATGTTGCAATGGGAGGGTTAGAGGCCATTATAAAGGCAAGTGCCACCCAAAACGGGCAGAATAAATGCCCAAAATGCTATGAAAAATAATCGATGCTAATCAGTGACAAGATACAAGCTTGAAAAGACCTATGCAAAAATCTAACATGAGCGAAGGCATGCAAGCAAAACCCTAGCAGAGCCAAATTTATCCCAAACGCAAGCTTTTTCAATGTAGAATATCTACTTTGAAGAGGGCAATGCACAACATTAATACATTTCCCACATTTAGTTTTTTATATTTGTTATTTTATATTTCTTTCATGTGGAAATTGTTTCCTATTTGGTGTTGCGTGGATATCTCTTAAACCACTTCATTATTAACTTTATGAAATAACCCCGATATTATGTTGTGCAAGTTCAAACATCATCTATCATCATTAAAATATTGCAATTAATGGACCCACTATAGTGTGTTATTGTTGAACTCCACACCAAAAAATATTTCAAGAAAATAATAATAAAATTTCCTTTCTTTAGGTAATTTTTCTTTTACTAAGAAATAATTTATGATGCCCTAATCTTGATCAACAAAGGATCTCATGCCAAACAAACAAGTTAGTGAACTGGAGCTGCCAATAGGGAGGCATTGAAGAATTTAAAGTTGAAGGATTGAAGATCAAATAATTTCACTCTTTTTCAATGCCTCAAACATTAATTATTCTAATAGGAATTTCCAAATCCATGGGGGTCTTTCTGGTTGTGCCTGACACACATCGAAGAAATGGAAGATCAAGATTTTGTGTCAATGGTCATTGTTGGATGACATCATCATGACTATTGATCAAGGGATACATTGATCACTACCTTAAATGCTAAATATAAACCCTAATTATAAGTGTGCATGAAATTGATGACACATGAAACCTTGAACGTAAAGCTTTAGTATCTAAAATAGGTTGAATTTTGGATTTACACATATGTAAGTTTCCCTTCTAATTGTTCATCAACCATGCCTTGGTTTTTAAGATATCAATAAAGTACATTTCCTTCACAACATGCACTTCACACTCCATTTCTCTTTTAGACAATTAACAAAAAGGAACGTGGTTCTAATGTCCCTTCCTATAGGAAAGAAGAGTGAATCATTGGTTTCCCATAAGATTTCCCCACCCGTGGAATTCTCCTCCCTCAAACCCCTTCATCATCAACCCTCTTTCTCCCCTAATGTTTCACTCCATCCAATTGAGATTTTTGAAGTGTACCCTTCAATATTTCCATCGCACATTTCACGCGTGATTGCTAGTTTAATAAAGCAAATCAAGAAGCCCACACGAGGACTGTTACAAAGAGAACCACCACACAAAAACAAACAGAGCTATAAATAGTGACTAAAGCACAAAAAAACTAACAAGAGAGCAAGCAATCATTCATAGACTACCAATTATTATGAGTGGTGGTTGTTTCCTTTTGTTGTTGTTTTGAATTTGAAGCATATTTCCAATATAATTTCAATTAATAAATAAAATATATAGAATGAGACAAGTCTCTTGGCTACAAATATTTCAGAGTAGAGGTTTCGACAGTAAAATATTTGTTTGACATATTAAACATGCATTCTTCTTTAGAAAAATTATTCCCTGAAAATTTTCTTCTAGAGAGACAAATTAGGAAATCCATAATATTCTTCGTTGAGAAAGGCTTTAAAAAAATTTCTAACAAATTTTAAATACCCCAGGACCCCATTCCATGGACCATAGATTTAAGATTTATCTGTTCACCCTTATATGCTTAACAAATTTTCAAAACATAAAAAGATAAGAGAGAAATTAAGGGAAGAAATTCAAAAGCCCAAACACTCCAAAATAATTAATCAACAAATTGCGCTAATTATCTCCTTTTCCGCAAATAGACGACATATCATCAAAAGCGCTCATATTCCCTCTAATTGTTGTCAATTAATTACAATACGCTAATTGATTAAGTCACCTACCCAACTAACAACCTAATTAACGACCTTCCATTAATTATCACTTCCTCTATCTTGATTAATTAATTATTATTAATTAATTAGTCTTCCCCTTCATTTAAACTAGTAAATCGATATTAAATTGATTTAATCCCTTTCTAATAGCCTGAATCGCACTAATATTCTTCTAAATGGCTTCTATAAGCTTACACCTACCTATTAATTAATCACCTTTGATTAATTAAAATACCCCCCAACTCCCATGACTTGCTAAACATGTATTAAACCCTTCTAAAGTAAGGTTACCTTTAATAAAGCAACCTTATCCATTCCTAATCATGTTTTACCTTTATCCCACATTCATGAGAATGTGTTGAATCCTTTATCCTTTGGGCTATATAAAGAGCCCTCCACCTACCTTTTTACTTACACCTAAACTCCTTAAGAGAGCAAATGCAAAGCATATAGCAAAGAGACTAAGAGCTTGCACCTTGTTTTCTTGAGAGTTCATCATCTTGAAGAGTTAAGCCTCTTTCTTAAAGTGCTTGGGTCATATGGGAGGTGTCAAAAGGGTCTTGTAGCCCAACTTTGATTAGCCCCCATTCCTAGGTTCTTGGAACATTAAGGACAACTGTTTTTGATAGCCATGGTACCTACCTAGGTTCCTTCATTTATATGTTGTTAGAGAATAGAGGATATTTAGGTGCTTAACATAGTTGATTTCATAGTTTTGTATTGATAATTGTTAGCATCTAACCCTTGATTAATTCTTATCATGATGGTGTTTATAATGTTGTTTAATTCTTGTTAATTAAGACTATTTAGGTGTTAGTCTTTGTTTACATTAGCATTAGTTTAAAAACAACACTTGCACACATTTGGCACGCCGGTGGGACTTACTCCATTGTCCTTTGCACTTAATTTCAAGTTTTTGTAGTTAAGTTTCATTTTTGGTTACTAACCCTCTTTTACACATGTTGATCTAACTTGTTTTTCTTAACTTGTTTTGTTGAGTTTGCATGTGTTGAGTCTTCCTTGTAGGTATAAAGGAGGTGAAGTGCTGTCAAAATTGGAATTGATGGAAAAATTTCAAGATTTCTCCATGTTTTCATTTTTAGAGCTTACTTTTTCAACATTCTACATGCTAGTTTTGTCAATTTCTTGAAAATTTTAAATTCTTGAGCATGTAGGTTAGTGTTTGATAGTGCTGAGTCTTCTATTTACATATTAATGTGGTGGGTTGCTGTCAAAATTTAATCTTGGTGAGAAAATTTCAAGATTTCATCATGTTTTCATTTTTAGAGCTTACTTTTTCATCATTCTACATGCTAGTTTTGTCAATTTCTTGAAAATTTTAAATTCTTGAGCATGTATGTTAATGTTTGATAGCGTTGAGTCTTCTATTCATATATTGATGTGATGGGTTGTTGTCAAAATTGAATCTTGGTTGGAAAAATTTGCCCATTTTGCAGATTAAGAGACATTTTTTTTTACATTTTTTGAGTGCATGTCAAGTGCATACCCGTGAGCATAAGAGCATATGCGTAACCCATCTTCCGAAGGCCATAACTTTTTCTCCCGAACTCGAAATGACTCCATTTTTTTGCGTTGGAAAGGTATTGAAGTTAATATGCAATGAAAACATAAATTTAGGATTTATACTTACAAAATTATAGGTTTTTCTATTAGTTTAAAACTGGTCATTTTCTAACATGTCTAATGTTTTGATGAATGTTGTATTTCCATGCTTACTCGATTTAGACCAAAGTGTGTGTATGCTCTTCTCTTGCACCTTTTTGGTGATCTTGAGAATCAAAAACAACTTTGATCTCTATCTTTTTAACATTGGGATTAAACTTGGAAATTTGATTATTCATTTTGCTTAAGGGAATGAACCTTTTACAAAGCATTTTTCAATGGTCCTTTGATTTGAAGTTTTCCATTTCTATATAGTTGGGATAAAGTTTGTGTATGCTCTTCTCTTGCACCTTAGGGTGATCTTGAGAATCAAAAGCAACTTTAGTCTTCATTTTATAACATTTGGTAAATTGGAAACTTCATCTTTCACTTTTGGTTTAGGGAATGAACATTTATCAAGAATTTTGTATGGTTCATTGATTGAAAAGATTTTCTTTACTTTTTAGTTGGATTATTTTTTGTGTATGCTCTTCTCTTGCATCCTTGGATGATCTTGAGAATCAAAAACAACTCTTAATCCTCTTTTAAATAATGTGATTTTCTTGGAGAACTACTAACGCTTGAGTGCAGGACCTAAAAACGCTTGTCAAAGAAAGGAGGAATCAAAACGAAGTCAAAAACTACTAATACAGTTGTTATACAGGTTGCCAAAAGGTGTTCAAGCAAACCACACCTAATTAAACAAGATAAAAAGAACAACATATTCAAAACATTGTATTGCAGAGGTTTTGAAAAGGGTACGTCCCTCTCCGCTCAACTAGAACATAACCCCTTTGGCATAACGCCTTAAGCTACAACAATGGGGGTGGTTCCAGGAACCCCAAAGTAGTCCATGCAAGAGGGAACCTTGTGGATGAAACAGGAAGTGCTCCGCACTACCTACTTGACTAGTGATTCCTTTGTGAGATAGCGTTACAAGGTTGTCCATTGTGGCGACCCCAATGATAGTACATGTAGACGCACTAGTTGCTACTATTCTTGAAGGGGGTAAAGTAAAGCCGAGATACTCCCAAACTAGTCAGTGTGACTTTTTGGGTAAATCATGCTCACTCGTGGCAACTTTGTAACACCTAGGGTGAGAGAACCACCTAGGAGAATATACTTTGGCCAGGAGCCCACTTTGACCATTTTAAAATAGTGTTGAGTTGTGAACCTTCTTTTTGAGAAACGTGTGACGTATTACTTTCACCTAGTTTTTACTTGCCTTAATGAGGTGAAACTCTGCCGAAGTGAGGCTAGCATTTTTCGTCATTTTTCTTGATTTATTTCCTTCATATTCTTTTGACACTTTGTTGATCAAAAGAGGTGTGATTACCTTTGTGTTTCCATTCGACTATTTCTCTCACTTTTATGTCCATTTACGCCCATCCATGTTTGCGGTTGGGTTAGTTAAACATCTAAAGTGAGCGGAGGCATTTTCACGTCATTTGGTAGCCATTGTGATCTTGATACCCACGTCAAGATCGTCATTATAGTTAGGCATGGTTCATCATGGACTTCCATAGAGGAGTTAGCTTGTTTGTCTCGTATCATTACAATTTGATATTTACGTCTTGTTTCTTGTAAACTCGACATAAATACCTATATTGTACGGTTACACTGCACACATTCTTAACTATTCCTAGCTATACTTTGAGCTTTTTTTTGTTTGGTTTTATTATTACCTCGATTTCAAAAGGTGCTTTAGCACTACCATTTGTGCGTGTTATATCAATAACACCTCGATATCAATACTTCACTTTCTTGCAAAGTGGGTTAACATATCTTGGTGATATTGTTGTGTCATTCACAAATCGTAATTGGCACTTTTTGAGATATAGGTCTTAATCAGACTTGAGCTTGCTCATCGTATATCTTGATTGGGAGATCGCATTTAACTTCGTGTATTTACTTACGTCTTGTTCATTCCTTTGAACTTGGCATAAGTGGAGACATCTTGTTAATCATCTGGCATCACAAATTACTTTGAAACGTAGTCTAGGAAGTACTTCATTTGATTAAGTTTTGGTACCAAACGATTGTTTCATTGGTGACTTTATCACTCTATCACATTGGTATTCTCACATTGTTAATTTACTCTTAACACGTACATCTTGTGTTTCACTTAGGGGTAGTCATTGAATTTTGAACAAATCTACAACTTACCTTAGTGAAACTTATCATGAAAACATGGCTCCCAAGATGCGTCTAGGGTTAAAGAAACAAACATATGAGGAACAACAGGTGCAAGCTTGGGAAACCTCTAATAGACAAGGGTCAAACCCATTTATCAGACACGATCTAGGACCACTATTTTTTTACAGAAAAGGAAACAGAAGAAATGGTCGACCATAGTGGAAATGAATTAGAGTCACCATGCACGTGGACTTTGATTTTGACCCTACTCTACTAGATGAATTTCTTCTTAGAAACAAAGATAGAGTGTTGGCTCGGGTCGTTGAATTAGGGGCCAAATTGCCCATCGAGAAGGAACCAATACTACAAACAAATGACACTACTGAGGAAGAACGCCCCCTTATCAATATGGAAGATATTTTAACATAGGGCATGCTTCCACTTCTTTACAGAAAATGATAAAGTGGTAGGGCATAGAATACCCCTCCTCAAAGTGCCACGAAGAAACAAAATAGAACTTGAGACAGAAGAAGAACCTCCACAGTACGAAGAGGAGGAACCTTTAGAAGAAGAGGCTATAAACCAAGCCACAATCCAACAACAAATCAGCAACCTAAGCCGACAACTTGCTTTGCTTACTTCCCATGTACAGAAAGATGCAAACAGAACATTCAAAAGGTAAGGCCTAAGGTTAAGATCAACGAACTCCATCGGGAAAACAAGGAGAAGAAGACATAGGGTACCATCGTGTTTACATCCCTACTTCTCCCACTAAAGAACAATTGCTCGCACAGGAAGTGTAGTCTATGAAAGTGATGCTTGAGCTTACAAGAGAGCAATATAGGGAGCATCAAGAAATATCAATATGAAGAGTTGTGCCCCTATCCTTTTGACAAAACAATGACCCTTCAACCCTTTCCAAAGAAATTTGATATGCCAAAGTTTGACAAATACAAAGGAAAGGGAGACCCAAGAGATCATGTTAAAGATTTTTACATGGCATGTCAAGAGGTGTCTTATAGTGATAATTACCTTATCAGACTTTTTCCCAAGAGTCTTGGAGGTCAAGCATTGGAATGGTTTACACGCTTACCACATGGGGATCAATTTCCACCTGGCCAGAATTAGCAGAAAGATTCATGCGTCACTTCTCGTATAACATAGAGAGTGATGTCACCATGGTAGACTTGTGCGGCAGCCAAACAATGCCCAAATGAGACCTTCGCTAGCTTCCTCCAATGATGGAGAGGGATAGCCAGTCGCTTCCCTTGTGCTTTCCCTAAAAAGTAGCTGGTCAGTATCTTCATTCCCAATCTCAACCCAGATATCACCTTCCACCTCCAAATGCATTGTGTCCATACTTTTGAGGAGGTTATTGAGAAAGGGATTCAGATAGAAAAGGCTCTCATTGCTAAAGGCACCCTTAAAAACCAATCTAAAAACAACCAAAGTGTCAAACCCATGGAAAATCCCAAGATCTTCAACAAAAACAAAAATGTGGTGGGAGACGGAATCACTGATTCCAAACGCGTTCAAATGGTCCAAACTGGTCAACCTTTTAAACTGACCAAGGGCCCAATTCAACCACCACCAAAATGATGAACATTCACCTCTCTCAATGAACCATTGTCAGTCATACTAAAATAGTTGGATGTGGCCCACATGATGACCTATCCTACAACACAACCATTTGATGACAACACTCCCAAACCTTCATGGTATAAGGAGCATGAATATTGTGAAATGCATCGCGTTAAAGGTCATAAAAATAGAAAATGTTTGTGACTTCACCACTATATTCAAGACCTCATTGACAATGGGGAGATAGAGGTGGATAACCCTGGCCACATGCAAACACCTAACGAGAAAATGGGGATTTATAAGGAACCATTCCCCAAGCATGATAAGTCGAAAAGGCAAAACCAGATCAGGGAGAGTCATCCCAAACCTATAAAGCCATGAATTACTTGTATACCAAGAGAGATAACAATCATTACGATTCACTTATCGGATGTATTCACTCCCTGCATGACCGTGTCAACACTATCCAGATTAAGGGAAAGGATTGCTGCGTGGTAACAAGGCGCGCCCGCCTCGTAATTTTGGACCCCTCTCCATCGACCCCGCATACTGGTAAGTATAACCTTTTAGAACACTTGAGAAGATGTCCGCTAAGATTTCGATCTTAGACCTTCTCAAGATTTCCAATGTGCATAAGGACATCCTGTATCAAACTCTTCAGGGGTCGGGAGTGCCTTTAGAAGTCGATCCTGCACACCTTCAAGCTGCGGTGGCAACCATTGCCCCAAGTGAGCATCTTACTTTCAACCATAGGGAGATCCCTGCCAAGAATCCTACACATAATCTTCCCTTGTACATCGAGGTAGTTGTCACCCATAGGAAAATCAAATGGGTGCTTGTGGACAATGGATCGGGATTGAACATCTGCACGCTTAAGCTGGTCAAACAATTGGGACATATAGAGGAAGATCTTGAGTCCCATATTATTACTATCACCACATACGACAACGCGGAAAGAGAGTTAGCAGGCACCATTACATTGCCCATGGAGGTGGGCCCCACTTGTCATCAGACAAAGTTTCACATCCTAGACTTGGAACTTCCATATAATATGCTTCTAGGCCGACCATGGATTCATGCCATGCAGGTCGTGCCATCAATGTTTCATCAATGCATCAAGTTGAAGCATGAGGGACATATGATCACAATACCAGGAGATTCAGAGCCCTTTGCTCATTGTAGAGCTCTCAATAGCTTTACACGAAAGGGTACATATGCATGTCCCTCCACGTAGATATAGTTGTTCCTCTTCAGTCTGAGGCTATGGAATCCCGTGGATTTGGATTCACTTAGTTCTTGCACTCATGGGGCGTCTACTTCAACCTCTCCATTTGATTCATGGGAGATGAAAATCCTGGAATATGGTTATGGGGAGTATAATGTACAACAAGTGCTCTTGGTGTCAGATCTCTCTTTGTCACCCAAGACTAGAGGTCGACCCAACTACCGCTTTAAGAGACCTAGAGAAGAACACACTATTGGGTCATTCCTGCCTGGAGGCTTGTTAGCTGAGGAGAAGTTTCTTGATCCACCTACTACTTGGGTCCCTGAGGACACTCAACCATCCTATTACCAAACTTGGAATATGAAAAATCTAGCAGAATGATGTACTCCATGGGCTACAAAGGCCTAGGATGTGGGAGGAATGAACAAGGACAAAGAGAACCAGTCCCTCTTCCACATTTCAAAATAGAAAGATACGACATTGGGATTCATCCTTATGGAGTGCACCCCAATGATCAAGACGTGACTTGTTCTAAGCGTGAGGATAGTTCGATTACCTAGACAAGCGATATGGATTCTTGTTGTAGCCAATATGAGGATCTGGCCTCCATGAACCTTTTTATGAATAACGTTGTCCTAACCATCACCCCCACTGAACCAACCCTTGACCTTGTATACCCTTCCCTTGTTGAATGGGACCAACAACGTCACGTGCCACTAGATTTATTCGAGAATGACGAGGCTATTGCAGAGTTTATGGGCATAAGGGATACAATCCCCATTGGAGATCATAAGAAAGGTTTCTCTATCGACTTAGACACCTGCGCCTACTTCGGCGAGGAGGCTGAACTTTGTGGTCAACAAAATTTAAAGAAAAGTGAGGGAAAAAGTTCTAAAGAAAAGCCTTGGCAAAATTCAAGTCCAAGTCACACAGTGAAAACCTCTTTGAGGCACTGGCTGACAAACAAATAAGAAAACCAAAGGACAAACAAAGTGACCATGCCAAGGATGAAAATCTCGTGGAGACATCCTTGGATGAAGATCTCAACCTTCCTCCTGACCCTACGCGTGTATGGAGGATTTATCAAAATTGTTAGTCAAAGAAACCATTGATGTCAACATTGGTACTGAAGAAGATCCCAAGATAGTAAAATTGGGGGCATCACTCTCAGCTAGAGAACAAAAGACGTTCACTATGTTGTTATGAGAGTTCATTGATGTGTTTGCATGGTCTTACAAAGACATGCCCGGCCTAGATCCGACTTTGGTCATGCACAACCTAGTCGTGCACGCAGACGCCAAGCCTATCAAATAGAAACTCCGAAAGATGCATCCAAGAGTGGCCTTGTTGGTCAAGGAAGAGTTGGAAAGGTTGCTTGCAGCAGGATTCATCCGACCAATTGACTATTCTGAATGGATATCGAACATTGTTCTATCCTAGAAGAAACCTATCGGTATCCGAATCTGTATGGATTTTAGAGACATCAATAAGGCTTGCCCTAAAGATGACTTTTCGTTACCCAACATTGATATGATTGTTGACTCAACAACAAGATATGAAATGCTATCGCTCATGGATGGCTTTTCGGGTTATAATCAGATTAAAATCGCTGAGGAGGACCAACACAAAACAACTTTCACAACTCCTTGGGGCACCTTCTGCTATCAGGTGATGCCATTTGGCCTTAAGAATGTGGGAGCAACTTATCAGTGGGCCATGATAGTAATCTTTCACGATATGATTCATGACATCATGGAAGACTACGTGGATGACATCCTGGGAAAGTCCAAAACAAGAGAAGATCATCCTATCATTTTGCGGCGTATCTTTGAGTGCCTGTAGGAATACAAATTCAGATTGAATCCCAAGAAGTGTGTCTTTGGGGTGCTATATCAGGAAATTATTGGGCTTCATTGTGTCAAGATGAGGTATTGAGGTAGACCCTGCTAAAGTGTCTGCCATCACTGAAATGCCTCCACCTGAAAATATCAAGCAATTACGTAGCTTGCAGGGGAAAATTCAAGCCATTCACCACTTTATCTCATCTTGCAGATAAATGTCACTCATTCACCCATTTTCTTAAAAAGGACGTCACTTTCATCTGGGGACCCGAGCAACAACAAGCCTTTGCTTTGCTTAAACAGTACCTGGCCAATCCACCTGTTCTCATGCCTCCAACTCGGGAGAACCACTTTTGCTCTATATTTCCACTACACAATACGCTATTGGTGTGTTGCTCACCCAATATGACATTAACCATAAGGAGAAAGTGGTGTACTATCTGAGTCGCACCCTCATTGCCTATGAACTTAATTATCCTCAGATTGAAAAGGCTTGCTTGGCCGTTGTTTTTACCTTTCAAAAACTTCGCCATTACCTGCTGAATACTAAGACCAAGCTCATATCGAAGGTCGACCCACTCAAGTATTTGTTGTCCAAACCCACCCTTACAGGTAGAATGGCTAATTGGATCATTCTACTTAGTGAGTTTGATATAGAATTTTTCCATCAAAAATTAGTTAAAGGACAAATACTGCAGATCAGCTAGCGGAAGCACCTTTGCAAAGCATGAGCCTTTGAGTCTGGAACTGCCAGATGCCTCTTTGCTCTACATTGAAGAATCTATGTCATATGGCAGATACATTTTGATGGATCTTTTACGTTTCATGGTTCAGGTGCAGGAGTGGTCCTTATTACTCCTTCGGGTGATCCTATACCACAGGCTTTCCGCTTGGCCTTCCCTTGCACGAACAACATTGCAGAGTATGAAGCACTCATCACGCAGGATGAAGCTGGCCATCAAGTGGAATATTCATCATGTTAAGGTTGTAGGTGATTTGCAGTTAATCATTAAACAAGTTAATGATGAGTATAAGGTTAAGGATGACAAACTCATACCTTACAAGAAGTTAGTGGAAACTCTAAAGGAGTATTTTGTGTGCATCACCTTTGAGCAGATCCCAAGAGCGCAGAATAGATCAGCGGATGCTATGGAAATGGTGGGATCTATGCTTCGTATTCCACTAGGGAACAATGATATGCCATTCTTTGTAGAAAATCTACGCCAGCCGCATATGACATGCCAAGAATCTTGCCTAGCTTGTGAGGTTGTTGGTCCCCATTCACCATGGTATGAACCCATTTTCACCTATCTTAAGGATAGTACATTCCCTCCCGATATCTCCCACTCTGAAAAGTAGAGCCTAATTCACCAGATAGCCCATTACACCCTTTTAGGAGGTACACTTTATCATCGTGGCTATGACGGGAATCTATTACGTTGTCTGGATGTGACGGAGTCAATCCAAGCAATCAAGGAAGTACACGAAGGAGTATGTGGAGCGCATACAAATGGAATGGTCTTGGCTAAGAAATTGTTGAGAGTAGGTTACTATTGGCCTACCATGGAAACTGATTGTTGCAATTACGTTAGAAAATGTGTGCTTTGCCAAAAGTATGGAAATTTTATCCATGCTCCATCACAACCATTGCAACCAATCACTACCCCATGGCCATTCTCTAAATGGGGACTCGATTTAATAGGGAAGCTTACTCCTACCTCCTCTGATGGTCATACACATATCATCACAGCCACTGAATATTTTACAAAATGGGTGGAGGCCATCCCTTTAACCTATGTCACAGGAGCACAAATTTCTAAATTCATCATGAATCACATTATTTGTCGGTATGGCATTCCTGCAGCCATTGTTACAGATAATGGGAAGTCATTTAAGAACAAAACTATGAAAGGTCTTTGCCAATAGTTCCAAATCAAATTGAAATGGTCCACGCCATATTACCCTTAGGGTAATGGACAAGTTGAGGCAACAAACAAGACTTTGGTTAGGATAATGGAGAAGATGGTCAAGCAAAATAGGTCACAACTGGCACCTACAAATTCATCCAGCCCTTTGGGCTTACCGAACATCCATTCGCACCCTACTAGTGCGACACCATATTCCCTAGTGTTCGGGATAGAATCTATCATCCCCTTAGAGATTGAACTTCCTCCCTGAGGATCTCTCTTCGAGACTATCTGGATAAAGATGAAGATTACCAAGTGGCAAGATTGGCTGAGTTGGAGCTACTGGATGAGAAGCGCATTCGCGCTCTTAATCACCTGAAAGTATATCAACACAGAGTCTCCAGAAACTATAACAAGAGAATCATCCCTCGTCAGTTTGAGGTTGGTGATTTAGTCATGAAGGAGAACCAGTTCAACACCAGAGCAGAGAGTAAGAAAAGAAAGGGAAGTTTGAACCCCATTGGTTAGGACCCTATGTCATAGTTGCCAAGTATGGCACAGGGGCATACAAGTTGGCTCACCCCAATGGTGATGAGCTCCGGGAGCCCATGAACGCCATGCATCTTAAGAGGTTTTATGCCTGAACATGGTGCAAGAAAGTCATAAAAATCATAAAAAAAAAATCAAACAAATTAGAAAAAGAAAAAGAGAAAATAGGTCATCCACTTGTGAAAACCATGCAATTGTGGCACTTTGGGCAAGTCCTTGGGTGAAAACGGTTTCGGTGCCTCAAGAAGATTCATTGTTCATGCAAGCATTCTATATTCGAAGGGTAGTTGTCTTTGGCCTGGACCTGGTTCTGCCTCCGAGTTTCCTTGTGCACACCATTCTATCCAGCC
This sequence comes from Taxus wallichiana var. yunnanensis, assembly GCA_018340775.1. NCBI lineage: Eukaryota > Viridiplantae > Streptophyta > Pinopsida > Cupressales > Taxaceae > Taxus > Taxus wallichiana. The sequence goes on along the minus strand of CM031244.1, from coordinate 545,868,535 downwards.
TTGATCCGGCTTTGCCTTCTTCTATTCATCTGTGAGGGATGTGGTCTTTCGTGATTTCCCATCTTACGTTGGGGCAACTCAACGACTTCACCTTCTTGTTCATAAGTGCGTGGCTTCTGCCCTTGTATATTCCCCACCTAACGCTGGGGGCATCCACGCTTTCTTGGTTACCTGCACATAGCTTTGGAAACCATCAGAAAACACAAAAACAATAGAAAATTGTTTTGAGAAAAAAAACAATAGAAAATTGTTTCGAGAAAACACAAAAACAATAGAAAATTGTTTCGAGAAAAGAAACACAAAAACAATAGAAAATTGTTTTGAGAAAACACAAAAACAATAGACAATTGTTTCACAAAAACCTAAACAATAGAAAATTGGTGCATGAAAACATATCTTACAAAAACATTTACTTGCATTGCCTTGTTTCCTTGCTTCCTTGCTTTGCTTGTTGCTTGTATAGTGTTTTATGGGCTTACTTTTGAGTTGTTTGTTGCTTGGGTGTACTTTTTCATAGTTTATCTTTTCTTGCTTAGAATAGATTCATTCTTGCTTGTGCATATTGTAGTGGGTTTCGACATGCTAGTGTGTTAATTCATTATTTCTTTCTTAACGCATTTGGTTGTGTTTTGTTACTTGTTAATAAGGCATGGTGATTCATGGTGTATTGCATTAATTCCTGGTATTCTTTATAGCATTTGGCATGTGTTTCTTGCATGTGCTCTATTTTTTATCATTCACATCACATTACCATCACTATCATCACATCTAGCATCATCTATACATCATATATAAACAAAAATGCTAAGTTTTACATCATGCATGTATGCTAAGCTAATCATCACATATCATATCATCAATGGGGGCAAGAGGGGTTACGCATAATCAAAAATCTATCCCCCCCGCACCAATATCATCATATCATCCCGTCCATATACATCAAAATAACACTTGAAAACAACATTTGATATTGTCTACAGATCTATCATCTACAATCTACAACACGCCTCAAACGATCACGTGCGATCACCATCTCTCCTGAGTGTCAGAGCCTCATGGTAAGTTTTCTAAACTGAGTAGTTAAAATGAACTGATTGTGATGTTTTTACCCCCTGGGGGGGTATATTAACCTATTTTTCACCGATTCGGACACCGGGACACCCGTTTAGCTCACCGTTTTCTCCTCTATTCATTGTGGAATAATTATTTTTAATTAAATAATTATTTTTCTCTTATTTTTCACCATATTGGGGCATTTTTTGTCCAATACCCCTTTCTTCTCCCCTGGACAATTTTATTGCTCCCTAGCGATTTTTATTCTTCTTCACACCTCGTAAATAATTATTTTTCAAATAATTATTTTTTCTTAATTTTTCCACTAAACAAGGACATTATTTGTTGTTTGTTTCTCCTTTCTTCCACCTAGGGCACTTTCTATTGCCCCTAGGCCCTTCTTTTTCTTCTTCTCCTTTCTTCTATTGTTTATCATGGTTTAGAAAGCCAAAACAATACAAACATTTACTATATCAAAAAAATCCAAAAACAAGGCAAAATTTTTCAAAAATTCCTAAAAAGTAAAACACCCTACAAAATGGTAACTTGCTTCTTACGGCTGAAACTTGTGTCTTGCGCATGGTATTTTCTCCATATCCTGTTGGTTTGTCTCACATCTTCCCCGATTAATATGACTCGTGGATCACCGGATTCACAACCATTCACAAAAGCTAGCTTGCTTCGTTTGTACTCTGGGGCACTTTTGGTTTCTGGTGTTGTTTCGTTGTGCACAAACACTTTTCATGGACCCTATGTCCATTTTCATTTCCCCTTGCATGTATCCTTGCTTGGGGCATCATTTTTAACCCTTTTCATCAATCATGAACTTGTGGATCTCTCCAAACTGATAACAAAACATTTGTACAAATGTCTTGACCATTGTTGGGTTGGATATGTGCGTTCGTACTTGTTTTCCTGTTAGATGAGCTTGTTTCCTTCTCGTATTGCATTGCATTTTTGTATGTTGCATGGAGTTGGTACTTTCAGCAATGGACAATTGTTCGCAGTATGGCTTTTCATGTCATTCTACCTTTGTCGTATGCTATTTTTTTAATAAGGGCCAATGATGTAGTTCCTATGGCAATATGATGACATCAAATTTGTTCCACATAAACAATGGCTAGAGGCTAAGCTCTTCTCTCCCCTCTTCCTTATTTCTTCTACACCACTTCCCTTTTCACCCCTACTTTTCTCTCTCACCGGGGCATCTTGCCTCCTCCCATCCTTCTACCTATATCTCACCTTTTTCGATCGTCGATCGACTTCTTTCATCACCCCATCGACACTCGAGGGGGCATTTCTCCCTCCTACTAATTTTTCTCCTATCCCTTCAAAAAAATTTTCTTCCATCTACTATCTTTGAAGTGATGTCACTTATGCCACCCCAAAGAGGGGCAAATGTAGACACCTATAATTACGCCCAAGCAATTTAAATACTTAAATTGCGCTAATTATCTCCTTTTTCGCAAATAGATGACATATCGTCAAAAGTGCTCATATTCCCTCTAATTGTCATCAATTAATTACAATACGCTAATTGATTAAGTCACCTACCCAGCTAATAACCTAATTAACGACCTTCCGTTAATTATCACTTCCTCTATCTTGATTAATTAATTATTATTAATTAATTAGTCTTCCCCTTCATTTAAACTAGTAAATCGATATTAAATTGATTTAATCCCTTTCTAATAGCCTGAATCGCACTAATATTCTTCTAAATGGCTTCTATAAGCTTACACCTACCTATTAATTAATCACCTTTGATTAATTAAAATACCCCCCAACTCCCATGACTTGCTAAACATGTATTAAACCCTTCTAAAGTAAGGTTACCTTTAATAAAGCAACCTTATCCATTCCTAATCATGTTTTACCTTTATCCCACATTCATGAGAATGTGTTGAATCCTTTATCCTTTGGGCTATATAAAGAGCCCTCCTTCTACCTTTATACCTACACCTAAACTCCTTAAGAGAGCAAATGCAAAGCATATAGCAAAAAGACTAAGAGCTTGCACCTTGTTTTCTTGAGAGTTCATCATCTTGAAGAGTTAAGCCTCTTTCTTAAAGTGCTTGGGTCATATGGGAGGTTCAAAAGGGTCTTGTAGCCCAACTTTGATTAGCCCCCATTCCTAGGTTCTTGGAACATTAAGGACAACTATTTTTGATAGCCATGGAACCTACCTAGGTTCCTTCATTTATATGTTGTTAGAGAATAGAGGATATTTAGGTGCTTAACATAGTTGATTTCATAGTTTTGTATCATGATATAATGTTGTTTAATGTTGTTTAATTCTTGCTAATTAAGATATAACTCCCTTGATTAATTCTTATCATGATGGTGTTTATAATGTTGTTTAATAGCAACCAACATTGAGTCTCTCCACCGCCCAGGTCTTTTAAATTTTCTCTACGTAGGGTTGAATAAATGAAACTAGAATCATACTCTGAATGAGCTTTGGTGGCAACAATGAGCCACTTTTTTGTAGGGGTATAAACAACGGCTTGGCAATGAAAAGAAACAAAGTAGTTTTGGTGGATATTTAAGATTCAAAATTTTGTGGGCGGGACATTTAAAATTTAAATTTGTCTATACCATAATAAATACATCTGCATTGACAACGGGTAGATACCCGAGAAAAACTTGAGGTTGATGGTCGAGACAACAAGACAGAGGATGAAGATGGAAGGATAGAAGACGGAACAATGGAGATGGTAGGACAAAAGACAAAAGACGTTAGAGTCAACATGCCATGCTAGCATCAATAGTGAACACACCGGTTCATTATGCTCGATGGTAGATTTATGGTCACATGCGATATATATATATGGAAATTGTGCCTTAAGATACATATATAATGCAATGGGAACATAATAAGATAGAAACAAAATAATTGTATCGACAATAAATGAATATTTATAGTTGAAAGTTTTTTTTAATTGAAATGCACTTTTATATTGATAAGATCAAGAAAAGTACTTAGGGTTTCCAACCAAAAAGTCGGGTGGAAAAGTTACATCCCCAAAATGCACACCGTGCACACACTGTCATGGGAAAACAACAAAAATGAACAAAAAAATCACAGCAAAGTGACACGTCACGAGCATTAAAGAAAGTGTGAACATGGCGGAAGGAGGAGGAGGCAATGGTGGTGATTTTCACAAAGCATCCCCCTAACCCATAGCAGGAGGGTTTGGAGAAGACGGCGGAGGATCCCACCCATCACCCTAATCGCGGGTTAGATCAGTCTACCGAGTCGGAGAAATAGCAAGAGCCAAGTGAGGAAATTTATCAGGGGGACACCCCATCTAGAACCAGAAGCTGGAGAGGAAGACGACCAATGAGAACCACTACCACTATTTTGACCGAGGGGAGGAGCCCCCTAACCAAAACCATCACCATCGTGGGGACGAAGAGGACCTCCCCAACCATCACCACCAAACCACTGGAAAACACCACCAACCTATTGCTAAGGAGGGGAGGAACTACACCAAGCATGGGCACGTTGTCGCTGCATGAGCTCCTTACCCACGAGACCGAGGTCGAGGAGGAGGTGAGGACCAATGTCATGGTGGCGTGGCAGGGACAAAACTTGGCTAACAAAGCACAAAGTGTTATCCCAATGAGTAAGAAGATCATAAATATGTTCCACTTCCAAATGATTTTCTTCACTGGAGACTGGATCTGAAGCAACACATGAGCAATAATACCAGTTTTAGCATAAATAGAAAACTCTAGGCTAAGTTTAGTGTGATTAAAAATAGAGTCATTTCTAATCTTCCAAATTTCAAATAGAATTTCAAGTACGAAATTTTTTCCAAAATTTGTTGAATTTTTAAGGTAGCTAGGTTAAGTCCCCCAATAAACCAATTTTCTAGGTGAAGAGTTTGGGTGAAAAGGTTAGAAGAGGGAGTGAATCCACTTCAGAATACTTTTGAGCAAATGGGAAAAAGTAGAACAAATGCATGAGGGTTTCAAGACGTTGACATGCAGGACATAAGGATTAACAACCCCAAGATGTTGAAGACGCTTTCCAACTAGAAAACCCTGGTAAAGTAAGCACCAAAGGAAATGAGCCTTCTTTGGTTCTAAGAGAGCTTTCCAAATGTGTGTGAATATGCGCTTCTAGACCCTATGTGTGGATTTAATCTTCTAAGATGTGTTCAACTTCTCAAAAGGAATGTGTTGAGGCACAAGAAGTAGGTAACCGAGGTGGGGTTTGTACCTGACTAAAAGGAGTTGCAGATGTCGAGTGCAATTGCACCACCATTGAGTCGGGGAAACACCAATTTTGTGAAGCATCTCATCGATATGGCAGATTGTATTTCCTGAATAGACTCTTTATCTCCATTATTGAGAGAAAATTGAGCTTTAAGAAGGACCCAAGGCTTCCAAGAATGGGTGGCTTTACAAAATAGATCCCCAACTTAGTGATGTCATGCTTAAATAGTCGAAGGCTTTTAATCCACGGAACCATAACAAAAGGAACATTGTGAAAATTGATAACAGAAGACCACCATAGTGATTGAGAATTAATGGACAACCCAGTCCTGAAACCATCCCCCACCCATCTTAGGTGGGGTTTGATCAGTTCCCAAGCTTTCCAGATACTCTTTACAACAAATGAACCTCCTATCTTGACAGAACAGGGGAGAGCAACAGACTTTGCAAACCCAGATTTTTCCAAGATTGTTTGCCAAATGGAGCCCCTTGACAAATACAATGGTGGAGAAAAATTTTCCAGGCCTCTTGACCTTCTAAACCTCGGATAATCCACTTGACACTGAGAAAAATACCATGAATCGAATATCAATGAGACCTAACCCACCTGCATCTTTGGGAGAACAATAGATTTTCAAAGCCACTCTATGGAAGCCCTTGTGATTAGTAGAGTTAGCCCATAAGAAACCATGAAGAAGCTTTTCTAGCTTAGCATACATAGCTTTAGAAGGTTCCCAACAAGAAGAATAATAGACATGGGTAAAGCAATGAGCACCTTAGAGCAGATCTAGAACTTATCGGCCAAAGAAAGGGGCTTGGTAATCCAGTAAGCAATTTTTTTCTCGACTCACTGGACAACATAAGACCACAAAGTAGTAGGAGTAGCCTGAAAAGCAAAGGGAATGCCCAAAAACTTGAACTAAACCCCTGGTTAAATCCACTGCCAAGCATAACCTGCAAGCCAAGGAGGAATAGGATCCATAGATTGTTTGTAACATTGAGTTTTAGCCCACTAAATGGAGGACCCTGAAGCCAAAAAAATATGTCTAGACACTACAAAGTGTAAGAAACAAACTCTTCATCCTCAGTCAGAGTTAAGGAGTCATCAGCAAAATGTCCATTAATAAGTTGCAGATTAGAGTTAGGAAGAGAAATGCCCTTAACCAACCCTTGGGAAGCAAACTTAGCAAGAAGGTAGTTGAACCCCTCCGCAACAAGCACATAAAGTGATGGAGCTAAGGGACAACCCTGTCGAATAGATCTGTGTAACTCAAACATATCAGAGTGAACTCCATTAATGGTAAGCCTAGCATTAGCATCCTAGAAAAGCATATTGACAAACCGGATGAACCTGGGGCCGAAACCAAGAGCTTGCAACATAGCAATAATAAAAGGCCATTCAATCCTATCATAAGCTTTTTCAAAGTCAATTTTGATAAAAGAGGGCCTTTTGACGAGAAACTCGGGCCCATTCCATACCTTCCCAAACTGCAATGATATTATCCAGAATGAACCTGCTTTTGATGATGCTAATTTTTTCAAGGTGTACAATAAGAGGCAAAAGATTACGAATCCGAAGAGCTAAGGCTTTGGCAATGATCTTGTAAGAGACATTTAAAAGAGTAATTAGCTTCCAATTGGTGATGAGTTCAGGATCTCCAGCCTTGGGGATAAATTTAATATTTCCCTGATTTATCAAAGCCCCAAGAGAATTATTGGCCATCGCTTCACAATAGACATGATAAAGGTCAGGACTAAAAGCATCCTAAACTCTACAAAGCAAATTGCATGACTAACTAAGGAAGGCTAACACCATTGCCACCTCTAGTCAAGGTTCTAAGTCTAGGAATGTAACATTAAGATAGAAGCTTAAAGGAATGCTTAACTAACATGAATACAATTCAAAATCTAACTAAACATGCCTACTAATATGCTCAATTACCTAACATGGGCCTAAATAGACCTAAGAGGGCAATCAAATGGGTATGGTTGCTACTCCAAAAAAGTGAAATGGCCTCTCCAAATGACTTACAAAGTCACTTTAGATATCCATCTACTAACCTTGTTGAAGGCTTTAGGCAAGGATTGAGCTTGGTTATAAATCATATTTATTATATGAGATGCAAATCAAAGTATGGTGTAAAGTATAAAGGAATGAGGTGAGTTATTTTAATAGTTTTCACTTTGAGGAAAACTAATATTTTGGTGCATGTGGGACTAAAAGCCCCATAGATTAGAATTTCCAATCATGATTAAGCTTTGATAATCATAATTAGTGAATTACCAAGTGATTAAGATGTGGGAGTCTTAATTAACTCGCTTAGGGTCCTGTTGGTCGTCAAATAGGACTTCAAGAAGAGCAACAGTCAGGGGACAAGAAGTCCCTCCTCTTTAATGGGAGAGGTTCCCTTATTCAGAAACGAACCTATTTACACATATACAAAGTATGGTTTTCTTGTGGAACTTGGATATTATGAAAGTGTTTTCTATAAGGATCATCAATTACAAAAGGACTGAGGAATGAAAATGCGAGAAAGAGCAGAAAGGCACCATTCAGAATTATAGATGACAGAGTAATTCCTTATGCATGCGAGGGTACAATGAATTAGAACAAGATCATTTGTATCATATTAAGAAGATGAAATTTGAAAAGACACAAAGTTCTGTAAATAACATCTACGAGAATACAAAGCTTCTCAGCATAATATAGACAAATGATCTAATAAAAGTAAATGAATAGCTTGGGAATAAAGGAAACCGGATAGACAAAGAATGAAAAGTCCTTCTGTATTGATTTCTTTATGATTTATTTACACTTTCAGAAATAAGCCAAGTTCTTCCTCCTTCAAAATGGCGAGGAGAGGCCATTATATAGTTTACAAATTAGTTACTCTCAGTAACTACTTCTTTTAACTAAAGATTAGTTAAAGGGTTGCTAATCGCAATACCCCAACTAATTACAACAAATCCGAGAGAAAGAATGGGAAGAGAAGAGAAGAATTAGGAGAAGAAGACAGTGCTTATGACTGGGAGGGACCCACCGACTTTAAGATCCACTATCTGAATCTCTTCAATGCCTCGGCTATGTCTCTGCCACGTGGGACTGATGTGTTGGTGGTAGACTGAGTCCAAAATCTGAGGCACTTCTCCATTTCCTTATCGAACTCGACATGAGTATGATAATATTTATTTGCTTCTTCAATGGCAGATTGAAGAGAACAGATCTCCTTCATTTTTTCTTTGGAAATGGAGCTTTCCTTGAATAGATCCCTTTGACAAAAGCTCTGAATTGAGCTTTGATTTCTTGTAAGGAGAGAGGCACACCAGAAGTCTCATCCTGAAGATGGCAATGTATATCTTTGAAAGCAGATACAACTAGTGTTTTGAAGGCCTCACCCTTCTGCCAGCTATTCCTTAATTCTCCCAAAGCCTCCTCTAGGACCTTGATCTTCCATTCCATGCTGTAGACCCAGGACTTTGACAAATTATCCTTTGTATCCTCGAAGACTTTGCTTGCCATCAAAATATTTTCATCTATTTGTCCCATGAGGCGGAGGTCTACTATGCAACTGCTCCAAAGTTTAAGTTCTTTATCAATGCTCCCAATAGTGGAGGAGAGCTTCTGTTGCAAGTTGTTCACCTTCCCGTGGAGTTTGAAAGCTTCATCAATGAAGTTTAATCCTGCAACAAGCATATCATCCACCATGGCCTCCATAGCTCTTACCATAGATGGAATACTTGTGCATATCTTTGATACTCTGTACTTCATCTTGGCTCAAAATTACAGGTGGTGGAAGAGTAGTCAATGGGGTAGGGTCCAAAACTTTGTCCTTGGACAAAAGAGATTTGATGAAACCTGTAAGAATTTGGGCTTGTTCTTCCAACTGTTCTATGGTTTGCTACCCTTTCTCTACCCTCCCAATGACTCTAGTAACTATTTCCTGAAGATTGTGGATCTCACCTTCAGGGGTAGACTCTCCCATGGGAATTCTTGAGAGCTCAAGATCAGACGCTTGCAAATCTTGTTCTGGCTTATCTACCATAGGCTTGGCTATCTCCAGAATTTTGGCCTTGAGCATCAGACACTATCCTGGAGGTAATTCTAGCTTTTTTGGTGCGAGAAGGAGGAGTAGTGCCTAACAAGGCTGCCACAACATCAAAATTTGGTCCTGAGCTCCGGGAGGAAGACTTTCTCTTCCTACTGTCGACAAGAGGCTGCACCCATGCAAAAGAGGAGGAAGAAGTAGGTGGGGCAAGAGGACCAAGAGATAGAGAACTCATGGTGCCCAAGGTTTGTACTGCTGTTGCCTCGAGTTGAGATATGAGTGGAGCGCTTGAGGCAACTGGTGCAGAGGAATCAACAGTGCTTGGAAGTTCAGTGCTCTGGACTTCTTTGTTCTTATCCATTGGGGCTTCAGGGGCACTTGCAGGAGCTGGCACTTCACTCTCTTCACTTTCACTGAGAACAATAATGTTCTCTAGTCCCGAAGGTAATTCTGCATGCTTTCTTAGGGGATCTTCTTCCACAGGCTCCTTCTTAACTTCTTTGAATTTCTTCTGATACACCTGGGTGGATGAGGAAGGAGTAGAGACTGCAGGTCCTTGAGTTGACGAGGCAGGAGGGGTTTGCACAGGTGCTTCTGATCTGGGAGTCGATGCTTCCCTCCTTGGTGTTGAAGCATCCTTGGAGGAGGATTCCCCTGAGTGCCTCCTAAGCTCACGGACTTTCCTATCAAACCAGATCTTGGTCCTGACTAAGACTGGAGCCAGGATTTCAGCCAAATCATCTTTCTCCTTTTTGAACCAATCCAAGTCCTCCAAGGGAGTGTGTTTGACCACATTGTCATACTCATATGAGTACAGGTCAGAATTATCATCTTGAAGCCCTTCAGGAACTTGGTACAAATTGAGTTCCTGAATCAACTGTAGGGAAAACCTGCCATAATGCCTCCTTCTGGCTTCAAAATCATCAGCACAGTCAGCCCAATAGTCCTCTGTGTCTACCCTATGATGATAGGTTATCTTGATGTTCTGCTCAATAAAATTTTCAAGTCAAAGCAAGTTCTGGGCCTGAAGAAATGGACAGTAATGGGAGCTAGGGCCCTTTCTATATTTTGTGCATCCAGGGCTGTTTTGCAGGTGTAATTTCCCAAAGAGATGGGGAAGTGCAAACCAGTAATTTTCTTGTCTCTGCAGGTTCTATGCAATTTGTCCAATTGCCTGCACACTTCTATCAAGGCCATCTTGTCATTGCAGAACATAGGGAGCTTGAGAGGAGTGCTCTCATAGCCAGCAAGCCTGATATAGGAAAATTTTCTGAATTGGATAAAATAAGCACCGTAGTGCGATATCAGACTCATGGCTTCATCAAAAAATCTTCTCGCTGTGTCACTCTCAAGAAGCCTGACCATGTACATGGTGAAAGCATCATTCACCCTTCAGAAATTGTGATTGCTGGTCTCTAGGGTGAACTGCGGGCAGTAGGCATACACGGGGTCATCCTTGTGAGCATCGATGTATGAAAAGCCAAACCATTGCCTCGATGCTGCTAGAGTATACATCAGGTATGAAGTCATATAGAATTTCTTCGTTTGTTGTACATTAGATAGCTGCTCCGCTAGGTTCATACTGATGATCTCTGCCCAGTTGATATTCTGAGTTCCCTCGCACACCATATTGATAAGCGGGCACATCCAGAAATGGAACTCATTTGTAGAGGGTAAACCCATGACCCGAGCTAGTAGGATTATGAAATCTGACAATTCTTCATTGAAATCCACATGGAAAAGAGTCTTGGACAGATGAGATGCCCCCTTCTTAGGGTTTTTTAGCCAGGACTTCGCCACCCGCGCCTTATAGTTATCACTGTCTTGATTGAAAAGGGCTTGTGCTTGATTCTGGGAGATAACTATAGCATGGTCCATTTTTGGAATCCTTAGTGCAGTGCCAATGGTGGCAGTGTCAAGTTTGGTGATGAGCTCCCCGTGCACGTTTGTCAATTCACTCGAATCAGGGTTGAAATGAGATCCATGAGAGCACCGTTTCTCACGTCTACGCATTGCACCAAGATAGGGAAACCACCAGCGAAAGCTAGACCGCTATCATGAATCATCTGTGCCATCGGTGAAGGGTTCGCGTCTGTCATCCTTGTCCAAAAATCTCCAAAGTCAAGGTGGCGAACTTCACTGTCCCCGATATCGGGAACGGCGGACTCGAGTGGTGAAATTTGTTCCTGCCCCTGGAATTTGATCTTCATGTTGATAGTAACTTGGAGAGCAGAGCTGCAAGCTAGACTTGGGATGGAATTGCAAGGGGGAATGGATACGCACGCAGGAATTTTGGTTGCAAGGGTTTGAGCAATAGATAGCATGAAAGCAGTGTGCAAAAACGCATAGGGGCAATTTCATTATATAGTCGTTTAGGAGAGAGAAAGGTAATAAATGCGCATTAAATACATATCTACCAAATTGAAAAGCAAGATATTCGGGTAGAGCGGGAAAAATTAGCACGAATGGCACTTGGTTCATTTGGGACACGAGGGATGCGAAAGCGCGAAGTACACGGTTCGGCCGATTCGGGCGATGCGGGGAAAAGATGCACAAATGCTTTTGGGACATGCGGGACGAAAGTACGTGGAATACGTGACTCGGGTGAATCAAGCGAAAAGGGAACAATGGGTCCGGAAGAACTTGGGACATTTGGGACAAAAGTACGTGGAATACGCGACTCGGCCGAATCGGGTGAAAATGGAACAACTGGTCCAAGGCGAACTTGGGACATTTGGGACAAAAAGTTCTGACGGGCCCGAAAAGAATAGACTTCGGGTAAACCGGCCGATCGGGGAACAGAGGGCCCAATTGAACTTGGGACACGTGGGACAAAAATGTCCGACAGGCCCGAAAAACACACAAAATGACCCAAAAACGTAGATTTTCCCAATTTCTTGACTTTTCACATTATCAGTACAACAGAAAAGACACTTAACCTCAAAATTTTAAATTTTCAACCACTTAAAAGCAGGGGAATTTTGAGTGGACAACAGCTGGCTCCTTCTGGGGATGACTTGGCATAAATTCAAAGAATGAGACAAGGCAAGAATTTAGAAAACTCGGGAAGTAGACCAGTACCTTATCCATTGGGCCACAGAGTCAAAAAGCAAACCAATACAGAGGACAACACACCAAAACAAAGGGAAAGAAAAACAAAACGCTATACAGAATATACAAAGGACTTCCTAATCACCTATGACTTGAACAATTTCAGGTACTGCCCACTATAAGGAAGTGGGAGAGAAGAACCATCCATATAATCAAGGTAAAAAGAATTCTTACCAGCGAAGTGCCTGATCTTGAAAGGTCCGAGCCAAAGGGAATCAAACTTGCCATGGCTGCCACGAGGTTCATGCCTTTTATCCCACAACAAAATAGTGTCTCCAACTTGGAAATCTCTGAACCTGGCTTTCTTATCAAACAGGACCTTTACTTTCTACTAGTGAGCAGATATCCTATCAACAACTTCAATCTGTCCTCATTCAATTTGTGAAGATACATGATTCTCTTATCCAAAGAATCATTAAAACTGGTATCTTCAATGGCCTTCATTAGATGCAAGGCTGGTAGCTCCACTGTTACTGGAAATTGAGCTTCTACTCCATATACTACCTGAAAAGGAGACATCCCAATGGCTCTCTTAGGTGTGATCCTATCTACCCAAAGAGCATCATAGAGTTTCTTGTGCCAGTTTCATTGGGACTCATTGACTAATTTCCTTATTATGGTCACTGATTTTTATTTGTGGATTCTGCTTGTCCATTTCCCTGAGGATAGTAATCTGAGGAGTGAGCCAGAGAGATGCCATATCCATAGCAAAAATCCATTATCTCAGTTGAAGAAAAATTTGAAGCATTATCTGTCACAATCTTGTTTGGCACACCATACCTTACCAAGATGTTTTCTTTGATGAAACTGCATACTACTTCGGAAGTAGTACTCTTTACTGGAATGGCTTCTACCCATTTGGTGAAATAATCAGTGGTAGTTAATACATGAGTATGACCAGCACTAGAGGAGGGATTAAGTGTTCCAATGAAATCCAAACCCCATTGCTGAAAAGGTTCTTCGATCACAACTGGTTTCAGGGGCAAAGAGGCCAACTTGGGTCTACCTACGAAAGTCTGACATGCTTCACATTTATCAACCCACTTTGATGCATCTTTGAACAAGGTAGGCCAGTAATATCCTCCACGAAGTATTTTATGAGCAGTGACAGTTGATGAGTAATGCCCTCCACATGCTTGATCATGAAAAGCTGAGAGTAGCTTTTTGTTGTTCCTTGTCCACACATTTCAAAAACCTCCCATCTAACCCACGTTTAAACAAGGCGTTTTCCCACAACACATATTGCACTGACCTTAGTTTAACAGCCCTCTTTTCTTTGGTAGTCAAATGAGAGGGGCATTCCCCATAGGTGAGAAAATGAGTGATATCAGCATACCATTCGACAACCGAGCTAAGAAATAGAACGGTAGGGAGACCAACTTTATCCTCCAAAGTAACTCATGTCTAGCTCCTTCAACGATGAGTTCACATGTGCCTTTTCCACGGATGAGCTTGGTTGGTTTGATGTCAATATCATATTCTTGGACCTTGGCCACCGGGTTGCCTCTCTTGATCCAAATTCTGCTATGTGAGAATTGACTTAACAGTTGTATCTGGTACCAACACCATGGAGTGAGAGTTAAGAATGTAAAAACGAAACTGCTTGACAGCTTTAACCACTGCAAAAGCATGTTTTTCCATTATGGTGTATTTTAACTCATGATCTTTTAGAATATAGCTCATAAATGCAATTGGGAGTTCGTGCTCATTAGAATCTTCCTGAGTCAAAACAACAACCAAGGTGTTATCTGTGGTGTAGCAATAGATAATGAAATCTTTGCTGAAATCTGGACATGCTAAAACAGGAGTTTTAGCAATGGCTCTTTTAATACCTTCAAAGGCTTCTTTCCCTTCAGGAGACCAACCAAACGTTTGTTTGCCTTTCATCATTTGGGAGATATTCAAAGTTAGCTCTGCAAAATCAGGGATGAACCTTCTCAGAAAGTTGATCTTACCAAAGAAAGAGTGCACGCCCTTTTTGTTGGTTGGAAGAGGAATTTGCTGAATAGCTTGAACTCACTCAGGATCGATTTTTATACCATCTTTGGAGACAACGTGCCCCAATAATTTCCCCTCTGTGACACAAAAGACAGATTTCTTAGGATTCAAAGAGATCCCATGTTCTCTACATCTCAAAAGAACTGTTTCCAGATGCTGAAAATGATCGGCCCTTGTTTTAGAATACACAGTCAAGTCATCAAGGTATACAACAATACACTTCCCTTTCAAACTTCCAAAGGCTAAGTCCATAGCTCTCTGAAAAGTAGCACCGGCATTAATGAGCCCAAAAGGCATTCTTTTGTAAGCAAAGGTACCCCAAGGGGTAGTGAAAGCCATTTTGTGTTGATCTGTAGTATTAACTTCTACCTGGTTATATCCCGAGAATCCATCAAGCATAGACAACATTTCGGATCCTCGTTACTGCTTGCAAGACCTGATCCATCATAGGTAAGGGATAATTATCTTTCAAGGAAGCTTGATTAGATTCAAGTCAACATAGATAGGAATCTCACCATTTTTCTTTCTAACAGGCACAATATTGGCAATCCATGTTGAATGATGGATAGGAAAAATGATTTTGGCTTTCAACAACTTCTGTATTTCTTGAAAAATGGTGTCAGCTATTTTAGGATTGTATGCTCTCGCTTCGTTTAAAAGGCTTAATCCCAAGTTTGAGAGGGATAAAATGTTGCATCTCCTTTGGTTGGAAAGCTTTAAATCTTCATAGGAATAAGCAAGAACATCCTTATACTTCTTTAAAAGATCAATTACCTTCTTCCTCTCATCTGGTGTGCAACATTTTCCAATGTTCATGAGTTTAGGGTCAGTAGAACTCCCAATATTAATTTTTTCATATTCAGCTGATTGTTGAGGTCCAGTAGAAGCTCTAGACTTTACATACCTGTCGTGTTTATCAAACAATTCCTCTAAACTCACCAATCCTTTTGGAATCTTGTTTCCCTTGAGTTTGATACATCCATCCTGATCCGCTTCTTCTTCTTGGGTGGCTTCTTTGTCAAAGGGCACACTTTCACGAGGCAAATTGTCACTTCCTTCAAAGTACAACTGTTCAAAATTATCCTTGAGTTCTAAGAAAGAAAGCAAGTGTTGATCATCATTGAAAACTTTCCAGTTACTTGTATTATCAGGTACACTAGGTCGATGGATCATCTCAATGGTGAACTTATCTTGAGAAAATTCAGGATGAGGTATGAGCAGTGACCCTGAGACTGCTAGTGAATCAGCCCTGGTATTCTTCTCCCTAGGTATTGCTTTGATGGAGAAAGCATCAAGAAATTCAATGGAATCCCAAACCTGATTCCTGTAATGTTTCAACCTTCCATTTTTTACCTGGAAGAGGTTTCTAACTTGCTTGACAATCAATTCCGCATCCCCACGAGCTAGAAGATTCTTCACACCCTGTTCTTTTGCCACCTGGAGTCCAAGAATGAGAGCCTCATACTCTGTTGTATTATTGGTATTTTCAAATTGCAACTTGAATGAGAAAGGGTGAAGGCTTCCTTCAGGCGACACCAATATGACACCAGCTCCAGAACCAGCTGAGGAACAACTTCCATCAAACTCTAAAATCCAAACACCATTAGGATCTTTAGGTGACACTTTGGGAGTTGGATTTCTTCAGGAGACATAATCATGTAGTTTTCATGCCCCATATCCTCATAGAGTATTTGTGCTTTGGGATCATCATTTTTTTGTACAATATACTCAGACTGCTTCTTAGGAAACAGCTTCTTCATTTGCCCATTAACAGGTATGAGAGCATGTGACCAATCCATTTGAATTTCTCCACCCACATCCTTACAAAATTTTCTGCTTAGCAACATCCCGTATGAAGGAGGAATATCTCGCACAAGATAGTAGCCAAAACTTTCTTCTCAGGCAAAGCAGCAAAAGCCACTTGTGCATCTTTAATTCTTCCGACCAAGGGCACTTCCTTACTCTCCATAGAGTAACAAGATCCATAAGTGCATGTGAGAGTCAAGCCTAAGGCATGAGCTACTTTAGTAGGCATCACATTGTCTGATGCTCCTGAGTCTATGACGTAATTACTGAGCCTATGGCCAGCTATAAGAAGTGTCACATAGAATGGTTTGATTTTGTCATTGGGTGAGGTGACAGGGCTACCAGATTAGGCTGTGGTGTAGAAGAAGGAGTGGGTAAAAGGCCTTTAGAAGTAGTTTTAGAATGGGAATTGACAAAGTGAATCATTTTAGCAAAAGCCTTGGGATGGGTTTGATAATATTCAGCCTCTGAGATTTGAACCTTAGTCTTTTTCAGTGGTCAATAATATCAAAAGACCCAGAAGTGGATGGGTTATCATCACTTGAGATCCTAGGTTTATCAATTTTAGGGGAAAAAGAAGTAACTTTAGTAGCAGAATTGACAGGACTCACCTTTGGTGTAGATGAAATGGGGATCGGAGATCCTCTTTTTGCAATTACAGGGATAGTTGTCGGCTGCTCCTTAGATTTCTTGGTGGGCTGCATCACTTTCTCCCTTTGATTTGTCTGCTCTCGAGTCATGACAACGTATGATTCGCTATTCATGTCTGCTACTACTTCATCATAATCATCCCCTTCATCAATGCCTTCAATGGTGAAGAAATTAACTCGAGATCCCTCAAGTTCATTTGCTTCATCATCAACCTCTTCAACAAATTCCTCGCAATCTTCATTAACCTCCTCATCCTCTGGTTCCTCAACTTCACAGGTTGCATTGACAGGAACTTTAATAGGAGGTCCTTCAAGCGCTAGCCTTGTTTGAGAAGCAGGAAAATGATTTCTGGGCTGAAAATTCCTCCTTGGAACGTCTACATAGGGAGCATGCTGAGCCAATTGTTTCTTAATGGCAATGAGATCATTTGCAAGTTTTTGTACCAATGGATCAGTATTAGGTCCAGGAGTGGAAGAGGAGGAGAAGCAAACTTAGATTTAGAATGGTCTCTCCTCAACTTCCCGACATGATTAAATCATCTTCAACACTAACAAGAAGAGTTTGATCCTCGGCCAATGTTGCGAGATTAGCTCTTCTCAGTGCATAACTAACTTCAGGCAATTGGGCATTTAGGAAGAAGCATTTTTGAATTTGATCTACAAGTTGAGTATTTGGTGGAATTTTGTTAATCAACCTGTTGAATCGAGCCACAAATTCTCTCATGGGCTCTTTTGATTCCTTCCTTATTTGAGAAATTTGGGCTAGCAAAGCATGCACGTCTTCCACCGGTTTGAAACGGTTTTCAAACCTAGTTCTCATTGTGTCCCAAGCTAGTGATAGCACCGGCCGGAAGGTGATAGAACCAATCAAAGCATTATCTTGTAAAGTCTCAACAAAAATCCTTACGGAGACGTCTTCATGTTCAACTCCCAGAACTCCGCATGCGACTATGAAGGCTGCGATGTGTTCATCAGGATGTACTTTGCCATCGCCTTTGAATTTAGGGAAGTTCTTCCAGTTACCTCTGGGTAACTCATGCAAAGGCTGAGGAAGGGCAAGAGGCCCAACACAATGACCCCAAGGCAATGGTACCGCCATTCTTGGAAAAATGGATTGAAGAGGAACTGAAACACCAACAAGAATCAAAGCTCGAAGATTAGGACTGATTTTCAAGGAATACCACCCGTAGGGATTCTATCTCGGACAGTGGAGTGCTTGTTAAACAAGTATTTCTATTTCTTCTTGTTGAAGGGAAAGGAAAACCCTGTTGTTCCAAAAGCTGAAACTGAGAATCTTCAATACCAAGGGCCCTTCTACCTCGAGTAAAACGTGGAGTCACCGTGATCAAAAGATGATCAATAAATGATTACGTAATCGGAATATGATTCCTCAAACGGAGTCACCAAAAATCGTTGGTCGTCAAATAGGACTTCAAGAAGCAACAAGTGGGACAAGAAGTCCCTCCTCTTTAATGGGAGAGGTTCCCTTATTCAGAAACGAACCTATTTACACATATACAAAGTATGGTTTTCTTGTGGAACTTGGATATTATGAAAGTGTTTTCTATAAGGATCATCAATTACAAAAGGACTGAGGAATGAAAATGCGAGAAAGAGCAGAAAGGCACCATTCAGAATTATAGATGACAGAGTAATTCCTTATGCATGCGAGGGTACAGCGAATTAGAACAAGATCATTTGTATCATATTAAGAAGATGAAATTTGAAAAGACACAAAGTTCTGTAAATAACATCTGCGAGAATACAAAGCTTCTCAGCATAATATAGACAAATGATCTAATAAAAGTAAATGAATAGCTTGGGAATAAAGGAAACCAGATAGACAAAGAATGAAAAGTCCTTTTGTATTGATTTCTTTATGATTTATTTACACTTTCAGAAATAAGCCAAGTTCTTCCTCCTTCAAAATGGTGAGGAGAGGCCATTATATAGTTTACAAATTAGTTACTCTCGGTAACTACTTCTTTTAACTAAAGATTAGTTAAAGGGTTGCTAATCGCAATACCCCAACTAATTACAACAAATCCGAGAGAAAGAATGGGAAGAGAAGAGAAGAATTAGGAGAAGAAGACAGGTGCTTATGACTGGGAGGGACCCACCGACTTTAAGATCCACTGTCTGAATCTCTTCAACGCCTCGGCTATGTCTCTGCCACGTGGGACTGATGTGTTGGTGGTAGACTGAGTCCAAAATCCGAGGCACTTCTCCATTTCCTTATCGAACTCGACATGAGTATGATAATCTTTATTTGCTTCTTCAATGGCAGATTGAAGAGAACAGATCTCCTTCATTTTTTCTTTGGAAATGGAGCTTTCCTTGAATAGATCCCCTTTGACAAAAGCTCTGAATTGAGCTTTGATTTCTTGTAAGGAGAGAGGCACACCAGAAGTCTCATCCTGAAGATGGCAATGTATATCTTTGAAAGCAGATACAACTAGTGTTTTGAAGGCCTCACCCTTCTGCCAACTATTCCTTAATTCTCCCAAAGCCTCCTCCAGGACCTTGATCTTCCATTCCACGCTGTAGACCCAGGACTTTGACAAATTATCCTTTGTATCCTCGAAGACTTTGCTTGCCATCAAAATATTTTCATCTATTTGTCCCATGAGGTGGAGGTCTACTATGCAACTACTCCAAAGTTTAAGTTCTTTATCAATGCTCCCAATAGTGGAGGAGAGCTTCTGTTGCAAGTTGTTCACCTTCCCGTGGAGTTTGAAAGCTTCATCAATGAAGTTCAATCCCACAACAAGCATATCATCCACCATGGCCTCCATAGCTCTGCCATAGATGGAATACTTGTGCATATCTTTGATACTCTGTACTTCATCTTGGCTCAAAATTACAGGTGGTGGAAGAGTAGTCAATGGGGTAGGGTCCAAAACTTTGTCCTTGGACAAAAGAGATTTGATGAAACCTGTAAGAATTTGGGCTTGTTCTTCCAACTGTTCTATGGTTTTCTGCCCTTTCTCTACCCTCCCAATGACTCTGGTAACTATTTCCTAAAGATTGTGGATCTCACCTTCAGGGGTAGACTCTCCCATGGGAATTCTTGAGAGCTCAAGATCAGACGCTTGCAAATCTTGTTCTGGCTTGTCTACCATAGGCTTGGCTATCTCTAGGAATTGCTGGCCTTGAGCATCAGACACTATCCTGGAGGTAATTCTGGCTTTTTTGGCGCGAGAAGGAGGAGTAGTGCCTAACAAGGCTACCACAGCATCAAAATTTGGTCCTGAGCTCCGGAGGAAGACTTTCTCTTCTATCGCCGACAAGAGGCTGCACCCATGCAAAAGAGGAGGAAGAAGCAGGTGGGGCAAGAGGACCAAGAGACAGAGAACTCATGGTGCCCAAGGTTTGTACTGCTGTTGCCTCGAGTTGAGATATGAGTGGAGCGCTTGAGGCAACTAGTGCAGAGGAATCAAAAATGCTTGGAAGTTCAGTGCTCGACTTCTTTGTTTTTATCCATTACAGGCTTCAGGGGAACTTGCAGGAGCTGGCACTTAACTCTCTTCACTTTCACTAAGAACAATAATGTTCTCTGGTCCCGAAGGAAATTCTGCATGCTTTCTCAGGGGATCTTCTTCCACAGGCTCCTTCTTAACTTCTTTGAACTTCTTCTGATACACCTGGGTGGATGAGGAAGGAGTAGAGACTGCAGGTCCTTGAGTTGACAAGGCAGGAGGGGTTTACACAGGTGCTTCTGATCTGGGAGTTGATGCTTCCCTCCTTGGAGTTGAAGCATCCTTATAGGAGGATTCCCCTGAGTGCCTCCTAAGCTCACGGACTTTCCTATCAAACCAAATCTTGGTCCTAACTAAGACTCGGAGCCAGGATTTCAGCCAAATCATCTTTCTCCTTTTTGAACCAATCCAAGTCCTCCAAGGGATTGTGTTTGACCACATTGTCATACTCATATGAGTACAGGTCAGAATTATCATCTTGAAGCCCTTTAGGAACTTGGTACAAATTGAGTTCATGAATCAACCGCAGGAAAACCTCGCCATAATGCCTTCTTCTCGGCTTCAAAATCATCGCATAGTCAGCCCAATAGTCCTCTGTGTCTGCCCTATGATGATAGGTTATCTTGATGTTCCGCTCAATAAAATTTTCAAGTCAAAGAAATTTCGGGCCTAAAGAAATGGATAGTAATGGGAGCTAGGGCCCTTTCTATATTTTGTGCATCCGTGGTTGTTTTGCAGTGTAATTTCCCAAAGAGATGGGGAAGTGCAAACCAAGTAATTTTCTTGTCACTTTGCAGGTTCTATGAAATTTGTCCAATTACCTCCACACTTCTATCAAGGCCATCTTGTCATTGTAGAACATAGGAGCTTGAGAGGAGTGCTCTCATACAAAGAAGCTTTCGATATAGGAAAATTTTCTAAATTGGATAAAATAAGCACCGTAGTGCGATATCAGACTCATGGCTTCATCAGAAAATCTTCTCGTTGTGTCACTCTCAAGAAGCTAGACAATGTACATGGTGAAAGCATCATTCACCCTTCAGAAATTGCGATTGCTTTGGTCTCTAGGTGAATCTGCGGGTAAAGAGGCATACACGGGGTTATCCTTGTGAGCATCGATGTATGAAAAGCCAAACCATTGCCTCGATGCTGCTAGAGTATACATCAGGTATGAAGTCATATAGAATTTCTTCGTTTGTTATACATTAGACAGCTGCTCCGCTAGGTTCATACTGATGATCTCTGCCCAGTTGATATTCTGAGTTCCCTCGCACACCATATTGATAAGCGGGCACATCCAGAAATGGAACTCATTTGTAGAGGGTAAACCCATGACCCGAGCAAGAGGATTATGAAATCCGACAATTCTTCATTGAAATCCACACGGAAAAGAGTCTTGGACAGACGAGATGCCCCCTTCTTAGGGTTTTTTAGCCAGGACTTTGCCACCCGCGCCTTATAGTTATCACTGTCTTGATTGAAAAGGGCTTGTGCTTGATTCTAGGAGATAACTATAGCATGGTCCATTTCTAGAATCCTTAGTGCAGTGCTAATGGTAGCAGCGTCAATTTTGGCGATGAGCTCCCCGTGCACATTTGTCAATTCACTCGAATCAGGGTTGAAATGAGATCCGCATGAGAGCACTGTGTCTGCGTATTGCACCGAGATAGGGAAACCACCAGTGAAAGCTAGACCGCTGTCATGAATCATCTACGCCATCGGTGAAGGGTTCACGTCTGTCATCCTTGTCCAAAAATCTCCAAAGTCAAGGTGGCGAACTTCACTATCCCCGATATCGGGAACGGCGGACTCGAGTGGTGAAATTTGTTCCTGCCCCTGGAATTTGATCTTCATGTTGATAGTAACTCTGAGAGAGTAGAGCTGCAAGCTAGACTTGGGATGGAATTATAGGGGGAATGGATACGCGCGCAGGAATTTTGGTTGTAAGGGTTTGAGCAATAGATAGCATGAAAGTAGTGTGCAAAAATGCATAGGGGTAGTTTCATTATATAGCCGTTTAGGAGAGAGAAAGGCAATAAATGCGCATTAAATACATATCTACCAAATTGAAAAGCAAGATATTCAGGTAGAGCGGGAAAAATTAGCACGAATGGCACTTGGTTCATTTGGGACACGAGGGACGCGAAAGCGCGAAGTACGCGGTTCGGCCGACTCGGGCTGTGAGGAAAAGATGCACAAATGCTTTTGGGACATGCGGGATGAAAGTACGTGGAATACGCGACTCGGGTGAATCGAGCGAAAAGGGAACAGCGGGTCCGGAAGAACTTGGGACATTTGGGACAAAAGTACACTAATACGCGACTCTACCAATCGGGTGAAAATGGAACAACCGGTCCAAGTGAACTTGGGATATTTGGGACAAAAAGTTCGACAGCCCGAAAAGAACAGACTTTGTAAACCTGCCGATCGGGGAACAGAGGCCTAATTGAACTTGGGACACGCGGGACAAAAATGTCCGACAGCCCGAAAAACACACAAAATGACCCAAAATGCAGATTTTCCCAATTTCTTGACTTTTCACATTATCAGTACAATAGAAAAGACACTTAACCTCAAAATTAATTTTTCAACCACTTAAAAGCCGGTGAATTTTGAGTGGACAACAGGTCAACTAGAGGCTAGGATAAGCTTTGAAGCTTTACCGAGACATTGTGGAGGAAAGTGGGGTGATTTTGAGTGGTCGTAAGAGGGTTTGAGCCAATACTATGGTATATTAATCAAAACAAGGGCAAAATAGGCTTAATTGGCTAATAATCACTATTGTTTGTTTTGAAGAGGATTTTAATTACGATTTGTCGTAAAGTGGCATCGTGAATGTGAACGGGATTGGCCAATCAACAATGTGTTGTTACTTGGCCAATGTGGTAAGAAACATTAGTTAATTAGCGGAAATCACTAATTATAACACAAATGGTAAGAATGAGAGTAATTTGTGTGCATTTGGAAATAAGATTGCAAAAGTGGAATTTAAGTTTCTACATTTGCCCCTATTTGAGGTGAAGTAAGTGACTTCTCTTCAAATATAGTAGACAAACATAAACAAGTAAATTTTTGAAGAAAAAATAGTAGAATGAAGGATGCCCCCTCGAGTGTCGATGGGGTGATAGAAGAAGTCAATCGATGATCGAAAATATGATTGAAATGGATAGAAGAAATAGGATAGAATGGGTGCAAAACCCTTGGTTATTTAGAAGGGAAAAGGATAGGGATAAACATGGTTGTTTATTTCCTAGGTGATTTGGAAGAAAAATTAGTAGTGATAATAAATGATAATGGAGAAGAAATGAGAATGGAGAATATAGGACAAGCCCAATCTTTGCATCCAACCTTTCAATAAGCAACTTTTTTGTATCATTTTCCCCTAGATCTACATCATCGGCCTTTATTAAAATAAACAAAAGTGTAAGATAACATGAAAAGCTAAATTACTAACAATTTTTTACTGCTAAAAATATGTAACTATATGCAACATACATAATGCAATGCAATACAAGAAAGTAAAATGATATTTAGCTCCATGCAACATACAAAATGTAATACAATATGAGAAAGTAAACCAACTAACCTAACAGAGAAAAATACAATCACACATACTCAAACAAACAACATTTAACATAGTTGCACCAATGTTTTTGTTATCAAGTTGTGGTTCCCAAATGTTCTGTTGTAATGACAAAGGTTTAAAATGGTGCCCCAAGCAAGGATACATATGAGGGGATAATGGAGGACACAAGTAGTCCCACAGAAAAGCTTTCGTGCACTATGACATAGTCTCTAAGCAACTCTATTGCACAGAGTACCAACGTAGTAAGTAGCCTAGCTTTTGTTAATGGAGGTAGATCACAATGATCCGCAAGTCATTTGAGACCCGAACAAGCAAGAACCATAGAAAGATGTTTTTGTAAGACATATTTTGATGTTCAAGGAGAATGCAATTGACATAAGTCTTAGCTGCGTATATGTTGTTTACCTTTTTGTAAAATTTTAAATTTTTACAATTTTTTGGATTTTTAATGATTTTACCAATTTTTGAAAAAAAATTGATTGTTTTATTTTTATTTTTATGGAAGAAAATATTATAGAAGAAAATAACAAAGTTGTGAGACAATGTTAAAAGTAACCGTAAGGCAAAAAAATGCCCCAAGTAGTAGAAAAGACCTTCCGAAGCAAAAATATACCCTAGTGTAGTGAAAACGTGCAAAATAAATATATACTAAAAATAAATATTGTGGCAAGTGTTCAAAGAATTTTTAGAAGAAAAACGGTGGTTTCAGGGCACTTTAGGGGCGAGAAACACGTTGTAAGGTAAAAATGGGTATATAAGCCATCGTGGCAAGTTATTTACCACATTCACTTACCATTTTACTACTGATTTGAGCTCTGACCTATGAGAGGAAATGGTGAGAGTACCGAACCGGAGGCACCGTGTGGACCACGTGAGGGACTACATGCGGCTCCCAGTGGATGGACCACAGGTGCAAAAATTGCTCTTTTTACCCTCGTTTTTCAAAGTATTTAATTTTTGGTTAAAATGCATGTTTTTAAGGGAAAATTTAGGGCAAAAAGAGGGGGTATGCCTATGTTGGTGGCTACATGGGTGCCCATCCACCTATGCATAACCCAACGCGCCTATGCATTAGTGTAGTTTTAGCATGTTAAAATTTTAGTTATGTGGGGGCGCCTATGGTGCATGCGAAGTGAGCATATACGTAATTGGCAAAAGAAATGTGTGGGTGCTATGCCCTTAGCAATGCACCCTTGCCTTTGTTTTCTCTTTTGTTGGTATTTTTGGTTTTTTTTACCTTGGAGCATGAGCACACATGTGCCAATGCACAAGAGAATGCACCTACGCCGAGAAGAGTGTGCCTACGCATCTAGGCTAATGAGAAGAAGGGAGAAAATGTGCCCATGTTGAGAAAAAGGTGCCCATGCTTTGGGGAAAATGCGACTCCTGTGGAGGAAAATGCGCCCTTGTGGAGGAAAAGGTGCCCACGTTGAAGAAAATGTGCCCATGTGGGAGAAAAGGCACTCATGCATGAGGAGGTGCATTGGTGCACTCAGGGGTGCGCCCATGCACAAAAGACAATTTTAAATTGTTTTTTTAGAGAAAACTAAGGTTTTAGAAAACCCTAGGTGGAAGAAATAGATGAATTATAGAAAAAAATACAAAGTAGAATAGAAGACAAAGATCATAATAATTGACCTGATTTATTCCGCAAGTGGATTTTGGACGCATTTAGTGACGTGGGAGCGACATGTGTGACTCCGGGGCCTACGAGGCGAATTTCAAATGCTAGGACTATATTTTCTTGGAGATTACCCTGGAGGTAACATGTTTATCCTAAATAGCGCGTATGCCACTTATTACCTTAGATCACAACTCGCCTTTGCCACTTTGCTTTGAGAGATGGAAAGCCGAGAGTCAAACTTTCCAACTACCTACCGGGTAAGATGAGTACTACATTGGAGGATGTTTAGAGAACCTATGAGTTCTTATTCGGTGGTCATTTGATTATATACTATGGTCGTTAGGACCGGATTGAGTGATATACAGCCATGACATTTGGAGTGACAGATATCCCTCTTGGGGTATGCTAGTTTTGGTTAGGAGGTGCATGGCCGATCCATGGCTAGGATGGGTCCCCGTATATTTATTAGCTCTTGTCAACGACATCCGCTACCCGATAAGACTAGTGCATGATTCCCTATGGTTCTCATTGGAGTGATTCGTGACCTACTTCAAGGAGAGATGTATTGTTGGGGTTAGTGTATACTAGCTCATTTATACTTTGATTTACACTTGATAGCCTATCATGGACAAAGGTTAGTGGGTCATGCCACGTTATTATAGATCCAAGCCTGGGATCATATTGTGATAGGCCGCCACTGCAGCAGAGCTTTGATAGCTCAATTTTTAGAGAGCCTTCTCTCATGGGTTGGGTTCCAAATGGAGATGACATTCATAGCCACATGGGGGACATAGACTATTATAGGTGAGAGTTTGACGAGGTACATCCTCATATGATCACATGACAGCCATACATGTTATACCATTGGCCTCAAGATGCAGTTGAGTTGAGTACAGTGCATTAGATCACTTCATCATTGGGAGCATGAGCTATATCTGGAGTGGTACAGGGTGGACAGGGTCCGTCAGTTTGGTCTCATTCAGGGGATTCTTGGTGATGAGATGTGGTATGCATGCCGATATAGAGAGATATTCCACATGGGACCCAAATTAGGTTGGGTCGAGCTCACACGAGCTTTTTATAGGTGGTTCCACAGCCTTGGGTACATGGGCACAGATAGTAGATCCAGGACTACCCCAGATTATACAATGTGGTATGCGACAATGCTGCCACGTAGATTGACCATACCACATGAGGTATTGGAGACAAGCGCAATGGGGACAGGCCCAGATCCATAAGCATAGGTATAGGCATAGACCCAAGCGAGTCCAGTCCACAGAGAGGCATGCATATAGGGGTACCAGTGACAACAAGTGCTTAGTAAAACAACATGTCTTAGTAAAACATGTAGTGATATAAGCACCTATTTCACCCCCTCACATGATTCCATGACACAGTCCACTAAGAGGTGGAGGAGATGGTGGGGGTGGTGAGGATATGGAGGAGGATACTCATGATATACATGATATACCAAATATACATGATACAAGGTTGGTGGGTAGGTGGTTTCCTTGAAGCAAAAATTACAACAAGTGACAACTATACTGACTCCATATGACAATCGAGAGGATCATGCCATTCCCCAAAGAGACCAAGGCTATCGTAAATGACGATCAACTTGTGATAGAGTGAGATCAAAGCTAGGACAGAGAGATGACAGAGAGACTTAGATATCGGTGATAGCGAGATAGTCTATACAGCTACAGGCAGAGAGGGATCATGTTATTATGAGAGAGTTTAGATGATAGCAGAATAGCCTACATGTACATGCAGAGAGGGATCAGGCTATAGCAAAAAGGACCCAAGTGATGGTGAGTGTTATCAAGTGGTCATCAAAGCATAGATTGGGTCTGCAGACATAGCCGAGTTACGGGAGAGTGCAATGCTCTCTGCAGTTATCCTCAACATCTGGGCTATCGGATATACTAGCGGATACGATGAGAGCTAGTGGTGAGGCTTCTTATTACAAGGCATTATACCACCAATCCATTCTAGAGAGACAAAGGCTACTCCTTTTGATCGGTTAGATATCAAGCGAGCCTAGTTATAGATCCCGAGAGGACTTCATGATCAGCTAGATCAGTCCAGAACCTATAGTGGAGTAGAGTGGAGCGGCCTCTGTAAGACCATCACATCAGCAACCTCCTCCTCAGGGCCCTAGGCTAGGCAGTCCCACGGAGAGGGTGAGAGTCGTGGTTGACTCTCTTATTGATGTACTAGATGTATTTTTTTGGTGTATCGCCTCGATATGAAGGCATACTTTTCTATGGATGTATATGTACTATTTTTATCATGCCTCATGATGAAGGCATTTTTGTTGTACAGATGTATGTTATATAGTTTTTATTATGCCTCGTGATGAAGGAACTTTTTGTATAGATGCCCATGATGGCTCATTATATCAGATGTACTTTTGAGACACACTATTTTGTACATGGACATTTATATTTTTGATGATGTATGATGATAGATGGATTACTGATGTATCACATGTTGTTTATGAGATATCATGTTTAATTTGTATGTTTTTAAATTTGTATCACATGTTAGATTATGAGATAGCCTTAGCTAATGTCATATTGTATGTTGATGAGATACTTTGAGTAAAACATGTTTTTATTTTTGATATTGGTGTGGGGGTAGATTTGTGATCATGCACAACCCCTCTTGCCCCATTGATGATACGGTACTTGATGATTAGCTTTAGCATACATGTATGATGTAGACTTAGCATTTATTGATATATGATGTATAGATGTGATGGGTTTATGTGATATGATGATGAAATGATAACAACAATGTACAAGTAAACACAACAAGCACAAGTTAAACAAATCTAATCAAAACAACACATTTATTTACAAGTATGTAAGATAAAATGAACTCAATGCAATGCACTACAAATTAAAATAACATTCAATCTAAGTAAGCAAGTGAATCCAATTTAAAGTACACAATACGAAAAAGCAATGCAACTAAAAACCATACAAACTAGCAACTAAAAGTAAGCAAACTACTACTTTGTTTTTGTGGGACATTTTTGTTGTTTTTGGGTATTATCTCTAAGACAATTTTCTATTGTTTTGGAGTTTTCAAAAGTTATACGAATGTTTTTGATGTTTTCTAAGTAGTTTTCCGAAAGCGAACGTGTAAGGAAATGAAGAAACGTGGATGCCCCCAGTATTAGATGGGATGTACAAGGGTAAAATGCCACGTATTATATGCCATAAGTGATGTTGCAGAGTTTCCCCCAACGTGAGATGGGTTCATTCAAAGTTAAATTCTCCGCATTCACAAGGTAGGATTAGTTGGATCAGGGAAAAGAAGGATAGGCTCACAAGGGACTCAGACAAAGGTAAAGACCAGCTTAGGACAAAGCTTTCATACTCCTAAACCTGAAATTCTTGTGAACAATGGACCCTCCCTTGGTGTCGAAACCGTTTTTCACCAAAGGACTTGTCCAAAGTGCCACCATTGCATGGTTTTCACTATTGGATGTACCTATTTATTTTTCTTTTTCTTTTTTTTCTATTTTTTGATTTTTGATATTTTTAGAGACCCCATACTTAAGCATAGAAGCACTTAAGATGCATTACATTCATGGGTTCTCGAAGCTCTTGGCAATCGAATGGGCTAGCTTATAGGCACCTGACCCGAACTTGGTAACCACAACATATGGTCCCAACCAATTGGGTTCAAATTTCCCTTTCTTTTCACAATCCTTATTGGTGTTCTTTGATTCTCTTTTAACACCAAGTCCCCTACCTCAAATTGACAAGGTATGACTCTTTTATTGTAGCTTCACCGCACTCGATCCTGATACACTTTAAGGTGATTGAGAGTGTGAAGTATTTTCTTGTTTAATAGCTCCAACTCTGTCATTCGAGCTACTTTTTAGTCCTCCTCTTCATTCAGGTAGTCCCTTAGCTCAATACACAAAGAAGGGATATCGATCTCTAAAGGTAGTATGACTTTAGTGCCAAATACTAAGGAGTATGGAGTGGCACCTATGGGGTGTGGATAGATGTTCTAAATGCCCAGAGGCGGAGTGAATTTGTAGATGCCAATCACGGCCTATCTTGTTCACCATCTTCTCCATAATGTGAATTAGGGTTTTATTGGAAGCCTTGGCTTGCCCATTACCTTGAGGGTAATAGGGGTCGAGAACTTAAGGGATATTTGAAAGTGTTTACAAAGTGCTTTCACTGTCTTATTCTTAAATGGCTTACCATTATTAGTGATAATAGCCAAAGGGATACCGTATCGACAAATGATATGGTTCATGATAAATTTAGAGATTTGGGCACCTTCAACATAGGTGAGAGGAACAACCTCTACCCATTTCATAAAGTATTTAGTTGCAGTAATGATGAATTTATGACCATCTGAAGAGACAGGGTTAAGTTTCCCTATTAGATCGAGACCCCACTTTGAGAACAACCAAGGGTTGTGACAGGCTACAAGGATTGCATCGGTGGCGCATGTATCAAGTTGTCATACTTTTGACAATCCACACACTTCTTCACATGGTTACAATAGTCATGCTCCATGGTAGGCCAATAGTAGCCTACTCTAAGTATTTTCTTTGTAAGTATGATCCCATTAGTATGAGCCCCGCAAATGCCTTTGTGCACCTCTTTAATTACTTGGATAGATTCATTCAAACTTAAACATCACAAACAGATTCCCATCGTAGCCTCGACGGAAGAGGGTACCCCCAAGTAGGGTATAGCGGGCTATACATTGGATGAGGGTGTGTTTTTCAGCATGGGAAATGTTAGTGGGAAAGGTTCCATCATGGAGGTAATTAAATATTTCAGCGTACCATGGGGAAAAGGGACCAACAACATCACAAACCATATAGAATCTGGTATGTTATATACCAGCGTTCTTAGATTTTCTACGAAGAATGGCATATCATTATTCCCTAGCGGAATACTCAACGTGTGGATCCTACCGTAACCATAGCATCATCTACTCTATTTTTTTCTCTTGTTATTTTCTCAAAGAACTCCTTCAAGGAATTGACCATTCTTTTATATGGAAGTAGCTTTTCGTCCTTGACCTTGTATTCATCGTGACATGTTTGATAATGAGCATTGAATCACCAATGCAATTAACCCATTTGATATCCCACTTGATGGCTAGCTTCATCCCTACGATGAGAGCTTCATACTCCACTATATTATTCGTGCATGGGAATCCAAGCTAGAATTTGGGAATCAAGTCTCCCATAGGAGTGATTAACACAACTTTGGCACCTAAACCATGAAAGGTAAAGGAACCATCAAAGGATATATTACTCTAGGTACATGATAGATGCATGTAGTAGTTCCAAACTTAAGGGTTCGGTACACTCGTAGTGGAGCTCCTCGCTAGTTGATTTGCTAAGACTTTTCCTTTACGACTTTTGATGCACATACTCAATGTGAATTCACTTAACAAGATGATCTAATTAGCCATCTTTCCAATTAGGGTGGGTTTTGATAGTAAGTATTTTAAAGGATCGACCTTCGAAATAAGCTTGACTTTATTGTTGAGAAAATAGTGGCGTAGCTTTTGGAAAGAAAACACTACAGCTAGGCAAGCCTTTTCAATATGTGGATAGTTGAGCTCATATGTTATCAATGTTCTGCTCAAGTAGTATACAACTTTTTCTCTCTACTCTTTATCATACTGGGCCAATAGTGCCCCAATTGAAAAATGTAGAGCAACAAGGGTTCTCCTACCATGGGTGGCATGAGAACAAGGGGTTTAGCCAAGTATTCTTTTTAGCAAAGAAAATTTTGTTGTTGTTCTAGCCCCTAGGTAAAATTAACATCTTTCTTAAGAAGATGTGTGAATGTATGACACTTGTGCTAGTTGTGAAATAAACCTTTTGATGGCTTGAATTTTCCCTTGTAAGCTACACAATTGTCTAATATTCTTAGGAGGATGCATCTCTTGTGATGTCTCGTGACCTTTGTGGGGTCTACCTCTATTCCTCTCCTTGACATAATGAATCCTAGTAATTTCCCAAATAAAGCACACCAAAGACACACTTCTTTAGGTTAAGGTAGACTTTGTAGTCTCTTAGGCATTGAAAGATACACCACAAAATCTCTGGGTGCTCCTCCCGAGTTCTATATTTAGCTAGTATATCATCTACGTAATCTTCCATGATGTCACTTATCATGTCATGAAATATTACAATCATCGCCCACTAATATGTAACACCTACATTCTTAAGGTTGAAGGCATAACTTGGTAGCAGAATGTTCCCCATGGGGTTGTGAAAGTTGTCTTGTGTTGATCTTCCTCTGTAATCTTTATTTGATTATAACTTGAGAAGCCATCCATGAGTGATAACATCTCATAACCAATAGTAGAATCGATGATCATGTCGATGTTAGGGAGAGGAAATTCATCCTTGGGACAAGATTTGTTAATATCTCTGAAATCGGTACACACTTTGATACCGAATGGATTTTTCTGAACTGGTACCACATTAGAAATCCACTTTGAGTAGTCGATAGGCCTGATGAATCCTACTTCTAATAACCTTTATAGCTTTGCCTTTACTAGTAAGGCAACATGAGGATGCATCTTCCAGAGATTTTTTTGATGGGATTGGAATTTGGGTGCACAACAAGATTGTTCACCACTAAGGCAGGATTAAGTCCTAGCATGTTAGCATAAGACCAAGTGAAGATGTCTACATACTCTCTCAAAAGTCCTGTAAATTTTTTTTGCTCTTGAGTTGAGAGTGAAGCTCCCAACTTAACTATCCTAGTAGATCCTCCGTGTCGATGTTAACATCTATTATATCTTCCACTAATAGCTTTGACTCATCCTCCATGCGCATAGGATCGGGAGGGAGATTGAGATCTTCCTCTACCAAAGGTGGTTTAGGGAGATCCTCATCTTTATATGGGTACACTATATTTTCCATAGGTTTTTTCTGTTTGTTTGTCCACAAGCGCCTTGAAGATGTTTTCATTATAGGACTTCCCTTTTTTCTTTCTCGCAAGGTTTTTCTATAGAGTTATTGTCCTTGCTCAATTTTTTACTTAAGTGTCCACATAATTCTACCTCCTCTCCAAAGTACACACATGCATTGAGTTGAATGGAGAAGCCTTTCTTGTGATCATTTCTTGGAATGTTATCTTTGATGCCCAGGAACTCACCAATAGCCTCATCATTTTGAAACACATCAATAGGTACGTGTTTTTGTTGATCCCAATTCATAAGTGATGGGTATATGAGGTTTAATTTTTGAGTTATAGGGGATACGGCGGGTGTAACAAGGGTTATGGTAAGGATATCCATGTTAGAGAATAGGTTCGTAGAGGCGAGGTCTTCGTAAAGACTACACCGGGAATTTTTTTGCTTTCATTTTGGAAAAACTATCCTCACTCTTAAGAAGCATACTCATTATATGAAGGGTGAGACTCATATAAATGGACACCAATACCTAATTTACCCATTATATGACAAGGTATTGGAAGAGCTTCTAACGAGACCTTGTTCTTGGCGGCCGCAACCACGTCCTTGATATCTCATAGTAAGCATGATTTTGTTAGGAATAACATACCTAGATGACTTGTAACACAAAGCCATTTCATCATCTTGAGGATGAAATATAATATCGTTGAGGATTATTTCATCTTCTAAAGAAGCCACCTAGAAGTGAAATTTTTGAAGGGGAAATTCTCCCTTGATCTTTGGAATTTATAACACGGTCTACCCCATGCTTGGGCTGATAGATGTTTTGAACCATAAGGGCTTGCGTTGAAGATTATACTCTCCACAATCGTTGTTGATGACTTTCATCTCCCACGTAGAAAAAGGATATTTTGATGTAGATGCACTATTATCACTGGGAGTCAGGGTATCTAGATCCACTCGTGAAGTGAGGGCCTTCAACTAAACAGGACACCAATTTCCGTAGAGGGACACTCATAGATGGTAGGAAAATAGCCCGACAATGCTCTATAATGAGAAAATGGTTAGGGATCCCCTTGTATAGTAAGTGTCTTTCCTTCATACTGCAACTTTAGACACTGATGATATGTTGATGGCATGACCTACATGGCGTGAATCCATGGGTGACCGAGAAAGATGTTGTAAGGGAGCTCTAGGTCCAAGACATGGAACTTTGTATCATGGGTTATGGGACCAAATTCCAATGAGAAAGTGATCATTCCAGCTAATTTTCTTTCTTCATTGTCATACGCCTTTATGGTGATGACCTTTGTCTCCAAATCAGCTTCTGTGTAACCTAGTTGACAAACTAGTTTAAGAGTACAAATGTTAAGACCTGATCCGCCATCCACAAGCACTCTCTTGACCTTCTTATGCTTGATTATTACCTCAATATGTAAGGGTAGGTTATGGGAGGGATTTTTAGTTAAGGCTTCTATCAGACTGAAGGTTATGTGTCTTGCAGGAGCAATTTGTGCTACCATGGCCTGTAAATGCATTGGGTCAACATCAATAGATACTCCTAATCCCTGTAGGGTTTTGCAAAGTATATCCTTATAGGCATTAGAAATTTTTAGAAGGTATAAGATTGAAATCTTAGTTGTAGTCTTCTCTAGTTGATCTAACACATCATAATGACTCTCTTGAGGAGGAGGGAGAGTAGGTTTTGAGATAACAAGGCGAGACCTTTGTATTGCCACAATGCACTCTCTTGTTTTAATTCTAATCGTATTGATTTTCTTAGCAAGTGGATCAACACAACCTATCAAGGCATCAAAATGGTCTTTGTTTGACACATAGTTAGCATTCTTATTCTGAGAAGATTTTCCCCAATTCCGCTTTTTCTTTTCTTCATGATGGGAAACGACTCTTTGAAGATCCCTAAGTTTATGTTCGGAGATTTGTTAGTGGTAGCAGATTCTACTTCTATATCACCATTGTCGACTAGGTCTTGAATGTAGTGTTTTAATCTTAAACACTTGTCATTTTTGTGACCCTTTATGGTGAAATACGCAAAATTCATTATCTCTAAACCATGATGGTTTAGGTGCATCGTCCTCGTAGGGTTGTGTTTTAGGGTACTTAACCATGTTAATAACCTCTAACTACTTTAGTATGGATGATATTGATTCTAGATAGAGGTGTGAAAGTATGACGTTTATACTCGTAGGTGGATTTCCCTTTGCAAGCTTCAAAGGTGCATGGTTCTAAATGGCTTGTACTCGCTTAGAGTCTACTATCCCATCACCAATGACATTTTTGTTCTTATTATGAACAAACTTTGGTTTTTCATTAGATTTGGAATCGTTATGATCATGGGAGAAAGGTTTTAAAGTCCCCCTAGCTAACAACGCTTTTTAATTTGACTCCCTTTTTTATTACCTCTTTGAATGTGTTGCCACAATGCATTTACAAGTGGAACGTAATGTATGGATGGAGGTTGGGAAAAATATTCTTATCAACTGTTTTTTGGGTATGGAGCAAGGAAAGTGGCTAGATAATCCTCTCCATCATTGTAAAAATGCAATGAAGTTTTTGTTGTTTCATTGTTTGGCATTGCAAATATCTAGCATGGTAATGTCACTCTCTATATTAAAAGAAAAGTGACGTACAAAATGTTCATCTAATTTTGGCCATGTGGATATAGATCCCTTGGGGATGCGTATAAACCATTCCAACACCTGCCCTCCTAAACTCTGTGGGAAGAGGCGTATAAGATAATTGTCGCTAAACACAACCTCTTGGCATGCCATATAAAAATATTTAATATGGTCACACGGGTCACCTTTTCCCTTATACTTGTCAAATTTTGGAAAATCAAAGTGTCGTGGGAAAGGTACCTATAGCATGGCCCTATCAAACGGATAAGGGCACAACTCATCAAACTGGTATTTCTTATTGTTACTAGTTTTTCCTTCTTGTAATGCTAGAAGGGCATTCTTCATAGTGGACCACTCTTGATTGAAGAGGGGATCTTGTGTGGGTGGCATAGGCCTATACGAAGGGTTGAATCTAGGTGTATTCCCACCTCTATTCTCTGTGAGAAATTCTTCGTAAGGGTCTTTTCATGTCTCCCATCAAGGAGTGTTTATTGGGAACTCGTGAAACAAAGTTTTTGGTTTTTCCTTCAATATAGCTAAATTCGCAATTTTTGGTTGTTCTTTTTGTATATGCAAATCCAAACTTGCCAATTTGCTAGTGAGGGCTTGGACTTGTTCTTCTAATGTCACCTCTTGAATAGGTACTTCATTATGAGCTTAGTTAGGAGGAGGTTGTGCATGATGAATATGTTCCTCGTTGTCTTCACAAAATATTATAATAACATGTACTTGATAATCATCGTCATTTTCAAACGGTATCTCCTCATTATTTTGTCACGCAGAAGTAGAGGCATGAACTAGGTTTAATATTTCATTAACCAATACGATGGCATCAGTCTACTTCTTCTTATCCTTGAATGATTGTGGAAATGAGAGAAGGATCCACTGTGGAAGGTAACCTAGCTCCTAGTTTGGTGACACGCATAAGAACCTCATGTTTTTTTGAGAAAAGTAATCGCCAAAATTGGCGAGAGGATGCTCTATATTCATACGAGGAGAATCTTTCTCTCCACCACTATGGTTAACCATGAGATTATCCTCTAAAAGAGGGTTATCACCTCAAAATATATTGCTCCTAATCATTTGGGATCCTATTCTCGTAGTAGGCATACTTGAGATAGGAGATATAACACGAAATATTTCCACTAAGGTTTACTAAAAAGGGACCTTAGTCAAATTTTTGTAGCATAACGACGCTAAATCGTCAAAACAAGGTGACTATAGAATAACCAAAAATCAATAGGTCAATGCGAACATATGAACCAAAGAATAAAGATCAAGCTACCCTAACAAGGTAATATATGACACAAGTTCTTCTAGAATAATACAATGACATACAACGCTCAAAATTTAGTCACAACAAATAGTTTACTCCCTAAGATTTTCCTAGATAGGTTTGAAACCAAATAGTGACAACACAATATCACCAGTTAGGTCAATTTTGCTACAAATAAGGCCTAAATGATAAGAGAATGTTGATGTGATCTTCTAACAAGATATACTAAAAACCGTTTCTAAACACTAACAAAGTCTAAGCCTTGTAAAATGGACAATACAACAAGTGCGAGCAACGTAATGACACTATTTGGACACGTAATCAAACTTTGCAAGAAAGTAAGATTTTAGTATCAAAATGGTATTATAGTGATGCTAACAAAGTAACCTCAACACTCATAAAACTCAAGACAAAGCTAGGGTGTAAAAACTATGTCTAAGTATAACAAGAAATTGCTATGTGTGCGAAGCAACAGTAACACTACAATATAGAGATTTAGGACTAATTTCACAATGGAAACAAGACGTAAATATCTCAATTATATGGCTATAATGCGGGAAACGTAACAACTCAAAAGAAGACAAAGATGAAATCACCTAACTATGATGATAATAAGTCTCAAATATGGGTCTTTGAGACAAGGGGGACCCTATTGGATCGTGAGTATGTACCATGCACACTTTCAACACTTGTGCTCGAAATTGTAACCTAGTCACGCAAGTAGAATACAAAAGTGGTGGACATGTGATATCTAGTAGTATCCGTATATGTTGATTCCTTTTTTCCAAAAATGAGAAATGATAAAACAAGGTGTAGACTAAGTAGTGTTGAAATAAACTTGGTGTTATTTTGGCAGAGTTTCGCCTTGTCTTAGGAAAAGTGAAAAACTAGGACAAAATGACACTAAGTAGATTTCATGATGAAATATCATGTGGTTTCAACTTTAAGATATTATTTCCCTTGTTCGAAAAATAAGAGTTTGAATCTAACAAAGTTTTCACTTTGTGAGAGCTCTCAAGTATAACAACTAAGACAAAAACAATTTCTCCAAGCCAAAAAGCTTCCTAGGGTTCTCTCTCTATGTGTCACAAGATATCTCTACGAGCTCAATTTACCAAGGTTTCCCAAGGAGTATCTCAGATTTACTTTACCCCCTTCTAATACAATGAGCAACTAGTGCGTTCATGTGTATTATCACTGGGGTCACAATGGAGATAACTTTGACTCTAATCTCACCAAGGCATACTAGTCAATTTGGTAGTGTGGAGCACTTTCCTGTTTCGTTCACAAGGTTCCCTATTGCATGAACTACTTTAGGTATCCTAGGACCACCCCCATTATTATAGCTTAAGGATTATGCCAAAGGGGTTATGTTCTAGTTAAGAGGATGAGTTGTAGCTCATAACTAAAACCTGCAAATACAATGTGATGATTGTGGTGTGTTTTTATCTTTGATACTTAATGTGGTTTTTGTCACACTCCTTTTGAAGAACCTACAATCACACGTGAATGTTAGAATTTGGTTTGAAGAGAGCCCTTCTTTCTTTGACAAGTGTTTTAGGTCCTTCACACAAATGGTTAGTAGTTCAACAAGATTCACAATATCATAGAAATATAGCAATGAAAATGCTTGTAAATCAACTAACTACCATCAAACTTTGCAAAAACAAGGTTTATTCCCAATTAATCCAAGTGCTTCTTAATGAAAGACTAAAATTGCTTTTGATTCCCAAGATCACACTAGGTGCAAGGGAAGAGCATACACAAATTTTAGCCTTGATTATTTATCAAGTGAAAAATCTCTTAAACTAAAAGATCAAGCACATGCCAAAAATGAAGGTTTATTCTCTTAGGCACAAAATGAATGATGATTGTTCCTACTTACTCCCAAGAAGAAAAAAGTGGTTTAGAGGTGCTTTTGGTTCTCAAGATCACACTAGGTGTAAGAGAAGAGCATACACAACTCTATTCCAAACTCAATCAAAGCATGAAAACATGATCACTCATCAAACCCTAACCCAATTTAACAAAAATCCCTTATCAAACCCTTAAGGTAATTTTGTTAGGAATATTGCTCTAAAATCAATAAATGGACTAAAACAACAACTAAAAACCCTTAAAAATGACAGCCATCCCAAAAACACAGAATTTGAAATTTTGAAGTTTGAGGAAATTTTACCTTAGTGCATGGGCACACTCTGTAGAGTGTGGGCGCACTTAGTAGTGCACATGCTCACAATAATGCATAGGCTCTGTCACTTTTACACGATCGGTTATAATGCATAGAATTCCTCTAAATCACTTTTACGATATTCATACATATTGGACACAATATACAAGCAAAGAATGATGTTTATGTGAAAAAGGGACATAGTATTGATCAAGCGGATAAGTTTTATTAATAATCAATCAACATGTTGCCGTTGTTTTTTCGTTAATAGTTTGTGTTTCAAGCTCGGTGTTCAATATTTATACATATTCGGGACAACAATATACAAACTAAGAATGATATTAAAAAAAACAATAATAAACCAGATTACATAAGCTTCCAAAAGAACATCCAGAAGCGAGAATAAATCAAACAGATAATTGTTACAACTATGTAACAACATAACCTATGAGATAATATGAAAAATATGGTTAACGAATTAATAATTAAATAAACTAACTATACAATGCATAATTATCCTAAGGTAAAATATATTTACCCTAACATTCCCCCTTAATTTTATATTGCCTCAAGGGATGAGGAGAGGAACTCTCTGAACATCTCGAACTTGTCATGTGCAAGTGACTTTGTGAAGATATCTCGCTCGTTGTTCGGATATTGTGCTTGAAGACATGTTCACGTATGAAATGTACATTTACCTCAGTATGTTTTGTTCTTTCATGAAAAATTGGATAGCGAACAAGTTTGAGAACACCTTCATTGTCAACATACAAGGTGGCTAGTTTTTCCTATGGTATTCCAAGTCCTTCTAGTATGTGATGTAGCCATATCGCTTCACAGATAGCTTCACCTGCATAATGATACTTGGATTCTGTGGAAGAGCGAGAAACAAAGTGTTGTTTCTTGCTTCCCCGTGATATTGGTCCAGATCCCATAAAGAACACAAACCCTGAAGTGGATTTTTTTCATCAATGTTACCTACATGATCTGAATCCAAATATCCTAACAAGAAGAAGTTGTTGTTCTTCTTGTATTCTAGACCAAGATCCATCGATCCTCGTAAGATATCCCAAAATGCAACTTGCTACCTTCCAATGACAAACTTTGGGTTCGTATGAACCTGAATAGATAGCTCACCTGAAAAACTAATATCTGGTCTAGTGTAGGTCAGGTAAATGAGATTCTCAATCAATTGTTGATAGAGAGTGGAATTTACCATAGGAGATGGATCTGAACAAGATAACTACAATTTTTCTTCATAGGTGTAGATATCAATGTGCAATCCATCATCTTGAATTTTCGAGCGTTGTCTTGGTATATTTCATCTGAGAAACAAATATGTGATTCTCTTTCTATTATACTTCCAATCCAAGACAATAGTGCATTAGCCCAAGATTTGTCATGTTAAACGATCGATTAAGATATTTCTTCGTTGCATCAATCATCCTCACTGAACTTCTAGTGATGACTAGATCATCGACATAGACAATGACAATCACAATCTCCCCTTTCTTTTTGAGGTAAAGATTGGGATCATATGGATTTCTAACAAATCCATGTTGTACGAGATGTTTATCAATTTCCATGTACTATGTCCGGGGTGCCTTTTTGAGGCCATACATAGATTTCGAGTCTACATACCTTTGCTTCTTGACCAGGTACAATATATCCCTCAGGTTGAGTCATGTAGACTTCTTCTTGTAAATATTCATTCAGAAAGGCAATTTTTACGTCCATATGATGGACTTTCCAACCAAATTGTAGCTAGAGCAAAGATCATCCTAATCATTTTGAACTTAGTTGTGGGAGAAAATGTCTCCTTATAGTGAATGTCTTCTTTTTGTGCATACCCCTTTTGCTACTAGTCTCATTTTATACTTTTATATGGTCACATCTCGCTTTGTATTTTGTTTTGAATATCCATCTACATCCAATGGGTTTCTTCCCTAATGGAATATCGAAAAGCTGCCAAGTGTTTTTTTCATCACTGAGTTATACTCAACATCCATGGCATCTTTCAAAGATTTTGAGCTGTGGGGCTTCTGGACTATAGATGGATCGTCATATTCAATAACTCTACTAATCAAACAAAATTTCACTTCTTCTCTTGCTTTATTGTGAGTCCATGGTCTATTTGTGGATGTATCGGTGGAGCATCTATTCTTACATCTCGTAACATGATAGTATACCACTTGGGCATATGTTGAATTATTCCCATGGGTTATGGTTCTATCAGATCATCACCATCATCCCCATCATCACTTTCATCATCAGTGGGAACATCAGCTTCAGTTTTTACAACTAGTGAAAAATCCACATCATGTGAGTCTAGAGGAGGAGACTCTGCTTCCTTCTTCTCAAAGAACTTAAAGCATCTCTGCTGTGTAAATTTTCATGGTCCTTGGATCCATTAATAAGTACCAAAATATTTTTTTCTATTGTAGCCAATAAAAATGAGTTTTTGTGACTTCATGTCCAATTTCTTTCTGTTCTGCTTGGGTATGTGCATACTTTCTTTACACCCAAATACTCTGAGTTGTGCAACAAATGGTTTCCACTTTGACCATGCTTCATGTGGCGTTACTCTGTCAAGAGCAATTGTGAGCACTCTGTTAAAAAAATATATAGATGTATTTTTGCTTCTTCCTAGAAGTAATAATGTCTTTGCAAGTCTAGAATCATCGATCATGCATCGCATAATTTCCATGATGGTAAAATTTCTTCTCTCAACAACACCATTCTACTACGGTGTTGTGGAGGCATTTGTCAACGAATCTCGTGATCTTGTAGGTAGTCTTTAAACTCATCACTGGTGAATTCCCCCCCTCGATATGAGTGGAGATTTATGATGTGATGACTAGTTTCGTTCTCAACTACTTTGAACTTCTTGAAGGTTTCAAAAGCTTCACTTTTCTTGTAAAGACAAAAAATCCACATTTTTCTTGAATAGTCATCAACACAAAGCATGAAGTAATGATATCCAGAATGAATCGGTTGCATTGGACCGTAAAGATTGGTATGAACCAGATCAAGCTTACCATGAGCTTGAAAAGTAATCTTCTAAAATGAATCTCTGTGTTGTTTTCCTACTAGCGGTGAGGACATTTATTTGTATCCTTCTGAAGAGATGGTAAACCATGTACCATATTGCGTCGGTGAAGTGTCTCGAGATACTTGAAACTAATATGACCAAGTCTCAATGCCACAATTGTGCAGAGGTAGAGTTCTTAGCCACAAGTTCTTGATCATCTTTGTGGACAAAATCAAGCTGGAACATGTGTCCCACATTGGAGGATTTTGCAACTATTTTTGAGCCTCATGATTTGTCTCGAATTAAACACATTTTCTTGCCGAATGACTATCAAAGTCAATTTTCAAGTTGTGATCTAGGAGTTGACTAACTGACAACATATTTTTAGTCAACCTAGGGACATATAAGTACATCTAACAATCTACAGTTGCGTGAACCAAGGGGTAGAGAAATGTTTCCAATCCCTGAACTGTGTATGAAGAATCATCACCTAACGAAACATGGTTTTTCAAAGGCATGTCCCTCATTGAAGTAAACTAGTCTCTATGGCTGATCATGTGTTAAGTGGCTCCTGAATCAACATACCAGACATCACTAGATGACATGGAAGGTTCACTTGATCGAGCAAAGTGTACAAGTAGTCTTCATTATCTGAATGTTCTTCTTTCTCAACAATATT
The DNA here is from genome assembly GCA_018340775.1 of Taxus wallichiana var. yunnanensis. Taxonomy (NCBI): domain Eukaryota; kingdom Viridiplantae; phylum Streptophyta; class Pinopsida; order Cupressales; family Taxaceae; genus Taxus; species Taxus wallichiana. Next base: position 545,826,239 of record CM031244.1, on the reverse strand, counting down.
TCCTTATTGATAGGGTTTTCTTTTCTAGTTCCCATTTTTCTGCCCTTGATTGTAGTTCATATGTCCCTTGTGAGATTGTTGGTGTTGAGGTCTAGAATTACTTGATGAACCTTTCTTGTATGTATTATACCAACAATCTTTTAATTCATGTCCTCTTTTACAGATTAGACATTGTTTCTTCTGGTTCCTTTCTCCTTATTGATCCTGATTCTGATTTTGGGACTTTTGATAGGAATTAGGTTTGCCTTTCCCTTTTCCTTTCCATTTTTATGAGAAGAAAGTGTCTTCTCCTCTTCATCATCTTTATTATACATGGCTTCCTCTTGTTGCAGTAGATTTACTAATTTGTCAAAACTCACTGTCTGGTCTGACAAGTTGAGTGTTGTGACAAAAATGTAGTATGAAGAAGGGAGAGCTCTCAGAACAATAGGAACAAGAGCTTCATCTGTGACCACTTCTCCTAGGGCTAGAAGTGAAGCCCTCAACTCTGCAACTCTTCTCAAGAAAGCTTTTATTTTTTCATTTTTCTTAAACTTCAATGTGTGTAATTGACTCTATAAATTCAATATGACATTCTTGTTTTTCACCTCATATATCGTGCTCAACTTTTCCCATGCTTCTTTGGCAGTTTTAGCATCGCGAATGTGAGGTTGCACATCATCAGACACTCCAAACAAGATGATTAGCTTGGCCTTTTGATCTAATCTATCAAATTATCATTGTTGTGTTATATCAGTAGTTGATCTGGTCAAAGTACCATTCACAATAGGCTATATATCTTCAAACTCAAGTTGTGTTTTGATTTTAGTCTTCCATACAACATAGTAGTTTCCTCTTAGTAGTTATGAGTCTGGAAGAAATAATTTGGGGGAATTAGTGCCCATTTTGCAGAATCCCTTTGATAGGGTTAAGCTCTTATCACTCCTGGTATAAGGTCTCATAATCTATATATTGTCACTCTAATATACCAAACCTTTTTATATACATGCCCTTTCGATATACCCCTCGGTACGTGGAAGAAACTCGCCCTTTCTATATACCCGGTGGTACGTGTAAGAGGCATTAACGTACATGAAATAATTTGATATGTAGTACCAAGACAATACTGAAAGGGGTCTATGCGATTATTGACACCGGCTCAAAGAAATATCCTCATACACGCGCACGTAACTTTGCTATATACTTAGATAATTTCTCAGTCCAGATTTACGTTGTTCAATCCTTCACAAATGGATGGTATGGCTCATAGTGTGTACAATGTGTCCTTATTACTCCTGTCGATTTAAAGGGTTGATGCTCAGACGATGTTGTTATAGCTATATTAGGTGTTAAGTGCAGTAATAGTCATGACAAATTTACCCGTAAGCGCTTCCCAAAGGCATTGTTTATACTGAACGCTGCGAATGAGATCTAGGATCTCGTGAGTGTTTTAGAACCAAATTTTGTTATTTTTATTACAATTCTCTGCCAATTTTTTAGGAGTTACAATGTTTGTGGTTGACTATGACAACTGAAAATTAGTACAATACACTAAAGTATACAATTACATTCAAAATTTAGAAAAATTGAATGGCGGCAAAAATAAACTATTTATTCAGGGCCCTGGTGGCCTCAGAGCCCAATATGGCTTGTTGAGAAAAAGACCGTAAAATAAATTGGCTCAAAATGAATTTTTCGATACCACTCCTTTAGAAAATGTTTTGGAATCAAAAATAAGGCAATTACGAGAGAAAAACAAATTGGCCTTGATTAGGGTTTTTCTCGCTAAATTTAGTTAGTTATAACTAAATTTGAATTTACCATTAAAGTTAGTGGTTCCACTAAATTTCCCACCAAATTTGGTAGTGGGTGAGGGAGGGGGATTTGACCCCTTGACCTCTCTTGATGGGAAGTGTCTTACAAAAGTTATGCTAGCCACTTGGGCGGCTAAGCTAAACAAGTATATATAAAGAGCAAATTGTAATTAAACACTTCCAAATGGTAAAACCATACCTCTTTAAAAAACCATAGTTTGGGAAAGGTGGTTTTGAACAAAAATTCTAGCAAAAAAAAAAAAACGGCAGGGGGTTTTGGTGAGAATGAAGGCAGTTTTGGGTGTGTATGACATCTTAGATCACATTTTCTTCCTTCCTCTAAGCTTCTAATCTCTTCCTTGGTGCATTCTATCCTCCTCAACCTTAATTACAATGAATAAAAGCAATTTTGTAGAATTTGATAATGGTATTGGGGGATGGGGTGGGAAGTTACGAGAGGTAACTTTAGCTCTCCTTTGCTTGTAGAAGCTTCTCCAATGCTCCTCAAACTCTGTTGTAATCCTCAATATCCTTCAACCTGCTTTGAAACCAAATGTGAAACAGGGACGAAAGCTGGATGATTTTATTAATAATCAATCAACATGTACAATAGTTTTTGCTACAATATTTATACATATTGGACAACAATATACAAACAAAGAATGATGTTGCACATGTGCAACAATAAACCAGATTACATAAGCTTCCAAAAGAACATCCAGGAAGCAAAATAAATCAAATAGATAATTGTTACAACTATGTAACAATATAACCTACGAGATAATATGACAAATATGGTTAACAAATTAATAATTAAATAAACTAACTATACAATGCATAATTATCCTAAGGAAAACTATATTTACCCTAACAAGTTATGCGTAGGTGCGTCAATGATGAAGCATAGGTGGCTTCTACATGCACGCATGACGCACTTTACACTCATAGCTAAAAATCCAATGTGTTGTAAGGGAAAACTTCTAGATGCATAAGTGCACTTTCTCCAAAGCCACATGTGCACCTTTTTCTTGTAGGTGCTCAAAAATCCAATTTTTGAGAGGATTTCTTGAAAAAGGTCAAATATTTGGTATTTTGAGGAAATTTTGATAGGGCTTCACCTCCTTATATCCTACAAAGAACATGAAAACATAACTTCTACCACTAATCTATTTGAAACAACTACCTAGCTTGAAAAAAATGATCTGCAAAACTTTTGAAATTTACTCTAAAATTTTGAAATTAACCTAAAATCTTGAGAAACTAATCTAAAAATCTTGAAAGTACTCTAGAAAACTTGAAATTAATCTAGGAAACTTGGAACTAAGCTAGAAAAATTGAAATGAAAAACATTGAAACTAAGTTAAAAAGCTTTAAAATTGAATGTTGTATTCTCCAATCATTTAACCAATAGATTCTCTGTCGATGTCATTATAAAACCAAGGCAGTGTGTCCTATGTTGTATGTAATGAAGCCTTATGTAATTCAGTTGTTTGGTGGTTCCTTTTGGGGGGTTTTGATTGGTGTGTTTCCCCTTGTCTCTCTAATCTACATAAATACAATGTTAAACTACTGAAACAATGTTGTTGTAATAAAAATGTGTTTAAAGGAAATACTTTAACTAGAATTGAAATGCACACACCGAATTAAGATAAAAAAATTCAAATAACACACACATACTAAATTAAAATAGCATAATTGAAATAACACACTGAATTGAAATAACAGTAAAGAAATATACCAAAGCAAGGAAATAAGTAATTGCATTCAAATAAGCATTCAAATGTGAACTTATTAGAAAACCATGAGCATACATGCATGAAATGTAAATCCTCCAATCACCTAGGTTGAGTGGGCCCTTGCTCTTCCTTGGGATGGAGGTACTCTCAACACTAGATGATATTCAAAATGGCATCAACTATATTAATTCAAATAAGTTTTGAGACATGCTCAACATAACATTGCAAAGTAAATACTAATTGGTAGATCATTGTATTGTAAATTGTTATTATCAACTAACTACTAAATTGTTCTCAAGAAGATGTCTATATATAGACATAGTTAGTTACACAACATGTCCATAATTATAGGCATTGAATTCATCCACTAACAACCTCATTAACATTTCATTGAAATCCTACAATAATGCCAAAAATAGGATTTGTGTTTGTAGGCTTGTGGAAAAAGTCCTCCATGATGGCATGATGGCTACAGACTGGCCTCCTTGATTACAACTTCTAGAATTGGTAGTAAATGCTCGCTATTATCCTACACATGTCACCACATTTACTCATAGAGGTGATTAGTGGGAATTTCTATGGTCAACAATTTGCATGAAACAAGAACAAGAGAAAATGCATTAACTTTACTAGGATATAACTATATAAAGCATCCCCATGCACTAATTAACATGTTTTAAGAATAAATCAATAACCTCATAGATGATATAATAAGTCAAATAATGCACTCATCATCTCCCTGCACTTTACCTTTTGCATGTCCCTATGCAAACTTATCTTTTCCTGCTCTCTGGCCAAGTTGTTGTGCCATGTCATATTCTTCAAATTGATCTACATATTATTTCCTTGTCCCTTTACATCCTTGAGAGTTTGAAATAACCTCTACCCATGTTGTGAAGCTATCATGTGATTAGGCAACATTGTTCTACCAAGTGGTCATGGGACTCAGAAGAAGAGGTGGTCTCACTTGTATTCCAATCCACTCATCATTGTACCCTTTTTCATTCTTCTAAAAAAACTAGATAATTTCAATAAGTGCATCTCCTCTCCTCATGCTCCAATTGAGATTTTGGGGGAGATTACTTCCCTTCTCTTCAATGGTAGATTCAGTGTATCCCATCATTTATCACAAGCTTGTAATGCCTCACCAAAATGCTATTGACTGTAAACTTCAAAATCTTACACACACTTTTGTAAAACCTTTGAAGTATTTTCTCCAATGCCAACTTGATAATAAAGAGATCTGAAATTTTTCTTCATGGACACATCATTGTGATGGGTAGGCCTAATGTAGAAACCTATGGTTCATGATGTCTGATTAAACAACTCTATTTTCTCATTCCATATAATTTGGTTTCTAAGAAATGACTGAAAATCCTTCAACTAAAAATCCCCCACAAACAAATTAATGAGGAAATTAGGCACATTGGTGACCAACATATTGTGAAGGTAAAATTCACACAATAGATTTTGGATATCAAGAGTACAATTTTGATAAATTCCTAAGAAATTTTTACCATCAGGGGCCTCCCAAGGTTCTTTACTGCACATTCTCATCAATTTCCAAGCATAAAATTTCTCTTGAACAAACATGTTGATAGATGGAGGAGGTTTCCTATAGGAAAGAAGCTTATAAGCCAAAGGACAAACAAAGTCCACAATAGATTCCAACTTTTTCTTATCATTTGTACTGGTCTCAATCTCTTCTTTAATATTTTTATTTTCCTTTTTCAATTATTTATTCTAAAGAGATAATTGGGTTAAATCATTCCATACTTTCATACCACTATCCCTTTGTCTTTTGAGACTACTAACTTCTACCTTTAAAGTAGTAATTTCCCTAACTTTCTCTACAATCCTTTGTGTAAACTCAGTTTGTAAAGACAAATTGGTTTCTTGCATACCTTTCAATTTTTCTTTCAAAGAGGAAATTTCATCCTGGTAACACCTCAACACATCATCTCCATGTGGTTCTTGACCACAATTTCCATCACAAATTTTGAAGCTCGTTTGTTTTAGATGTTACAGGAATTTTCAAGAGTTGTAGACTTAGTTTTTGAGTGGCAGGGAATGTCTCGGTATATCAATGGTAGGGCACTATGTTGCAAGAACAATTGTTGTGAATTCATCATCCTTGATTCTTCAATAGGGTGGATGAAGTACCAACCTCATCTTTCTCCTCCAAAATAGGAGCAAAATCCTCATGAAACATTTTTAGTTGGGAAACTTAGGCCTTTGTAAGGTACAAGACCTTCTTGGTCACAACGTCATAACAGAATGGACTTGGTAGGGTATTTTTACCTTTGGAAACTTGTGGCATAGAGGATGGGTTATCCTTACTAGTAAGATTCCTCCATAGTTTCTCTTGAAGGGTGAGGAGTCGACTCGAGCTTAGGCCAAACACTGGGAGATGGTTCCTTCTTGATTTTATTTTGTTTTGAACTCTCCCCGCACTGATTCTTTCAATCTTCACTTTGGCCTGTAGAAAATCCTTGATGTGAAAAAATTAATTGGATAAGTCTTGGGTGCTTCAATGCAGCCTTACCACCTCCATTTTTGTACTTTTGTCCCACTTTGATGACCGCATCAAATGAGATATTCTAGTAAATTAACCCTAAGTTTAGGGTTTGTGTGACCCCTCTTAGATGAGTCAAAAAATTTAATGAATCTCCTCCAAGTACAGATGGTTGTCCATCACAGATAAAATATTTGTTGACCCACTTGGCTACCTCCTTCCAAATACTAGGAAAACTCTCCCGTCGAATTCCTTTTGAGTACCAAAGGAAGTAAGAATCACTTCTAGAGGAGCTTCTCCTTCTTCATGGAACAATGGTATTAAATCCTTGAGTGGGGCATTGGTCACAACTTTGAGACCAAAATATGGCAAGCCAGATAGGTCACAAAAATTTGACTACTTATCTCAATTATTTTTCCCCCAATTCATGAACAAGTTGCCTCAAATTTTATCAGAACTCATCAACCAAATACTCATCAAAACCCTCAAATTTTCTAATAAAATCTAACCACCCTGCATCATGAAATACCTGAGAAATAGCAACATTTCAGTAGTAGTGGCTCTAGAGAATCTGGTTTGGATTTCTTTTTCTACCCCATAGCTGAATCAAGGTTGAATAAAACTTTAGAAAAATGTGAAAGCTTCCATAGAGTAACAAAGAAATTGCATGCAACAATGACATTGGAAGTTTGAATTATTTTTAAACTCTTAATTGGTAGTGAGTCGATGCAAGTTTGGGTGGAAAAATTTGATAGGACTGAGTTCGTATGGAAAGATTTAATTCATCACACAACTCATGTCCTATCATCATGAATGATGATGCCACTTGTCCTTCACACAAAGCCACCCATCCTTTTCATAGAAATGTGACACATGTGATATTTTTTGCTCATTATTGCTCATTACACCCCACTTGTGACATGAGATTTTGATTTATATCCCAATAAATGCATTGAGAATTGTGTTTGATTTAATCATGTTAAATAAATGCAATGGGGGAGTGCTTCAAAAGCTAATATCCATGTAGAAAAGAAAAATGCACTTACCCCTGCCAGCTCAGCTCCCGATATCCATAGAATTCCACGTCCTGCGCTCATAGAATAAGGGTGATCAATGTACATTCTAACAATTAACATTCCTAACCTTTATTGAAAGCATGAAATAAAAAAACAACTACAATCTAAGGGGAAGAAGATCGAAAGCATGATCATCTCCCTTTATTTAAATTAAAAAAACAACTATTCTGGTGGGAAGAGCCAAGCTCCTCCACTAAATCCATTCCTTCACATAACAACATATATTTGTTGAAGGTTTCTTTATCAATGGATGCTGATACATCCTTAATCTATGTCCATTCACCAGAAGAGTTCTCCTATCTCCATCAATTGGTAGTAGTCTCACAAAACCATTATCAAAAAATTTTTACGATCGGTAGGGTCCCAACCATCTTGTCCTCAGCTTTCCTTTGAATTGTTGGTACTTTGAGTCAAATAGTAAGACCCAATATCCTTCATTAAACTTCTTGTGCTTGATATGAGCATCATGCCAAGATTTCCTTTGGTGTTGAATAATTTTTTTTTTTTTGTGCCTCCATCCTCATTTCATCTAGTTCATTTCAGTTGCATTACTCTCTCATGTTGTGCTTCATCCAGCTCAATTCCAACTTTTATTGTTTGTCCTCCAAGTTTGTAATTCAAACTCAACTAGAAATAATGGCTTCTTCCCATACACTAGTTCATATGGGGAGAAACCAGTAGTAGTCTTCAGGTTGTGTTGTAGGCCCAAACTACTTTTGGGAGTTTTGGTACCCTAGTTCTTTTCTGTCTGCATTGACAACTTTGGTTAAAATGTTCTCCAGCTCTCTGTTTGTGACTTCCACCTACCCATTGGATTGGGGTGGTATGGTGATGATTTATGATGCTTGATTGATAGATTTATAGGAAGGATTCAATCATGTTAGACACAAATTGAGGTCCCTTGATAGATACAATGGCTCTAGGGGCCAAATCTCAGCATAATCTTGTTGTACAAAAATTCAGCTATAACATCCTCATTGGACAGATGCCAATGCTTGAACCTCGGCCCATTTCATGACATAATCAGTGCAAACCAAGAAGATACTCTTTCCCATGGGATGGGGATCAAATGGTCCAATGAAATCAATTCCCCACTTCTCAAATGGTCCTAAGACTAGCTGAGGATTGAGGGGCATCTCAAGTAGACAACGTAGGCTTCCCCATTCTCTGACATGCATCACACTACCACACGTACTTCTTGATAGATTTGTGAAGAGAGGGCCAATAGTACCCAGCTCCAAGGACCTTGTGAATTGTCCTCTTCACTAAGTAATGTCCTCCTCCTAGGCTCATCATGACAAGCTCTCAGTATGTCATATACTTTATCCTCTCAAACACACCTATGAAGAACCATATCAGGACAACATTTAAATAGAATTCCATTACACCATTTGTATGTTGAACTATTTTTAACTAATCTCCTTCATTCCTTATTGGTAAAGTAGGCTGGAAACTTCCTGTAGTTAGGTAATTTGTAAGATCAACAAACCATGGAGGCTGAGTTGATACTGCAAACAAGTGCTCATCTGGAAAGTGGTCTGGACTACTTCTTCTTCTCCTGAAACATTCAATCTTGAAAGGAAATCAACAACAACATTAGCCTTACTAGGCTTATCAATAATAGTCAAGTTAAATTCTTGCAACAAGAGTAACCATCTAATAATTTTTCCCCCACTACTAGTTTATTCATCAAATATCTTATGGTTGAATGGTTAGTGTACACAAAGATTTTGTATCCAGTAATATAATGTCTGAATTTGTTCAGAGAGTAAAAAAACTAAAAACTCTTTTTCCATAGTGGTATAATTCCTCTTGTTGGGGTCATATTTTTGTTGATGTAATAGATGGCATACATCTGGTCTTCTTCATCCTTTTTCCAAGAACAACTCCCATTGTTGTGTTAGAAGCATCAATGTGAATATGGAAAGGTTGTCCCCAATTGGGTCCTCTCAAAACTGGAGCAGTGGTTAACTTCTCTTTAATAACTTCAAAATCTTGTTGACATTGAGGAGACCATTCAAAGACACAATATTTTTTTCAGCAAAGAAAACATGGGAGCAATAATTTTACTAAAATATTTTATAAACCACCTATAGTATCCATGCATGTCCAAGGAAACTCTTGATATCAGTCTGATTTGTTGGTGTAGGAAGTTTAGTAATTACTTCTATCTTTTTAGGATCAACCTGTATACCTTGGGCAGAAATATGATGACCCAAGACAATTCCTTGATCAACCATTATCAGACATTTTTCATGACTCAAGGAAATTTGGTGTTGCTCACATCTAGTTAATACTTTTTCAAGATTGTTCAAAGATTCATCAAAATTTGAACCATGGACAATAAAGTCATCCATGTAAACTTCAACACAATCATTTGTAAGATCTACAAAAATGGCCAAAACTACTCTCTGGAAGGTAGCAGGTGCATTACAAATCCCAAATGGTAGAACTCTATATATGCAAATGTACCCCAGGACAAGTGAAGGTGGTTTTATCTCTGATCAAGGGGCTATACTAATTTGGTTATACCCACTAAACCCATCCAAGAAGGAGAAATATTTCTTTCCTACCAGATTGTCCAAAACCTGATCAATAAAGGGCAAGGGAAAGTAATCCTTCTTGGTGGCCTTATTAAGTTCCCTATAGTCTATGAAAATTCTCCACTTACCATTTTTCTTGGGAACTATTACTAATGGTGATACCCACTGACTATCAGATATAGGATATATGAATCCTACCTTCAACAATTTTTCTATCTCATTCTTGACAATGTCTCTAAGTGTTGGATTAATTTCTTTTTTGCAGATGTCGAACAGGTTTAACATCCTCAGTGTAAATATGGTGAGTGCAAGATGCTTGGATGAATCCCTTTCATGTCAGTATAATCCCAAGAAAAAAGCTTTGGAATGCTTCCTCAAGATTTCTATGACCCTAGTCTCTTGGTTGGCTTCTAAATTGTTACCAATGGTCAGTTCTTTTCCTATGTCAATAGTCACTTGTTTAGTATCTTTCAGAATAGCAAGCTCTGCATCAACAATTAAAGAATTCAAGGGAAAAACATGAGGTTGTAGTATGTGCAAAATAGTCATGTTTTCAAGGGACAAAACCTTGGCTAAAGGACATTGGAAATCAGTGACTATATATTCTTCATGATAAGCATAGATTTCTTCACAATTTCCAATAGAAATGTCACTTACCTCGGTGATATTATCCATTGAACTTGAAATAGTGGTTTCTGTAGCCTTAGTTTGAATTTTAGAGCCACAGTTTTGGTTTTCATAGTTGTGGTGTCCTCATTATTATCAAACATTGTGTATGACTCAACAATTTCTTCCATGTGATTTTTCACTACAATGGTGGCCAAATAAGAAGAACTCATATTGTTAGTATCTAAAAAATCAACCCATACATGGTCACAAACATCCACATATGGTGCAAGGAGGATAAAGTGAAATATTCTTTTTTTTTTCCCATTCAAAATAGTCATTTTTCTCTGACCTACAATCAATGTATGCAACAACAGTAGCTAACCAGGGCCTTCCTAAGATGACTGGGTATCCCAACTTTTGAGCTTTAGGTTGTAAGACCATAAAATTGATAGGATACTCCCAAGATTCAACCATGACCATTACATCCTCAATCACTCCATCTAGTACAACAATAGATTGATATGCTAATTGAAGAACAATATTGGTTGGTTGTAATCCTATTAAAGACAATAGATTGAACATATATGTTGTTATAACATTGATAAGCTCCTAGATCTACCAATACATTGGATATTGAATGACCATTTACAAAAATAGTAATAACTAGACTCAGGATCCCCATATTTTGGTGAAAGAAGCTTTCCAACCATGAGATCAGCTAGATTTCCCTCCACTTTGACTATTTTTGGGTACTTCCTCTTCCTTCCTGGTGTTTTTCATGCAATGGCCTCTAATGGTCTGATTTAACTCTGGAATGTCCCATATTTCTCTCAGAAGTGGGACCTCAATGTTCATCTTTTTCACTCCTAAACTAGTGTTGTTTCTTCCTCATTCTGTGTTTCTCTCAACCGTCTAGGAAAGGAGCTTCATGCACATTTTTGTTCCTAGTGGCTCATGTGTTGTATGAAACATGTTTAGTTTCCTTATTTTCCTCAGGTATATCCTCATTTTCCTCTGGTATCTACTCATTTTCCTTAGGTAACTTAGTGATAACAATAGGAGGATTTTTTACTATCCTTCAGACCTCAATTGTACATTATTAATGGCATTCATCTACATAGTCTCACCCTATCTTGCTTCATTAATTGAAGTTGTTTTGATTTTTGGGGTTTGAGACAGGATGAGCTAGAAGTTGAGTTTGTGTTACTTTCCCTTGCTGATAATTTTGTTGTGGTGGGGCATTAAATCTTGTTGTTGTTGTGCAAACCTCCTTGGTTGATTAGCATTTTGTTGAGGTGCCCATTATTGGTTTTTCCATGGTGGTATATTAGTTGGAGGTGCCCAACCTTGCTTAATTGTATGGGGGTACCCATGGTGGTGGTTGTGGATAGGCTACCCAGTTTGGTGGTGCCCATTCAAGTTGTCCCCAAGTTGGTGGAGGATCTGATTGGGCCATGGCATCATCCATGGGTTCTAAGTAGGTCGAGGGGCATAGCCAGATTGATTATTTGATTGTTGCATGAAAGTTTACTCTGCATTTGATTGAGTTATATATCATTTAATCTCTCTTTCAATTGAGGTAGAGATTACAATGGTTGGTATCATGATCAGAGACATCACAAATCAAGCACATGTTATGTGACATCCAAAGGGAATTCTCTCAAAGGATGTCTCTTCCTACATTTAGGACAATATATATCTAAAGGTTCCTTTGCAGCATTGTTCTTGGCTTTCAGCCCATCTATGGTTGATGTCAATTGTGATAGGATGTTTGTTTTCATGTTAGCCATTTCCTGAGAATTTATGAGGTACCTAGGGCATTCTTTGATGTTTTTCTTCACCTTATACCTCCTCTTGTTCTAGAGTAACTCCTACATAACTCAAGTAATTTGTGCCATGGTGAGTTTGTGTACATCACCTCCTCCCATAAGATGGAGGGAATCCTTGGTTTCCTCATCAAGTCCTTTTAAGGAAAACTATCTTAGTGATTTCTACATTAACTCATAACCACTCCTTCTATGGAGAAAGAGAAATCTGTCCAGATAATCTTCCATATTTTCATCTTCCTTTTTCTTTATCTAGAAGAACTCTTCTCTCCTATCTCTTCCCTACAATAGTCTTGATATTTGTCCAAAAGGATGTCTCCATGTTCTCCCATGAATGAATGGAGTTAGGGGACAATCCCATGAACCACCTCATCATATAGAGTCTTTGAGGGTGGAAGGGAAAATTTTGAGTTTTTGGTTTTCTTTTTGTAATCATATGTCTGGAAAAAAGAACTTTGAATTCAAATAAGAATTGTCTGGGTCTTCTGTGGACATTCCTCAAAAGATAGGGAGGATAGATGGAGAAATGTTCTTCATGGGTGCATCCTCATCTTCATTGAGGATGATTGGATAAGTAAAGGTTCTACCCAATGGTTGGTCCTCATCATTCCTGTTGTCCCCCATCTCAGAAGGTTGTTCTGGTTCTAGATAAGATGATGTGGATTATTTAAGAAGGGCTTTAGGCATTGTATTAGATTCAATGTCACTTTCAATGTGCCCTACTTGTGCTCTGTTTGGAGATATTATTTGGATATTACGAGGTATAAATCTCCTTGAACATCTTGTGGCCTGTGCATCAAGGTTGGTTGTGTAAAAACAAGGCTAGGAATTCTACTGGTTGCATAGATTAACTTCATTAACACCCATAACATGTAAGGTGAATAAAATGGCATGTTGTGCTTATGGTGTCCCCAGAAATGATGCCAAAAATGATGGGTCATTGTATTCTCCAATCATTTAACCAACAGATTCTTCTACTAGTGTCATTATAAAACTAGGGTTGTGTGTCCTAGGTTGTATGCAATGAAGCCTTATGCAACTCAATTGTTTGGTGGTTCCTTTTGGGGGTTTTGGTTGTGTGTTGTTTCCCTTGTCTCTCTCTAATCTACAAAAATGTAATGCTAAACTACTGAAACAACATTGTTGTAATAAAAATGTGTTTAAAGGAAATACTTTAACTAGAATTGAAATGCACACACCGAATTAAGATAACATAATTCAAATAACACACACATACTAAATTGAAATAACAGAATTGAAATAACACACTCTGAATTGAAATAATATTAAAGAAATATACCAAAGCAAGGAAATAAGTAATTGCATTCAAATAAGCATTCAAATGTGAACTTATCAGAAAACCATGAGCATGCATGAAATGTAAATCCTCAATCACCTAGGTGAGTGGGCCCTTGCTCTTCCTTGGGATGGAGGTACTCTCAACACCAGATGATATTCAAAATAAACATCAACTATATTAATTGAATAAGTTCTAAGACATGCTCAACATAACATTACAAAGTAAATACTAACTAGTAGATCATTGTACTGTAAACTACTATTATCAACTAACTACTAAATTGTTCTCAAGAAGATGTCTATATATAGACATAGTCAGTTACACAATGTGCCATAACTATAGGCACTGAATTCATCCACTAACACCTTATTAAAGTTTCATTGAAATCCTACAATAATGCCAAAAATAGGATTCATGTTTGTAGGCTTGTGGAAAAATTCCTCCATGATGGCATGATGGCTACAGACTCGGCCTCCTTGATTACAACTTCTAGAATTGGTAGTAAATGCTCATTATTATCCTACACATGTCACCACATTTACTCATAGAGGCGATTAGTGGGAATTTCTATGGTCAACAGTTTGCATGAAACAAGAACAAGAGAAAATGCATTAACTTTACTAGGATATAACTATATAAAGCATATACTAAGTCCCATGCACTAATTAACATGTTTTATGGGGTGATTTTGAGTGCTCATAAGAGGGTTTGAGCCAAAACTAGGGTATATTGATCAAAACAAGGGCAAAATAGGACTTAATTAGCTAATAATCACTAATTGTTTGTTTCAAAGAGGATTTTGACTTACGATTCGTCATAAAGTGGCATCCCGAATGCGATAGGATTGGGCAATCAACAATTTTTTGTTAATTGGTCAAAGTGGTAAGAAATGTTAGTTAATTAGCGGAAATCACTAATCATAATGAAAATGGTAAGAATGAGAGTAATTTGTGTGTATTTGGTAATAAGATTGCAAAAGTGGAATTTAGGTTTCTACAAGGACCAATAGTATCCCATAACACTTGATAAAACTCACATGGAAAGCCATCAATACCAGGAGCTTTATCAATTTTCATTTGCATCACAACTTCCTTAAGGTCATCCATAGAAAGTGGGTGATCACAAGTAATTCACTGAGTCTCGTAAAGCTTGTATGGGACATGCACTGAGGCATTGAACCAAAGCAGCATCCCTCTCAGCAGTGTAAGGTTGTGCAGCAAAAACCCCATGATAGTGTTGAACAAAATCATGTAGGACATCCGGGAGATCAGTGAGATGACCAATGTCACCTTTGATCACCCAGATTGAACTAGAGGAGTGGTGGGGACAAAGGAAAGCAAATAATTCTTTAGTAACTCGTCTCCTATCTTAAGCCAATGCAACCTAGCTCTAATTTGAGCTCCATGGGCTTGGTACACTTCTTCCATATTGATTTTGTGTCTCCATTGTGCCACCTCAATCTGAAGGCGGGTGTTGAAGGGTGAGCATTCCAGGGCTCTAGAGCTTCTGACATATTTGTGGGAAGAGGCCTTATGAGCCCATCATCTAAAAAGAACTGCATGTTTCCCAAATAAACAGAGAAAAGACGTAACTCTGGTAATGGCATCCTGCCACCAAATAATCCATCCATCTAAACCAGAAGGGTGATCCACTAGGTTCCAAATGTGAAGGATGTGCTCGACAGTGCGTTGATGTTGCATGTGAGTAGTGTTAAGATAGAATTGTGAGTTCTGAGGTTTGGAAGGAGCCAGATGCCACGCAATTTCAAAAAAATAGGTTGATGATCTAAGAGCAGAGTCCCTTCCCAAACAAAAATGGGTCTGCCTGAAGTGGAAGAGAAAGAAAACACTTGTTATTCTAAAAGGAAGGCCCGATCAAGTTGTTTGAGAACTCTGTCATCACCTTGTTAAAGGTTGGACCAGGTGAACTAGGGAGCATCAATATAGCATGACAAAAGTAATGATTAGGATCTAAAATGCCAAGTTTTTGTGCATATAGAACCAAGCCTTGCATTCGCCCACACACTAATGCATAGGAAGACGCCCCACTTTGTCCTCAGTAGACTCCACCATGTTGAAATCCCCACACAAAATCTAGTGTGCATCAGGAATCTCATCAACAAGCCTCCGCCAAAGTAAAGAAAATTCAACAACATCGGTAGTTGAAAGTTTTAAATTTGATTTTTTAATTTGATATTTGGATTAAAAAGGCTTTGAGAATATAAATGATGTTCATCTATGGGTACATGCACTCAGGTGGAAATAATATATACATGTCAAAATCAAGCTTCGTTGAAGTAAATTGTTATATATTTCAAAATCACCAGCAAGAATAACCAAAGGAAATTATAGCAGCAAGAATAACCAAAAATAATGTCATTCATATGGGTGGAGCATATGCAATGCTTCAAAAGTATTAATAATCTCTACAAAAACATGATTTTCATGTGTCATGGTACTTTTTCTCGTAATAATCTTAGAGATAAACTCGGTTGTAATGTGGAAGTCACCATAAGATTTTTTATAAGTATAATAGTTGCTCTAAGGGATATGTTTAACAAATCAAACAATATATTATTCCTTTTGAACATTAGCCCACCTATCCATCAAAGTGCATAAGTGTTTGAAAAAGAACATAAGGTGTAAAAATTTAAGGATCCAACTCAAATAGTAGTTTAATCACAAAATATCTTATACCTATATTTTTATGTGATCCACAAGCTCTCAAAGCATACACACTTACATAACAACATATGGTTTTATCCACATTTTAATGATAAAGTTTACAACTATAACATCTAATAAAAACTACCTTCAATCATTTTTGATAGATCTCCATGCTATGTTTTGAGCTCCAAATCTAGGATAAGTTAGGAGGATGTTGGAAAATATTTTTAGGTTTGGCTTTTCCATTTGTATTTACTTAAGAATATCAAGTCCTTTTAGATAATCCCAATTTATATATATCCCACAATGAGTGTGATCTATTAGATAACATCTTGATGAGACAAAGAACATAAGTAATTTCACAAACAATACCACACCCATCACATTAAACTTCATGGCTTGATTCCTTATCTTGAGGAGTCACATATGTTAACTAGATAGTTTCCTTGTTATAGTACACTTATTAAAAAATTATAGACGTATTTTTAAATTTTAACCCACCTTTCTTAGTATTCATATTCTAGACATCAATCCATTCTAACATAAAACCAGAAATGAAATAGGACCAAATGTAGATTTATTTCTAAGTTTCCAAACACACCTTATAAACCAAATTCCTCTTGTGCATGTCCATATATTTGTTTTCTAGCAAAGAAACACCAATGATCTAGTTTACATTATGTAGAAGCTATGATTTAGGTCTCCCAAAATGTAGTTGTGAATTACATCACGATCTTTATTTCTCAATGCCATAATTAAAAGCTCTATATTAGCATTTTATTTTTTATTTTTTTCCATATGGTGCACAAGTCATTCTCATGTTACACCATTTCTAGTAAATTTATATTTCCTATGTATATATCGGTAAGTTTTCTAGGTTTCCATTATCTTAAAATCTTAGAATATGTATCCTTTTCCTTTTGAAGATGGATGGAATTAAAATTCCTTTTGTGTCTCGTCATTATGGATTGTCATAAGATGATTTTGATGACATAAAAATAGGTCATAATGATGCCATAAGTGAGAATAGGTCATAGTGATTTCATATGACGATTGTCATAAGATGAAGGGGGTGTTAGTGTATATGACTTGTTTCATCATCATTCAACGACTTGTCCACCATTGATGGTTATTCATCTCACTTTGTGAGAATAGGTCATAGTGATGTCATAAGTGAGAATAGGTCATAATGATGTCATAAGATGATTTTGAATTACATTGGAAATTGATACACTTGTAATTAGTTGTAATTGTGCTTCATGGCAGATGATTATCAAAGAAGTAATTTCTCATTCTATTTTCATGTTTTCCTAAATAATGCAGAGTTTTCAACCATGGTGTTTGTTTTGTACAAGTATTATTGGTCATGTCTATTGCGTAGTTTTTCTTTTGGTAGAATGATAACAAAGGTAATTTTTCTAATTTTTTCTTAGGGAAAACATCATCTAGATCTCAACATGACTGAAAACAATATTACTCGCTATCCAACAAAGTGGCGGGTTTCACATCTTAGCTTGAAAGTTTCTATTTGTCATTCTAGAGGCAAGGGTTGTTCTAGTACCGTTTTTTATTTTAATTGTATAGTTGGTATGTAGTGGACCTAAATAGTTGTTAGAAAATTCTAATCTAGTATGAATTTTTCCTAGGGATGCCAACAACATAGAATGAATGTTCAACTTTTAATTAAATCTTCCATGGACCATGTTCAATTTTTATTCATATATAATTCTTCCACTTAGTTGGCTCCTATTGTTATGAGAGACATGTTTTCATTTTACTCTATGTATTATTTCCATGTAGATATATTGAAATGATATAGAATTAAAATCTATTTGAATACTTGAATTTAATAAAATATTGGCTTGATCAAAATGTGAATGTTATCATATTATTGAACTTGAGGTAACAAGATGTACATTTTCTTGTAAATATCTTTAATAAAGCAATGAAAATGAACTAGAACTAATGATGTAGATTGTTAGAATAATATTAGAAGTAAAGAAAATGAATACAAACAAAAATAACTCAAAAGCAAACATTTGAACACAAGTTTCCCAGCTCCTAAGTATGCTGCTACATGCAAGTCTCACTAAGTGAGATGACTAACCATCAATGGTGGACAATTCATTAAATGATGATGAAACAAGTCATATACACCAACACCCCCCTTCATCGAAGCTGAGGTAGAGGTCATGGAAAGTTAGAACTAGAAGAAATCTCCTAGAAAACTAAGAAATATGTGTCAATAGGGCCCAACTACTAAGCCTAATAAGGTACCCATGTACAAACAACATCTCTGGAAAAAGAAGAAGAGGAGAAAAATGGGTCTCAACAACTAGGCCTGATGAGGTACCCATGTACAATAAGGATCTCAAGTAATGGAGGAAAAACCCTAAGGGAAAACATCCACTTACAAGAGATAAAAGACACCCTAAATAACCTAAGAAAGATGCGTCAAATGAGTCCCGACAACTAAAGGCCTAATAAGGTACTCATGTACAAAATGCAATCTTTCTAGAAGAAGAGAAGAGATGAAGAACGTTATCCAGCCTCCCAAGATGAAGAATGTGTCAAGACCACCCTATATCAAGTGAAGAAGAAGATCCCTGAAGTGACAAGGTGTGGTTCCTATCCAAGGAATGATGCTCCATATGTGAGGTGGAAGTGCCAACTACTCCATGAAGGGATGGTGAATCTAAATCAATGGAAAAGAAGGAAGATGAAATGGAATCTTGAAGACAAGAGAAAGACAAGAAGGCCTAAAGAAGATGTGTGGAAGCAGTAGTGAACATCACCCTAAGACGAGAGCACAAGTAAGGATACTTGGCTTTAGTGAAGGGTTTGGTAAATAATTTTGTAACCAGATTTGAAGTCTGAAACTCTATGAAGTATCCAAGAAGAGTGTCGATGATGTGGTCTTCCACCTGTAGACTGAAGAAGATCCATCCACATCGAACAATGTTCCCACCCTTAGGAAGGACAAAAATGGAGTACTGGAAGTCCGCTCACTCCATAAAGAAAACTAAAGGCAACAGTATGAAGAACTCTAAATCTGGTCCATGGAAATGTGGAAAAGTTCTAGCAAGTAAGTGAACAAGAGCCAAAGGTAATGCCACAAACATAGAGTTTTAGAGTGTAAGAAGGAACATCCACCAAAAGGATGCCCAAGTGAAGTGAAGGCAAAGTAGCAACCCCACAACAATAAAAAAGGATCCACAAGAAAGGGTGGATCAATGATGGTCTCCAAAATAGTGGAAGTGATAAGAGTCCCTAAAGGGGAACTCCCAACAAAGGAGATGAAGGAATCCTCCAAAACACCTATAAAAGGATGAAAACCCCTATATAGGACATAAGTAGACACCGCAAAGAGACGTCTAAGGTCCGGTAGATACTGCGTTCCAAAAGGGTGGCTTAACAAATAAAAGAACAATGTTAGATAGGTATGAATCATCAACATATAAAGGAGGAGGAGTGGAAAGGGCCTCACACACTGGAAGTGGAAAAGAGGATAGATGTAATGAGTATGAGGTTGGGAACAAGACTATATGATATTCGATGAGAAGGGATGATGTCAACATTCTCTGAAAGGTGGCCGAGAGAAGGAGGAGATAAGTCCTTAGTAGTACTCTCATCATCAAAACTAGAAGAATAATCCTCGTCATCAGGGATAGAAATAGGAAAATCAGTGTCAACAAAACTATCATCACATGAGGAAGGGAAGGAGACAACTATATCAATGGGAGAAGCAACAATGACAATCTATGAAGGGTCTCCAAATAAGGAATGAAGGATGCTCCAAACAATGCGAGGACACTCCATGTGCACCACATGATGGTGGAGAGGCCTAGAAATTTATGTCAAAAATGACCAATGACCATGCTACAAGTGTCAAGCCAATCTTCAAGCTGATCAGGATCACTGGGTGTAGGTACACGTCCATACAAGAATAGATAAAGGTCATTGTGAATAAGAAAACATTCCATGCTTGAACACCACAGTGCATAGTTAGCCCTACCAAGAAGAATAGGTGGAGGTTGTAATGTAGAAATGGTCCTATGAAGCATAGGTTTTGGAAAAGAAATCTCCATAATGCAAATGTAAAAATTGTAATAAATGTTGAATGCAAGAAAAAGAGGGTACAAGAAAAACACACGGTTGCAAAACGTCAAACTCAACCGAGAATGCATTTGCATGTAATACGACACCCAAGAACAATGATAACCCCCTTATTTGTGGCACTTTATAAGTAGTGTGTTGATTACAATAGGGTGTGTTTGTGCGATGTGGGACAATTGACCACTCACCTTGCAGTAGGTGACAAATCACGCAAGAGTGGAGGTCATAATAAGTCTCATTCGGAAGTAACGAACGACACGTAAAGAAACACAACAAGGCAAGTAAGCATAAGAAATAAACAAGGGAACAAGACAAACTTAGGTGTGAGAAAAAGCATCTCACATCGCAGCAAGAAACCCCTTGATGCAAGAATGTGGTGGTCACGCTCACTAGTCTGCAAGCAATAATAAAGGTGATTACAATGTGAAAACGGGCTCAAGATGAGACTCGAGACCTCCGGGGACGCAGCGAGGGCTCGCGAGAAGGTAAAAAAATGCTAAGAGGGATACTACACACTTAGAAAACATTAGTAGCAAAAAAATCCAATAACACTTAAAAATTGACTTTTGAAATCGCCAATAAGCTTAGTTTTAGAAGATTAAAATCAAAAATGTGATTAAAAAGAGATTAATCAGACAATTAAATTTACAACTAACCGAGAGTTAACTAAGGGCCTAAATTAAATTAAATACTTAACTAATTATTTAAAACCTTAATTAATTAAATAACCACCTTAGGAAAATTAAACTAGATCTAGATTGAAACTAATACCTAATTTAATTAATAAACGAACCCTAAGATCTATTAACACTACGAATCATAATATAACACCCCACCTTTAATAAATCCCACCCTTTTTAAAACTTAAACACCACCACTTTATTTTAACACAGAATGTTTAATTAAACACATCCCATTTGAAAAAGGAACCCCACTTTTAATATTAAAAACCTACCCACCGACCTACTAATTAAAACCGACACTCCTTATAATTCAAACACCATTGAATCTAAGAACCACTCTAAAAAAATTTAGAATCCCCCTTTTAAAAAATCAAACTATGTTACATTAGAAGGGAGGACGAGGAGAGAAAAGAGGTTAACGGCTTTGGTGGTCTCACGGAGTTCTAACCGAGTGACCCTGGCCAAGATGGGAAACAACGATGGGATGGAGAGAGTGGTTTCAACAACAAGGTTGGAGCGGGGAGAGATCCACACAATGCACAAGTAGCGGATCAACACAGAGGCATGCATGTGCATGCAAACCAGGAGGCGAGGAGAGGTACATAGGGAAAAATGGTGCAAGCAATCACCAAAAGTAGGTAAAATAAACGTTGGTAAGGAACACGGTGGAGGGGTGAAATGAATGTAGAGGCTCGATCGAGGAGTACATTCAGTGAATGCAAAGATAAACACTAAGCTCCAAAGAAAACAACCAACTAGCAAAAAA
The DNA here is from genome assembly GCA_018340775.1 of Taxus wallichiana var. yunnanensis. Lineage (NCBI taxonomy): Eukaryota > Viridiplantae > Streptophyta > Pinopsida > Cupressales > Taxaceae > Taxus > Taxus wallichiana. Next base: position 545,804,610 of record CM031244.1, on the reverse strand, counting down.
ATGGCCAAGCCAAAAATGAATGCAAAAAACCCTATTTGCGATCAAAGCAAGTCAAAACAGATCAAAGCAATGCAAGAAAAAAAACACGGCTCAAGAAAACCAAAGAGCTAGGTGACCAAGCTGGAAAAGAACCAAAACCCAATAAAAAACACAATGCAAAAGAAACAAAGTAATATGCAAAAGAAACTTCGGACCCAAATGCAAAGAAACCTAAAAGGAGGAGGGGAAAACTCATATCCAACTAAAGAATTTTTAAAAAAATTACTTTTATTTCAAAAATACATATAAGACCAAAATTTAAAAAAATCACTGCATGCAAACCCAAGAGGGAAAGGGCCATAGGTCTAAAAAGCAATTTTTTATAAAAAAACCAAGTTTACATTTAAAAATTACTTATTAAAAAACTAGAAATGCAAAAAAGGCACCTACCTCTAGATTTAGTGGTTTCACCAAACTTGAATTTAGCTAGCTAGATTTGGCTAGAAAACCCATATAACCTACACATGCAAAACCAGAAAACCCACACAAATCTCTGAAATCTAGATTGTTAAACCTGTAAACAAGATTCCAAAAAATGAAAAAATTGCGGGAGAAGCACAAAAACCAGAAAATGAAGTAATAACAACTAGATTAATCAAGTGCACATTTACTAAACATCCACTCGATACCATATCGATTATTCTACGAGGATCAACTCGGAACCCCACACACATCGAGCAAGGTTTCACTTCAATGGAGTCATGAATGCTTCACGTAGTAAGCAAGAGATCAAATCAAAATGAGAATCAAGTAGAGAAAGACAACGATGTGTGTCTAGCATCCTCATAGATCAGAAAAGAAAACTACATATAAGAGTGTTGTGTAACTCTTGTGCATGACACATGTACACTAACCCTATTGACCTATTTCACTATGACCTATTCTCACTAAGTGAGATGATTAACCATCAATGGTGGACAAGTCATCGAATGATAACAAAACAAGTCATATACACCAACATTTATGTCTATATATCCATTCCAAAACTCAACTACTAGAGTTTAGTAAACAAGATCCCCATCTGGTTCAATCTTTAGAAATTAAAATTGTGCATATTTCATAGGATTTTCTATGGTTGCTTCCTACATAGATTGTAATTTCGCAAAACAATTTACAACACTTGTTATTACTCTAATATTCCAATTGTTAGCTCCTACACAAAACTCATGAAGGGTAATTATCATCTGGGCCATAGTCTTGAATGAATATATATGGATCGTGTGACAATTCATGTTCAAGGAGAGCACCCTTTGATGATGGTATATCTTCCAACAATGTATGTATACCCAAACCCACATAAAGAGCATTAGCAGATTTTAAATCCTTTTCCCTACACATAACTAAAGAGACTTAGAACTTCCTTACATTTTAGTGGATTAATAATATGGATCTCAATAACAACTCAATGAAAACACCGCAAACTCTAACAAAATGGGAGTTTCCTACTCAAATTAATAGAATAGTCTAGTTTAATTTGTATAAACCAAAAGTTGAATAGATATGAACCCAACGAAGCGAGTAGTAAAATATAATTCCATGTATTATTATAGCCAATGAGAGAAGGATATGATTACCTTGTTACATTTACATTTACAAAATCATATTATGGTATCGAGGAATGGCTTAATTCCATCGTGTATCAAAACATTAAGCCTCTCTTGATGGTATCAAGGAATGGATAAATAATCAATAGCCTAAATTCCATGGATATTAAGTAACAAGCTAGTAGGATGTTGACAAATGCTAGAGAAACTATTTATACACCTTCCAATCACATTTGTATAAAAACTTCAAGGCAATGAACATGTATCTTGCTCGATCAATTCACCTTTTCCATCATACTCCTATCATATACCAAAATAAGATCTTTAGAACTAGGCATGCATAGCCATCAAATCATAATTGAAAGCAATTTTTTCAGATGTTTTAAATGCAAGTTCCTTGTTAGACATGTACATGTAAAATATAGAAATGTATACAAGGCATTTCCAATGTTTCACCAAATGCAACCAATAGATGTCCAAACTAAATAATTCATATTTGTTATTGACTATTCTTAGCTTGTGTTGAAATAGGAGTTTTGAAATAGGGTATAGATATACACAAAATCATAATGAGAAAGAGTTGAAACTTTTGTCATATGTTGTAACTTTGCAAGTGTTCTAATAGATATGTATACAAAGTGTGGAACCATGCCCTTGGCATGTAAATTGTTTGACTAGATGCCTGAAATAAATGTGATCTCATGGATTGCAATTATTGCAAAATATACACAAAATGGATTTTTTTGACAATGCCTAAGAACCTTCAAGAAAATGTAATTAGCAAGTTTCAATCCAAACTCCACAACCTTTTATAGTATCCTCACATATCATGTCAAACCGAGAGATTAGAACATGGCATGGACATCCATCAATGCAAAATGGAAAACTGTTTTTATTAGATGTAGTTATAAGTGGCCTAGTAGACACGTATACAATTTATGTCAAGGAATAAACAATGCACGTGAACTATTTGAAAAACTTCCTCGTGAGAGATGATGTCTCATGAATTACCATGATTGCAGGATATGTCTAAATTTGATTTTGCAAGGATGCACTTAAACTCTTTGAATTAATGAAGCACTCTGGAATATACCCTGACCATGTCAGCTTCATTTTTGTTTTATTAGCATGCAGTTGTGCAAGTTTAGTGGATGAGGGTTGTAGATACTACATTTATGTCATTCCTGTGGCTCGTGGACATACCTAATAATTTCACCATTGTTATCATACTCTCATCATGTGTTAAAATAAAATCTTTGAAATAGCTATGGACATACACTAAAGCATAATGGAGAAGGAATAGGACTTTTGAAAAATGTGTGTTTCAAGTGCTCTTGTAAATATTTATGTAAAGTGTCAAAGCATGTTATTGGTATGTAAATTTTGTGACTAAATCCTTGAAATAAAATAGGTCTCATGGATTACAATGATTATAGGATATGCACAAAAGGTTTTTGATGAAAATTCCTTAGAACAACAAGTCAAAGCGTCCCAAAAAATGTTTTCCAACATCCTCCCAACTTTTGCCAAAATGGGAGATTTAGAATAAGTCATGGATTTCTATTGTTGTTTCATTACAAATTATGTGGAGTGATAACACGTCATGATTGTACCTTGAAGTAATATGAAATTAAAAAAGAAAAGAAAGGAATTTGATAAAATAATATTGTAGACACTACAAAATCAAAGAATCAATAATAAAATAAATGTAATATTTAGGGAATTTACCAAATATAAATTCTAAATAGAACTCAAAGCAATATGTGAGATCTATAAGTAAGTGGTGTTGAGTGTATATGTTGATATCTAGTTCATCATTTATCTTGGATAATAAAGAAAAAAATTACTATTATAAAATATTTACATTCATATTTTCTATTTTTATGTTTAAACAAGAAATTATTATTTTGGGTTAATAACGTCTACAAGTAAAGTAATGGTTGAGTGTCAAAATTCGATAAAATCCCAAATGATTAATTTTTTAAAGAAAATTTGTGGATAAAACTTGGTCCCTTCTTTATCATTGTAGGTATGACATGGTGCACCTTGTTATAGTGTCATCCTATATCTGAAAATTTTGTTATGCAAATTTTGTTCCACAACATTATTAATAGTCTCTAAAGTAACATTTTCCTTTTTTGAAATAATTGAACCTATTTTCATCTCTTACAATAATTTGTCTTGCAATAATCTTAGAGATAAACTTGGTTGTAGCGTAGTAGTCAATATATACACGAAGGTTCTAGACAAATATAATAGTTATCCTATGGAGCATGTTTCATAATCCATGCATAGTTTCCAACTTCTCACTGTGGTGCATAGAAATAAATCTTTTCCTTTTTGTCCACGTCACTCAATACATGTTTTGAATTTCAAAAATATCATATTTCCCTCATCTCCCAAGAAATTCTCTCCAAATTTGCATAGATCTCTTGTACCTATGGGTGTGAATTGTCTCCTCCAAAACAAACATGCACCATTTTCTATCCTTTAATCCATATACATTGATGTATCATTCTAACTCATCTATCCTTCATCAATCTCCTTACCATTTTTATGCAGGAGCATCACTCCATGTATATGAATAAGTCATGAAGGCATAAATTTTGGTTTGTTAGGTATGGTCATAGGTCTTTGAGGTCATTAGATGTCAGTTGGGTGTGCTAGTTGGAGTCTAGGATATTCAAAATTTGAAAAATTCACTTTCCCTCCAAAGTGTAAGTTTTAAATCTTGGAGGCCTATTCTGGTTTTACTATGTAAGTTGGCTTAGTTTAGGTGTTTAGATGTGCTCTTAGAGCTAACCGACTTGAAAAGAATGAAATGAGGACAAGAAGGATGTCATTAGGTCTAACCGTGTTTTAGAATTCATAAATAGTGTTAAGCACATAATGAATGGGGAAGTGTAATCATGTGACCAAGAATAAAAGGTATGTACTCGAGTGATAATTGAAGGAAAGGCATTTAAATGCTCCAATGTAATCGAGTTCACCTCATTCTATTAGGATTGAATCATGTTGTAAAAGTTTCAAGAGTAAAGAAAAGGAGAAAACTCATATTTTTGAGAGTGTTGCATGATTATGTGTATTGAATCAGACATGTAACCATTCCTTGCATGATTTTGCATTTATTAGTGTACATGCTTAATCTCTGAGTTTGAAGTAAGATGATCTTAAGCACTATAGTGAGCTTTGAATGGCGATACATTGATTTTTATAGTTGTTCATTTCTAACTTTGTGATAGTTGAACATCTATGCATGACTAGAGTGAATGAATTATGATTGTGGTAGAGAATTTCAAAGCTGTGAATGCAAGAATAAGGTGGAGCCAAATATAGTGAAGGGGGGAAGAGTCTTATTGGTGAGTGGCATGATTTCTCTATTTTGTATGTTAAGTGTATGAGAATACAACTTTGGATTCCTGTAACAATAATGAGAATCTTAGTAATTGAGTTAGTGTGTGTGATAAAATAATTTCCCTAGTTGAGGGAGGGTGTATTCAAGCCTAAATTGTGCATTCATTTCTATGGATAGCTTATAGAAACCCTTACACAATGGATATTCAACCTTAAGGACTGTAAAGGACTTGGAAACTTGTGCATGAAGAAATTGAAGGGTGTATCCACTTGTAGGAGGATTGGGAAGGTATGGAGGTCCTTATAGTGACTTGAGTGTATGCATGCCTTGAGAAAGGAAAGATTCACAAAGAGGAGAACTCAACTTCCTAAACTAAAGCTTTGCGGGGTTTCATACCATGTTCCACGAGAAAAGTAGAGGAGTTTTGCATAAGAAAGGACCTTGAACTTGATTATCATGAGTTTTTGGTAAGATCATTAGTTTCCCCTCATCATTATAGGATTTCATGAAGAATTCAAGGTTTTGAATCGAATTCTAGAAAAATATATGGCATATTAAGCCTTCTTGGATCTATAAAAGCCACAATTAGGGTTATAAAAGGAAAAATGGTTTTAAAATTTCTAAACTCAATATTTAGTTCTGAAAAATTATAGATACAACCTCGAGGGGGTACCTTTAACTGTTAAAATAAAAAAATTGACTTTTATTGGTGAATCATCGAAATGATTGTGATAGTTCCTTGATGGGACAAGTGATACAATTATCAAACCTAATTGGAAGAGGAACTTTACAAAGGAAGTACCGAGATACAATCGAGTTGGATCTTGAAATTTTCTACACATCAAACCCATTAATGGGTACTTGAAATGTTATTCCTTTCATATTGAATCCCCCTAGAAGAGATATTGTACATGACAGTCCACTAGCAAAGACCTAGTAAGGGTTTGAGTCAAACACAAAAATGGAGGCAGAGAGAGTTATGCAAGGATTTGGATCCCCAAATTTTGGGCACCCATCTAAGTTGATATGAAGATACTAATGGAGTTGATGAGGTCTTAGAAACACATGTAGAATTCTATACCCACCTATGAACCAAGCATGCTTTGTCTTGAGGAGAAGAAAGGCAGTTTTTTGAAGGAAGATAACATTGCAAGCTCATTTGTTTGAATTCATTCTTGATAAACTACTAAGCATGATTTAAGGTATATGTGTAGGGTGTCTATCTGATGGATTGTGAATAGAGACTAAAACCAAAGTTGGTTGATTTAGGTACCAAAAGCAATGAGATTCATTAAAGGTCGAGGTTCTTTAGAAGTCAATGTATTATGAACTCTTGAATCATATTGGTAGTTGATATAACATTTCTATGAGCTTGTGACACAGGAGATAAGCAAGTTAAGAGCCAAAGAAGACTAAAAGTCAATATTTGGTATCAGGGAGCTAAGACCAAGGAAATCCATCAAGGGACAAGGTAAGGGAAGATAAGAGCACTTGAAGTTTTCATTGAAATTGATCATTTTAATAGAAGAGTTGGTGAGTTTTGGAGTAAATGGAGTAGGGCATGAGTGATAGGAAGACCTTAAAGATGAATAAGGTCCATTTTTGCATATTTTGAGCCTTTGGAGCTAGTTGAAGAACTACTAAAAAAAAAGGGTACTAATGAAATTGAATGTTTTAGATTGATGAATGCATACAAATGTATAGATGTTTTGCATCACATTTGAACACTATCTCATCGCACACTTCTACATAGATGTTTAATAAAACAACATAAGTTGTAACATTTAAATATCTAACTCAAAAGTAATATTTGGTGTAACTAATCGTGGCCTTATATTCTATAGGAATTGAGGATGTCCCAGAAAACTCTACAATGCAAGCATTCACATAAAATAATTACATAATATGAAGATATTCACCAACAAAAGCACATTATATGCATATGTGTGTGCAACCAATAATGGTTTCATTAGAACAAAATCTCCATAAGAGACTATATATCCACTAACTTTGGAGATGACTCTAAGCTTCAATCTAACTTTCCACAAGGACACAAAGGTTCCTTAAACTGGAAAAGTAAGAAGTTGACTAAAATGTAGGATAAGATCATTCCTTAAGTTAAATCTTACCCTTCTCACACATGTGATGATAACTACCACTAAAATTTGCATTTACCAATGTTGTACACATATTAAATCTCACCTTGGTAACAACACTACCTAATGTGGACTTCACAACAAGTGTGAATATGAAACACATCAATACCCCCTTGAAGATAAACTTAGGTGATGTGGTAAAAGAGAATAAGTCTTACACTCATAAATATGGGTCCCAACAACTAGGCTTGATGAGGTAACCATGTACAATGATAAGGTAAAACAAAATGAATTTGATGAAGTAAATTTATGTTGAATCTAATGAAGCCTCCAAAAATAAATTAAAAGTAGCTTCCAAAAATATGGTTGTGTGAATAAGAGTGACTATAGATACATGCTCCATTTGAATGAAATACATGGTTAAAACCAAAGAAGATTAGCTCAAAATGTTCTCTAAATTTCGAAACCAACAAAGAATGTTGGCTCATAAATGGTTCTAAATTTTGAAACCATCAAAGAATGTTGGCTCAAAAATTATTTTGATTTTTGAAAACCACAAAAAGGTTTTCTCGATGTAGACACTCAAATTTGGAAATCTATCCTTTCACACTACTAATCTTGACATTGTACATTTGTATGGGCAAATGTACTCTCTTCGCTCTTGTTTAACACACCATGATAGCACTTCATACACTTGATTATCTTTACACACCTCTCTTTCATTAGTCTCGAAGTTTAGCGCATAAAACATGTCTAGAAAAATCCTGCTTAGGCCCAAAAATTCAAAATATATTTTTTCCTTATTTTTCAAAATTATAGGTTTCGATCGGAATGGAGAATGTCAATACTCACCCTATTATATGGTTTGGAACAATAGGTGTTGAGCTAATTATTTTGATTCTATCAATTTATTATGAGAAAATATATCCCCTTGGTCATCTTTTCATAACATAATAACCTTCGGAAGCATATATATAAGCAAGTAAATCACACCTCATTTAGAAACTTGGCACTTTAAGAACTCCTCATGTAAAAGAAAGCAAAAAAGACACTCCAAGATCCCTAAATATGAAATAACTCAAGCACATCCATCGGGCAGCACCCTCTATAGGATTGAATTCTCCTTTTAGGTCTACAAGTCTCCATCTTCAATCTCTAAGCAAGTGAAGTGACCCTTCCCAATTATTTGTGCAAGTGTGAAACTCAAGTGAAGTATTATCAAAACACGGTTGTCAAGTTTTGATTGCACTATGATAGATATCACATGCTAGGATAATGACATGTGGTTTGAGCCCTCTTTGGAGTAGTGGCAATGTCGGAGGTGCATAGGGGTGCCAACAACCCACCTAATTTTATTTTGCAAGAACTCCTTCTTGCATTAGAAGGGTTCTAGGGTTTTAGCAAGGTTTACAAATCCATTTTGAAGTTGAGAAAATATTACCAACACATAGTGACACACATCTCTAGGAAGGTGAAACACTCATGAAGTTACATACCATATTCCAAGTAGGTCCAAGACCGTATAAGAGGGTCATGACCATACAAACGTTATAGACCGATTTGTACACTTTGACCAAGCTCGATTGGTTCCAGGTTTCATCAACGAAGCGTCTCCAGATCCAAATCTTCTTTCTCTAACACTCATACCATCCATAATATTCCAGATCCACACAAAGTTAGCTAATTGCAATCTTTCGTTGTGTTTTGATAGTTTTTAGATCAATAGTCACTTTGAAAAGTGTTATTTTGATTTGTGCAATTAATGTTGGAAGTTAATTAAATCATAATATCCACCTGTAACATTATTCATCCTTTTTATGTATGTTAATTATAAACATTCTAAAACCTTTAAAAGGTTGAGATATTCACAATAAAAAGTGAAATTGTTTGATAACATATTTGGCATCAAAATGATTTTGAAAACCCCATAAGCATTGGCGCAAAAATGTACCGCCTAAAAAAACACCAAGTTCTTACATCTGCTAGGAATAAACTCAAGGTATGTAGCATACTTGAACAATCAAAGAAGCATTAGTAGTACACAACACCCCCATAATAACGACTAGGAGTGAAGGCATGACAACTCAATATCTCTAAACAGTGGCAATGATGTGGTAGGTGTCCGAGAAAAGCACAACAAAATTTTGTAGGAGAATGCCCAAAATTTCATATGATGAACTGAACAACTAAAATGTGAAAATGCACACGTACACATGAAGGAATACAAATCAATAAACCCCCATGGAATTTCATAAACCAATGTGATTATAAATACATATGAAAAACTCACCCAATATGGTTTATAGTTTATAAAATATGCCATTAAGCTGAAAATATTCAAATCGAGAGATGATCATAATACATAGATGTTGCAAATACAAAAAATGTGAAAAAATAAACACTTAAAAAAATAGCATACAAATCCAAGTTACCAATCAAAAATTATGGTCTCATAAAGGTTCGAATACATTATTTGGTCAGCTAAACAAGCCAAACCATGTTAATTCTAGAAATATAGGTCATAAAAATAAAACACTTGACATCACCATTATGTAGATCATAAAAAAATAGTCAAGGTGAATAAAAATTAACTTCACAAGCTTCGTGGATCAAAAGTTATGATTCTTGACAGAAATTTACTCCAAATAAGGGCTCAATGGTGACCATATAGCCTCGCATACACTAAAATTGCCTAAGTAGGTGGTCAAATGGCGAGCCAAGTGTTGAGTGCAGTTGTAGGGCTAGATGGTGGTAATATGGATGACCATGAGTTGATTATGTGTAATATGTAAAATACACCAATGATTTCGAGCATACAAAATGCACCAAAATTGTTTTATAACTTAAAACGTGTTCCACAGGGTGCCACAGTCCTGCATTTTTGCAAAACATTTTTTCTAAAAGATATCAAAGAGAGGAATCCAAAAAATATATTTTAAGATCATATTTTTACATAAAATAAATAAAAAAAAATTCTCTACGCTCTTGTTTGCCTTGTAGATCTGAACTTTCAAAAAATCATAGAAAATCACTAGATACTCATGAAAAAAAAAGAATATTTAATTTGTATTTTTCTAAGTAGAATTCATGAAAAATACTACATCATACCCATAATTTCAATATTTTTATAAAAACTAAAAAAATCCTTTAAAATGACCTCATAAAAGCAATTTTGGCACAAACAAAAATTACCCATTGGATAATTTTGAAAACCCACAATGTGGATTGGCTCAAAAAATGCTTAGGGGCTTGAGAAAAAACATGGTAATTATGGAATTGATGAAAGTGTAGAAATCCACATCTCAAAAATCCTTCAAAGGTAATTTGAGATCCACCAAATGTTGGAAATTGTGACTTAAGTGTTTTCATTGATGTCAAAGAAAATCGGGGTTTTCATTGAGTAAGTATGAGGTGTCATGATGAGTTGCATTGTGATAAAGATGGTGTGTAAGCAACTATGCATGGTTCCGAGGCTGATTCAAGCAATAAGGTGTCATAGCGTGAGATGCAAAGGTGGTCCAAGATTATTACAAGCTTTTTCATACTTAGTGTAATGTGTTAATATTGTTAATAGGTTTGTATGATGATGAGCAAGTTTGTTTAGTGAAAGCATGGGTTAAAGAGGTCATTTTAGGCCTAGTCCTAGACCTAGTGGATGCATGACATGAAGATATGAAGAAAGAATGCCAAAGTGAGTCAATTTGAACATGATAAAAAAATCAAGTGGCATAGAAGGTTTAGATGATCTAGAAGGTCATTATTCAAGTTCATAGTGCATGATGAAGGTCCTTTTGAAGTTGATCATTCAAGACAAAGCAAGTTTTCATGGGTAAGTCATGGTGGTTGGAGAGTTTAAGGTATGTTCAAGCATGGATGAGATTTGGAAATCATAAATATGGTTTCTATAGTGCTTTGGGAAAAAATTTAGGTTAGGAGGATCAAGAAGAAGCAAGAAAACTCATTTTTAGTCAAATCAAGTTCTCAAAAGTGTAGTTTTCAGTTTGAAGGTCACTTTCTTATGCTCACCCACTTGTGTGTGTTTTTCATGGGAGTCTGATATATTGGAGGATGTTAGGGCATGGAACAAATAAGGTATAGCAAGAAGAATGAGGACATTTATTCATTGCATTTTTATGAACCATCGTTAACACCAAAACAACTTTGTTATGGTTTCAAAACCCTAGGTTGAAAGTGACTTGAGAGAAAATGATTGTACAAGTCTAGAATTGATTCCTTTTTCTAGTGTGATGATTTTATGATGAAGAGGACTCCTCCAAATTTCATTGATGTATTTTAGATCTTGTGATAGTATGTGGACCCCACCCAAAAAGGCAAGTTTCTAGAGTTTTTCAGTTTGTACAAAAAAATCCATTGAACCTAATAACTAAATTACCATTTATGGAATCCTAGGAGTTTTTCTACATTTCCATGATAGTTTCAGGTCATGGTTGAGGTCCTAGAATGTAAAGTGTTCCCTATCTTTGAAGACTAGTTTTTGGGGATGAAAGGTAGTTTTGAGAAGTCTATTTACGAAGCATTTAGAGGCATCTAAAGTATGATCTATGGAAGTATGATCACATGGTAATGTATATAACTTTAATATATTTCCATTGATATATGATAATTATATGGTTGAGGTCATTTGAGGTGGTTCTGAGATTTATCTTTAACGACTACGTTTTGGTGCACAAGAACAAACAAGTTCTTGAGATGGTTTCAGGGCATAAAATGATGTTGTTGAGTGTTTCATGGTTTCTAGAGATTTTTAGGGCTTGTAAAATATGTCTAATTATGTGGCATGCCTTGGTGGAGTTATTTTTCTCTTGAACCTTCATGTTTTGGTGAGTTGGATTTTTGGTGCAATTAGGCATGTTGGAGACCTAATGGAGATTTTGGGCCATGAAGATGATATGAATGACCTGTGTGAAATTTTGTGTGATGTCTTAAGGGTGTATTTATTATGTTTTTGCAATATTTTCCCTATGAAGGCTGACCTACATGACATGAAAGCAAGAAACATGTACATAAGCATGTTAGAGAGCTCATTGGTGTGAGTTAGAGAGATGATGTGGTAGCAAATCTTTGAAGGATGAAAGAACAAGGTATGAGGGGATAAATGAAGAGTTTGAGGCCTTAAAAATTATGAAGGAAGCTACCATGATGTTGATATGAAGATGGCGATTTGAGAAGAAGACCTAGCTTATGTGCATGGATTTGAGCGAGCTAGAGAGAAGTATGTGGTGTGTGTGAAGGGTCAAGAGTAGAGCTAGGGAGAGGATGAGAAGATAAGGAGAGAAGAGAAGAATGAAAATAGGGTCACTTGACCTAATAAGCAAATGAAGATGCAAGTTTGAGTGAGGAAGAATAAAGAGGAGTTTAAGAGAGTGTTGAGTGCATGGAGCTGAACTAGAGATCACAATCAATTGTTGAGCAAAACATTTTCAATGGATCATCATATTCATATGGTTGAGTGGGTTCTTGATCATATTCTAGGGTGGTAGCATCCTTTTATAGTAGGTGTTATACTAAATAGGGGTGGGTGCTCCTTGTGAAGTAGGTCCTTTACTAAAAAAATCTTGTGTGGTATGAAATATTCACATAAGTCCTTTATTTTGAGTAATATAAGCAGAGGTTTAGTGGGTTTTCTTCCCCTTGAGGGTTTCCCCCATATATCTTGTGTTCATTTGTACTCTCTTGCTTTATGTTTCTATGGATGGTTTTTACACACCTAATAAGCTCACAATAATGATGTATGATGAATGAATGTTTTGAATGATGTATGCAAGCTAAGGAAATAATCACTGTATTTTCAACAATTGGTATCAATGCAAGGTCCTTATAAAGAAAGTTTACCCACTTGAAGGATATCATTGAAGCACATGCTATGACAGGTAGTCTAGCTCAAAATGAAGTTACTCCTATGGTCAGAATGAGAACATGCTTGAAACCCTTGGGGTTTGATATTTTGGCAGTCAATCTATGAAGTTTGCACTCATATTTCAATGTTTTCACCTGATACTGATGATGATGAGATGTCTTATAAAGAAGACATAGGAACATAACTTGATGATGAACTAGAAGAAGTAGATGTTTTTAGCCTTTAAATGCATAGGAAGAAGCGATCATGCAAGTCATGAAGCCCTAACCATGGAGAAATGTAATGAAGAAATCATTGGAGCAGAATTGATTGTCTATGAGATAAGGTCAAATCAAGATGATGTGTCAAATAGTGTTGACATTAATAAAGGTAAGGATATATGTTGAAAAAGATAGAATTGCAAGCCAAAAGGGGCATGGAATTCTTGAAAGGTCATTAAGGTAAAGGTCCATCATTTCATAAAGAAAGGTATGAGTCTTTTAATGAATATTCATTTTCATTCAAGAAAAGTGATCATAGAACTATAGACAAGTTGAAGAAGGAAAACTTTCTTTAGATATTTGAGGTGTCTAAATGGATGAAATAAGGTGTAGTATTACAGTCCTCAAGTCGTGAAGTGTGGCACTAAATATTTATCATAGTGTCTCTTAGTCTTCAAGAATGCATCAAGAGTATGCAAGACTTTTGAAGGCTCTCCAAAGAAGATCTAAAAGGTATAACAAAAGATACAAAGTCATGAAGGCTTTGTTGAAGGAATGTTCAAAGGACAAAATCTGGGCAAAGTGTATGAGAAAATGAGAACTTTACTGAGTTTGAAGGCTTTGTTCTCTCCAAGTCATATTGTAAAAGAGAAATTACATAAAAATGTATAAGTCCATGTCATGAAGACTTGGTATAGCAGTGAGAAGGCTTGTAATTTCTATAATGAATGCATGAAGAAGCTTAAAAGGTATGTTGCAAAGTTTATATGTTTGTTGATCTGTTTGAAAAGTGAATAAAACTCCATGAACAAGGTATGATCCACAAGGTATAAGTTGAACTTTGATGGTGCCTCTAAGGGAAACCCTGGAGCAAGCGGGTGGAGGTGGTCTCATCAGAAATCACCTAGGTCATCTCATTGCAGCTTATGTTGGGCCCATGGGTATTCAATCAAATCACTATGTTGAGGCCCTCGCCACTCTCTAGGGAATCAAAATAGCCAGGGACCTCAAGGTGAATAATCTAATGATCGAGGGGGACTCTATGAACATTATCAAAAACCTCTCTAATACCCAACCCCCTAGTTGGACCATAAGGGAGTTCATTCAAGAGGCCAAATCTCTATGTAATGGTTTTAATAACATTAGTTTGGGCAACACTTATAGGAATGGTAATAGTGTTGCTGACACACTTGTTAATGATGACATCAGCAACATTCATTTCAAAATTTGGATAGATCATGATAGAATCCCTCAAGCTGCTCAAACCATCATATTTTGGGAAGCTTTGGCCACTGTCCTCCCATTTAAATCTTGTCGATGGGATTCACACGTGTGGAGGAATGATGATCTATACACAAAGCATTTGGGGTTATCTATCCAAAACGGTCTTTTCTTCCTTATTTTTTATTTTTGATGTTGAGTTTTGGGCGGTTTTATAAAGACGCTAGGTGTGGTCTCCTTCTGTTCAAAGTTCTATGGGTCCTCTTCCTTGACCCTAGGATCTCAAGTGGTGTCTATTGATGCATCTATAAATCCCGCAAACAACCAAATTGACTAAGAAACATGTGCAATATGTGAATTGGAAGAAGTTAACACGCACCCAAATCACGCCTAGAAGTCTCGGTCAAAAACACAAAACCATCGGTCTACATAGGGGGGAAGTTATGCAACCGTTGAGGGAAAACCGGTGGTTACACAACCACTACCTAAATAGGGTGGCGGTTGCATAACTATCGCCACCCAAGTAGGGCAGCGGTTGTGTAATCGCCGCCCAAATAGGGCGGTAATTGCGTAACTTAAGGAAAACACTGCGAAAAGTTAAATGAAAGCAGAAATGGCTAAATAAATAATTCTAAGCTATAAATATAAGTTGTAAAGAGGAAAAGGAGCTCAAACACCATTGGAAAAGATAATCATCATCATAGGGGACTTTGAACCATTTTTTGAAAATGTAGCACGTGCAAAATTGGGTGCATATACAGTCACCAATGCCGAGAAAATCCCTCCGCATGCTTGATCATGGAATGCCTTTAAAATATTCTTTTGTTATTCCTCTTCAATGTACCTTAAAAAGGTGTAATATAATCCTTTCTTATACAATACATTTTCCCAAATGACATACTTTGATGCTTTCAAGAAAATATTACATATTTTCTTGTAATCCAGACCTAGGGGACAATCACCATAGGTCAAGAAGCATGTTATGTCTGAATATCAAGGTTTGGTAGTATACATGAAGAGTGCAAGAGGAATGTATTTTATTAAACACTCATAGCAATTAGAAGAATCTTCCCATTCTTCTCTAGTAATTAGTTCACACAATCCATTACCTCATACCAATTTAGATGGTCCGATATTAAGATCATACTTTTGAACTTTGATAACCAACCCCTCTTTTACACCAGGATATTTTAGCATCAACATGGACTTAGCAACTAGGGTAAGGACCATGAAAATAGTGTGTGAGTTCAAGAGATAAAACCTAAAAAAATTCAAATCTCATGCCACTACATATGCATGCTTCTCATGTGTGAATAATTGAGTTCATGTGCCTTTAATGGTGCACTCATAAATGTAATGGGTGACTAAATGTTCTCTTCATTCTCTTGAATAAGGACAGTTGAGATGGTGTGCTCGGAAGCATAGTAATAAATAATGAATTCCTTGTTAAATTCTATACATACCAAAGTGGGTGCCTTTGAAATTACAGCTTTGATTGAATCAAAAGCTTCTTTACCTTCTTTGACCCATCTGAAGGATTCCTTGGGCTTCATCATGTTGATAATCTCCTTAGTGAGCTTCGCAAAGTCAGGAACAAACCTTCTCAAGAAATTTACTTTTCCGAAGAAAGAATATATGTCGGGTTTACTCATAGGTAAAGATAGCCTTTTGATGGCTTTAATGCTCTTTAGATCAATTTTTGTTCCCTCCTTGCTCACAATATGACCAAGGAGTTTTCCTTTATTACACCAAAGATTGACTTCTTTAGATTAAGAGAGATGTGATGTTTTCTACATAGGATCAATACTTGTTTCAACTGCTCCAAATGTTTCTCTCTTATTTAAATACAAAGTGAGGTCATCCAATATACAAATATACATTTTCCTCTCATGACCTGAAAGCTAAATCCATTTCCCTTTGGAAAGTGAAACCTACATTGATTAACCCAAAGGGCATATGGTGGTATGCAAAGGTCCCCAAGGGTGGTGAAGGAATTTTTGAATTGATCCTCTTTGGCTACCTCTATTTTCTTGATGGTGGACATTATTTCTAGACCATTGACTAATTGTAAGATATGATCCATGACTGGTAAGGGGTAGTTATATTTTAGTGATGGTTGATTCAAATTCCATAAATCCACACAAATGTGGATCTCACCATTCTTCTTTCTTACTAACACAATATTGGCTATCCATGTTGAATGATGGATAGGGAAGATAATTCAAGAATTGAGTAACTTTTCCACCTCTTCTTTAATGGTTCTAGAAATTTTGGGATTGTATTGTCTTTGCTTCTATCAAAAATTCTTCGCATCGAGCTTCAAGGGAATAAAGTGTTGAATGGATTGCATTTGAAAGGACTTAAGATCTTCATATGAGTAAACAAGCACATCAAAATACTTCTTCAATAAATTTGAAATTTTTATGCATCCTCGGTGAACAACACTTGCCAATGTTCACCATCCTTGGTTGCTCACTTGTTCCAATATTCATTTTCTCATATTCAATAGAAGATCTAGGTTTGATCATGGGCTTTATTGTGGATGAACTCTTCATGCTCATTAAATAATTCCTCCAGTGAAACTAATCCTTTCATAATTCTATTTCCTTTCAGATGAATCACTCCATCTTCATCAATTTGATCACTCTTGGAACTATCATTATCATTAGTAGTAAACTCTCATGGGGGTATCACTTCCTTCAAAATATATAGGCCTGAAATCACTAGTCTCCGTAAGAAAGACAAAATATGATTGTTGTTATTAAACACTTGTCAACTCTTTGAGTTTTCTAGTACACTCAAATGGAAAACCATTTCTATTGAATACTTACATTCATTGAAATCAGAGAGGAATCATTAGAGAGGCAAATACTGCCTATGAATCAAATCTACAATTTTGATCATGAGGGACTGCCTTGATATTAAATTCATCAAAAGCTTCAATAAAATCCCATACACTATTTCAGTAATGGAGGAGACAATATTTTTTCACCTAAAACAAATCTTTCACTTGTTTTACAATCAATTCTACATCACCTTACACTACAAGCTTCCGATTCCCATTTCCTCAGACCTTATAACCCAAGAAATAAAGCCTCATATTTAATAGTGTTGTTGGTATACAAAAAATAGTATATTATATGATAAAGGAAATAAATATCCTTACAGAGAAGACAAGACCATTCTTGCATCTAGCCCTATTGATGAACTTCCATCAAACTCCATACTCTAAACCTCATTAACGATTTATGCGGGCCTTTCCTCAAGGATGGGAAGCTTTTCACCTCGTTTAAAATTCATGAAGTAATTCAAGTTACCTATATCCTCAAACATAATATTTCCTTTCTCCCTATCTTGGAATAGGATGTATGCTCTTAGATCGTCACATTTATGAACCATATATTTCATCTTTAGTTCAAGGAGAAGATTCTTCATTTCATTCTTGATCAGTACAAAGCGAGTAACACTAGTCCATTTTTATTTCACCTCCCATATCCCAAAAGAAACTCCTACTAAGAAGCATACCATAGGTAGCCGACATGTATGTCACCAAAATTGTTGCCTCAACATGCTTTTTTGGAAAATCCATGAAAACAAGTTGTGCATCCTTGATCCTACCAACAAGAGGAAATTTATTTGTTTTCCATGGAGTAACAATGACTAAATTCATGGGAGAGACTCAAACCAAGAGCTTGGGAAACCTTAGCGGGCATGACATTTTCAGATGTACCAAAATTAATAATGTAATTATTTAATTGGTACCCATTGATTAATAGGAAACATATAAAGGCTCAAACTTACCAAGTAGAGAAAAGGAGTAGAAGCTAAGATATTCTAGATTTTGCTTTGTATGGGAGTGGGAAGTAAACCTTTAGAATTTGACACATTTAATTTAGAGTTACTACCTTTGATAAAATTTACCAACTTTTCAAAATGTTAGGGTTTGAGTTTGTAGATACTCTAATTAAGAGATATGAACCTTCACTTTCTTCACATGATATATGATTCAAAGGTAGAAGAAGCACTTTCGGGAACATTGGAAACACTAGGAGTAGGTTGACTTACTTTAGGAGCAGTAGAGGCAGATTTTTCATTACTCTTTTGAGATGCAGGAGTAGAAGTAATATTATTAGAATGAGTGGAAGTTCTTGACTTACCCAGAATAGAGGATGTTTTGAGAGAGGATGTAGACTTGGATCTTTCTAGCTAACTCCAAAGATTTTGGAAGTGGAGAACCTATCTTAGTTATTGTTATTTCTAGTTGTAGAGTCATCGGTTGGAGGTCCTCTTTCTCCTTTTCAACATGTTTAGATGATTTCTCTTTTTCAAAAAATTTAAAACATGTGAAAACAACATAAGAATGGTTATTTATGTTAGCTACGGAGTCTTCATATTCATCTTCGAGTATAAGATGAATATTTGAAGAAACCAACTTTCGCAGAGCCTATCTCTTCAATGATTAGTTCGCATTCATCCTCCTCTTCCTCTAAAGCAATCTCTTCTTCATTCTCCTCATTTGAACATGTCCCACAAGTGGTATTCATAGGTGGAGCTTATAGTGCAAACCTTTTAGGTGTATATGTAATTCTCTACTTTTGGAAGTTCTTCCTTGGAATATCTCTATATGGAGTGCTTTGGGAAAGTTTTTTTTAAGAGCAAGCACATCATTAGCAATATTTTGCACTAAGAGATCTGCAGCTCCAGAAATAGAATCACGAGACTTATCTTTGTGTGACCTTTTTTAATTTTTCCAGACATGATGAGGTCATCTTCTACATCAATTACAAGTTACTTGAGCCTCATCTAGGGTAGTAGGTTAAGATATTTTCAGGATGAATCCCACCTCTGGAAATTGAGCATTTATGAAGAACCTCAATTAGTTATCTTTAGTAAGCCTTTGCACTTCAGGAATCTTGTAGAGTAACCTATTGAATTTAGAAACAAAGTATACCATATCCTCATTTGGTTCCTTGTTCAGTTGAGACCATTGTGTGAAAAATTCATGAGAATCTTTGGAAAGCTTGAATCTAGCCTCAAATTTGGTCTTCATATGCGCCCAATTTTGATGGATCTCCTTGGTAAGTGGTAGAACTAATCCATAAAAACTTATTGCAGTGATTCTACAAATAAATAGACCAATACATCTTCATGTTCAAATCTTAATACACCACAAGTTGTGATGAAGGTGGAAATGTGCTCATTCGAGTGTTATTTTCCATCCCCTATGAACTTGGGGAAGTTATTCCTTGATGTTCTAAGTAACTCACAGAGTGGATGAGGTAGAGCCAATGAGCATGTAACATATCCTCATGGTACAAGTGCAACCATCTTCTTCGCCTCTTATTATTCTTCTTCTTCTTGAGGAATGAGATCAAGTGTTGCTACACTTGGTTCTTCAAGGGTCTTCAAAAGGAAGTTCAAGGTTATATTAGGGAAAAATTCTCACCCAACTTGTCTCGATGTATGGATAACAGAAGTCTAAAATAATATTGATGTTGTTCTTTAAATGTAGGGTCAATCACACCACTTACTTAGTTAGATCTTGTATACCTTCTTACACCAACTTGTAAAAGATTTTTAAAGAGAAATACAAAATTTGCAACCTTGAAAAAGAAAGGCTAACACATAAATAACAATGGATTTTTAAGCAATAAATTTCTGAATTTATAATTTCGAATATTTATAATTTTCAAATATCTAATTTTTATGAATTTTTGGATTTTATAGGGGTGTGGAAAAGAAAAATCCGCCCCACGGTGGGTGACAAAAATTGTTGGTAAAATAATTTTTCAAAGGGAAAATTAGTGATTTCCACCAATGCTCCGGGACTAGGTCCCTCCTCTTAGAAATGGGGAGGCTCCCATTTATTGAATTAAATAAAATTAAAATATGTGGTGGCCTTTAGGCTAGAGATCATATATGAATACTCTAATAAACATGTGGTAAATTCCTTGTATAGAATACAAGGGAGGAATTTTCTTGGAGGGAGGTTAAAGGGAGATAAGAATATAGAGAGGGAGGGTTAAATTAGTGGATAGGAACTTACAAACCTCACGACATTAACCAGAGTACTTCCACATCCATTAGGAAGAAAATAATTGTGTAAAAAATAGAAAGATTAACAAATCAAAGACACAAAGTTTAATTGATTTATTCCTCAAAGATACAAATCTCTTTCTTGGTTATTCAAGATTACAATGCTTGCAAAGTTGAAAGTAGGAAATAAAAGAACATAGACAAGAAAATAAAAGAAATAGCTTCTTGCTTGTAGTAGAAAAAAATAGTTATCAACCAACCCCTTGGAATGGAGAAGCCATCCCAATATATAGCTTTACAATATGTCTCTTCATCTCCCCCACATGACTTTTCACATTCCTATCACTTGTGACCTTTCATATTCCTATAGGAATAAAAATAATTTCATTTCTTATTAATGAAAAGGAACTTTTACAATGTCAAATTAAAAGGTCACTTAAGTGAATAAGAAAAAATTCAAAAGTACATTCCCAATGAAGAATTAGAACATAGAGAGAGGGAAGAGAGAGAGAAGAAGAGAGTGATCAATCCGAGGATGAGGAAGCTTCCGATGATGAAGAGTTAACTCTTGGAGAATTATGAGGAAATGCTCCTAGAATGAACTCCTTGCCTTTGAATTCCTTATTGAAATGCCTTGTCGTATGTGTTACCTTGTCTACCTATAGAATGCAAATATAACCCAAAGCATTGATCCAAGGCTCTAGAATACCCCCAATGGTCTTCTATTTTCAGAACCAAACTTGCTGATCTTTTTCAATTGTTGGTGAAATAATTTATCGCAGACAAATCAATAGTTTCACCAATGGTCATGGGTTTAATCCCATCCTTTTGGGTATGGGAGGCTCCCATTTATTAAATGTAAACTAATTAGAACTATGGGGTGGCCATTAGGTCAGGGATCACACATGAATACTCCACTAAACCTGTGGCAAAGTGCTTGTACAATGTACAAGGGAGGAATTTTCTTTGAAGAGAGGTAAAGAGGAGATGGGGAAATGGAGAGAAGGGGTTAATGTTGTGAGTAGACTTACATATTTCACACATTAGCCATAGTAGGTCCACATTCAATAGGAAGAAATCAACCATGTAAGCAATAACAAGACTAATAAATCAGAGACACAAAGTTCTATGGATTCATTAATCAAAGACGTAATTTTCCTTCTTGGTCAGACAAGATTACAGTACTTGTAAAGTTAAAAGTAGAGAGAGAAGAAGAACATAAGCAAGGATATATGAGAATGTGACTTATTTCTTGTATTAGTAGTGATATAAATTTAAAAACTAACAAAAATCAACAAATGCTAACCCTTTGGAATGGAGAAGTCATCCCAATTTATAGCTTACAAAGATGTTGTTAATGTGTAAAAGTAGCACCCTAGGATTTGATCATGGAAAATCCATACTTTTGGGTAACATGGGATTGTCTCCAAGTGTGGGACCTTGCATCTTGAGACAAACCTCCAAAGAAGGCTAGTTCCTCTACCTATTTCCTAATGCTAACACTAAAACTACCTCTAAGTTAAGCCTATTCTAACACATCCAAGTAACTAGGGAGAGAGAGAGGGAGAGGGGAAAACATGAAGAAAACTAAGCTAAAATAGAGGTGATATCACCAAGAAAAGGGGGATAGACACTCTGCACAAGGAAAAAATGAGAATAAATGTAGAAGGAGAGCATAAACACGTGTCATAGACCCAAAGCGCATTTAACCCTTCATTTCTCACACAAAACACAACAAAAATGGAGAAACCTACAAGAGAAACACATACACAACATACTAACAGCAAATGAAGAGGCAAGAATGTAACAAAAATATAGATATGGAAGAGAAAGAGACGCAACACCAGATTTTATTACAATAAAAGTATGCATGTCCATTAAATCTGAAGTAGAAGGCACAAAATGCATGCAAGAGTCCAAATCTAAGGTCTATAACTCCATGGAATCTTGGGACACCATTTTTACATGATGCCTTTACATTTTAGAGCATGCAACCCTTTAAAAATGAGATGATTTTGCCGATATATAGAGAAAGGGGGAGAGAAAGAAGAGGGAAAGAGATAGGGCATGCCATTTTGAACTCAACAACCAACAAAGTGCTATAAATGACTATAAAACCACATGGGGATTTGAAATGGCCATTCCTCGCATCATTTGACTCCGCATAAAGAGGTATGGGCGCCATGAAGCCATAAATATGGGTAGTTGAATTGTCAAAACTACATTTTTCACCTCCAAAACCATGTTTTCCTTTTTCACCCTCAAAATAACATCATTTTTACATTTATTTATACCAAAATGAATCCCTCGATGAGATGGTTCCAACACCACCAATTTTGTGCAATTTGGAGCTCTGAGTGAAAATTTATGGTCAAAATAATAAATCCCAATCGACCCATGTGGATTTTCAAAGAACTAGTGGAACAAAGGAACATTCCATTAAGGCCTTAAAAATCCACTTTAATTTTTTGTCCTTTTGGGTGGAGTTTTAGATGGTCATGCAAATGAAGGAAGCTGTGGAACTATTCCATTGGTGCCCATCGGGGCCAATATATCTAATTGCTTAGTTCTTTACGGGTAGTGTAGAGGGTAGAGAACTAATGGAATGTGAGAACAACTTCCATTGTTCTGTGGTGCCCAATGTTCCTACTTTATCCTATCTATATCCCATGTCATATGGATCGAATTCTTAGGAACCAACAAAACATTTGAACCATTCAAGGTGTTTCTTCCAATGTCAACATACCGATTACTTGCCCCTCATTTTACTACCTCTTTGGTCATATTTTGTGAAGGTTCAGAGAACATTGAGAACACTCGGGAACTATTCCATAAGTTCCTTCTCTTGTCAAATTATCCGATTGCATTTCCCTTTCCTCCATTTACGGTAGAAAGGCGAGTGAACAGGGAACCCTAGAACCCCGAACTATTCCATAAGTGTAAGGAATGTCCTAATTATATAATTTCTTTACAAAGTGGCCCAAATAGCGGAATGAGGAAAAGGAGGAAGAAAGGAACAGTTCCTCGTGTTCCTCTAAAATCCGACCTCATACAATTTTGACCCAAATTTTCTAAAATGGCTAACTCCTTTAACTATTAGGCTTTACAAGAGGGGAAGTAATGCTCGAACACCGATACTTACCCAAAAACATGATTTCTACCAATTTTGTGAAGTCTTTCCCTATTTTAACCAACTTGCACTTCATAAGTCCAAAATGGGTTTTTGAGTTGTCAAAAATAGCTTGGGGGTATTTTTGGACAACTATTTTGTAACTCAACAGGCTACTTTCATACTAGATAGAAGATCAATGGCTTTAAAACAACCATTGGGCATGGTATCAAGCTTGAATAACTTGAAAAATCATATTAAAACTTGAAAATCGTAACCATGGATCTTCACATTGACTTGAAACTACTTGGAATGCTCAAGGAAGTTGATTTCTTGGGAGTTTTGAATGAAACTTGCATACTATCCCAAAAACTCTAATTTTTGCCAAGGAAGGAGAATGGAAAACTCTTACTAGAAGATGATCTTGGGGCTTGAATGAATGCACCTTGAAGTTGTATGTTTTCATGTAAAATGTTAGCATGAAAACTTCAAAAAATTCGAGTCCACAACTTTTATCACACTTGAAAGTCCTTCTCTCGATCAATGCGTACTTGCCCTCCACCCAATTTAGCCAATGTGTTACCCTCATTATGTCCTATATGGATGTGCTAATATGATTTTTAAGTGTGTTTCATGTTCAAGGGATGTTATCCAAGTTTAGTCATGAAGATATTTAGTTCCAGGTAAAGACAAGTGCTTCCAGAGTCCCCAAAAGGCCTATTTTCAAGCTTTTTGCACCTAATGAGCGCTATCTAGGAATGAACCAAGAAAATACAATACATTTAAGAAGTGTGTGGTAGAGATATGTAACCACATGAGGTATTTTAGGAAATTTTGAAAGGAAAATCAGGTTTAGGAACAAGTTATGCAATATCGGGCTACTTATAGCAAGACTGCAGTAATGAAATGAAAGCGTTAAAAAAGCTAGTTGGCTTGTTCCAAAAGTATCATAAGCCTCAAGATGAATTGGGAAGAAACAAATACTCTTCCAAAAGTTAATGAGGCCTACTTCACATTGCAAAAGGTTTCAGGAGATTCTATGGTGCATATTTTGAGATATGGGCTCGTGAATGCGAGATGAAGATCCTTGATCCGGTAGAGATTTAGTGGAAGATTTTGGGAGTTATATGAAGATTTGGGACTTGATTAAAAATATAAAATTACATATGGGAGGCCTTATTCACACCGATGTTTTTCATTTTCATCATCATAAACTTTAGGGGTAGTTCCTTTCACGGTGCACAAGCTTGAGCAATATTGAAAAGGGGGTGAATTTAAAATTTTAGGAATAATTGGATCCTTAAAATTGTGGGAATGCTCTTAGCATCCCTTTTAGAGTCAAAAACATATAATTTTTCCTATGAAACTCCTAGCAAACCTCTCGGGGCAAGAAAATGGGTTCGGGTGACTATTTATGACAATGTTTGGTGAAGGCAAGCTTCCAAAATGGCAAAACCACATTTAGAGACCCCCAATGTCCCTATTTCCCTTTTTCCAAAGGATTATGGGGGACATAAGAGTGCACCCCCACATGAATCATAAGCTTGTGTCACTTAAAAAGTAACTTGGTGGGTTAGGAAGTGTTATAAACTCACATTAAGATTGGTCCCCTTCCTTATGTTGCTGACCCATGGTGCATTTTGAACATGGTGATTACCTTTTTCCCCTTTCAAAAAGGGACATGGGGAACACTACAATATGCCACCACATGGTTTAGAAGCTTGTGTCACTTAAAATGCAACTTGAGATGATAGATGATTATCCAAATATTGAAATAAATAATTGCTAAATCTAAATATGTAACAACGCTATGATATTAAAAATAAAAATATGACCCAAGAAAACAATAAATTTAAATTGTAACCCCTAGTTGCAAATGATGAGCTAAAATAACTTTGGTGATTCACAAAGAAAGCCAAAGGCGTGTAGAGCTAGAAAATACCTGGAACATAGTGGTAGTATCGCAATAAGGCCCAAAAAATTATAGAGGTGTCATAAATGTCAATACTAGGGCACCTATGGAGGTTTATGGGTGCCTAGGGTGCTAGGGACTTGTTCGAGTGCTTATGACTGCTCAAAAGGTGTGAAACCCTATTTGCGGTGGTCACGAGATATTCGTTGTTTATCGGTTTTGATCACTGTATGTCGTTGGACTTCATTGCTATTCACATAAAACCTACAATAAGAAAGAATCACCTAAAAGAAATATGTAAAATGGGAGGTCGACTGTCTCGATCATTGTTTACAAAGTGAAATTACGACCGAGCATTGCACTACATTACAAACCCCATGTAGTTCTATTTGTGTGTGTGAAGGAAATGTACCCTATGTGGCTCTTGTGGCAATCACACTTGATAGTGGGAAAATAGCTAGATGTAAGAATGTAGATAGATGTGTGCATGCAAAAATGAACTTCCTCTTATGAAGTGTATGCAAAAAAATGCAATCCCTTGCCCTTGTGTGGATGCTAGATGGATGTTTGAATGCTCTTGATAATGCCTTTGGATACAACCTTAGGTGGAGATAATATATGCTTAATGTTTTTCCCTTATTATGATCACATAACTTCGTATTTATATTATTCCCTTCACAAATTTTGTAATTAACCACTAAAATGCCGACTAGTAAAAAGTAAGATGCCCAAATGAATAGAAAAGACCCAAAAGATTCAAACAAAGTATAAAGAGGTCGGGGGCACTGGACACCTTTGGCCCTATCTCAAGGCGTTGGCGTCTCAAAGTAAGAAACATTGAAGTATGAAAAGACAAAATTGGATGGAAGGAGTGTAAAACCAAAAGAAGAAACAAAGAGCAAGCAAAGGTAGCCAAAAATAGTGATCAATTGGTACTTTTCTCACTTAGGAACTATATGAATAGTAGTATGTGATCAAGACTAGATAGATACCCAAAGTACGTGATTTAGTGTCTATATTTTCCCCCACTTTATGTTTTTGAGAAAATGCTCGATAACATAAAGTAGATAAGAGATGTGTACTTGATAATCATGTAGATCGATGGTGAAAACGTGTCGAGAGACAAGGAAAAGCATGAAAGCTAGAAAAGAAGAAGTAAAAAAGTGATGATGATGACTTTAGGATGAAAGCGTGTGTGTATGTCATGTTGTACTTGTTGTTGATGTCATTATATATGTGATGATGTGACTATCGCTTCCCATAAGAATGGACCTGTAATAAAGAAAATTAAATAGTCAAATACGTGCATATGAAAAATTCCATCAAAACGAGTAAAAATTATGTAAAAATGTGAAAAGGAACATGTGCACTGATCCGTGATGAGGAAAAGAGATAGAAAGATCCGAAGATGTTGTAGAAGAACGGAGTTTTGGGAGATCTCACGCCAAAAATGGAATAAGTGTAAGGAGAAAATTTTGGTGTCATCCTCCAACCTTTAACTACTTCCCGAAATGTAAACACCACTAGATGGTGTGTAAAAATATGATCCATTTCAAACAAGTTTGATCTAACACGAAATTAGAAAAGAAAGTGTAGTGCATGCATGCCGAGTGTTGAAGGATTGTTTGTCCTATAAAATTTGTCATGTGAACTGCTAAAAACTATGTTGAACTGAAAAATGTTGTGTAACTACCCCTGGTCACAGGCATCCAGGAAGGGTCAGGAGCACCTAGGCGCTATTATGTGGTGTTGGGCGTTGGTGTTTATGCAAAACTAAAGACTCAAGAAAGGTTCTACGTTGTTTCTAAGACTAAATGTTGTGTTGATTATGTCTTGAATTGTGTTATACTATGACTGTAATCTATTGTATGGGGTGTTTTATTCACCCAATAGATGCCCCTTTTGTTTGGGGTGCATGCGACATCATAGGAATTATACGGCCCAAAGGAGGACCAGACGATGTGCTAAAATTGATGCCCCTGTAGGGGGAGTGTGCTTCAGTAGAAACCGAGTCACATGTAAACAAAGTGATTGGAAACAAATGTTAGTGCAAGCAAGATAAACACACATGTAAAAAATAAGTAAGATAATAAGCAAGATAACAATAGACAAGAAATAATGTAACAAAGTAGACTATGAACAACGGGATTCAAACATGGGACATCACTCGAGATGTCACAAGACAATCAAGACCGGCATGGCCAAAATAATACTGTGTGCACATAAGACAAAGGGCAAAGCCCCAAGCAATGACAAAAATGACAAGCAATGATGCAGACAATAACAAACAAGATTTTAGATAACCATGGTAAAGAAAGAGTTCTCGCAAGAAAAATGTTGCACATGAAACACTCGTTAGCATGTTAGAAAGATAAAATGTATGTCAAAACATGTATAATCCGATATAGTAATGTGCTATGAAAAATGAAACAATAACACATGTAGTGTATACAAAAGTGGATGCCCCTAGGATCCTCTGTTGCAGTCTAGTAAGAGGTATTACACCAAGCATCCATGTTTCATGTAATGATCAGTGCAAAGTCTGCAATCACAACTAGAAGGCAAGTGAAAGTGCATGTGTATATAGAAAAGATAATGGCATAAATTTATCGGATAACATAATAATCAAGATGTATCATGTGAGAATGAGTAAGCAATAACAATGTGTAACCAAGATATGCATTAAGTTGTGGATGTGTGAGATGGAATGGAATCAAATGCAAAGTGTGAGTGTGATAGGATCTGCGTGCCCCCTTAGCGAGTGTGAATGAGTATGCATGAGATGAGGTTCGTTAAAGCATAGTGTAGAAAGTGTGTGAGTGTGGTGAGGTTCATTTCAAATTTATACCCTTAGCAATCGAGTATGAACCGTGGAACTAGAGTGCATCATAGGGTAATGAGTGCAACGTGCAAGAAAGATATGTCGTGAATGCGTAGGGTGTGTAGTGTGTATGATGTGTGATAGATGAATGCATAAAGTGTGAATTATACAAAGGCGTGAGGTTCATATGTATAGTATTCCCTAAAAGGCAAGTGTGAAATGAAGCACTAGAGTGCGTCATCGAGTAATGACAATACAAGTGTATCAAGATGTGCAAGATTGCTAAAAGATGTGAAATATGACGCATAGAGCGTACTAGTAGAAAATTATAGCCACCTGGTGATGCAAGAAGGGAGGAAAGTAAGAATGATGCCCCCCAAGTTTATGATGATGAATATCTAAAAGAGGTACCTTACCATTATGGGAGAGCATCATTTGTATCATGATAAGAGAGAGGGCCAACACAATGGTAGGTAGAAATAATGAGTAGGACCATCACATGGTGGTGGAGTTTGAAATGGGTCTTGAGGATCAAAATAAGGAATAGTTTCTTTGACAAAAATGATTGGTTGCTGAAGTGGTGGATTATTGTGTAACATTGTAGAAGACTTAGTAGGAGGAGGTGTTGAATTGATTTTTAATGGAGGTTGCTTAGGTTGACTTGATAGCGTCGTAGATGACTTGAGAGGAGGTGGAGTGAGACTAATTTTGAAAGGCATTTGCTTAACTTGAGTGGATTACATAGGTGGTTATTGAGTGACAAAAGAAACATTATAAGTGATGGCATGATGCTCATTAGACATAGACGAATCAAATTTAGGAACCCATTGAGATGTAACAATTGGAGAGGACCATGGAGCGAGAAGGATGTGTAGTGAATGGGATAAACCTTGACGCTCAAGATGCTTGATTCTTCATTGTAAAGCATAGCAATCATTGTCATTATGTTTGTTGATTCGATGATAAACACAAAATGGGAGACCTTGATATTTGACCAACCGATAAGGAGGATAACAATGAGTAGATGGCAAGCTAATTAATTGATGAATGAGGAGCCTGCAAAAGAATATCTTGTTGTTTTGCATTAAGATCAAACTTAAGAGGTGTGAGGAGTGGTAAGACTTGAGGTTCACTGATATGAGCACATGTAGAAGACATAGAATGAGGATGAGAAGAAGAACTAGCATGAACCCGAGAAACATCCTTACGATGCTAGATTTCAGATTTTAAAGATGTAATTGTTGTTCAGACTCACAAAGACCCCTGGATGCAGATCAGGCTTCTAGGTTGATCACTCTAGCATCCAGTGTGATTGCACAACATGGAAACCTCTCTCCAAGCGTGGGGACTTGTGAAACTGAGAGAGGAATCTCCAGATTAGAGGCTGGTTCCTCAAACTCCTCTGATTTAGATCTATATTTTGCAAAACTACAGAGGTTTAGATCCTAATCCTATTCTAACTTGGAGGAGACAGGGTAGAAGTGGTTGAAACTAACTAAAGATGGTGATGCACCAAAGGAGTGGTGAAACATATTTGTCATGCAAATAGTTACATGGACCAAAGTTCACAACATAAAATGATCGATAATGTATAATTTAGTATCTGAAATCAAGCAAATAATACAAACAGAGGATTGAAACCCATTCACAGAGCTTGCATTATCATTTCAATGTCAAAAACACGCATTACACCCTCAGAGAGGTAAAAGAAAACTATTACAATCCTTGGAGAGGTCTGATCCTTCATCAATCACTTGTTGGCGGTGAAAGAAGAAGTCTGCTATGCCCAAAAATGTTCCCCCTTTGGAATGAGCCAAATCTGGCTTTTTACATTGCATGGGTCGAACCCAGGAGACAGAAAACGTACAAAGGCATGGGAGCCCATTCTTTCTTGACTGCAGGTGCATTAAAATGGCATGGGGGACCTTACAAACCCATACCCTGTCACTTTGACTGGATTACAGGAGAATGCGACCCATTCTACATTAAATCTGGTCACTGGAATGTCATTTTATGGCCATGAACACGTGTCGAGCCGCTCGATTTTCTCCATCCGTGACTACTCCAAAACGCAAGATTGACCCTAATCGTGTAGATAATTTCACTTTGTTGATATAAAGAACGTGCAAATAAAGCTTTGGATCGAAAGTTATGGCGATCCAAGATTTAGGGACGTAATGTGAAAATTTGAAATCTTTCCGTGCTCTGCCAGGATGACAGAAGACGTCTTTGATTGGATGAGAAATTCTCTCTCCTCCGCCTTTCGTGGGCTTGAAATTTGCTTGTGGGCCCTGGGACACGTGGCACTATCCCATTGGTTCGGGCGAAAAGTGCTCGAAACTTCGCCCTTTGAATTTTGACTTTTCCCGTGACACGTGTCATGAGTTCTAAAGAATGTTTCGCGCCCTTGGCGTCCATTTGTCCCGGATGTCCCAAAGTGCCTCGCTGGGACAAATTCTTCCGATTCGAAGGCCCTCGTGGCCTGATGTCTCAAACTGTTTCTGATGCTGTTTTAGAAGACTTGTCCCACTTTGCTTCGGACTGTTAGTTCCCATTTCGCCAAACAATCGGTTCGGGATGTCCCAAAGCAGTTAGTGCGAAAGTTCTCTTTTTCGGCCGGATCGGCTTCTCGCGCCCGCCGCGTACTTCTGTCCCAGATGTCCCTGTTGCTATTTGGGCCGCCTGGAGGCTTTTCGGCCGATCCGCGCCTTGACGTCCCAAATGTCCCAGTTGCTCCTAGGACTAGGACTTAGCCGATTTTCACAATTTTTCCTGGATCAACCTACTTGCCTTCTGCAACCTTTTTTCGCATTTTCTCAGAGCTTGTTCTTTTCAGCCTGGACAGGAGAGTTAGAAAATTTCCTGAAGGGACCCTAGAAACCTGATTTTTGCTCTGAATCAATCAATTTGCTTGGGATTTGAATATTCTGATGCATGTTATCAAAATTTACCCTGGGGGGTGAATTTTGGATAACAATAATCATGGATTCCATAGCCTAAAATTTATCTTGAAATAAAGAATGTAAAGCTTGAATAGACTTGCAAAATTGATTGATTGGCATTAGAACTAATAGAGTCATCAAAGAGATGATCAAATATGGCACTGACTTGTGAAGGCAACATGTTGATAGGGAGATACATAGTCGTTAGGGTTTTGTGAAGAGCATCTTTACAAGATGGGTGCATTTGAAGCAATTGAAGCAAGGATACTTGAGAGACCTTATGAGCCATGAGAGAAGAATGAGGATCCAAGAGTGTTTGAATGAGATGATTTCACCAAAATTATTAAGAAAATATTAAATAAATAATTGCTAAATCTAAATATGTAACAACGTTGTGATATGAAAACTTAAGTACAAATCTGACCCAAACAAATAAGAAATTTAAATTAGAACCCCTAGTTGCAAATGAGGAGATAAAAGGACTTAGATAATTCGCAGTGAAGTGAAGGTGTGCAAAAATGGAAAAGTCCTGAACAGAGTGGCAAGTGTGTGTCGCAATAAGGCCCAAAAAATTATATAGGTGTCAGAAATGCCAGACCGGGCGCTTATGAAGGGTCAGGGGCACCTAGGGTGCTAGGCATCCGTTCAGGTGCCTATGACTTCTCAGAAGGTGTGAAACTCTATTTCCCAAGGTCACAATATATTTATTGTTTTTTTCTTTTGATCACATGTATGTTGTTGGAATTCACTGTTATTCGTTTAAAACCTACAATAAGAAAGAAACACCTACAAAACCCTCAAACTACATCAAATCCTAAAAAATAAAGATGAAAATGGGAGGTCGGATTGGCCTTAGTTATCAACAAAGTGAACTTACGACCGATCACCGCACTACATTGTAGACCCCATATATTTTGTGTGTGTGTGTGTGAAGGAACCATGCCCTAGGTAGCTCTTGTGCGCATCACACTTGATAGCGAGTAAAAACTAGATGTAAAAATGTAGATAGACGTGTGCATGGAAAAATGAACTTCCCCTCCTATGAAGTGTATGCAGAAAAATGCAATCCCTTGCCCTTGTTTGGATGTTATATGGATGCTTGAATGCTCTTGATAATTACTTTGGATGCAACCTTAGGTGGAGATAGTAGATTCTTAATGTTTGGTCCCTTATTATGATCATATATCTTTTATTTATATGATTCCCTTCATAAAATTTTGTAATTAACTACTAAAAGTTCAACTAGTAAAAAGCAAGATGCTCAAATGGCTAGAAAAGACCCAAAAGATGAGCAAAGTATAAAGAGTTGGGGTGCCTAGAAGGGATGGGGGCGCCTAGGTGCTAGCATCTTGACTAGGCATTTTCTTCGAGAATGAGAAATGTTGAAGTGTGAAAAGATAGACTAGGTTGGAAAGAGTGTAAGACCAAAAGAGGAAACAAAGAGCAAGTAAAGGTGGCAAAAATAGTGATCAATTAGTACTTTTCTCACTTGAGAGCCATATGATGTCCTATGTGATTATTACTAGATAGATACCCAAAGTGCGTGATTTAGTGTCTACAACAGAAAGGTGTTATAAACTCACATTGAGTTTTGGCCCCTTTTCATGTTGCTTGGACCCATGACACATATATAAGGGTGTGATGTCCCTTTTTCCATTTCCCAAAGGGACAAAAGGGAAATGAAAGTGTGCCACCACATGGAGGAAATGTTTGTGTCACTTAAGTCATCACTTGATGTGTTAGAAACAAGTTTTCCACTCACACTCACATTTGGCCCCTTCCTCATGTAAATCTGACCCATGGCACATTTTGAGAGGCCTAATGTCCCTTTGTCCCCTTTGTCCCTTACTAAATATGGTAAGGGACATGAGGGGGTCTCTGACCCATTTAGTAAGTTTGGCCACCATGGAGGAGAGATAATTCTCATCACTTAAAGTCATAACATGGGGTGTTAGGTATGTGTCTTCAACTCACCAACTTGCATTATTTTTACCCCCTCTCATGAATCCCTCACCCCTTGGCACATTTTTCACCATTCTTATGTCCCTTTGTCCCTTACTAAATGTGGTAAGGGACATGGGGACACTCAAACCCATTTGGAAATTTTTAACCCCATCCTCTACCATGGTTAGTCAACTGTCAAGATTAGAATTAAAAAACAAGTAAATGGGAGGGAAAGCATGAAGGGGAGAGTTTAAATACTAATATGGCTCAACACTTAGCCATTTTTATGTTTCTCTATGTTATTATGGCTTCCATGAAGAACCAAACATCCACCATGGCCAAAACACACTTTTGCTCATAACTTGCAAACCCTTGCTCTGATCATCTTGAAACTTTGCATGAAGCTTCCCTATGTGAACACATTTTGAATGATTGTTTACATGACCCCATTGATTCTCTTAACCATTTTTACAATCCTCTGAAGTTTCCATCCATGGAAAATGTCTCCTCAGATCTATGGAGTTCTAATGATTCAAATTACCTCAAAATCGAAGTCAGAAACCTTCCAAAAATTAGATTTCTAATGAGGACTCTCTTGCTCCATGAAAATGAGTATAATTGAAGATATGAGTGACTTTTGTTTTTTACATTCTTCCATATCTAGGATTTTCCTTTGTCAAAACTTTTCTCAAGGTGCTTCTTGAGGGACAACCCTCATAAAGACCCTTACAAAATTTGATGTGGGGTAACCTATTGACCATTTCATTTTGGATCAATTATTCAAGGTAACGATAGTTAAGATGGCCAAAACAATCATACTATAACTTGTTAA
Source organism: Taxus wallichiana var. yunnanensis (assembly GCA_018340775.1). NCBI lineage: Eukaryota > Viridiplantae > Streptophyta > Pinopsida > Cupressales > Taxaceae > Taxus > Taxus wallichiana. Next base: position 545,770,681 of record CM031244.1, on the reverse strand, counting down.
TCTCATCTACATGAGTGAGCAAGGCAGTGTACGTCACAATCAAAAGTAAAGTGGGAAAAGGTATACAACCATAAACAGTGATTTACCTTTCCCTCAACCACTGTGGAGTTAGAGTTAAGCTCATGTATAATCACCGAGTTAGGACTGAATTCCACTCACATTCCTTCACCAAGGTGAGTGATTTGGTAAATCAATGGGATATTAGTAGAGATATTGGGAACACTCAACACTTGGTTAAATGTTCCACCATCCATATCTATCGATCCACTACTGGAAAGCGAAACTATAGTGTCATCAGTGAATGTGATTTGGGACATGCCACATGGTTCGATGTTGGTGAACTCAACATTTGAAGATGCCATGTGGTGCGAGACACTAGAATCAATTATCCATGTCGATAAAGTATTTGTTCTAGCTACAAGGGCCTTTCCTTTCTTCTTCTCAAATTTAGACTCCTTTTCTTTAGAAGACTCAACCTTTAGAGCATTTTGTTTGATAGAATCAGAACACTTATTTTATTTTTCTCAAGTAAATGAGTTAAGTGATCAATTTTTTTCTCATACATTGATGCTCTTCATGTCTAGACTTCTTGTAATAGGAACACTTACACTTTCCTTCTTCGCTTTAGGCTCAAAATTTGAAGTGTTCATGTTAGGCTTGGTTTGGGCTTGGTTGTTCTTGGTTTCCTTCTTAGGTTGGTCCTTTTCTCTTTCTTCTTTTAGTTTTCTTTTCCTTACCCTTACTTTCCACAAGGGCATGTGACTTGTATTTTAGATTCCCCATTTGAATGAGTTTTTATTGTTCTCGAATGAGTTGGGATGAAAAACTATCAAATGAGGGCATTTCCAAGTACTACCCAAGGTGGCTTTTGTGGCATGGAAAGTCAAAACAAAGATGAAGTATTCGAGACCCAACTTAGAAAGAATCGACAAGATCAATCGATGGTCTTTCTTCTCCATTTATATTCCTTTAGAAGTAATCTAGTGTGGACAAAATTTGAGAAGAAGGCATGTAGGTTTTCAAAGTCACTAAAATTTAGACCTAGTAGATTGTTCTCCATCTCATGTTATCTTGTTGCCCAAACATATCATCAAGAACTTTCCAAGCTCCATTGGGTGTTGTGGAAGTTTCGATGTGGAAGATAATTTCGGGAGATGACCCAAGGCTTCAACACAATGGTTAAACCACCTAGATTTTTTGGGTTCATCTTTAGGTTTAATCTCTACTCCATGGTGACACGAAATAACTCTTTATTGTGTAAACCATAGCAATTTTAGATCTCCATTCGAAGAAATTAAATGGTGTGAGAAAAGGTACTGAAGAGGCATCCATAGCAAAGAGATAGAAAGAAGGAATGCATAAGGAAAGAGAAAGAACCAAAACCACCCAAGAAAAATATAATCACCCCCAAATTTAGAACTTTAGAGTTTAGTGTGTTGATTACAATCATGTGTAAATGTGCATCGAGAACCATTTGGTCACTCACCTTACAATCAACGCAATAACACGCAAGAGTGGAGACCACAATCAAGTTTCATTGATCGTGATAATTTGACACTGTAAGCAAGCACAAAAAGAGAAAAAACAAGAGAAGAGGATAAATACGGTCCATGTGAGAAATAGTGTCTCGCATCGCAATGAAACCCCTTACCGCAAGCGTGGCGAGATGCGCTCACTAGTCCACAAGTAATGACACAAGCGATACAAAGCAAAACACGACTCAAAATGAGTCCAGAGGACCTCCAAGACATAGTGAGGGCTCTTGGAAGGCAAAAAAATGCTAGAGATGATGATGCACACTCTAACAATAGATCAGTAGAAAAAATTGTCTAATACATTTAAAAATCATTCTTTTAAAAATGCCAGTTAACCTATTTTTCAAGATTAAAGGGTCTAAAAAGGTGATTTAAAAATGACTAATTAAATGAAAAAATGAACTATTAATTTGTATTAAAAGAGCTTATTAAAAAATTAGATACCTAATTTTATTCAATGAAGCCCTAAAGGTTAAGATTAATAAATTAATAACCTTTAATTAAAATTATATTAGATCTAACTAAGATTAAGATCTAACAAATTATTAAAAGTCACCTTTTATTACTAACCCCTTTTATTAAAACATCGCCACTTTTTATAAAAAAAACTAACCCCTTTTAATTATCAAACACACCTTAATAATATCCACTTAACCTTTTAATAAAAAGTTGTAATATCTACCCCCAGGTAAATATAGACAACCAAAGGAAATATTCGGAGAGGTCCAAAACCCGACACAAAGGATTTCGAGGTTTGGAGCCGGGAAAGCATAATATTAAAGGCACCCTTTGCAAATGCAAAGGAGAAACCCGAACCCGGATCGGAAAAACCCGAATATTCAAATGGCCATAACTTTTCACGGGGAGCTCGGATTCTCACAAGGTTGGACTTTTTTAAGCTCTCGGCGTCCTCTACCCAACTATGACTAGATATATTTATTTGGGTGAGAAAAAGTTCTTCAAGAATTCAAAATACAGTTCGCCACTTTTTAAGGGTACCTACCGCCATAATGAGATAAGTGCATTCGGAGATGGTTGGGGCAGATTTCGAATTCCTCTCTTCTCCCTCTAACTATAAATTATAAGGAGGGGCTTCTTTAAAAAGGTTGGACATTCTTGTTTTGCCCTCCCTTCTTCTCTTTGGTAGGTGAATCTGTGGAGTTCAAACCTCCTATCTAAAACTGTAATGCAACTTTTCCTCTTGGCATTTTGTGGTGTATTGTATCAATCTTTGGAGCAAATAATGCATGTCTGTGGATGATTCTCAACCCTCTCTGTGTTCAGAGATCTTTCACCGCAAACTTATCCGTGTATGATCTTGCATTACATTTTAATGGTTTTGTGTTTATTGGCAAGACAGATGTTTCTTCATTCCTCGGTGCATCACCTTTGTTAGTTTAGGTTTATTTTTATGCATCTTCTTACCCTGTCTCAAGTTAGATTAGGTTTTAGTAAACCCTCGCATTTTATTTGTGCATCCGACAGAGGAATAAAACCGGCCTTCATCAGAAGAGCTTTTCCAAGAGTCCCACACTTGGGAAAAGCTCCATGTTATGCAATGCTTGAGAGTCTTAACCCATCGTGTTGCGAGACATTCGGGGGTGTTGCGATTCGTACCAACATAAACTGAGCCTAAACTAATATTAAACCCACTTTATTTTAAAATCGACTTAAATTTTATTAAACCTACCACTTTAATATGAATAGGTTAAAAGTGGGAGACTCGAAAAGGGTCAAAGGAGTGTAGGATGGCTCGAGGACTAACTTTGGCGGGGTGGATGGGGCGAGAGCCCATGTGGAAGGTGAATGGAGCAACCGGGACTCAATGTAGGGGCTTGAAGAGAAACCCATTCGGGGAAGAAAATGACATGAAGTAAGGAAAACATAATGAATCGACGTATGGGAAGGGGTCCAAAGGGCCAACACAAGCCCGACCCTACAATACAAATGACCACCAAGCACGATGCAATGCAAAATGAATGCAAATGGATTGAGCACAAACCGATGCAACACACAAATGAACAACTCCTCAACCCTCTATAAACAATGTAACCTGATCAAACAAATTGGCTTGGCGAGAGAGCAGATGGCTCTACCATGCAAATGAATACACAACAATCATGCAACCGAAAATGACCCAATCCCAACATGTTTCAAGAGCATCACGAATGTAAATAGTGAAAAAGTGAAATTGCAGAAAGCAACCCGAGCTTGAAATAATGTAGGGATGACTCAAGAAAGCAAAGAAATGATATGCAAACCAAAAAATAAGCCAAACCCATAAATGATTGGGTTTAAATAAGGAAAAAATGAGCTCGACCATGCAAAGAAATGCAACCAAACTCACTCGATAAGAGCCACTCTCCTGGGAGCTCGCATAGATATCATCGAGGGATGAAAGGGTGAAGGAGCAATAGAGGTAACCAAATACAAACCACACAGAGCAATGCTTGGAATAGGTCCAAAAGTAGATTTTAAAAAATGTTGATTAGACCAAAAAGGAAACCTACCTCTACAAATGCTTTCCAACCAAATATAACTATAACCAGCTAAATCTAGAGGTGAAATTCGAAATATGCACATACACAAACCCTAAAAAAAAATGCAAAAAATCCAAACAACAAGTTATTAATACTAGTTAGCAAGATTCCAATAAAAATGAACAAAAACTTGCATGAGATGCAATAAAAATGAAATTGGAAGTAATTAACAACCTATAAAACTTAGTGCACATTTACCAAACAAGAGCTCTAATACCATGCGAGAGTGTTCGACGAGGATCAATCTAGAACCCCGTGCACATCGAAGAGGTTGCACTTCAGTGGTGACATGAATGTTCCAAGTAATCAACAAGAATCAAACAACAATGGAAAATCATGCATAAGGTAAACAAGTATACTCATAGTCATAGATCGAAAAAGGAGGGTACATATAGGAGTGTTGTGTAACTCCCATGCCTGGAAAATCATTCCCTTCAAGAGGGAAAGAGGAGTTACGATTCCAAATAGGGAATGTAACTCCTATGATGCCACTGACGCATATGACAATGACAAATTCTATGATGGAATCTATCACTTGTCATATAAGTCCCGAGACCTATGTGTTTCACCAGATTCTTAGTATATTAATGAAAGCAGATAAGGGTTGAAGGCCGAGGAGGAATACTGTTATAATATTGGTTGAATTTTGTGCACACATTCTCGATTTTCAATCCAAATTGATTGTGTGAGCTTCCTTTTGGCTAGGAGGAACTACCTGAAATACAAAGTAAGACCACACAACATAGTTAATAGCAAAAGGTTAGTAAATTGCCTAGCGTGAGCTAGATCCAAGAAGTGTGATACTTCCTCGACGATTTTCAACCCATTGATATATAATTCAATATAAAGTAAATGAACATGCAAATAAACAAATCTCATGCTAGTGTTGTGATTTAGGTATCTCAAATTACTATCAATGTCAATCCGATTAAATGATTTGATAATTAAACTAGTGAAGGTCTGAGTCAGTGTAGGTTGGGCAGATGGTCTAAGGATCACAAGTAGGGTTTGGATAAGGTTTGGGAAAGTTTGATTGGTTATGGGGTAAGTGGGGATCTTGTTGGTCTAAGGTAGTTTACCAGACACAGAGACCAATGTTGGTTTGGGTATGATCGATTTACGACAGTTAAGGTATGACCGATGACGATTATTGTGGGTAAGTGGTAGAATGTCAAAAAAAAGGTGTCGAGCTCTCTCGTGTCAACACAAAATATGGGAAGGTCCGTGATGAGGTTGCGGGTAGGGTATTAGGCTTAGGTGTGGTTTTTGTGAGGATTTTTGGGGTGTTAAGGTCAATTTAGTGAAAGTTTAACAAGAGACATAAGAACCGACGTCTATCTAAGAACCGATGTCGGTGAAGGGGAAACCGATGATGGTCAAGATAACCAACATCGGTAGGGGTAATTTGGTGAAATTTGATAAAAGGTGATTTTAGGATTCTTTATGATTGCACAGAGAGTGAAGGGGGACTGGTTGGGTTTGTAATAAGGTGAGGAAAACTTAGGAAAGTATAAAGGTTAGGTATGGAGAGCCGAAGGTTGTGGGTGGCTGGATAGGTAGATGGAAGGAAGGTGGGGATGGAGGAATGCAGGGAAGAACAAGACCTAATAACAAAAAGGTAAAGAACCTATTAAGTAAGTACCAAAATGATGCAAAATCAAATGCACTTACTTGTATTTTGCAAGCCTGGTTGGTGAAGGAAGGTGATGGTCGATCCGTGATGAACTTGGGGGTCAGTGCCATGACAGTACTTCCCGAAGTGCTCCCAGTGAATGCCAATGCCTTTGGATCAGTCTCAGGTACTTGCTTGGGCCTCATGGTTGAATGTATTATGTCATATTGATGTTGAGAAAACTTGGTTCATGCTTGAATGTAGATAGCTCTCTCAAAACTCGAAGTGACCAACTTGGGAAAAAGGTTGTAAAACTGTATATATGGTAACCAACAACAGTTAGGGTGATCGGCGTCGATTGCGGGTTAATCGGCGTCGGTTAGGGTGGGAAATCCTAGGTTTACCAAAAATAACAAATCTTGGCTATTTTTGGTGTGCTCTTCTTGTCATTCTAGGTCTCAAGTGATGGTTAGTGCTTAGATAAACGAGAGTGTTGTTGGAGAAGGAATAGGAATTTAATGTTAGGGTTAGACTAAGTCCCAGTTGGTTAAGATAAGTAGAGACTGAGTCTTAGTTAATTAATAGGCTAAGAATAAGTCCATGGTGAGGTGTCTAGGTGATGTGGTTGGGTGAGGTGTAAATTAACCTAATTAAAGTAATTAAATTAATAAATAATGTGAGGATGGGCATTAATTCAATTATAAGTAATTAAATTAATATGAATGTGGGGTAAAGGGGTCATGGTTAGGTGAACACGTTATGTTAACTGATTAAAAGGGGACTAAGGGGAGTGTGACCCAAATTTGGTGTCTACATTTGCCCCTTTTTGTCATGTAGCTCATCTTTATAAGTGATGTAGACAAAAACAAGAAGTGGTTCCCCAAGTATAAGTGATAGTGGGGTTGCCCAAGTAGGGTGAAGGTGAAGTTGCCCCAAGTGTGGGTGGATATGATCCCCCTTAAACCAAGAGTGATGATTTGTTAGATGTGGTCGGTGAGTGGTTTGATAAATGGTTAAGTGATGAAAGTGAGGGTAGGTGGGTTGTAGGTAAGGGTATGGTCATTTTGGGTAATGGGTAATGGTCATATTGGGTAATGGGTAATGACAATCGAATGCACACACACGTATAGATTGCGATAGAGGACCAGGTTGAAGAACTTGCAAACTCTACGTTTTCAAAAGGGTGATAGGCTTATCCAAATGAGGTTGAATTGATTCAAGTATCCATGGTATATGATATGGTCATGAAGCACAATGAGGTCCGATGTAGGAATGGGTAATAGGTTTTGTTCCATGGCACCAAAAGTATGGTCGGGATAAACATCACTTCATTAGGCAAGGTAAGGTCATTAGGCTAAACAACATAGGTAACAACATTACAACATATAGTGAGTACACAAATTCAAATGTCACAACAGGCATTTCGAGGTTAGGGTATGTTGGGTAGGGCACAGGTAAGGCCAAGGTATAGGTAAAGAACAAGTCCCTAAACGTAGTTAAGGAAATGTACAGGTAGTGTAGGCTTATGGGTAGGGTGGCGAGATAGGTAGGGATGATATGGAGGTCAATATGGAGGAAAATGTTCCCTAAAATTCTTAATATTGGCACAATACAGAATTTGACTTCGACACTTTCCGTCAACTATTCAACGTCGAAAACGGAGTCCGTAAGCACATCTAGTGGTTGGTCAAAGTTTGGTAAACAACTAGTCAACAGAAAAATGGATGATTTTGAAATCATCTAATGTTAGCACCATTTCTTAGAACTCACCAATACCTTTCCAATGCATTTTGAATGGACCAAATCGATTCCCGTATATGCGAAAGTTATGATCGGTCAAAGTTCGGTTAATCGGTAGTCAACAACTGAAGGATATACCAAATGGACAAATGACATGGTGACATGTGGCATAGTTGCATACTACATTTGACATGTGGAAAATCTGCATGTGACCACGTGGATTTATTATTTATACACATGGCATTAAAGGTGGGTTTATGGTTTTTACCCAAAAGGTTTTATAATCTTTTATAAAAAGAGAGAGAGGAAAAGTCCACGTGAGAATAAATTTTGGTGGATAAAGCCTATTAAAAAGGCTTGCATATAATGTGAGATTTTTCCCACATAAAGCTGCTCCATCCACGTGAAGAGTGGATATTATTATGGGGTTGAGTTTTTTTAAAAATGGCTTAAGCTTATTTAAAAGCTTAAAAAAGAATTAATCCCTTATAACCCGCTCAAAGCCTATTAAGGCTATTATTTGAAGTGGATTAAATATTTGGTGGCTAAATTATTCTTATGCCATGGATAATTTGGCTAAGCCTAATCCGTTGAGGATTATTACGGGATCTTTTAAAAATAAGCCATGGATATTATCAAATATCCTTATATTTCGGGCTCCTAATCAATATAAATAGGGGACCCGAGTACATTGTAAACACACACAACTCTAAGCTATTTTCTTGGAGCTCAAAGGAGGGGGAGAATATTTTGGAGAAATATTTATAAGTCCTATTATTATTATTTTAATAGGCAAATATGGTGGTGTTATAATGTGTGGCCATAATAAAATGTGAAGGCCCACATTTGTGAGAAAATAAGTCCTATATTATTATAGGCACATTTGGAGCTAAGGCCTATTATTATAGGCATGTAAATATGTAAGCCCTATCATTATAGGCATTATTATTATTTTTAAGTCCTATTATTTTTAATAGGTGAAATATTATTTTGTAGCTCTGAATTCCCTCCGAGAAGACATACTCTGAGCCCGAGCCGAGAAGGACGACTGGTGAAGTTTGATGGCGATCATGGTGACATTATGGAGATGTACAACCTATTTTAATATAGGCAATATGGAGAGAAAATAAGACCTATTTTAATAGGCAAAATTGTAATTGGGAGTTATTACAAAACTACCCAATAGGCCACATTTGAGCCACACTTCAGAATGCAGAGCTTGGAGAATCGACGGGGAGCCATCCAGAAAGACCAATCGACAAACCAAAGGACATCATGCCTGAAGGAGAATATTGGATCGAATCTATCAACTGGGGTCACTACTTGGTATAAAGATTCTTGTTCTTATGTATTCAATATTATCATGCTTAGATTGTATTATTTATTACAATCATTTGAAGTTGATAATATATCGGTTCTATTAAGGAACCCGGAGACGTAGGCATTCTATCAAACTCCGTTATCAACATGTGTGCAGTGTACTTGAATTATTGCATTGTTTTAAGTTGATTTTAATGGGGTAAGTTTGGAAAATAATTTAATGCCTATAGGGGTCCGTGATCGAGGGAAAAAAATCGGTTAATTTTTGGATCAAGGGAGGAGGAGAGATACAGTGAGAGGCGGCGGAGGATATTAGGTGGGGTGATGATTAGTCACTTGATATGATCATTGTGTGATCATTGTTTTTATTTGTGATACATATATTGGCCTGCATGTTGAATACGTGAGGTTGTATATGATATTTTTTGAGGTACTGTTATTTATTTGTATGTGTATATGTGTATTAATACACAGACTCTCCCATTTATATAGTTGATAATGTTTATTGGATGGATGATGTTGATTAAGGGATATTTTTAGGTTTTAAAAGTTCCCTAAACTTCCATAAACCATGCTAGTGCATAGAGCCTTCAGAGAGCTTTCCGATGACTATAAGAACGTGAAAAACAGACACTCTGAGCTCAAGATATGTCCAGTCAAAGTTTGGTCAACGGAAGGTCAACATTGGTCAACATGTCCATGGTGACGTGGATGCATGCACAATTGGCCAAGTGGCTCAGTCAGCATCGGGCAAGTGGAAAAAGGATAAAAATGCTACCACAAATCGAATTCGTTTGATTTTCCAATTACGGGTCGACAGGTGGTCTTACTCGTCATATTTCATGTGGGTCAAATTTCAAATCAATTTCCAAATGCCACGCATATATGTCAAACCTCCATATATTAATGTTAAACATTAGTATTAAACCATACATAACCGCCAACCCCATACCTTTTGCTAAGTCCACGTGAAAGGAAGGAGATGAAGCGGTTGTAGGGGGTGTAAATGCCATGCGTGGAAATCCACGTGGAGAGGAGTGGGAAGTGGGGCGGTTAAGCCTCAAGTGGTCCTTTGACCACTATTCATGTGTGAAAAAGGCTTTAATAAGCCTAAAACCTTATCCCACCGCCAAATGTGGGATATCCCACTTCATAGCAAAACAAACACCGCCAAAAGAATAGCGCCGTTGGGTTTGAACCCTTAACTTCGGGCTCCCAAACACATCACACCGACCGACTTGCCACCCAACTTGGATGGGATAGAAACGAGATCGCCTATATAAATAGAGCTTTGTACTCTGTGTGAGAGAAGGCAGGGGTCAAGAAGGAATAAGGAGGTAGTTTTGGAAAAGTGCTATTTTGGGGCACTTCTGCTCACTTCTAGATCTCGAGTTATATATGAAAGTTGCTTAGAATTTTGAGACGATCACAATGGTGTGACCATTTTTTCTATTTGGAGCTTTTGTGAGAGAGTTATGTGTTGTTAAATTCACACAAAGGTGTAGAACCAAAGGGAGACAACGCTGCAAGTGGATCAAGAAGGTGAAGGACATAGGCTGAGCTCCATTAACGTCCTTCAAAGGTCTGAAACATAGTTTTGCAGGTTTTGATTCATTATTGGTTAATGTAAAGGTTATTGTATTTACATATTTAACATTATTAATGGATCGGTTCACCACAAACCCAGGGGACGTAGGAATTCGAACCCCGTAAACAATCTGGTGTTTCTTTCTGATTTTTATTTTCAGTTTCTGATATTTGCAAGTAATTTAAATTCAAAATATGAATATGGATGCAACTATAATTATAATTGATAAAATTGGAAAAATCAATTAAATCTGAAACAATGATTTTTGGGGCTTCGATCAAATAGTGAAATTTTGAGTAAAATTGCAAACTTAATTTCAGTTTGAATTCAGTCTTAAATCATATTTTTAATCAATAATTTGGAGTATTAAGACCTCTTAAGTTGATTAGATTTAACGATCCTTTGAAACGATTAAAAAGTGTTAGATTCAAACACCCATTTCGGATCAAGTTTGGTATCAAAGCAGTTAGATTACCAGATTAGCTTCTAATTGTGTTTGAAATTTTGATTTAAGTTTTTAGTGTAGACATTTTGGGCTTCTTAATCTTCTTTTGCAGTGTGTAATTTTGGAAGTACAAGTTTTGTTTGCAGGAATAGGGAATCATGGGCAAGTCATCCAAACAGGAGTAATCTGGATGAGCTTGAAGTCATAAACCACCAACTCTAGGAAGAAAACTCTTTCCTAAGAGCTAATTTTTATTCCTTGGAAGAGGAAATAGTGTGGTTAAAATTTGAGCCATGATCCTCTATAAAAGAAAGAGCAATATGTCAACAAGATGCTTGCACAGAGCAAGAATTTGATGGGCTTTGTTAAAGAGTTGCAGGAAGAAATACGGACCAAGGATGCCCTCTTGGAAAAGTTGCAACAAGGTGAACACAAGAAGGAAATGCCTTCCAAAGAAGATGTAGGTACTATGACAGAAAAATGCACTGTAAGTTGTTCACATGAAAATTCTTCCTCTCATTCAGTTTCAGATATTCCTTTGGGTCAATTTGAAAAACACACTAAGGGAATTGGGTCTAAACTAATGGTTAAGATGGGATTTAATGGAAAGGGCCTTGGTAAAAATGGACAAGGTAATGCTAACCCAATACAGGTAGAGGATCAGCCTCGGTTTATAGGTTTGGGTTATTCTAGTGGGCAAATGGAAATTGGAGAAAGTTCCAAAGCAGCTGAAGGAAGACAAGCTTCCAACAACCAAGGATCTACGCCTCTAGAATTGCAGGATTCCGCCATCAAGAGGAATAATGAAAGGTGTAAGAAAGTAGGTAAATGAGGTAATGAAATTCCACCTCCTCCCACTTACACTAAAAATAACACTAAGGGGAAATTAAATCCTAAAACTTCTAAAACTCTCTTTTAGTCTGAACAATATAGCTTTGGTAGACAAAAGTATGGTTTTCCTTGCATGTTTTGTGAAGGTACTAATCATTCTATAGCATATTGTTGGAAGAGGAAAAATATGATAAAGAAGTTAATGCCTTTTGTGAATGATAAGGTAGGTGCAAAAGACCAATATCACTCTGGTAAGGTGAGAAATGGCAAAAAGGTTACCTCTCCTAAACAAGGGAATCATTTTCCTAGACAGAGTTCAAGGAATGGAAAAATGGGTAAGACTCCTAAAAATAAGGAAGTTAAATTTTGTTCCCATTGTAAAAGGAATGGTCATGATGTTAAGATGTGTTGGTATGGTCCAATATGGTCATGATGTTAAGATGTGTTGGTATGGTCCTTCAGTGCAACATTGGAAATTTGTTAAAAAGGAAAATAATGTCAAACCAAAATTTGTTGATCTAACTCATGTAAATGCTCATTCTACTACTGGGGAAGTAAAACCACCTAAACGGATAAATCCAAGTAATTGGATGGGAAAAACATTCCTCAACTTTATGTTTGCATTACAGTAACTGGTGATAGTATGCAAACATTTTCAAAGCTATATTTTAGGGATTTTGATCCTATGTTAATATTCAGCTTTGAAATAATTTCAGTAAATAATATTTGAGTGATAGGTTCTAATGATACCCTTGAATGTATGCAACTCGATGGGTTGAGACTCTTCAATTGCATAACATGGAGCTTTTCCCAAGTGTGGACCTTGTGAAATCGGAAAAGCTCTTGAAAGGCCGGTTCCTATTTCTTGCTCGATGCACACGTAAAAATGTAGAGGGTTTACTCAAAACCTAATCTAAAAGAGATATTTAAGAAGATGCATAAAAATAAAACCTAAACTAACAAAGGTGATACTCAGGAATGAAGAACACATGTCTTGCCAATCACATTAAAATGCAATGCAAGATCATGCATGAATATAATGTTTGGAGTGAAAGATCGGGAGGATGCAAATAAACACAGAGATGAGAATCATCCACAACATGCATTATTTGCTCCAAAGATTGATACAATACACTACAAAATGCCAAGAGGCAAAGTTGCATTATAGATTTTAGATGGGAGGTTTGAAATTTGGCAAAATTCCAACCTTTAGAAAGAACAATTTATGGATGCTTAGAAGAAGGGAGGGGCCAAGAATTCAACCTTTGAAGCCCCTCCTTACAATTTATGGAAGAATGAGAGAGGGAAGGGAGAGGAAATCCAAATCTACCCCAACCACCTCCATGTTTAATTCATCTCATTATGGTGGTAGGTGAGAACTAAGCAAACCCAAAAAGTGGAAAACTATATTTTGCATTTTTAAGAACTATTGGGATGAGGACCTCATAAGCTTTCCAAAAGTCCAATTGCGTGAATCTAAGCTGTGAAAAGTTATGGCTATCCGAATATCTAGCCGAATGTTGCAGACTCTTGAAGGTGCGCCATAGCGCGCATCCATATTCATGTCGACATAACCTTATGTGTGCCAAGGCACAAATTTTTTCATGTCGACATTCCGTGTCATGCGCCCTTTACGTGCGCCAAGGCGCAATTTTGCCATGTCGCACTCTCTTACTTGGCACATCCATTTTCATGTTGGCGCTCTTCTTACTGCGCCATGGGCGCATCCATTTTCGTGTCGACACACCTTTGTCGTGTGCCTCTTACTAGTCGTATGGGCGCATCCATTTTCATGTCGACACCTTCTTTGCGTGTATGGATACTGGCGCCACGGCGATCCATATTTCGACACCTTTTGTCGTGCACCTCTTATATGGGCGCATCCATTTTCGTCAACACCTTATTGATTCCATTTTCGTGTCGACACCTTCTGATTTTAATTGACTATAGCCATTTTTACCTGATAATTCCAATTATGTCAACACCGGATAGTGAATATTTGGGTTGTTATCATTATAATCGCAATAAAGTGTTTTGATTTCCATATTCTTCTACTTGTTTATATCTACCCGGGGAAGATATTTACAACAGTTCATCATACTCATATTCATCTTCTCACATTTGGGTTGGTTATTCCATTTCGACAGTGATGCATGGATATGGGCATTAGAATATTATTTTGAAACTTGCGCTTTATAGTGTTTTCATTTGTGCAAATATTATGGATGCTTATAAGGCCCATTCGGGTGCCTTTTTGATATTGTAATAAATAGACAAACTTGTTGTATCCACATGTGTTATTGTATTTCTAATTTATAAGACCTTATTTTGGGCAAATTTGATTTTCAGAACTATAAGATGTGGTTGCAATTAGGTGTAAATGTATTACACTAACAAACTAGTTTGCAAAGGCACCAGTGATCATTTTGCAGATTATGGCAATTCACCAATTTGGGTAAGCATACGGTTTATATTCTATCCCTTTACAGCTGCATTAGTGTATGGATAGAATATTTGCATATTCACGTTGATTTAGATTTTGACTATAGCCATTTTTTACGTTGATAATTTAATTATTCTAGATAGTGAATATTTGGCATTGTTATCATTATAATCACAAAGTGTCATTGAACACTAGCTTTTGTTATAAATGGGTGTTATTATCCGACTTATTATTTGTGATGGCGATACAATGTTTTTATTCACGTTGATTTATAATTTGTTGATTCACGTGATCATTTGTTGACTATAGACTTATTTTGGGTGTTTTTTTGATTCAATAGTCTATTTTATTGATTGTTGACTATAGCTATTGGTTAATGTAAAGGTTATTGTATTTACATATTTAACATTATTAATGGATCGGTTCACCACGAACCGTGGACGTAGGAATTTCAAACCCCAGTAATAACTGGGTTTTTCTTTCTAATTTTATTTTCAGTTTCGATATTTGCAAGTAATTTGAATTCAGAATATGAATATGGATGCAACTATAATCAAAATTGATAAAATTGGAAAAATCAATTAAATCTAAAACAATGATTTTTGGGGCTTCAATGAAACAATGAAATTTTGAGTAAAATTACAAACTTAATTTTAGTTTGAATTCGGTCTTAAATCATATTTTTAATCAATAATTTGGAGTATCAAGACCTCTTAAGTTGATTATATTTAATGATCCTTTGAACGACTAAAAAGTGTTAGATTCAAACACCCATATTTTCGAGATGTACTCACTTTTAATTTCCATTGTGATTGTGTATTGATGGAAACTAGGGGAATTAGGCATGATTGAGTCGAGGTCATGTAGGCATGATTGAGTTTAGGTAATTTAAGCATGATGGAGTCTAGGTGAGTTAGGCATGATTTGGTCATGTTTTTGGGTTTGATTTAATTTCCAAGTTATTGGTAGTATGGAAAATAAATGATGATGTATATGTATGTTATGGTGTAAATTTCCAAATATTTGATGTCATGGAAATATGAAATGATTGATTGGATGTTTTGATGATGTGATAAAATGGTAGGTATGTATGTTTGTTGATTGTTTAATTTCCAAGTGTTGTAAAAAAATGGAAACTAAGTAAGGTAGAATGTTAATAGAAAAATGGGGGAAAATTGGTTAGGGTAAAGAGTGGTCGAGCTAACCTCCAAGGGCCCCATGCCCTCGGAGTGCTACCTACATAGCCCCAAAGTGAAAAGGGGCCTCAGGTCGATGTAGTTCTCCCATAATCTAGGGAAGAATATGATGAGGTAGAAGGATGGATTGGTAGGTTGTAGGCATGATTGAGTCTAGGTCAGTTATACATGGTTGAGGTTAGGTCATTTAGGTATGGTTGAGTTGAGTTCATTTAGGTATGGTTGAATTTAGATGTCGAAGCCCTGGTCCTATATAGGATAATCAACAAGTAATGAAGAAGTTGAATGGTAAGAGGTGATGAAAGAGCTACCTAATTGACAAGAACCATAACAAGTCTATCATACCAAAGATGGGCTTATGAATGTAAGACCCTAAAGGCATTGCATGATTGATTATTCTAAGGGTAAATAAAGTCACATGATCATGAAATGTCACATTTTGTGGTAAGTCCCTTAAGAAGGTAGAAGTTTAGAGAGAAAATCTGAGGTGGGCTAAAAGAGGTTGGTCTTTAGCATAACCTAGTGTTAGACAATATATCTATTTGGCAAGAGACCCAAGATCAAAATAGGCAAGTCCATGATGAAAAAGTTATCTTTTTATTTTTGATTTTGTTTTTATAGATTGATCGATGCAGAAGTCTATATGGGATGAGTAGATTATCTCCTTGAGGTCTTCGTGAAGTTGATTGATGTGGGAAGCTTCAGAATATTTTATTTTATTTTTTACAAGAATAGTCTTCTTTTGATGATAGACTATGTATAGTATGGCTAGCTTTGTATAGTTGTCCTTCGAGGGAGCAATCTATTTATAGTAGCGAGATAGAAAAAGAGTAGATGTCCTTTTTGAGGGAGTCATCTTTTTTCTGGAAGTTTGACTCAAGGAGTTGAATCCCATTTTACTTTTGAAATTGTTTTGCTTTTGGACTTTTAGGTCATGGACAAGACTATAGAGAAAGATAGGCTCTTGTGTTGAAGACAAAACCATAACACACAAAGGTTAACTATGAAAGAGAGGGTTTAAGGAATGAATGACCATGGGATTCCATCTTGAAAAAGATGAAAAGTATCCATGAGAATCATGCCATGAGTAGAGTCGTGGTACTCATATTGAAGATAAGGCTGAAAAGTGATGGGTAATCACATGATTCTTGTTTAGTCGTTGATCCTTAAAATAGGTAAAATGGAAGGTGAATGGTGCTCAAGGGATGAGCATTTTAACTAGACAGAATGTGATATAGGACTTGATTCAACAATAGAATGGTCGAAGATGCAAGGCATTAAGGGGCTCAGTTCAGAGTTTACCTTCGAGTGAAGACAAACGATAAGCACTAGATCCATAGTTATGAGTAATGATATAGGTCCAAGTCCAAACCAATTAGGCACATGTTTATTATAGGAACATTTGATACATTTTGATAGATTTGGAGGTGATCAAGAGCATTTAAACAACGTTCATCTAATAACTCGAGTTGTGCTAAACGGTCTTGGTGAAAGTCATCATCGTTGAGCATCTCTTTGAGTGAGATACGAAGAGACAGAATTTGGACTTCAAGAGGCAGAACAACCTCTATACCGTATACCAACGAGAAAGGCGTGGCGGCAGTTGAGGTATGAATACTAGTGCGATAATCCCATAAGGTAAAAGGAATGTGCATATGCCAATCCTTTCCAGTATCGTCAAATGCTTTCATAAGAATTTTTTAAGGTTTTGTTGGTTGATTCACTTGGACATTTGTTTTAGGGTAATAAGGTGAAGAAAAAATAAGTTGAATGTCGAAGGCATCACAAAGTTTTTGTAGGATTTTATTTTTGAATTGTTTTCCATTATCAGTGATGAGACGGTGAGGAACACCAAAGTGACAAATGATGTGATGGTTGATGAATTCACATATTTTCTTAGCTTTTTTAGAAATAAGAGGCATTGCTTATACCCATTTAGTGTAGTATTCAATAACAATAATAATCCATTGATGACATTATGAATAATGAGGATTGATCTCTCTGAAAGATCCAAACCCCATTAATAGAAAGGCCAAAGGTCATGTGCAACCTATAGGGCGTGACTAGAGGTGTGATGAATATTAGCATGTTGTTGGCACTTCACACAACATTTGACATAGTCACAACAATCATGGTTTAGGGTTGGCCAGTAATATCCCAAAGCGGAGAATTCATTTAGTGACATTTAAACCACCAAGTGACCCCACAAATTTTGTCGTGAACTTCCTTGATGGTGTAGGAAACTTCAGAACTTGTAAGGCATGTAAGAGGATACCATCAAATCCATGTTTATAAAGAAGACCACCCATGATGACATAGCAAGAGACACTTTTGAGAAAGGCTCGTTGTCCATTGTGAGTAAGATCTGGAGGTAGAATTGAAAGGGAAAGGTAGTTCAGTAAATTGTTTATACTAAAGGTCACTGTGGGTCAGTTTCAATGGTTCCAACAAGGTTGACATCTCAAAATAGATAAGAAGGTGATTGCAACCTTTGTACTGTGAAAAATATTTTTGAGTCGGAGGGCGAAGCGAGGATATGAGAATCAAGATAGGCCATGGTATCCATAAATTTGTTAGTGGAACGTGGTGTGGTTTGAAGTTCAAAATGGTCAAAGGTAGTCAAAAGTATGTCAACATGATGTTTATACTTTTGCAAGTATCTCATTACGAAACTGGTATATACCATTCACTTGGTTTACAACCATTTGAGAAGTCATCAAAGATATTAATTGATTTAATGTATAAGGCGATGGTGGTTTGAAGGCCTAATATGAGTGCTTCATATTTGGTGATATTGTTAGTACAATCAAAATCTAGTTTGAAAGATAATGGCATAGGCTCACTATCAAGAGGAATGAGGATAACGCCTACACCACCCCCATGCTGACATTTAGAACCATCGAAGAATAAGGTCATCTAGTAAATGGTATCGTCCAAAGAGAGGGTAGTGATGGATTCATCTGGGAAATCAAAGTTAGAGGATTGATTTTCAGAGAGGGGTGCATCTACAAGTTGGTCAATGATGGTTTTTCCTTTGACAAATTTTTGATGAGTGAATTCAAGGTCTAGGTCTGCAAGAAGCATGAGCCAACATGCAACATGTTGATGTTGGTAGGGCTTAGCGTACATGTAATGTAAGGGGTCAGTATTGGTGACAACAAAGGTTTTGTGGTTGAGTAGGTAATGGCGAAGTTTAGTGGTGACAAAAACTAAGGCTAAGAGAGTTTTTGGCATGAGTGTATTTGGTTTCGTAGTCCAAAAGGGTACGACTTATATAATAAACCACTTGCTCCTTGTGTTGCTCATCACGATGAGCGAGCATGGCACCCAAGGAATGATCAATAGCATAAATGTAAAGGTAAAATGGTTGGTCATCCTTAGGGGAATGAGAACAGGTGGTTGAAGGAGGTATTATTTTAAGGATTCAAAGGCTTTGTGGCATTCATCATCCCATTTGAGGAGACATCCTTTTTAGGAGATGATGAAATGGGTGGCAAGTGATAAAAGTCATGATATAAAATGATGAATAGATTGCAACTTTCATTGCAAACTACGAATTGAGAAGGTTAATAGTGGAGGCATTTCAAGAATAGCCTTCATTTTTAGCAAAGGTCAACTTATGAGGCGAACACAATATTTTATGAGACAATCGAAGATACCTTAAGGATGACGATGTAAGGTGTTGACCCGATGTTTGGATTTGGCAAGAATATTTTCAACGTAATCTTCCAATATGTGATGCATAATGTCATGAAAGATATAAGTTATAGCCGTTGATATATGGAACCTGGTGTTTTTAAGGCCAAAGGGCATGACACGATATAGCGAAGGTTCCCAAGGAGTGATGAAGGTGGTTTTGTGTTGATCTTCTGGGGTAAGTAATATTTGGTTATAACCTAAGAAACCATCCATGAGTGATAAGCATCTCATGGCCGGTGGTGAGATCAACTAGTTGGTCAATGCTAGGTAGAGGAAAGTTGTCTTTAGGGAAAGCTAAGTTAAGGTTGCAGAAATCCATGCAAATGTGGATTCCCCCATCACTTTTGTGATAGGAATGATGTTAGAGATCCATTGGGGATAATCAATGGGTATGATGAAGGAAACCAAAAGAAGGCGCTAGAGTTCTTTTTTGATAAGAAGGGAAGTGCGAGGATGTATTTTCCATGGCTTCAGTTTTACGAGTTTGGATTCAGGAATAGTTACGATATTGTGGACCATAATGTTTGGGTCAATACCGGGCATATCAGCATAGGACCAAGAAAAATTATTGCTATGATCTCGGAGGAAAGAATTAAAAGCTTCATGTTCAACAACATCTAAAGATTGGCCTATCTTTAGAATGTGTGGGTCATCTTGAGTGTTAATATTGATTTCGATGGTTGATTCATTTAACATGGTTTGTGTCTCAGAAGGAAATGACCAAAGTGAATATAATAATCTTTCGCACCAAGGTAGGTGAGAATAGACTCATCATCCTGACATTGAACGACATTAATAGAAGGTGTATCATCATCGATCATGTCAGGATATAGGAAGGGAAGAGAAGAGGGATCCTTGCCATCTTGTTGATAAGTCAAAGGTCCTAGGAAATGGTGTTCATGAAATTTTTTTAGGAGGAATGGATTCTGGATCCATAGACTCCATAGGTGAAGGTGGTGAAGTTGGTAAATGGGGTGAAGGAGGGTCATCATCTTTAATGAGTTTGGCATGGGCTTTCTTGGAAGATGGTTCGGCAAAGCCAATACCACTTCGGTCTTTATGTTTACGTGTGGTGCATGGGATGACAGTATGGCAGCCTTGTTCATAAAAACCAAATCCAAAACCCTTCCATGCATAACAATGGAGGAAGGTGTGGGTGAAGCAGCGGTTGGTGAGAGATTGAAGGTCAGATGAAAATGGTCGCATTTAGGAAGGTAACTCGGGTAAGTAGGTAGAAGTATCAAGTCCCCCATACGTTAAGTTGGTGCGAAGGTGGGGAGGACCATAAGGGAAAACCTTACCTATGTGGTGATCATAGTGGGGATGTTGGCGAAGGTTACCATACTCTTGAGGAGTAAGGAATGTGTCGATGTTGTATGCAGGTGATACTCCCCAGAGTGAGACGTTGAAAACACCTTCTAAGGGATCGGTAGTCAATATGTGGGTAGTGGAAATGGATGAATTACTAGGTGGCAAAGAAGAAGAAGCATTGGTTGGTTGAGAAGTAGATGGGTTAGTGGATGGGTTAGCTACAGAGGTTGCGGCTGCAGTGGGAATAGAGGAGTTAGGTGTGGGAGAGGTAATGGCAACGTTGGTGGAAGGGGTTGTGGGTGAAGGAGAGGTGGTAGCGTGGAAGATGCCTTAACTAGTATAAGGACATCATTAGGTCTATACAACATGTTATAGGTTTTGAATGGTGAAGGGTCAACTAGAATGGTATAGTTATGTCCTTCATGTTTAAATTTTACACAACGATGTAAGGTTGAAGGAACACAACCCATGACATGGATCCAAGGTCGCCAAGTAACAAGTTGTACTGGAATTTCCCCTCTAAAACATAGAATAATTCTAGAATGGTATGGGGGCCAACGTGAATATGGATGATGGTGCCAAGGGTCAAAGTTATGGCATCATTGAATGAACGCAACATAATTGGGTTATTATGCATGTAATTGGCGGGGATGCACATTTGGTTGTATGCATGGGAAGAGATAATGTTGATGTTGGCACCGTCATTGATCATAACATGTCAAACACATATATTATCAATGTAGATGGAAATGAAAAGGGTGGGATTAGGATCATCTGATTGGAGAGGTACAATCTCGTCATCAGAGAAACTGAGAGCAGCTACTTGATGAGTGGTAGTGGGTGTAGAGGAAGGGGATGAATTGGTGAGAGAGGCCACATGGTGAGGGGTGATAATGGAGGCCACATGTGTAGGGTCGTTAGGTAAAACCTGATGGATTGCAGAACCTCCATGAGGGCCTGTCGGTGAGACTCAAAGGTTTGGACAAGGTCGTATAATGACATTTTGAGAGGAGATTGGTGTAACTATTTGATCATTGTATGATGGGTGACCCCATCAGAAATAGGGTATGTGGGTCCCGAATGGTGATTTTTGGTGCAGGTGTAGATGGTATATTGGGCATAGGATTGGTGGATGGGCTAGTTGTTTTCTCCTTTCCTTTTTCTTTCTAGGTGCGAGTGGCAATGTTAACCATATTAATATGGGGTGAGGGAGTAGCTGAGTCATGATAAGTGTAGTGACAAGATGGAAATAGAATGATGAGGGCATATACTGGTGTTGTGCAAAGAAGGCAGCACATTGACATTTGGGTGGAGGTTTGGCTAGCTCTCTTATGTGGACCATATTGATCTCGAATGTTAGAGGTGGATAAAAAGGTTGTGGAGGTGGAGATGAAGGTCATTGAATAGGTAAGGGGTGAGGATGTGTGGTGATAGGTGAAGGTGGAATAAGGTCCTCATCTAGAAGATCATCATCATCAAAGTTTTCTTCAGGAGGACATAGTTGGAGAAGAACGGTCTTTAGAGCCTTATATTTTCTACATCATGCCCGACACATGATGGTAGGCATAAATTTTGGTATCGTCAAACCCTACTAGTTTAGGTTTGAGTGGGTCGTAAGGTCTAAGTGGTGGAAATGTGATGATAGAGGTCTCTAAAAGGTTTGCTAAGATGTTGGCATAAGATCCTACTAATGGATCACAATGTGAAGTAAGTGTGGGTCGAGATGGAGGTGTGAGTGATTTTGGTGGGAGAGGTGCCACGGGAGGTGGAAATGAGTGGAATAGGTTTGACCACTGGTTTGATAGGTAGTACTATTTTAGGCTTGGGTTATACCTTCTTGGGTAAAGGATGTAGTAGAATGAACTAGCGATAGAAGGTGTTGTAGGTTTGAATACCTCTTTGGAGGGTAGTTGGTTTTTCAACTTTGGTTGCACCTTCCTGGGTAAAGGTGAAGAAGAGTGTGATGTAGAAGGGAAGGAAGATGGTGAAAGAGGATGGGTTAGCCAAGGTGATAATGGAGGTGCGGTGAAGGTTTTTGGAAGAGGTAAGGTGGAAGGTATTGGTTGAAGAGTGGGGAATACCATAGGTAGGGACGAGGCTACTGGAAGTGGTGTGGGTATAGGTGGTAAAAAGGTTGCAGGTGATGAAAAAGGTGTACATGTAGGTAAGTTAGGTGTAACAGAGGCTCATGATGAGGATGTGGGTTGTTGTATTTTTAGTTTACCTTGGGTAAGAGGTTGCTTGGCCAAGGTGGATGGGTGAGGTCCTAGGATGGATGGAAGTGGTGAAGGTGATGAAGGGTAGTAGGAAAAACTGGTGTATGCGGCCTAGAAGGTTGGGTCTTCCTTTTAGGTGGAGGAATAGTTTTTGTGTGGGTTTGTGAAGATGTGGCTAAATCCAATTTGACAGAGGATGGACTAGACTTGATGTTGGCATGACTCCCAATGTGGTGATGGTTTGGGATGGGGAAGGTATGGGTGATGACGAAGGTTTAGGTGTTGGTGAAAGTTCAATTGTTGGTAAGGGTTTAGGTGTGGGTGAAGGTGATGAAGAAGAGGTCATTACAAATGGTATGGGCATGGTTGGTTTGGTTTGGTTCTCGAAACACCTTTGGATAAATCGTGGAGGTATCAGTAGATGACATTTGCATTTGGGTTGAAAAAGGTAGCCGAAGGCATCCCCAAAGCATGGAATTATCAACATAATCCAAAAGTCATCCAGCGTGAAAATTGCATTTTGTAGGAGGAGATGATGTTTACTTGGTGGTAATCCCTATAAAAATGTCTGTGAGACAGGGAACTGGTTGGCTTTCAGACTTTGTGGGTAAGAGAGCCAAGAGAAAATCAACAGGATCTTGGAAGGCTAATGGGGAATGGTCACCAACAGGAAGTGGCACTTCTAAAGGATCCCGATGGGTAGGGGAGATGATGAGTGGGATGAGGTAGGTTCCTCTTTCGGTGGAGAGGAAGGTGAGCATGACTCTCCCATGGGTAAGAGAGTTAACACCATGGGTTGTTCATTAGGTTGTGAGGTGAGTGGTGAAACGACATCGACAAATATTGTGGACTCCTCCGTGGGTGAAGGGGGAGATGAAGGGGACTCCTCTATGGGTGAAGGAGTAGATGAAATAGGATCCTCTCATGGGTAAAGGATCTCATGCAAGAATATCCTCGATAGAGGGGATAAGAGGAAATTGAGGAAGGGTTGGTATGACTTTGAAAACAACATGAACTTCATGGACATTACTTGTCATTAGTCAAAGGTTCGCTAGTTTGGTTAGATGATGGGTGTGATTAGGAAATGGCTTCTTGAAGATATGCAAGTTTTGATTAGCCGATGTGTTTAGGGTTGTCCAAGATGAGATCTTCATTGTCTAACATTTCTGGACAATGTTTTTGAAGGTTATACAATTACCATCGCTATGACCTTTAACATGATGATAGTTACAAGTAATCATGTTCCTTGTACCATGCAGCATAAGACAAGTGGGGTCAAAACTAGTATGTGGTTTGATGGGTGGAAGAGCAATTTCTCCGGATTTTAGAAGTTTTTCTAAAACTGAAGAATAGGGCTCTCCTATGGGAGTGTACTTTTCATTGCTCCCACCTGAACTGGAAAGCTTGAATGGGAGAAAGGTTGGAAGTAGGTTTTGATTGATTAGATGGGTGAGATGGGCCAAATTTAAAACTACCACATGTTGGCAGATCCTTTGGATTTGGAATAATTATTTTGGGGTTTGGAAGAGGAAGAGGCATCGTTTGACTTGAATGCAACATTTTTGTTATGTAATTGAATTTTCTTCTCTTTTATGGCATGAATTTCAAGTTTTGTGCCATGGTGAACACTTCATCAAATATACAAAAGGTTTGGACTTGGAGAGTTGGTGAGATGTGTCTGGCACAAGCCCTAGTGAACAACTCTATAAGCTCGGTTTGAGGTAGTTGGAATGTAAGTTGGTTGATGAGGCTTTGCCAATGAGTGACAAAATCTGTGATAGATTTGTCTTCGTATTGTCGTGTTGAGTACAAGTCGGTCATGGTGACCTTCTTGATGATATTGATCAAAAAATGGTCCAAGGAAGGCTTGAGCCACTTGGTTGAATGAGTAAATGGAATGTTGAGGTAAACCACTATACCAATCCAACGTAAGTCCTGTCAAGGACATTGGGAATGTCTGTAAGAGTAGAGCGTCATCATGAGTGATTAGATAACACCCATGTTTGAAAGACCGCAAGTGTTGTTGCGGGTCTTCTTTGTTGTTGAACCAATTGAATTTGGGAATTTCCCAATGCGTAGGGTATGGATGAATGGGAATAGATGGATGAATGGGCTCATTGTAGATTTTGTCGTATGTCAAAGAGTTCATGAGAGCACTAGAAACTGATGCTTCCAATGTTTGCATCTTTTCCATCATCATTTTAATAAGGTCGTTGGTAGGTTGTGATGATTGGGCACCCCCGTAGTATAAGGGGGTAGATGGTGAATGTATGATGAGGATGACATCCCAAGTATATGGTGGTTGAGTACGAGAACTATGAGGGGGAATAGATGTAGGTGGAAAATATCCCGAATAGGTGATAGACGAGATAGGGGTTGTTGGTGATATGTGTAAGTAGGTGGGGTGGATGTAGTGATTCTTGTAGTGATTGAGGTAAAGACTGCAAGATGGAGAGGACGATGTTTTGGAATGGAGTATGGGTTTCGACACCATGGGTGGCTATGATGATGCAATAGGTATATATGAGGTGGGGTGCAGATGGGGCTATGCTCAAGGTGGTTGATGAAGGAATGGTTGACACCATGGGAGAAATTGACATCAAAAGTGTGACCGATGTCATAGGTGCAACATATATTGATGATGTGGGGTCAAGTTGGGATACTATGGGTGGTAAAGTGGAAGAAGGTAAGGCCGAGCTAGTACTAGCCGATGTAGAAGTGGGTATGAGGGTAGGAGGAATGGACACATGCATGTCGTATACCAGTTGTCTGATGAATCTCGAGTGGATGAATGGGCGAGATAATATTGTAAGGCAGTGGGGTTTTGGTCAAGGAGTCTTGCGAACTCTCTCACCAGTATTGATGATAATGGGCTGAGTAGGATCCATAGGTGATAGGATGGAAGGTGGCGATGGGCTAGGTGGGAGTGGATTAAAGGCTTGTGTGGAATACAAGGGCGTTGGCTTGACTATGAGTCAAAACCATGTGAGTTGGCATAGGCTTGGTAATCTTCTCTTTGTAAATGACACATAAAAATAAAAGGAATGGAGAAAAATAGTTCTAGAAGGTGAAAATTGATGTTGTTTTAATTAAAAATTTAAAAACAGAATCGACGGTGGTTGGGTTAATCGATGATGGTGATAGAGGTGACCGATGATGGTTAGGGTGACTGATACAAATTTCTTGTGGAATAATCAAAAGTTTGATAAATGTGATAATAATTGATGAAAATGAGACAAAATATGGATTTGATAATGATTTCAAAGGTCTAGAGGTATGATGATGTATCTGAGAAACCCCAAAAGAATAAAAATGTGATGAGTGTTGTTTTGGTGAAATAACCCAAAAAAAGTAGGAAACCTGACAATGGTTAGGTAAACCGATGATGGTAGATGTAAACTAGTGATGGTCATTGGACCGACGCTGGTCACTGTGAAATTTGAAAAGATGAGGAAAAATGGGATTTAGTGACTTAGATCAGATAAAATACCAACCCAAAAACCTGAGTATGGTAATGATGAACCCTGACACACTCAAAAATAGTCGGAATACACCAACTATGATTATGGAGTGTGAAAGGAAGAAAAAAATGGAGAAAATGACCTCTCAACTCAAAACACAAATCAAGAAAAAAACTAAGAAACATGAAATCCTATTGGTGAATTTTATGTTTTAGCTTATGTTATTTAGGACTGACTTGTGAATAGAACAAAGTTTTGGTTTGATAGAAGGTACCCTATGAAAATCCAAGAACTAAGGATGGTTTCAGGTAAAGTTTTGCGGGGGGTCCTTTCTCTAAGATAATGACTGGACAGAGAAACCAGCTGGGCACCCATTGTCAATCCTCTGATCGTGTGATCATTGACAACTTCTTCCAAGTAGGATGATGTTTAAGAAGATGTGTAAATTATTTAAGTGGTTTGGTATAGAGAGTGTGCAAAGTGAACTATGATTGAATTAGTCAACCATCAGTTGGGCATGACTTCCAATGTATAGGTTGCCCTCAATTAATGTGAGCTACAATGCAACAAACCAAAATGAAATGTAAATGTTTTAAGCCCAAATCCACAATTATGTTTGATGTAGAAAATGGAGAACAGGAAGAGGAATGCTCTTTCACTAATGCAATGCAAGTAGAAAGAAAGACATGTTCTTTTTAAAGCACCAAAATCATGATTTATTTTAGACAATAGAAAGAAGGAGAAGATTCCAGAGAAGAAAATTAATGTGAATACTTTTCAAAGGGAAATAAACACACAATTTTTACCTAGGAATGAACAAATGCAACATAACCCTTGATGGGTCCCACTGGGCGTGCCAAAATGTTTCACCAGATTCTTAGTAGATTAATGAAACAAATAAGGGTAAGAAGGCCAAGGAGGAATACTATGTTGTAATGTTGGTTGAAGGTTGTGTGCGTGTTTATGATTTTTTGATCCAAATTGATTGTGTGAGCTTCCTTTTGGCTAGGAGGAACTACCTAAAATACAAAGCAAGACCACAAAACATAGTTAATAACAAAAACAAAAGGTTAGTGGATTTCCTAGCATGAGCTAGATCCAAGAAGTGTGATACTTCCTGATGGTTGTCAATCCATTGATATATAATTCAATATAAAATAAATGAACATGCAAATAAATGAATCTAATGCTAGTGTTTGATTTAGGTATCTCAGATTACTATCAATGTCAATCAATTAAATGCTTTGATAATTAAACTAGTGAAGGTCTCGGGTCAGGTTGTAGGCTAGGCAGGTGGTCTGAGGGTCACAGGAAGGTCTAGGTAAGGTTTGGGAAAGTTTGATTGGTTTTGGGGTGAGTGGGGATCTTGTTGGTCTAAGGTAGTTTACTGCATTACATAGAGAGAGACCGATGTCGGTTAGGTATGACCAATGATGGTTTAAGGTATGACCGATGATGACGATTATGGGTAATGGAAGAATGTCAAAGTAGGTGTCTAGGCTCTCTCTGTGTCTACACAAAGAGATGGGAAGGTCTGTGATGAGGTTGTAGGTAGGGTATCAAGCTTTGGGTGAGGTTTTGTGAGGCTTTTGGGGTGTTAAGGTCAATTTAGTGAAAGTATGACAGAGACATAATAACCGACATTGGTCTAGTGACCGATGCTGGTGAAGGGAAATCAACGATGGTTAAGATAACCGGCATCGGTAGGGGAAATTTGGTGAAAGTTGATAAAAGGTGATTTTGGGATTTCTCTGTGATTGCACAGAGAGTGAAGGGGGACTGGTTGGGTTTGTAATAAGGTGAGGAAAACTCAAGAAAGTATAAAGGTTAGGTATGGAGAGCCAGAAGGTTGTGGGTGGCTGGATAGGTAGATGGGCAAGAAGGTGGGGATGGAGGAATGCAGGGAAGAACAAGATCTAATAACAAAAGATAAAGAACCTATTAAGTAAGTACTAAATGATGCAAAATCAAATGCACTTACTTGTATTTTGCAAGCCTAGTTGGTGAAGGAAGGTGATGGTTGATCCATGATGAACTTGGTGGTCAAGTCTTGCCACAAAGTACTTCCCAGAGTGCTCCCGTGAATGCTAATGCCTTTGGATCAGTCTCAAGTACTTTCTTGGGCCTCTGGTTGAATGTATTATGTCATCTTGATGTTGAGAAAACTTGGTTTGTGCTTGAATGCAGATAGCTCTCTTAAAACTGAAGTGACCAACCTGGGAAAAAGGTTACAAAATTGTATAAATGGTAACCGATGATGGTTAGGGTGACCGGCGTCGGTTGCGGGTTAACCAACATTGGTTAGGGTGGGAAATCCTAGGTTTACCAAAAATAATAGATCTTGGCTATTTTTGGTGTGCTCTTCTTGTTTTACGGGTCTCAAGTGATGGTTAGCACTTAGATAAGTGGGAGTGTTGTTGGAGAAGGAATAGGAATTTAATGTTAGGGTTAGACTAAGTCCCAGTTGGTTAAGATAAGTAGAGACTGAGTCTTAGTTAATTAATAGGCTAAGAATAAGTCCATGGTGAGGTGTCTAGGTGATGTGGTGCTGGGTGAGGTGTAAATTAACCTAATTAAAGTAATTAAATTAATAAATAATGTGAGGATGGGCATTAATTCAATTGTAAGTAATTAAATTAATATGAATGTGGGGTAATTAAATTAATATGAATGTGATTAATTGCAAAATTAAACTTGATAACCCTATAAATATAAAGCCTATAAGACCATAATAAGGGTCCTAGGTCATTACATCCTATCACTACTATCACTCCATCTAGGGTTGCATCTATTGCATCACATGTATCCACATAGTACCATACATTCAAGCTAGGAAGTCTGCATCACACACATTCTTAGAGGAGGAGGGCTTCTATATATTCTATTCTACTATCTACATCTTCTATAACTACCATAGCTCGCTATTTCATAAAGTGCAACTAGCACGAGAGCACCTAGGGCACGATATATACACACTCACTATATCTACATCGTGGTCCGTAATGTAGTGCAAAGCTTAGTGATAAGTCCACTAGTTTGGTGGCTAAGGTTAGTTGGACCCTTCTTCTTCTTATTGTATAGGTGTTATCCATTTCATTCAACGAATCTAGTGCGATAGACAAAGGGTATTCAGAGATACTTAGAGACCGTGTCAAATTAGGGTTTTGAGCATTTATGTTGTTATGAGCACCCAAACTGGAGACTAGAGCACCCCAGTACACTCTTGGGTACTGGTCACTTGGATAGTCTGGATCAACCCTTCATAGGGTCCTTGAGTGTTTGTCTACATTCCGAGTCCCAATTACATAAACTGACAACCATGACAGTCTCCTGTTATCAGCTGAGTCCATTCCTTACTCTTTTCTTGCACATTAGGGTTTTATTTCATCTAGAATACTTTATTTATATTTATCTCATATTGCTTTAGTGCATTTACAAGTGTTTTAGTCCTCCTATTTAGATTAATAGTAGAACCCTAAATACCCCATTTAGGTCTTATTCTTTCCACCATGGGTAAGCATTCTAGAAATTCCTCTTCTCCTAAGTCTTCAATTACTTTGTAATTTGATAGTCGTGGCCACACTTTCACCAATACTCCCACTGCTTCTTTTAGTTTTAACCCTCGTCCTTCATTTATTAACCTTCCATCTTTTGGGATGGATCCTCGAGCTATTGTAGATGTTGTTGTTCTCCAAATAGCTCCCCTAATGATTTTGGATAAATTGCATACACATTCTAGCCCTAAGTTATCTACTGAAGAATTAAGCGCGTTCAAAATCATTTGGCACTTCCCATCGCGCCCGCCTTTCACACATTCACCTTCTTCCAAGTTAGTTTCCTTCCACCTCGTGCACCTAATTCTTTGACCCTTCGCGCATCGTGCGCACTCCTCTGTGCTTTCCTCTATTTTCTCCACGTGCCCTTCTATGTCAGATCATCTTTTGACATGCTTAAGTGTGCAACGTGTGACTAGTCAAGCACGACAACAAAGGCGTCGAATCCTTGCAACAAATGAATGATTAACATATGGTAGAAATGACAAATAGTTGTACATTTGGCCACCATCTCAGCCAATCGGCATGTGCCACATGTCTTGTATACGCCGACAACTCGACATCTTTCGGACATCTATATCATCAGCTCTGAGCTCAAATTGGCGTGTGCACTGGACTTGTCAAAAAGTTGCTAACATCATCAACAGTGCCAAAAATTCAAATTTCAAATTCTGGCAGATCTGGAGGTGGGAATTGGGAAAACATCTCTTTTAACATTGACGAGAAGATCTGA
The DNA here is from genome assembly GCA_018340775.1 of Taxus wallichiana var. yunnanensis. NCBI lineage: Eukaryota > Viridiplantae > Streptophyta > Pinopsida > Cupressales > Taxaceae > Taxus > Taxus wallichiana. Next base: position 545,740,457 of record CM031244.1, on the reverse strand, counting down.
TTGCTCCAACCACCCCAATTAGTATGATCCAATCTCTTTTATCTTCAACACGTCAAACAGACATGGGGAAGCATATTTCACATATTTCTAAGTAGATTTATAGACATTGAATGCTTCTTGTTGGTGGTTGTGTTTCAAATTCAGGTTTTCCCTCCTTTTCCTTTCTTCCTCCATGGATTCATCTATAAATGTAAGAGCAAGGCTCATTTGTTATGTTGGATACTCTAGATCCTTACACATGTTGCTAAGGACTCCATATTTTTTGTATTCGAGTTACAGACCTCCATGTTTGGCTCTTGCATGTGGATATCGGCCTCTTTATCATTGTAATAGTTTGTGTATTTTGGAAGTAATAGAAGCATCATTTTGTGACTATTCTCTATCCTAGTGTGTTTGCGTTTCTTCTTCTTGCCTTTTCTCTTGCATTGTGTGTTGTTGTGCTACTTCAGATCCCCTATGAGTTCCATGTTTGGTTGTGTTCCATAAAAACGATTTGGCGAATACGGGTTTTTTGTGCTACTCATGCCTAGCCTCCTCTCACACATTCCCTATCATTCTTGCTTAGAATAGATAGTGTTCATCCCTCTTTTCTGGTGTTATCACCTTTTAGTGTAGTTTACTTCATGTTATCCTTCTTTCCCTGGTCCCTTGGTATTCTTAGCTTAGTTTCCTCTTTCAGCGGTAGGAGAGCGGTAGTAGTAAAGATAGATAGAGGAACCGACCTTCTCCAAAGATCCATCCCAAGCTCGCAAGGTCCCACAACTTGGGGACGGTTCCATTGTGGTCTCAGACACCTTGGTCCCTTTTCAGAGATCCAAGACGCGGGTGCATGTTTGAGCAACCAACAGTTGTTACCTCTTACTTATGCACTATTAATCATGCTTATTGTTATCCAAATTCACCCCCAAGGTTGATTTGATAACATACATCAGAATTCTCAAGCCCCAGGAAAATGGATTGATTCAGGGAAAAAATCATGTTTCTAGGGTCCCCTCAAATTTTTTCTAACTCCCCTGGCCGAAGAAGGAAAGAGCAAGCTCTGGGAAAAGGTGAAAAGGCTGCAAAAAAACAAGCTTGGGCCAGAAAAAATTGTGAAAATTGGCTAAGTCCTAGTCCTCGCAACAGTCGGGACATTTGGGTCGTCGGGCGCGAATCGGTAGAAAGGCCTTGAGCGATCCGCAGGCGAAGGAACATCGGGCCGTCGGGACGCGTGGGGCGCTTGAAAGCTGGTTCGGCCGAAGAGAAGAAAATCGACTAAGCGCTTTGGAACAAATGGACGCGAAGGACACGAAGCCGCCGGGTTCGGCAGCGGGGGGAAGCCTTTGGGACAAGTGGGACAAGAAGACACGAAGGGCGCGAACCACCGGTTCGGCCAAAAAGGAGAACTTTCGCACTAAGAATTTGGGACATCTAGGCCGCGAGGACGTGAAGGACACGAAAAGGTGAAGCGGCCGAGAGCAAAGGAAGCCCATTTTAGGTAGTTCGGAAGAATTTGTCCCGGACTTGATCGGGGACATTGGAACAAATGGACGCGAAGGGCGTGAATCGGCGGTTCGGTGTGAAAGCGGGAACTTCAAAGCAAACAGATTTGGGACATTCGGGACAAAAGGACGCGAAGGGTGCGAAAGTCACAGACCAGCGGACAATCAAATCACGATACGTGTCACAAGGGAGAAAGTCCAAAAGTCAAAGGGCGAGGTTTCAAGACCGGCTGAGCCAATAAAAAGAGGACATGTGTCAATGAAGCGAGGGAAGGAGAGAGAATTACGCATCAATCAGCGCTTGACACGTGTCATCCAAGTGGCGTGAGCGGGAAAGATTTTCAAAACACATTTTCTGTTTTGTGCCCTAAATCTTGGATCGACATATCTTTCGATCCAGAGCTCGGATTTGCATGTTCTTTATATCAAGGAAAGCTTATGAAATTCTCTACGTGATTATAGGGTTAATATTGAATTTTGGTGTGGTTTGGAGAGAGAAATTTGAGAAACGGATCTGCCCGCGTGTTCATGGCCGAAGTGACATTTCATTGACCGGTTTTAATGCGAATGGGTCGCATTCTCCTGTGGTCGGTCAAAATGATAGGGTATGGGTTTTGTAAGGTCCCCATGCCATTTTAATGCACCCGTAGTCAATAAGGAATGGGCTCTCATGTTTTTGTCGTTTTTGTCCCTGGGCTCGACCGCACCTTTGTAAAAAGCGATTTGGCTCATTTCTAAGGGGGAACAATTTTTCGACATGAACTTCTTCTTTCAGCTCAGCAAGTGATTGTTCGAAGAACCGAGACCTCTCAAAGGTAGAATAGTTTTTTACCTCTCTCGAGGTTGTAATGCGATGATTTTGACTTTGGAAATGATAATGCAAGCTTTGTGAATGAGTTTCGAGTCCTTTGTTTGTATTGTTTGCTTCATTTCGAGATCCTAAATTATATCTTATCATCTTGTGTATGTTTTATGTTGCAATCTCTCGGTTTGTGTCTATTTGCATGAGAAATGTTTCACCACTCCTTTTGGTGCATCACCATCTTTAGATTAGTTTCAATTTTTGCATTTCTATCCCCTGTCTCCTTGCGGTTTAGAGTAAGATTAGGATCTCGAACCTCTGTAGTTGTGCAAGCATTAGATCTAAATCGAGAGGAGTTTGAGGAACCACCTCTAACTGGAGATTCTGTCTCGATTTCACAAGTCCCCAAACTTGGAGAGAGGTTTCCATGTTGTGCAATCACACTTGGATGCTAGAGTGATCAATCTAGAAGCCTGATCGCATCCAAGGGTGTCTTGTGAGTCTCGCAACAATAGTTTTGCACGCCGGTGGGTCAGAGGTCTCATTTTTATTGAAGCGGGGTTGATGTGCATCTCGCTACATTTTCTTGCTTAAAAAGAGCTATTATTTGCATATCTCGCGACTCCAAGGGAAAAAATCAACTCGGTTTCAAGGTGCAGCCTGAAAACTCATGAGAAGAATCACCACAAGGTCAAGAGTTGGAGAAGAAGAAGTGTTGTTTGAATACTCGCAATTATCTCAAGAAGAAGGCAAAGAGGAAGAAGGATTCAAAGGTCTCCATCTCCACCAAACAGAACTCTCTCAACTCCTCCACCTGACAGGCCTTTCATTTAATCAACAAGGGTTTTAAGACCAATCAGAATGGCTCAGAACAACCCCTACGTCAACTTCACAGGAAACAGCCCACTTGCTCTCAATGCACAACATCCAGTTCCTATTGCAGCCTTGAAGAACATTCCCTACTTCACTGGAGAAAATTAGACTACTCCAGGTGATCATGTTAAAGATATTGCTAACCTTTGTGCAATCCATGAAATCAATGAAATGCAAGTGGCTGTCAAGTTACTGGCATCTTCATTCAAGGGTAAAGCATTGCAATGGTTTAGGAGCCTTGGAGCTGGTTCTATCACAAACCGGAATTGTGTATTGCACTTCACGAGCAATTTGGAGAGAAGGGAGACAACTTGTCTCTTTTGGAGCGGTGACAACTATCAAGAGAGCCCAACAAGCAATGGACCGACTTCAACTTCGATTTCAAAGGTCTTGGGATAGGATTCTAGTGGCGATCAGAGCCAGCCAACAAGTAGAAGGTGCTTTTCTATATCACCTTAAAGCTTTGAATTATGATATTTCTATGTTAATTCAATCTATGGGAGGCACAACCTTACCTGCTGCTTATAGCATTGCCATTAGAGCCAAAAACTGTCTTATTCAAGCTGGTAAACTGGCTCCTAGGCCTCCCATGCCCTTGTATCCAAACTTAGAAAATCCAAGCACTAGTCAAGCACCCACTTTGGCTCTTGTTCCCACCCCTAGAAATCAAAGTTCAAGTGAAACTTCTACTTCATCCTCTAGTGCTTCAAATGAGCTTCAAGAGGTCATGAAATAGTTGTAAAATTTGGGAAATGAGCCTGGGTTCTATCAATAGACAACAAGCTCAAAGTGCTAGCACCGTATCGCCTCAAGCGCAATAAGTGCTGAGCCCCCATACCAACAAAATAGGTCACCAAATTAGGCTACAAATCAAAATCAAAGCCAAGTAAGGCCTCCGCCAATAGACCATTCGCATTTCTATAATCCAAATGTCATATCGCCTCTAAGGCATTAGTGCCAACACGAACAACATTGCTCAGAATATGATTGGTGCTTTCCATGCAACGAGCCTCATAACCAATCCATGTGTTTCAATGGTGCTCTCAATCAAGCACTAATAGTGACAGCTCTACCGGTGTGGAAGCGCAAGGGAAGTCAAGGAAAGCGATCAACAATAAGAAACATTCCAACAACAATCAGCCCCAAATGACACCACATTGGTGGCGGCAAGTTATAAGATTTTTGTGGCATGAATCAAGTAGTTTCTTAAGGTGTTGCAGCCAACACAAGGTCAAAGAGGAGAAATTTGGGTGAAGAACGAGCCATTAGCCCCACCCAATCCACAACCTTCCACGGCTCCACAAATGATTGGCAAGCAATGTCTAGTTTCAAATGCACAAGGCGGCGAAGAACCCCTAGGCCAACTCAAATGCCATTATTGCTGCCTTACGTGCAAGGGTGAATGTGCAAACCAAGGGACAACAAAGGATACTTCATCCCGTTCGGTATCATTGATGATGAAGAATAACGTCAATATATCAATGTGGGAATCCCTATCCATCCCAGACAAAGAGATCTGCGCAAGCCGCCATGAAGGACTAGCCAATTTCAAATCAGCGGGTTCATATGCAAGACAAAGTGCTTACAAATGCTTTGACCTAAAGGAAGTCATGGAGGACAACAAGGTAAAATGTTGAAGCCCCCTCCTTTCTATGTTTCATTAATCATTGGGGATAAACTAGTACACAATTGCATGATTGATTCCGGGGCAAGTAGCTCAGTGATGCCCAAGCAAATAGCTGATCAGCTGGGTCTCCAATATGAAGTAATATCTAAAGGGGTAGTGCAATTGGATGGGACAACAGTAGAAACCGTGGGAGTAATTAAAGGTTTGAATCTTACCTTGCATACATGCCCCAACGTTACCGTTTTACAAGATGTGTCAGTGATAGATTTGCCACCACTCTTTGCCCTATGTTTATCAAGGGATTTCACAGCCAAAATTGGAGGCTACTTATCTGCTGATTGGTCACACATGTTGTTCAGAACAAGATATGGTACTAAGGTCACAATCAGATCCGAACCAATTGCAAACTTTCATATTGAGCCTCATACTCCAAGCCAAATCAATGCCAACTGTTCAGCATTTGATCAAGAAGATTATCCAAACACAGATGAAGCCGACACCAAAGTTGGAAGCATTCCAGATTTGACTCTTGATGAATGGGCAAGCAAGGTACATGCTTTTGATCCCTACCAAGAAGTAGAAGAATCTGAACTAGGAGTCTATTGCATACATGAAGAAAACCATCCTATTCCTAGCATCACCAAACCAAACCATAAGGATGACAATGAGGTATGGAAATTATTTTTTGATGGATCAAGGAGTAGGCAAGGTGCAGGATGAGGAGCTATGCTTGTTTCACCTCAAGGCATCAAATATTATTCATCTTTTCGTTTCAGCTTTTCTTGTTCAAACAACACACAGTGAATATGAGGCCTTGATTCATGGACTTCATTGAGGTGGGAAAAAGGGCATAAATAACTTGCAAGTGTTCGGGGATAGTGAGCTGATCGTCAATCAAGTTAGGGGACAACTTGCTACAAAGAATGACTTTTTGAAGAACTACAAGAATAGGGTATGGGACCTCATTAAGGATTTCAAAGCTTTTAACACCGTGTCCATACCGGGGAAGAAAAATGAAGCGCCGGTGGCAGCAATTGGGGCTGCATTTGATGCCGTGGAAAGTATCAAAAGTGAGAAATCTCAGCCTCATATCAAATTGGTTGTGAGACCAACTTCTAGATAACAATACAAGTTGGCAAGTCTTCGAGAATGATCAAGCAAATTGTTAATTTCCTACAAGAAGAAGTGAGTTCTCCGCCAGAATCAAGACAAGTCAGATCGCAGTATGGTGACCAAGTGGTGCGGTGAGGACTAACAAGTTACCAAAAGGCCTCATAACCTCGGGAGTCAATCTTCAACCTGAATGATCAGTTCGGAAGGAGAAAGCGAACATTCAAGTAAAGGGTGAAGATTCAGAGCCTATTTTAGTGGAAGAAGGCAAAACATTGTAGATTGGCAAAGTACCCCACAAGAGAAATCTGATTTTGTTCACTTTGTCAAGAATTCCCATGATGTTTTGCTTGGACTTACAAAGATCTAAGAGGTTTTAACCTAGAGTTGGCACAACATACTATTGAAGTGGATCCGGAATCCAAGCTCTGTCGAGTGCAAAAGCAAAGGCTAGTGAATCCCATATTGAACCTCTCATGAGAAAAGAGTTAAGCAAGCTTATTGAGGCCGAGTATCATCTTCCCCATCAAACACTCAAGTTGGGTCGCCAACTTAGTCCCGATCGAGAAAGAAGAATGGAGAGATCGAGGTTGTGTGTCGACTTCGAGAGATTTGAATAGGGCCTCTCTCAAGGATCATTATCCACTCTCTTCCATGGAGCAAATATTGTAGGTGGTAGCTGGTTCAGAAAGGTTTTCACTACTTGATGGCTACTCAGGCTATAATCAGATTATGGTGAAGGGCGAAGACCAATTCAAGACGGCCTTCACAACTAAATGGGGCACATATGCTTACAAGAAGATGCCATTTGGGTTGTCAACGTTGGTGCTTTACCTTTCAAAGGGCAATGGACATGGCATTCAAAGGCTTGATCAACAAGATAGTCTTTGGTATACCTAGATGATATCACTTTGTCTTCTCAAAGAATGCAGTGAGACCATCTCTTTCACCTCGAGCAAGTGTTTCGAGAGGTGTAGAAAGTTGGAGTGTCTTTGAATCCCAGAAGTGCATCTTTCTTGCACATGAGGGGAAACTTCTAGGCCATATTGTCTCAAAATAGGGACCGGCAATTGATCCGAGAAAGGGTTGAAGCCATAAGAGCACTACCATTGCCAAGTCACAAGAAGGCTCTTCAAAGCTTCTTGGGAAGGATCAACTTTGTTCGGAGGTTTGTCCCAGATTTTGTAGCCCTTGTCAAGCCCATCACCAAAATGTTAAAGAAGAGCATGGCTTTTAAGTGGACAACAAAAGGCAAGGAGAGTTTTGAAGCAATCAAAGAAGCTATCTCTCAAGCACCAACTCTCATCAACCTGGGAGGACTTCTCCAAGGATTTCATCCTCTATACATCTGGAGGTGATGACATTATTTCTACCATTCTAGTACAACAGAACAAAGATAATGATGAGTAGTTGGTTGCCTTCTTGACCAGAGTCTAGATGACTATGAGATGAGGTACTCTTTTATTGAGAAGCATGTGCTTGCGGTAATAAGAAGCTTGAAGAAATTCAAGCATTTAATCTCAAACAACAAGGTCCGATTCTTTGGTCTCACATGCTTGGAGTTAAGGACTTCCTCCTCAACAAGGATTTGAATGAGAAGAGGCAGGTTGGATCACCCGCGTCATGGAGTATGACATTGAGATCAAGATCACCAAGCTGGTAAGAGGGAAAGGATTGTGTGAGCGGTTTGGTTTTGGGAAGCAAAAAGAAGTATGCAACAAAGAAGAAAGCTGTTTTGTGATCCAGACAGCCATGAGCCAAGTGGCAATCATGAAGAAGACAATGCTTCCCCCCACTCCTTGTTAGACCCAAGGTATTATGCACTTCCCTGGCACAGGCCTATGCCCTCCAGAGATGAACAAGACCCAAAGGAGACACTTGAGATTGCAGGTTGTCCCTTATGCCATTGTTGATGGAGTTTTGTTCAAGAAAGATGTAAACGGAGTCTTTTGAGATGCATTAGCACAGTCGATTCAAAGGGTAATAAAATAATTCCATGATGGACCAGTGGTGGCCATTTTGCACCAAGAGTGACAACTCTAAAAATCATGAAGGCTGGTTATTATTGGCCTAAAATCTTGGTGATTGCTTATGCATGGATCAAAAGGTGTAAGAATTGTGCATTCTTCATAGGAAAGAGAGACTTGATGCCCTCCCATTGCATCCAATCTCGGTTGACCAACCATTCATGCAATGGGGTTTGGACTTCATCGAGTCATTAATCCCATTTCAAGCCAAGGGCACAAATGGATTTGACTGACCCAGACTACTTCACCAAATGGACAGAAGTAGCACTCAAAGAGGCGAATGAGTCTAGCATCTTAAACTTTTATGAGGGGATAACAACCAGATTAGGTGTACTGCCATGATAATCTCGATAATGCATTGGCATTCATTGGATCCAGGTGATTGAGTGGGTCATCAAGAAGCGGTATTTACCTAAGCACTTAATCGAACTATTACCCTCGGGGTAATGGCGGTGCCGAAGTCTACAAACTCAAGAACTTGTTGAGGATCATTAGGAGGACTCTTGATGAGAATCGAGGTCTTGGCATACAAGTTGAAATCAGCCTTATGGGGTGATAGGATAATTCCCAAAAAGATCCACAAGTAACTCTCCATTCAGGCTTGTCATACATGGAAGAGAGGCAATCTTGCCCATATCACTTGAGTTGCCAACATTGGAACTCATGAAGCAGCTGGAGTTGCTAGAGTTTGAGCCCATGGAGGTGAGGTATGCGAGTTGATGGAGCTGCAAGAGATCAGAAATCGGGCATCCCAAGCAATGAAAAAGGATCAAGCTTTGATCGAAGACCTTTGATAGAAAGGCCAAGGATAGATCTTTTCAAGTTGGAGATCTAGTGTTGAAATGGGATGTGGACAGAGCAAAACCAGGAAGGCATTCAAAATTTGATGCCATTTGGAGTGGCCCATATGTGGTCACAAAGTGCAAGAACAACAATGCTTTCCAATTAGCCTCACTGGAGGGTGAAGAACTGTAGATTCCAGTCAATGGAATCTATCTCAAGCGTTGCTTCTAGAGGGAAGTTCACTACCTCTGTAAATATTAGATTAGATTTTCTTTCCTCCAAGTGCTTGTGCACATTGTTTTGCTGTAGGTTAGTTTTGTTTTCCCTAAGTGCTTTGGCACAACTTGTTGTCCATGGAGATGTTTAGCAATCCTTGCTTTCATCAGGTGACATTCCATCTTCCTCCTTGCACATTCTGAGTCAGTTAGGGTTCTGAATAGAATATTTGATGACTCCATGCCCAATGGACTGCTTCAGGCAACTGGTATCTTCTACCTAGCAGGCAGGTATCCCCGCTGAGTCACCAAATTGTTATCCAAATTCACCCCCAGGGTTGATTTGATAACATACATCAGAATTCTCAAGTCCCAGGCAAATGGATTGATTCAGGGAAAAAATCATGTTTCTAGGGTCCCCTCGCATTTTTTTCTAACTCCTGTCGGTAGAAGAAGGAAAGAGCAAGCTCACGGGAAAGGTGAAAAGGCTGCAAAAACAAGCTTGGGCGAAAAAATTGTGAAAATTGGCTAAGTCCTAGTCCTCGCAGGGATTGGGACATTTGGGGACGTCGGGGTGTGAATCGGCAAAAAAAGGTCGCAGCAGAAGCGGGCAGGCGAAGGAACATCCGGCCGTCGGGACGCGTGGGGGCAGAAGCCGGTTCAACCGAAGGAGAAGAAAATCGACTAACGCTTTGGAACAAATGGATGCGACGGCCGTCTGTTCGCAATAAACAGGAACTTCAAGACCTTTGGGACAAGTGGGGAGAAGACGCGAAGGGCGCGAACCACCCGGTTCGGCCGAAAAGGAGAACTTTCACACTAAGCAGTTGGGACATCTGGGCCGCGAGGACGTGGAGGACATGAAAAGGCGAAGCGGCCGAGAGCAAAGGAAGCCCATTTCAAAGTGTTCGGAAGAATTTGTCCCGAGGCAGTCCCGAGGATAGTTGGAACAAATGGACGCGCGAAGGACATGAACCTTACGGCCGGTTCGGCCGAAATGGGGAACTTCAGCACTAAAAGCAGTTTGGGACATCTGGGACAAAAGGACGCGAAGGGCGCGAAAAGCGTGTAGACCGCGGACAATCAAATCATGACACGTGTCACGAGGAGAAAGTCCAAAAGTCAAAGGGCGAGGTTTCAAGACGACCCAAGCCTAATAAAAAGAGGACATGTGTCCAATGAAGCAAGGAAGGAGAGAGAATTACGCATCCAATCAGCGCTTGACACGTGTCTTCCAGGTGGCAGAGCACGGGAAAGATTTTCAAAACATGTTTTGCTGCTCTTTGTGCCCTAAATCTTCAGATCGACATATCTTTCGATCCAGAGCTCAGATTTGCATGTTCTTTATATCAACGGAAAGCTTATGAAATTCTTTACGTGATTCTAGGGTTAATCCTGAATTTTGGTGTAGTTTGGAGAGAGAAATTTGAGAAACGGATCTGACGCGTGTTCATGGCCAGAAGTGACATTTCATTGACGGTTTTAATGCGAGAATGGGTCCCATTCTCCTGTAATTCGGTCAAAATGATAGGGTATGGGTTTGTAAGGTCCCCATGCCATTTTAATGCACTGTAGTCAATAAGGAATGGGCTATCATGTTTTTGTACGTTTTCGTCCCCCAGGCTCGACCCTTGCACCTTTGTAAAAGCGATTTGGCTCATTTCTAAGGGGGAACAATTTTTAGACATAGCAGACTTCTTCTTTCGGCTCCAGTAGTGATTGTTCGAAGAACTAGACCTCTCAAAGGTCATGTAACAGTTTTTACCTCTACGAGGTTGTAATGCGATGATTTTGACACTGGAAATGATAATGCAAGCTTTGTGAATGGGTTTCAGTCCTTTGTTTGTATTATTTGCTTCATTTCAGATCCTAAATTATATCTTATCAGTCTGTGTATGTTTTATGTTGCAATCTCTGGTTTGTGTCTATTTGCATGATAGAAATGTTTCACCACTCCTTTTGGTGCATCACCATCTTTAGATTAGTTTCAATTTTTGCATTTCTATCCCTGTCTCCTTGCGGTTTAGAGTAAGATTAGGATCCGAACCTCCGTAGTTGTGCAAGTATTAGATCTAAATCGGAGGAGTTTGAGGAACCAACCTCTAACGGAGATTCTGTCTTAGTTTCACAAGTCCCCAAACTTGGAGAGAGGTTTCCATGTTGTGCAATCACATCTTTGGATGCTAGAGTGATCAATCTAGAAGCGATCCGCATCCAGGGGTCTTTGTGAGTCTGCAAGCAACAATAGCTACCTTAGCCTAACTCGTTGTCGAAGTTCAAGCTCTTCCTCCTGATCCTATCACTCTCTCCCGCCTTGGGCATAACTGACTCTAACCCTACACCTCCTTCTCCACCCACCATCGAGTCTCCTCCCTTACCAACTCCACCTACCTTAGTCCCTGTTGTTTGCATGGTTGAGCTAGTCCCTTCCACTTTTATTGTTACTTTGACACCATCCACTAAACCCTCCCGCACTACCACTCGGTTGCTTTTCTATTCCTCCCATGTCCCCTTTTCTATATGACATGCCTTTCACAACAACTCTTCGCATGCTCAATACTATTTCTTCCCCACCACCTGTCACTACTACTTTGTTATTATGCCATACCGAGCTTTCTCACCACCTCTTAATATCATTCCATTCTTGCCACCATCTCCCACCTCCTTAGTATGCCCATCATTCACTTGCACTCTCTTCATCAACAATTCCTATTGGGAGCACATACCACTCGACACCTCATGTCCTCCCACCATTTGTTCATATGAAGGTCTCAACTTGGGTTCCACCTTGATGACCTTCATACTCCTTTGCGCGATCCACATTTGTATCATGGTTATGTTATTCTCACCGCGCTTATGGTTTGCATGTTTTTCACCTTGTGGTTCATCTCACACGCCATCCTACTACCTATCCACTTACACTAGGCTAGTCTTGGTTAGATTATATTGGGGGCACCCTTGATTCTGATCATATTGATATCACCTTCCCCATGCCATTCGACATTCTAGCATTTGTAGTATTTTTTTACTTCTACACACACCCAACCTTACTGCTTGGTATGCTCAGGGATGCCCATTACCTACCTTTACGGATGAACAATACACCATGGTCATGTAAATTTTATGCATTCATGGTTATCTAGATGACCTCCCACATACAATTGCCTATCAAGTATCTCGAGCGGTCTAGTATGACTTTGACACTTCTACTGATGATCCTCTGATGCTCTTACCCCGCCATTACTTTCATGTGATCCACTTCCACCTACACCCTCTTCTATCTCCACCACCACAATTGATGAATCTCACCCTAATCATCCTCCATCTCCCACCCACTCCTTTGACATTATACAATTACTTCAAACACAGTGTCAGTCCATGGAGGCAATAATTGCATCTCTCCCGCTGAGATCACCCAACTTAAAGATGTCGCTAATCCACATACTCCCACTACTATTACGAGACCTTACACGGTCATCATCCTTGCCTCCTCCCCTACTACCTCGACAGTTGTACCATTACCTTTGCCCCTTATTCTTCCTTCCATTGCTACACCACAGGACATTCTTGGCCACCTGCTTCATCATAAACTCATTGATCTACCATCTAATCACCGCTCTCCGCCACCTCAACCAATCCACTATTGTGACCCATCATTTTACCGCTACCACCACATTCGAGGGCATCATACTGACTCTTGCCACACATTGAGCCATATTATTCGAGAACTCTAATAATTTAGTACCCTTTCATTTGACACACGCCCTTCTTCTACATTACGCTCTGCTCACCCGACTTTCCCACATTGTAAGGGGCACACTCGCGCTACCCGCATCTCACCTCTACCACAACCTTTCCTACACTCTTCATCCTCAATTTCCAATCCAACCACTTCTACATCCTCTACTCTTACGCACACCGTTGTTACCGTTATCTCCATTACCTCCTACGCTTCTTCCACCTTCTTCCCCCTCGCTCCATCTTGTTAGTCCTACGCATCGACATAAACCTCCGCTTCGACTACTATAACACGCCACCTGTCACCACCTCGTTTTATCCCACAACGATCATCTTCTTCTTTACACATGACATCTCCTCGATCTCCCTCACCTACGCATTTTACTACGCCTCGTCATTCATCTTATATACACCCCTCGCATGCATATCAAATTCATTCTCTAAGCATACCACTTATCTCCTATACCACCATTATTAGAGCATCCTTCTCCGTCATCCTCCTCTCATGTATGGGTTGATGGACATCCATCCCTCGACCTTATTGGTTGATTCCTCTTTCTTACCCGGTGAGGGGGCCTAACCATTAAACAACCCCTCCTCTCACACTTTCACATTGATACCTCTCACACCCATACATTTTTCCTTTCCTCGCATATCAACATTTTCATCACATATTATCACACCCTCACCCGATGATGCACCCTAGTGCTTGATTCACACTAGTGCTTGAGGGATTACCATTACATTGAACCCCACACACTACACTACAAGACCTATACATTTACATTCTATCATCCTACATTATATCTTCATTGCATACACTACACTAGTCATAATTGTATATGAACCTCGTTTTGCATTCCATCCTCTCCTTCTACATTTACGCTAGGTCACGTTGTATATGAGTCTAGCTTTTACCATCACATATTCTACATGCACCTATCATCATATCTTCCACACTACGCATACATCTTACATCATCATGTACATACCTCATCTACTAGTCATTCCTACCTCATCTATCTCATATATGCTCCACTAGCCATCATCATATCAAGTCTAGTTTTCTATGTCATTCATACATTTATTGGCGATAAAATTTTTCGGTGGACAAACTTGTGGATTTCTTGCCAACGCTCTGGGAATCTAAGTCCCTCTACTTAATCGGTGCAGCTGTCATATGTGCATGCGCATGAAAATGTGGATTTCTGTGGTGGCCTTTCGACTGGGGATCCAACAGGGGCACTCCACTGACCCTGTGGCAAAGCTAGCAATCTCTTGCTAGGGAAGTCTTCATCTATAGAGCGGGAAAGGGGAGTGAGAAAAGAGGTAAGAGAACTAATGTTACAGGTAGAAAATCAGATTCCTTCACGCACTAGTTAGAAACTTCAACACATGCATTCATGAGAAGAAACAACCTGCAAATAGCAACAAGACCAAATAGAATTTGATGAACACAAAGTATCATGAAACCCCTTAGTCAAAGAAATATATAAACTCCTTCTTCTTGTATTGATTTCTTAGACAAAAGTTGTACATAGTGGAGAAATGGAAGAAATTGAGAAGGGGGAATAGAAGAAAATGGCTATCTCCTTTGTTCTCTCAAGGTGCAATATACTCTTGAGTTTACAAGATCAATCACCAACCCTTTGAAATGGGAATGGCTTTACAATTTATAGAATAGAATATGACTCTTCATCTTCCTCATGACCTTTCGAATACCTTAATATGACTTAAGATTGTTCATATTCCACTTCAAATATTTAAGTCCCTTTTATAATAGCAAGGCGACTTAATTTACATTATGTTTCTAAAGTCACTTTTAAGTGACTTAAAGGCATATCAAAAAGTGCAAACCCCAACGAAGAATTAGAACATTTGAAAGTGAGAGAAAGTTGGGGGGAAGAGGAGAGAGAAGAAGAAGAGGAGATGTCGTTCCCGATGAAGTTTGTTGATCCTCGTTGATGGAAAGCTCCAAATGCAAAGTTCTGAATGTCCCATTGTGCCAAAACTGCCCTTTGAATGTGACTTACTATTTTTAGTAAATGGTCATTTCCACTATTTTCTGCTCCAGATAATCATTCTAGCCTTTTGGAGATCTTCAAGTGCACACTGCTCTTTCCATAGCCGCTTTTGATGAAGACTTGCCAAAAATAGCAAGCATGTATAGGAAAACTTACTATTTTTAGAAAGTGTGTTTCAGTGCTCGATTTGTGATGGAACATACTTTTTTGGACTCTTCTTGTCATTATGATCACACCCTCCGAATTTCACATAGTTTTGCCCACTAGAATACCTGGAAATAAATTTTGAAATTTTGACCTGGCAGTGGCTTCGGGCATAGAGTTGTCATGGCGGCCATTAATGGAGCTCAAATTTGTAGGTCTGGTTTTTGTCTCTGTTTGCAACGAAAATAACTCCATTGTGATAGGTTTTTCATTTGGAGCTCGTGTGCAAGTTTTTAGCTCGTTTCCATTGCCAAAATGTAACACTCGATTTTGAATGCTAACTTGGTGAATGTTTTACATACTGTTATAGCTCTTGGAATGAAAGCAAACATGTTAGGATATGTTTTGATTTTAAGAGAATGTGTTGCTAATTCGGATTCTTGCATACTATGAATTATTGCATGGGACAGCGAACACTGTACTTGTGTGTTTGCTGATGTGACGACAGGTTGTCGTATAATTGCTTGCTCTTGTGCTGATTGACAGCATATCCTGAATCAATTCCATTGATCCAGGTATGCTGAGATCCTCTTGTGTTTTCTATGCTAATTCACACTTGAACCGGAAGGACGGAACGTCCTGTTCTGTGATAGCATGGATGTTAGTAAGGGACGGGATGGAAATTGTTAGTGTTAGTGGTTAGTGGGAATTAAACCTAAACTAACCCTAAACACCTAACATACATTCTACACTACTATCCAAAGTGGATTTTGATAAAAAAAAAAAAGGGGAAAAATAAATCTAAATCCTAAAACCTAAGGTCTAACTAAGACCTAGGTCGAATGAACTATGTAACCTAAACTAATCCTAAGCTAAAGGGGTACGCAGACCCTTGGAAGGAGAGGATAAGGATGGGTAGGTGGCATTCTTGGGCATTTATGAACTGTCCCTTAGGGACGGCGCGATTTTGGGCCGGGATGATGGGAGATAGAGGTGTCTATTTGGAAGCTTGGCTAAACTCAGTTTGCTTGGGAAATTTGAAGGTTGGAGACTTGCCAACCCAAGTGGAGGGGGCGTGGAAAATAAGGAGAAAGGCAAGCCTTTAATGCATTAAATGTTTTTGGTCCTCGCGACCAGCTTGCCTTGGAAGCAGCATGAAGGAATTTTGATTGTCATTTTTGTTCATTCGAGCTTTTTGCAAAGTTGCTCTGCATTTGGTTTTTCTGACCTGGTTCGGTCGAACCAGCTCTTGGCATTGACATTTTCGTGGAAGAATAGAGGCTGTTGATAAGCCTGAAGAAGAAAAGAGTGCTGGGAAGTTTGTGTAGCCGTTGTGGAAGAAAAACGCGGCAAAACGAAGCTTTCTTCGAGTTCTGAAAAAGAGATTACAGGCATGTTAAGCCCTTCTCTTTAAAATCTTTGCTTGATTTAAATGTTTCATTAAAACAACCCTGCTCTTGGGTTTGGATTGCTTGATTGTTTTTGAGATTGATTTGGAAATGGATTTGTTGATTCATGCCTTCTTTTTCTTGAAAAATGATAAGGAAGTTGATTTTGATTGCTCTGCCTCGATTGTTCTTGCTCGAATCGTGTTGGAAATAAGATTTTAGTATTGATTGTAGACTGTATAAAGGGTTGAAATGTGGGTATTCCTTTCACTGTTCGTATTGTTCGAAAATGGAAAGGATCGTGCAATCGCCCTTATGGTGTAATTTGTTTCTTTAAATGCAATCGTTTTCATTGTTGATTTGGAATCGCACTTCCATGTAAAATGGAAATGGAAATACAATGATCGAGTTATGTTGCTTCGATTTGGGTTTCCTTCCTTTCTTTGTCATTTTTGGAAATAATGGGGTACATCGTGCCCCTCACATTGTGGGTTAATCCGTCCTTGCATTTGATTGGTTGGAAGCACTCCCACGATGTGCTTTGGTTTGTTGTGAGTATGGTGTTCGAAATAGATATAATTCTTTTACTATTCGTGTTGATTGAAAGTGGAACAGGTGTGTAATCGTTCCTTATGGTGTAAATGCTTTCCATTTAGTGTAATCGTTTCTTCTTGTGTATATGGAATCTGTCTTTACAAGAAAAGAAGAAATGGAAATACAAAGTTGCATATATTCAGTTGTAATTTGGGTTCTGTGAATCTTGTTGTCATTTTGGAAATGATACAAAATACTGTTATTGGTCGCTGAGTTCAGTTGTCCTTGTATTTCTTGAATGAAATGCTTTCCTGATGTGCTGGTTGTTTAACAGTATTGGGAAAAATTGGCATATGTATCACGGGTTTGTACGTGTTAATTGAGTTGTTCTCTTTTGAAACCATAAGTCTTTTGCTGATGAACTAGAATGAAAGAAGCGTTGGTTGTTGAAGTTGTTTCATATGGAAATTTTTATAAAGGAAATAGATTCTCTTCCTTCTACTGTCTTGGATTCTGATGAAAGTGGCATTCGGGACCCCTATGAGTAATTGAATTCGAATTTAAATTCAAGTAGTAGCAACATTTCCATGGCTGTGCCCTTTTCTTGTATAAGAAATAAGCAATTATGTTTTGGAATCCGTGAAAATAGGAAAAGTAGACTGTTTTCCTTCTGAAGTTATTGAATGACTATAATTTCTTCACAGAATGAAGGATGACCCTATCAAGGCCTAAAGCAATAAGTTTGACCTTCTGATATAATTTTGCTTTTACTATCTTGAGAATGCAAATTTGGCTGGAACGTTCATTACTGTAGCTTGTTGAATTGCAGCTGTACTGGCTATGGGTGATGCTTATCAATGAGAACGTTTACGTTGTTGTCTGTCTAAGTTGAGTTGTCTTGCTAAAAAAAAAAAAACGTGATTGAATGTTTTTACTTCATTCTGAAAACAATGATTGTTTTTAATGAAATAGTAGAGAATGAATTCTTCTCTTTTGCTATCCGGAACTCTGAAGGTGATATTGGATTTATAGTGCTTATGATTCGGTCTTGCTGTAGGTAACAGTCATGTACCCTTTGTTATTAAGAACTATATGTGTTCAAAAGTATAAAAGATTATATGAATATATATATATACTTGCGTGGTTGCAATTTTGTTGTTGGTTAGCTATACAGTGTAAGAAGTAAGGAATTTTCTAGTATAGCAAATACCTAGTATACATATTGATATGGCTTGCTCCAGGATAAATATAATGTCTTACTAACCTGTTGGCATTCATATGAACTGGAAATAAATGGAATTATTCTTGCTGCCAGAAAGTGAATTCCGAGTGGATTTTGTAAGTTTCACTCTGAACTGTTATTTGATTTATCTTTCGTCTGGATCCCACTGTTAGGACAGTCATGTGAAAGAGATAGAGATATGAATTAATGTTTTAGAAAAATGATCTTTCTTCTTTCATTCAGTTAGAAATCTGGAATTCGTGAATGAAGAATTTTATAGTGCTTAGATGGGAGCCACTATATGCATTGCTGTTCGCTTTCTTGTTTGTACTTGAATGCTTTAAATTTAACATGCTTCATGAACGGAAAGGAAAGTAATGGATTTATACTCAGTTAGTTTCATCCTTTGCATTTGTTATTAATGAAAGGTGTGGAAAGGATAACTGTATGCTTTATAGGCAGCAAACTACTTGTATTTTTAACTTTACAAATTTTGTAAATAGATACTTGCAATGATTATGTCAAAACGGGACAGCAGTCCCTTGACTGGTGGCGATGATGTTTTTGATAGTTCAGTGGTTATGCTGATTTCTCTTTTGTGCTTTCGAGATTGATGTTTTGCTGTCGTTTCATAAAAGCAGGGTTCTTTTATCGAAACAGTTAGTTGAAGCATCTTATTTTAAGGATAAGTGCTTAATGTGCTCAGTTCATTGAACTGACCCGTGCAATTCATTTTGCAGATGGAATTTGATTAGAATGAAGACTTGGCTGTTTTCTGATGCCTCTTGATTAGATGTAAATTAAATTGTAACTGTTGCTTTTATTTCCTCTTTGAGGAATTGTAAAAGAAGAAAATACATTCTTCTGTCCATGAGTTGTATGAATGCTTTGTATAAATTATACCCAATCAGCTGGATTGGCAAATGTACAAATTATGACTTGAAATATTGAATACAGTTACAAGTGTGATATTTTCAATAATTATATCAGTTTGATATTGCTGTTTAAATTGGAAATATGGTGTTATTTCCTGATTTGGAATTGTTTCATTATCCTTGGATGGATGTTGAATTGAAACTGATGTTTATTCTTACTTAATTACAACCTTTAAGTTGAACAATGCAATTAATTCATACTTGGGGTAAAGATGAATTTTGAATTGACATTAAAAAGGATTAAGAAGGATATGATTTTATAATCAGAAGGTATTCAGGATTAGCTTAGGAGCTAAGGAATATCAATTTAAACTGGGAGTATTCGAACTTCGTTTTCGAACTCCATTAATGATCCCGTTTGATAAAATTCAGAATAAAGGTTATTGGATACATATATCCATAACTAATGATCCTCAACTATATAACGTCGAGGGGAAATAAATGAATTCATTTCTCAAGGAATAGACCTCGTTTGAATGACGTCTAATAATTTAACATTATGAAATTAGTTGCAGTTGGAAACATCTTGGTTAAGTTTAATAGGTTAAACTTATTATGTCCGTCGGTACGGACTGCTTAATCTAATGATTAAGAAATTAACCAAGTAAGGGAATGTAGCCCTTCGATATGAAGGGGACGATACATAGAAAACTAACGGACGGTTTAGTCCCTCTTAGTTATAGACAACTGCAACGGCAACGAGGATCAAGGGATCAGCGTGGATGCTGAAAATTGCTTTAACTGATAACTCGTAGCTAAGTCACTTGGGCAGGATGTGAATTCTCGATGGGATGATTCTGCAGGACATTGGCATACGCCAGCTACAGCAAGGTGTCTTCATGAAGACGGGGTCTTCACGACGACACAATGTTGTAATGACATACATAGCAAATGCCCTCCGAATTAAAACATTGAGAATACATAGGCCAAAGTGTAGATCTTAATGGGGTGGAGATAGGGTATGATTTGGTATACTGAGTGACTCGGATTACTAAAGATAATCGGACACACGGAGTCGGGGTAACGACACCGTATGTCTCGCGTATCTTTAGTTACGGAGTGCCTTCCTATACCCGCTCATATTACTGGCTGGAATCGAAAGTTTAAAACGGAACTTAAACAATGAGGACTGGTAGGAACCAGGAAAGACCATTCTAGATAACAGGTGAAGTGAAGTGAAGGACGTATTCCGTAGATGTGTATCACATTCAGGAATATGATCATGCAAAGCATGTGAAAATCTTTGGCCAAAGTATCGCAATTGCTGGTTGCGTTGTCCTTATCACTTAATTTAAGATGCAGGATGTCAGATGAATATCAGTAACAGATATTCAGATAGGCTTCTTAAATGGATCACTTCGATAACCGGGGAAGGTTATGAGAACAAGTATACAAAATATACTATGCATGAACAAACATGAAGGATCGGTTGTTGCCGAGTCATGTATATGAAGGATCGGTTGTTGCCGAGTCATGAAATGAAGGATCGTTGAAACTCCGAGCCATGAAAATGGAGGATCGGCAGTTCATCGAGTCATTTACAGCAGCATATAGAATCTGTTATGAGATTGAATGGCATTGAATGTGTGTTCCATATTGTAATTATGTGAACAGGGAACATTCGTTTTAAAAAGAAATTGTATAATCCAAACTGTGTGGTTTGGGCAGAGAACAATTATTAAATCTTGAACGTGTGTTTGAATTTTATAATTCATAACAGAGAACGTTATATATAAAAAAAAAAAAAAAAAAAAAAATTTCCCTTGTTCTGGTGTTTTAAATTGGGGATGTTACATCTTGGTATCAGAGCTGAAGGTTGCAGCTCTTGGACCTAATGAGTCCACGTTATTAATAAAGTTTACATTTTCTTATTGAACAGAAAATGGTCAGGACAAGAGGGAATGCTGCGAATAACCCGTCAGTAGGTGGAGAAGCAAAGAATCGCCCAAAAGCTGGATGAAATCCTTGCTGCCCTACTTGATACGAGGGATCGTTTGACTGTACTGGAACAGCAGTCAATGGGCAATGAAGAGGAGGTGAATGAAGCTGAAATAAATGATCAGCTACCTCCTGTGGACAACATCAACGGAGGGAATCCGGGTGTTGATGATAATAATATAATTGCTCCTAATCCCCCTGAAAATAAAAGGGCAAGATTAGCAGCTGAACTTACGAATGATATAAAGAGAATAAGTCCTCCAAAGTTTGATGGAACAACTCTTGGGGACGGAGCTGAAAACTGGCTCAGTGAAATGGAGAAATACTTTGCAATAAGAAACTTCTCTGAAGAGACTAAAGCGATATGGGGAGCATATCAGCTTTCTCATGAAGCATCATCCTGGTGGGACAACCGTAAGGTTGAGCTGAATATTGTCGAATCAGACATAACTTGGGATCAATTTAAGGGATATTTTAGGCAAAGATGGCTGCCTCAACTCTATTTTGATAGGAAAATGACTGAATTTCAGAACTGGTCGCAAGGAAGGCCGCTTCGGTGATGAATCGGGAAGGGTTTACTAAACTCCTTAAGTATGTGCCGCATTACCAATTTCGTGACGAGAAGTTCGAATACGGAAATTCATAATGGGACCGAATCCCATCATTGGTGGCGAAGTGGATGTCCACGGCCCAACCACCATGGATGGAGTTGTTGAAAAGGCAATCGACAGAATGCAAATTGAGAGCAATCTCTGCTCACAGGGAAGAGATAAGGAAGAAGATTCCCAATCCTTCTTCGTCTCTTGCACCAAAAAGGGGACCTTGGAAAAGGTTTGGTGTGAAAAATAAAATTGTTGTAGATAACCACAAGAAACCTGTGATGAACAGACCTGTAAATAGTCTGCGGAATAGCTTTCCAAAAGTTAATGGCATTGGACAGAAGTCCTATGGAAGCCAGAACGATAACTTTAAGGCTGGTAACAAATTTGAACCTAGAAAAGGGCCAGCTGGAGGATGCTTCAACTGTGGAAAGGACCACTATGCGAATCACTGTCCTCTGAAGAAGGATGATCGCGGACAGCAGCATAGGATACATGCTGCAGTGTCTAACCGACAAGCTGAAAAGCAAGTGACGCCCATAGAAGTTACTGGTAAGCTATTCGGTAAACCTGTAGTTGTACTTTTTGATACTGGAGCTACAGAATGTTTTATTTTTCGCTAAACTTGCTATGAAATTAAAAAGAAAGGTCATGAGAATGGATAAAACTTGGACAAAGGCATTATGGGAATAATGCTGTCCACACAGTTGAAATGTGCCTTTTTGGGGCAATTCTTGACCTGCCTGGGTTCTCCACCGAAGTTGACTTGTATGTCACTCCTCTAGGATCATATGATATCATTATTGGAGTTAACTGGTTGGTGAACATAAGGCAAAGGTCGACTGTTATGAAAAACACATCAATTGCCTTGATGACCGCAGTAAAGCAAAGCAATCATTCAAGGTGTAAACGGAAGTCAGTAGGTTAGGAAACGACGACTGCATGCAACTAAAGAGGGCTAAAAACAGAGGCTGCACTTTGTATGCAGTAAAAATGACAGAAAATGAAGAGGAAGATAATGATTTCATGGAAAGATATCCATTGTTGAGGGATTTCCGTGATGTGTTTCCGGAGGAATTACCGGGTCTTCCGCCCAAACGTGAGTTTGACTTCGCTATTGAGATCAAACCAGGAACGGAACCCATATCTAAGGCACCTTATAGAATGACTACCATTGAGCTGGTAGAACTGAAGGCTCAGTTACAAGAACTTCGACTAAGGGGTGATCGATGAGCGTCTCACCTTGGGGAGCGCCGGTAATTTTCGTAAAGAAAAAGGATGGCACCTTGAGGCTGTGCATTGATTACAGAATGCTGAATAAAGCAACCATTAAAAATCGATACCCACTTCCAAGAATCGATGATCTGTTTGATCAGATGCGAGGAGCATCAGTCTATTCAAAAATAGATCTGCGGTCAGGATACCATCAGCTGAGAATAAAAGAGGAAGATATTCATAAAACAGCTTTTAGAACGAGGTATGGGCACTATGAGTTCACAGTGCTGCCTTTTGGGCTGACTAATGCACCTGCCGCCTTCATGAATCTAATGAATAACATCTTTCAAGAATACTTAGACAAGTTTGTGCTTGTATTCTTAGACGACATTCTTATATACTCTAAAAATGTCGAAGAGCACCAAGAACATCTCAGGATAGTGCTGGAAATCTTAAGAAAGAGGAAGTTGTATGGCAAGCTGTCCAAATGTTCCTTTTATGATGCAGAGGTGCATTATTTGGGACACGTTATAAGTAAAGACGGGATAGCTGTTGACCCTTCAAAGATCACGGCTATAACTGAATGGCCTGCACCTAAGAACGTGCACGAAGTAAGGAGCTTCATGGGCTTGGCTGGATATTATAGAAAGTTCGTTAAGGACTTTTCAAAAATTGCTGCTCCAATCACTTCGTTGTAGAAGAAAGAAAAGAAATTTGTCCGGGACAGACAAATGTGAATCGCTTTAAAAAGTTAAAGGAGCAAAGATTAACTACACAGCACCTATTTTGACGTGCACTCGATCCAAATGGAGATTTTATGGTTGTAATTGACGCCTCAGAGAAGGCCTGGAGGTATTCTGCATGAATAACCATGTTATCGCTTATGAAAGCAGTAAAGCTTAAGTTACATGAATGTAACTATGCTCCACACGATCTTGAGCTCGCCGCCATAGTACATGCGCTTCAAATATGGAGGCATTACCTTCTTCGCAAGCCCTTTGAATTAAAAATGCACCATCCTGGGGGTGAAGTATATTTTTACTCACCAAATCGAATGCAAGGCAACGAAGATGGTTAGAATTTCGTCTCAAGTATGATTTTGATATAAGCTACATTAAGGGCAAGGAAAATAGAGTGGCAGATGCTCGAGTCGAAGGAAGCATATCTCGCTCTTATAACGTTAAGAACTCGGTTTAAGGATGAGGTAAAGATGCTTTAGAATCGATCCCTATTTTCAAAGCAAGTCAAATCAAGACTTCACGTCGACCCGCAGACAGACAATAGGTATAAGGGATTTCGCGTTTTGATAACGAAGGAGTTATGAGATTCAAAACAGGTATATGCACTGTGAAAGAAATGGCTTAAGAGAGAAATTGCTCACTTTGAATTCCATAATTCACCTTTTCTAAGGCACCTGGCATTACAAAAATGCTTGCACGATCTTAAGCAAAGCAATATTTTGGAAGGGAATGAAAAAGGATGTAATAGAGTTTCAGAAACACACTTCGCTGGAATGTCAGCGTGTTAAAGCGGAACATATGCACCCTTCAGGATTATTGTATCCCCATAGCATTCCGCAGTATAAGTGGCAAGTGATAACGATGGATTTCGCTCAAGGATTGCCTATGTCAAGAAATAAACATGACATTATCCTTGTCAGTCGACAAATTGACCAAAGTGGCACACTTCATTCTTCGGGTAATTTGAAGGACGATGCACCGATTTTAAGCAAGAAGATTTGTGCATGAAATCTTCAGATTGCATGGAATACCGGAATTAATCATATCGGACAGGGATCCGAGGATGACATCAAGGTTTTGGCAAACGCTTAATGCAGCCTTGGGAACTAAATTAAACTTCGCTTCGCATATCATCCGTAAACGGATGGACAGATCGAGAGAGTTAATCAAGTTTTAGAGGACATGCCGAGGATGTATTGCATGGACCAGCAAAGATAAATGGGAGGAATACCTTCCGCGGGTAGAATTTGCTTACAATAACACCTATCATGCCTCTTTAAAAATGGCGCCTTTGAAGCATCAGATGGAAGAAAATGCGAACCCCGTCACACCGGGGACGTTGAAGGACAGAGAGAGGTAATTGGGCCGTAAATCCTTATGGAAATGGAACAAAGCAAATCAAAATGATCGGGAACATCTAAAGGAGGCTGCCAATAGGCAGAAGAGCTATGCAGACTTGAAGCGGGTTGACAGGCATTATAAACTTGGAGAGAAGGTCTTTCTTCGGGTGAAGCCGAAAAAGAGCTCCATAACTTTTGGCAAGGCTGCCAAGTTGTCACCACGTTACGTGGGACCTTTTGAAATTATTGAAATAATCAACCCTGTAGCTTATCGTCTAGCATTACCTCCTGCTTTGTCTCAAATGCATGATGTTTTTCATATTTCTTTGCTTAAGAAATACGTGACCGATTTATCACATGTGCTAAATTGGAATTCCTTGCAGGTCCAAGACCCAGGAATAATCGTGGTTAAGCCCATTCGAGTGTTGGGAACTCGCCAGTTGTACTTGAGAAATCGCGAAGTGAACCAATGTAAGGTCCAAAGTGGGACCAGCTCAAATCAAGAAAGTGCAACTTGGGAGAATCTCGAAGAAATGAGATCTACTTTTCCACATCTGTTTAACTGAATATGAAATTCAGAGAACTGAAAGTTTTACCAAATTTAGACCATTATTAGTCTATTGTACAGTTGTCTTAAAACTTTGTTTTTAAGAGAGAATCTGTTTTTGGTATGAACATATGAATGAAAGAACAATAACTGAATTTTGTTCTATGAACTTCTTGATTTGTAAATCTGATCATCGGGACGATGATTCTTTAAGGAGGGAAGAATGTAACACTCTGATTTTTGAATGCTAACTTGGTGAATGTTTTACATACTGTTATAGCTCTTGGAATGAAAGCAAACATGTTAGGATATGTTTTGATTTTAAGAGAATGTGTTGCTAATTCGGATTCTTGCATACTATGAATTATTGCATGGGACAGCGAACACTGTACTTGTGTGTTTGCTGATGTGACGACAGGTTGTCGTATAATTGCTTGCTCTTGTGCTGATTGATGAAGATATCCCGAATCAATTCCATTGATCCGTATGCCGAGATCCTCTTGTGTTTTCTATGCTAATTCACACTTGAACCTAAGGACTAACGCCCTGCTCTGCGTGATAGCATGGATGTTAGTAAGGGACGGGATGGAAATTGTTAGTGTTAGTGGTTAGTGGGAATTAAACCTAAACTAACCCTAAACACCTAACATACATTCTACACTACTATCCAAAGTGGATTTTGATAAAAAAAAAAAAAAGGGGAAAAATAAATCTAAATCCTAAAACCTAAGGTCTAACTAAGACCTAGGTCGAATGAACTATGTAACCTAAACTAATCCTAAGCTAAAGGGGTACGCAGACCCTTGGAAGGAGAGGATAAGGATGGGTAGGTGGCATTCTTGGGCATTTATGAACTGTCCCTTAGGGGACGGCGCCAGTTTTGGCGGGACAGATGGGAGATAGAGGTGTCTATTTGGAAGCTTGGCTAAACTCAGTTTGCTTGGGAAATTTGAAGGTTGGAGACTTGCCAACCCAAGTGGAGGGGGCGTGGAAAATAAGGAGAAAGGCAAGCCTTTAATGCATTAAATGTTTTTGGTCCTCGCGACCAGCTTGCCTTGGAAGCAGCATGAAGGAATTTTGATTGTCATTTTTGTTCATTCGAGCTTTTTGCAAAGTTGCTCTGCATTTGGTTTTTCTGACCTGGTTCGGTCGAACCAGCTCTTGGCATTGACATTTTCGTGGAAGAATAGAGGCTGTTGATAAGCCTGAAGAAGAAAAGAGTGCTGGGAAGTTTGTGTAGCCGTTGTGGAAGAAAAACGCGGCAAAACGAAGCTTTCTTCGAGTTCTGAAAAAGAGATTACAGGCATGTTAAGCCCTTCTCTTTAAAATCTTTGCTTGATTTAAATGTTTCATTAAAACAACCCTGCTCTTGGGTTTGGATTGCTTGATTGTTTTTGAGATTGATTTGGAAATGGATTTGTTGATTCATGCCTTCTTTTTCTTGAAAAATGATAAGGAAGTTGATTTTGATTGCTCTGCCTCGATTGTTCTTGCTCGAATCGTGTTGGAAATAAGATTTTAGTATTGATTGTAGACTGTATAAAGGGTTGAAATGTGGGTATTCCTTTCACTGTTCGTATTGTTCGAAAATGGAAAGGACTGTGCAATCGCCCTTATGGTGTAATTTGTTTCTTTAAATGCAATCGTTTCTTGCTGTTGTATTTGGAACTGCACTTCCATGTAAAATGGAAATGGAAATACAGTCGAGTTATGTTGCTTCGATTTGGGTTTCCTTCCTTTCTTGCTGTCATTTTTGGAAATAATGGGGTACAGTCGTCCCCTTGCTGTTGTGGTTAATCCGTCCTTGCATTTGATTGGTTGGAAGCACTCCCACGACGTGCTGGTTTGTTGACAGTATGGTGTTCGAAATAGATATAATTCTTTTACTATTCGTGTTGATTGAAAGTGGAACAGGTGTGTAATCGTTCCTTATGGTGTAAATGCTTTCCATTTAGTGTAATCGTTTCTTGCTGTGTATATGGAACTGTCTTTACAAGAAAAGAAGAAATGGAAATACAGTTGCATATATTGCTGTAATTTGGGTTCTGTTGAATCTTGTTGTCATTTTGGAAATGATACAAAATACTGTTATTGGTCGCTGAGTTCAGCTGTCCTTGTATTTCTTGAATGAAATGCTTTCCTGATGTGCTGGTTGTTTAACAGTATTGGGAAAAATTGGCATATGTATCACGGGTTTGTACGTGTTAATTGAGTTGTTCTCTTTTGAAACCATAAGTCTTTTGCTGATGAACTAGAATGAAAGAAGCGTTGGTTGTTGAAGTTGTTTCATATGGAAATTTTTATAAAGGAAATAGATTCTCTTCCTTCTACTGTCTTGGATTCTGATGAAAGTGGCATTCGGGACCCCTATGAGTAATTGAATTCGAATTTAAATTCAAGTAGTAGCAACATTTCCATGGCTGTGCCCTTTTCTTGTATAAGAAATAAGCAATTATGTTTTGGAATCCGTGAAAATAGGAAAAGTAGACTGTTTTCCTTCTGAAGTTATTGAATGACTATAATTTCTTCTTGCTGTAATGAAGGATGACCCCATTGCGTCTAGCAGTCGAAGTTTGACCTTCTGATATAATTTTGCTTTTACTATCTTGAGAATGCAAATTTGGCTGGAACGTTCATTACTGTAGCTTGTTGAATTGCAGCTGTACTGGCTATGGGTGATGCTTATCAATGAGAACGTTTACGTTGTTGTCTGTCTAAGTTGAGTTGTCTTGCTTAGAAAAAAAAAAACGTGATTGAATGTTTTTACTTCATTCTGAAAACAATGATTGTTTTTAATGAAATAGTAGAGAATGAATTCTTCTCTTTTGCTATCCGGAACTCAAGGTGATATTGGATTTATAGTGCTTATGATTCGGTCTTTGTGTAGGTAACAAATCATGTACCCTTTGTTATTAAGAACTATATGTGTTCAAAAGTATAAAAGATTATATGAATATATATATATACTGCGTGGTTGCAATTTTGTTGTTGGTTAGCTATACAAAGTTGTAAGAAGTAAGGAATTTTCTAGTATAAAGCAAATACCTAGTATACATATTGATATGGCTTGCTCCAGGATAAATATAATGTCTTACTAACCTGTTGGCATTCATATGAACTGGAAATAAATGGAATTATTCTTGCTGCCAGAAAGTGAATTCCGAGTGGATTTTGTAAGTTTCACTCGAATCGTTATTTGATTTATCTTTAAATCTGGATCCCATGTTAGGACAGGTCATGTGAAAGAGATAGAGATATGAATTAATATTTTAGAAAAATGATCTTTCTTCTTTCATTCGGTTAGAAACTGGAATTGTGAATGAAGAATTTTATAGTGCTTAGATGGGAGCCACTATATGCATCATTGTTCGCTTTCTTGTTTGTACTTGAATGCTTTAAATTTAACATGCTTCATGAACGGAAAGGAAAGTAATGGATTTATACTCGAGTTAGTTTCATCCTTTGCATTTGTTATTAATGAAAGGTGTGGAAAGGATAATCGTATGCCTTTATAAAAGAAACTACTTGTATTTTTAACTTTACAAATTTTGTAAATAGATACTTGTAATGATTATGTCAAACGGGACAAGAAATCCCTCGATCGGGTGGCGATGATGATGTTTTTGATAGTTCAAGTGGTTATGCTGATTTCTCTTTTGTGCTTTCGAGATTGATGTTTTGCTGTCGTTTCATAAAAGCAGGGTTCTTTTATCGAAACAGTTAGTTGAAGCATCTTATTTTAAGGATAAGTGCTTAATGTGCTCTGGCCATCAATCGACCGTGCAATTCATTTTGCAGATGGAATTTGATTAGAATGAAGACTTGGCTGTTTTCTGATGCCTCTTGATTAGATGTAAATTAAATTGTAACTGTTGCTTTTATTTCCTCTTTGAGGAATTGTAAAAGAAGAAAATACATTCTTCTGTCCATGAGTTGTATGAATGCTTTGTATAAATTATACCCAATCAGCTGGATTGGCAAATGTACAAATTATGACTTGAAATATTGAATACAGTTACAAGTGTGATATTTTCAATAATTATATCAGTTTGATATTGCTGTTTAAATTGGAAATATGGTGTTATTTCCTGATTTGGAATTGTTTCATTATCCTTGGATGGATGTTGAATCAAACGATGTTTATTCTTACTTAATTACAACCTTTAAGTTGAACAATGCAATTAATTCATACTTGGGGTAAAGATGAATTTTGAATTGACATTAAAAAGGATTAAGAAGGATATGATTTTATAATCAGAAGGTATTCAGGATTAGCTTAGGAGCTAAGGAATATCAATTTAAACTGGGAGTATTCGAACTTCGTTTTCGAACTCCATTAATGATCCCGTTTGATAAAATTCAGAATAAAGGTTATTGGATACATATATCCATAACTAATGATCCTCAACTATATAACGTCGAGGGGAAATAAATGAATTCATTTCTCAAGGAATAGACCTCGTTTGAATGACGTCTAATAATTTAACATTATGAAATTAGTTGCAGTTGGAAACATCTTGGTTAAGTTTAATAGGTTAAACTTATTATGTCCGTCGGTACGGACTGCTTAATCTAATGATTAAGAAATTAACCAAGTAAGGGAATGTAGCCCTTCGATATGAAGGGGACGATACATAGAAAACTAACGGACGGTTTAGTCCCTCTTAGTTATAGACAACTGCAACGGCAACGAGGATCAAGGGATCAGCGTGGATGCTGAAAATTGCTTTAACTGATAACTCGTAGCTAAGTCACTTGGGCAGGATGTGAATTCTCGATGGGATGAATTCTGCAGGACATTGGCATACGCCAGCTACAGCAAGGTGTCTTCATGAAGACGGGGTCTTCACGACGACACAATGTTGCAGCTGACATATAGAATGCCCTCCCGAATTAAAACATTGAGAATACATAGGCTGAAAGTGTAGATCTTAGCTGGGGTGGAGATAGGGTATGATTTGGTATACGGAGTGACTCCGGATTACTAAAGATAATCAGACACACGGAGTCGTGGGGTAACGACACCGTATGTCTGCGTATCTTTAGTTACCTGGAGTGCCTTCCTATACCCGCTCATATTACTGGCTGGAATCGAAAGTTTAAAACGGAACTTAAACAATGAGGACTGGTAGGAACCAGGAAAGACCATTCTAGATAACAGGTGAAGTGAAGTGAAGGACGTATTCCGTAGATGTGTATCACATTCAGGAATATGATCATGCAAAGCATGTGAAAATCTTTGGCCAAAGTATCGCAATTGCTGGTTGCGTTGTCCTTATCACTTAATTTAAGATGCAGGATGTCAGATGAATATCAGTAACAGATATTCAGATAGGCTTCTTAAATGGATCACTTCGATAACCGGGGAAGGTTATGAGAACAAGTATACAAAATATACTATGCATGAACAAACATGAAGGATCGGTTGTTGCCGAGTCATGTATATGAAGGATCGGTTGTTGCCGAGTCATGAAATGAAGGATCGTTGAAACTCCGAGCCATGAAAATGGAGGATCGGCAGTTCATCGAGTCATTTACAGCAGCATATAGAATCTGTTATGAGATTGAATGGCATTGAATGTGTGTTCCATATTGTAATTATGTGAACAGGGAACAT
Organism: Taxus wallichiana var. yunnanensis; assembly: GCA_018340775.1. Lineage (NCBI taxonomy): Eukaryota > Viridiplantae > Streptophyta > Pinopsida > Cupressales > Taxaceae > Taxus > Taxus wallichiana. Next base: position 545,709,558 of record CM031244.1, on the reverse strand, counting down.
TCGTTTTAAAAAGAAATTGTATAATCCAAACTGTGTGGTTTGGGCAGAGAACAATTATTAAATCTTGAACGTGTGTTTGAATTTTATAATTCATAACAGAGAACGTTATATATAAAAAAAAAAAAAAAAAAATTTCCCTTGTTCTGGTGTTTTAAATTGGGGATGTTACACAAAATGACGGGAAATCCGACGAATGTGAACCGGTGCACAAAGGGAGGATTTTGTTAGAGAAAATGATTCTGGGAACCATTTGACCTCTTGTTTGTTGGATCTTGATCACCTTGAAAAATGAGGAATTCTGCAAAATACGGCATCTCGATCCGACTTGTATCTTGCAAGATATGAGGATTTTTCGATCGGGTGACTTCACGGTTATCTGGCAAAAATCTCCATTTTTCTCTTCATTCTTCGTCATTTCACTCCATTTTTCTCTAAGGCCTAAATATTTCTATGCATTCATGGTTTGGAGAGTTTATGTGGCCATGATGGAGCTAGTTTGGAGCAAAAATGGTGGACTGGGTGTCTGGACAATCATGCACGGAGCCATGGCAAGGTATGAAGTTGTGAAGGAGAAATGAGGGGGAAGAAATGGCTAAGTGCCGGATTTAAAATTTCAAAACATGCACATGGAGGGGATGGGAACATTTTTATGTCCCTGATGTCCCTGACCTTAAGGATGTGAGGGACATCAATTTCCACGGTGGTCAAGGCGATGTCATGTGTCCTTGATCGACGGTAGGGGATTTGCTTGAAAAATGCACCTGGGGGCTGAAAGTCGGTCACGTGGGTGTCCAAAAGACTCCTCCTAGGGGATGGGTGAATTTTTCCTTGTCGATGTTCCACACCTCGGGTAAATAAGAGACATCGGTTTCACGGTGGTCCTAGAGGTGACACGTGGTGCTTGATCCAACAGTAGGGAATGGATGCTCCAAAAATGCACCTGGGGGTTGAAAGGAGGTCACATGGGTGTCAGAAGACTCCCTATGGGGGATGGGCACATTTTCCAAGGTCTGATGTCCCCCACCTCAGGTGCACAAGGGACATCAAATTCCACGGTGGTCTGGAGCTGACACGTGGAGCCGATCGACGGCAGGGAAGACATGCTCCAAATAAGCACTTGGGGGCTGATCTGTCAAGTCTGGAGGTCATATGAGGACCCCAAAGGTCACATGGGGGATGGGAACATTTTCCAAGGGCTTATTTACCTCACCTTAGGGACGTCGGGGACATGAAATCCCGTCGGGATCCTAGTCCGACACGTGTCCTCTCGAAAAAAATGACTAAGTCTGAACTGCGTTTGAGAGGGTAACTTAGAACAAAGATAACTTGAGCTCCCGATGGAATTTCTTGGTGAAATTTTATATGATCCTAACTAGAAATGGCATTTTGAATCCAATTATGTATGTTTAATGTCTTTATTCGTCCATATGATCCCTAAAAAATCAGATTTTTGATCTGGTACTCCACTTATGCTTGAGAAAACTACATGTCAATCATATGCGCCAAGGTGTTGTGAAAAATATTATTTTACCATCATGTAAGTGTTTGAATTATATTTCTTATGATGTTTTTTTACTTATAAATCCTTCCAAAGCTCCCAAAATCTTCTTCTGAAGCTCAGACAGTTGTTTTAGGCCTGTGTACCGCCTAGGCTTGTGAACCTTGTTTTTACTCAAACTGCTCCAAGTCTTAAAGAACTTCCCCAAACCTTCCAAAATCATTTCCATGATGTTCCAAGGTATTTCATTTACCTCCATGTTTATTTTTCTATTTTGTTCCACTCCAGGGGTTGAATCTAGTCCTGGGAAGGCCAACGATAGCCCTTCCCTATACTGCCATGAGATAGTGTCTTTTTAGAACTCCCTAAAATCACCTAGGGGGAATGAGTAGACTTTCCTGAATCACCTAGGGGACCAATTTGACATCAAATAGGGGGGACATACTAATGAATTTGGCTTGGGGTGCCTGGGAATGATAAAACATGAAAATTTCGACATCGGGGTATAGTTGTCGTGCTCGGAAATTGTCAATTTCCCTATTGCACATTGCGCACGACAACAACATCCTACCTATTCTACATCCTACACTAGATTTCCTTATACTTGGGTCTAGTTTCATCTATCATCATTACACATTCTAATTCTACCCACGCATTTATTACACTACATTCGCAGTCCACATACCTTGGTCGTTTACACTACATTGTCTTTTATGCATTGCACTTACCACCCTATGACACACTCTAGTTCCTAGGTCCATACTCTATCCGAGGGTTTTCCAATCAAATGGACCTTACCTACATGTGACATGTTATCATACCACATTCATGGACTAGTGACCAACGCTCCAGGCTCTATCGACACCCACACTTGTGATCATATCATGTAGTGGTATACACTTTATGTTAAATCACCACTCCCTTCACCCATTCTACATTATTCTTTTACATCCACATCTTCACCTATTCTATCATCCTCTTCTAAGTCATTCTATTACATCATCACTTCTCCTACTCATCCATTAGTGGTATACTCTTTAGGCTAAATCACCACCCTCACCTTATTCATCACATATTGGTCTACACTTAGGGCTAAATCATCACTCACCTTATTCTACGAGTCATGGTATACACTTAGGCTATAAGGTCCACGCACACCTTTCTATACGACGCATTCCCATCCACTTCTTCTACAACGATATATGCTTAGGGCTAAATCTTCACTCTTCCAATCAATAAAGTCGCGATATATGCTTGCCATAGGGTTCACGCACATCTTCTCCCCATGTCGCATTTCATCACCACTACACATACATACTCATCACAATGCGCTAGACACAACCAACACTACTCGACCATTTCCCGATGACGTACTCTCATTTATAGTTTATTCTTGACTTCGAGGGGGAAAATAAATTGAACCTCACCGCCTACACTTCCATACACTCGGGGCACGTTGCTCTTATCATTTGATTTTGCATTCCAATCCATCCATCCACAACAGACTGCATTGTCTTGGTAGCATTTACTTTTGCTTACTAGTCTTTTGCATGCTCATTCTATTACACATACTAGCTTACTTCCCTATGTGTCATTATCATACACACATGTGTGTTCACACCTTTGTTTAGTATGATCGTAGATACATGACTCTACACGCGACATAGATGCTCACCTTCTACCCATCTTTGTATTGGTCATTGGGGCATCCACATTCGTCTCATACATGTGTTATTGTTTTATTTTTACTTGGCATCTTTTACTACTGCTTCTACACGCTTTGACATATTGGTTTCCACTCTAACATGCTAACTGGGTGTTGATGTGCAACACTAGTTTTGAAGAACTACATGTTTCCTTGACTAAATGTTTGTTTTTACTTATCTGCATTGTTTACCATTATTTACGGGCTTTGCCCTTTGCTTGTGTGCACACTTGACTATTGTTTGCAGCCATGATGGCCTTACGTGTCTTGTGACATCATGAGTGATGTCCCATGTTTGAAACTCGCTTTGTGCGGTCTATTTGTTTTCTTGCGTGTTTACACTCACCTGCACTACTGGTAGTTTTTCTACATTGTTTACATCTTTTACACATATTTGCATGCATGTGTTCGGACTAACACTTGTATTGGCTAGCAATCTCCTTTTGTGCATGTATTGGTTTTACCAAGTGCTTTCCTTTTCCCCTTACGGGGTAGAGTTATACAAGTCATAGTGTGGTTGGTCCTCTTCATTTGTATTCTCCTTCCAGGGGTTATTGCACGCGCCCCCAAAGAGGGGGGCATCATTGAGGGTTTCTACTAACACAACGTATCTACACCGGTTCACACATAATGAGTGAGTTTGACGGGCCTATGAACTCCATACACAACGGCCTCGGCAGGAGATGGTGTCCTTCGACAATTACATGGAGCGGTCACAAGCTCAAGGGTTACAGTGGGTGGCCTCTCTACCCTTCTTTGTCCAGTGGCGTAGGATCACCCAAAAAACCAACGCAATACAAAGATCTCTTCAAAAAAAATAAAAGCAAGCGATTAGAGTCGGAGGACACAAAGCATTTCCTCCTACGGTTCTTCAACCAGTGGTGGTGTGAGATCACCCAAAAACTTCATGACGCTACATGATATCCTTCACACCCTTTTTATCAATATGGATTAGGTGCACATGTTCCATTTTTCTATTTACATTTTCTATTCTAGCGTACTTTATATTTGTGTACTTTACATGTCATTTTTACTTACATACATATTTGACTACTTGATCGTTTTCTCCTTGTAGGTCCACCGTATGAGAAACAAACAGTCAAATTGGGGCAACAAAAAGGGCGACGACAACAACGCCAAAACACCATGATGATACTTACCATACTAATCATGCAAGTCCACCACACACGTGTAACAACTACACACACGTTTTGAGGTTCACTCTCATCACTTTTGTTTACATTTTGCATCTTTAGAATCCACGCTCCTCCACATTTTTCTTTTTGTCATTCCACGCGTCTAGTCCATCGACATGTTTTCTTCTACACTTTGCACGAACATCGGGTTTAATTTTTTTATCTACTTTATGTTACGGAGTTGTTCGCTCACCAACATAAAGTGGGGGCAAATGTAGACACAAATATTGCACATTAAATAATATTTAACTTGGTCTTATACTACTATTTAGAAGTTTCTCAAGCATACAAAGTATTAATTAATACCGCCCTTTTGGCCACCCTTTTTCTTATCTTTCGTTCCATCTTTCCCATGTATTTCCCGATACTTATCACCCCATTTTCTAACTTCCCGAGTTTCTAGCCTAAATCGGGGCACCTGGTCCCACCCAAGGTGCCTCGGTTTGTGCACAACCTCTTTTGCTCCTTTTTGGGTCACTTCTAGCCGTTGGTCATCCTTATCTTCTTCTCAGTCGGCCTTGTCGGGATTAATTATGAAATTAAACTTGATAACCCTATAAATATAAAGCTTATAAGACCATAATAAGGGTCCTAGGTCATTGCATCCTATCACTACTATCACTCCATCTAGGGATATATCTATTGCATCACATACATCCACATAGTACCCTACATTAAAGCTAGGAAGTCTAGCATCACACACATTCTTAGAGGAGGAGGGCTTCTACATATTCTATCCTACCATCTACATCTTCTATAACTACCATAGCTCTCTATTTCACAAAGTGCAACTGACACGAGAGCACCTAGGGCATGACATACACACACTCACCTAGAACTACATTAGGGTTCATAATGTAGTGCAACACTCAACGATAAGTCCACCGGTTTGGTGGTTGAGGTCAGTCTTACCCCTTCTTCTTCTTCTTCTTCTTCTTCTTCTTGTGTAGGGTGTCATCGGGTTCATCCATCGAATCCGGTCTGCAATGCAGACAGAGGGTATTCAAAGACACTTAATGCAATCATGCCAAATTAGGGTTTGAGTACATACATTGTTTTGATTGCCCAAATCAGACCCAGGCACCCCGAGGCACCCCCAAGTACACTCCGGGCACCTATGTCACTTTAGATAGTTGGGATTTTCCTTCACGGGGCCCCTGAGTGTTCGTCTACACTACCGAGTTCCAGTTCCAGAACTGCGACAACCCGTGACAATCTCCTATTATCAGTTGAGTCTATTCCTTACTCTTCTCTTGCACATTAGGGTTTTATTTCATCTAGAATACTTTATTTATATTTATCTCATATTGCTTTAGTGCATTTACAAGCATTTTAGTTCTCCTATTTAGATTAACACTATAACCATAAATACACCATTTAGGACATTTAGGTCTTATTTTTGTTAAGCACACACACACCAACATAAAATTCTTCCCTCTTGATCTCACACTAGTTCTATTTTGTAATGAAAGTATGATGCTAAACCAAGTAAACATGTTCCTAAAAACAAATCCTTAGGACAAGAACTAGTAGCCTCGTGTGTGTATAAATGTCCCTATTAACAATTGAGTTATACAAGTTAATTGTAATAAGGTATATGAACCAAATTAAATAAAACCATTTTAAGTTAAATGTTAAATGATATAAAGGAAATTTAGTCTAGAAAAAGAGAATGTATGTTCACATGTTAAGTGCTCTTCAAATCCTTAAGATTAATTATTGAAACATGATTGTAATAAATATGTAACCATGAAAGTGTTGTGTCGTGGGAAGTGCCCATTCATAAGTTTATATTGTAGTTGGATCATTGTTTGTACTTGGTCATTTGGGAATTGTGGTTTGATGTGCATCATGTGTTTCATGTGGTTATGTTTTCTTCTTGTTGGGGTGAGGTTTCATCATTGTTTATTAGAGGAATAAGGTGTAGCTAGTGAAGGGAGGAATAAGGGGAAGTGTGTGTTTTGTTTTGGAGGAACCAAAGGAATTCATGGCTAGTCTTAGTGGAGGGATAAACACATGTTATAATGGAGGGATAAGGGGCTTGTCGAAGTTGATGTGGTGTGTATGATTTGGAGGAACCAAAGGCTAGCTAGGATTCCTTCTTGGAGTGATAAGGGGTAGTTGTAATGATGACCTCTCTCCCTGTATAAGCCTCCTGAGTAGGCTTGGCAATGCTTATCGTCTTTCCTTGTGATGCAATCACTTCTCATCTTATGGTATATGGGTTCATGTTTGTGTAAATGTCTCATGTGATGTGAGTTATCCTAAGTGATCCCATGTGGTGTCGTGTATCAAGTAATGTAAGACAAAAAAATTATTCCGGTATTTTTATTGTTGTATTTGTGTGCTAAATTTGTGGGTGTTATAGATCGGGGTTGTAGTTTTTAACATAGATTGACATAACGAATTGGGGCCAAATTTGATGAGAAAGAGCTAAAAAAATCTCAAATAGCTCAAAATAATATAAAAATGAAAATCTAGGCCTTAAAAGAATTGATAAACCTTTGAGTGAGATCAAAAATGACATTGATAATCGATGGAAAACACATAAACACTTGTATCGATGACATAGTTATAAATAAAGAAGCGAAGATCAATATTTGCAAAAAAAGATTAATAGGAAATGAAAACAAGACTAAAATAAAAACATGCATATTAAACTTATCAAATTGAAAATGTTGTGAAGAAATTTATAAACAACAATATCAAATGACTCACCTCTTTATCATTACCGACGACTTTTTCTTTTGCACCATTCTCTTGACACATTACAACAAAGCTTTGAATGGATCAAAATGCACATTTATAGAATTTGGTACAATCCAGAGATCGCTAGATCCTAAGTTTCCAATGATTGAAATCCGTTGAACAAGCACACATATGTTGTATTAAGTTTTTTTGAATAAACAATTTGCTTGATCGTCCCAATGCCTCCTCCCAACAATCATCTTGTAAAGTTTTTAAAATTTATTTGATGCATAAAGATTTTGTTGGATAGTAGCGACAAGTGTTATTATCTGCCAAAGGCATGGATATTGTTTTCACCTCTCTCATTAATCTATTTCTCTTTCCTCAATCAAATGTTGCCATGTGGATTATTTTGAAATTGGGCTAAAGTTTAATTTTCCAATATTGTACTTGAGTTCCATTTCATTGGCCAACCCCTTTATTTGGCACTATTTGTGAGAAAGAATTTGTCTTACGTGCATTTAAGACTCCATTACTTGGCTTATGACAGGTTTGATTGGTGTTGTTGGGCTCAAGAATGGATTCCTGGAGATCTTTGAATTTTTCCACATCATTATGTACTTTCATTTTAATTTTTTGTGCAGCATAAATCATTTTAATTTTTTATGCATTGAGTATTGTAACTTGGCATTCTTCATTTTCTCACTTGGAAGATTCGGGAAGGGTTAAGCTATGACGACCATTATTGAGTTTTCAAACTTTCTTTGTTGATGTACCATGAGATCCTAAGGTGCTTGAGCTAGATATGGCTCTGTATTTTGGTTGTTGTTGTCATTTTTGGCCGCCATTGGGAATTTGTGTGACTGTTTGCAAATCTCTAGCCATCATTGATGATGGAAGAAGCCTATGTTTTTTCCCGCTTTTACCATTTGAGCTCTCTTCTCGAGCTGTGTATTTATGGCCACTGAGGTAAGTTCTATTTTTCTGTTCACTTCATGGCTTGAACAAGGGTTTCATTCTATTTTTCTTTGAGCAGGAAAGCTTCTCCTTTAATGGCCTCCATTGGAGATCTCTGGGAAATGTTTCCAAGAAGCCATTATTTTTTTGAAAATCTGTTTCGACCTGGACTTTGGTTTGAGATTTAGAACATGGACGCTGTTATTTCCTTTGCTAGGTGTTCGTGACCAAAGCCGAAGAGCACGTTGAACTGTTTTGCTTTGTTTTGAGCTTGAAACCTTGGTGGGTTCAATGTATAATGCTTTGTACTTCGAGATGGGTTATTATTTGAAACTTGGCTTGTATTTTATTTTTGGTTCGAACCCCTTCTGGGTTGTATTTGATTGTACTTTTTGCCAGAAGATGAATTTGGGTTCTGTATTTTATATCCCTGACTGCCGCCATGATTTTACCTGTGGTTCTCTTTTATTTGCACAATGGTTTTGTATATCTACTTGACGTTATACTCCCTGCTCCACATTTTGGTTCTGAGACTTGTAAAAGAACTCATAGACTCAGTTTGTGTTGTATTTCAATCTGATCCGCCATGGTGGGTTCGTGATCTTTGGTTTTCTTACATACCCAAAATCTTGTTTGATATGCATAGCTACCTTATTGCTCTAGATCTGTATAGCTTGGCATGTTCTATTTCTCCTTTTATTTGAAAATCCCCCCTTCTTGTGACAACCATAGCATTGCTTTTGAGGTTTTGGTTTTGCAAAAGGTAAATGATGTCTCCTCTCATGGCTTGGTGGTATTGTGAAACAACTCACTGAATTTGGTTTCTTTTAGTGTTTGAATCAAATCGAACATAAAGCTTTCTCTTTGATAGATATTTTCCATCATATTTTCTAATATTTGGTGTTGAAACGGACCTTTCACTTTTCTCAATCGGACTGGTTGCCTCCATTTATTGCTTCAAAATTTTTATTTGTTATCAACATTTTATAGATTTTCACTTATCATAACTTGCATCTCATGTAGATCTGATTGTGAGCTTTGTTTACATGATGAAGAAACTAATATTGTTAGAGCTTGATCCTCTTTAATTTACCCTACTATTGGTTTGTTCTTTCAATTCTAAGCTCATTCAATGGTTGCTTATATATTTGAAAAGGCACGAGAAACTAATTAATGGATTAATTCATATCTTCACATGGTTGTAACTCTCCTTCCTTACACTACTCCAATGATTTGTGAATTAATGCATTCTTTAAGCTTTGTAATTTTTTGAATAATGCACTCTTTAGAAAATATAGAAGAACAATTTTGTAACTATAGAGATCATATTTCACAATAATCCTTGATGTTCTTTCTATATTGATCTTGCTTTGTCATTTATGAGCTCATCAACCTATGGATGTTTTCCTCTATCCATTAATAGTTTGATGAGTTGATTATGTATGTTTATCATTATGAAATGGTAGTTAGACCATTATGTTCTTGAGGATTTAATTTCCAGTTGTAACTCTAACATGAAAGTTCGGAACTGATCATAATTGTTGTTATGAAGCACAAACACAAAAGATTTCCAGATACATGGCAATGCATGCCACGTCTATTCTTACACAAGTGACACCCTTCAAAGTATATTACACTTGGCTATACACTTGTAAAACAGACAAAAAGATTGGGTTTTTTCTTCTTCTCTTGGAAAAATATTTTTTTTTTCATTCTCTGACCTTAATATTTAATTTCCTCTCAAACCATTTCATGATTATAAATTATCCTCCTATTATATCCAAATAATGTTCTAAACTCCATAATAATCTTACAAAAATACAAAAATGCATAATTTTAAATATTATTATACACAACCGAATAATTATAGAAACAATAAATCTTTTCTTACTCGTATTTGTAAATTGACTACAAAAAGGTGCCCCGTAAACCCTTCACTCTTGCACTTTTAAACTGCATGTTACAAATACGTTTCAATAATCATCTGAACAACACAATGACCATTGCAATGTCAAATCCCAAGCAAACCAACCCGTCTTACCTTGTTCATGCATAGGTTCATAATAAAGCCCTCCTCCACACCATAAAACTAGAGCATCGACAGGATTTGCCATATCATGGCCTTGTTAATAAATACAAACATGTTATCAATTTTAATGACATAAAATGTTATGCTATTTATGTTTACATGAATATTTGCTTTATAAAAGAGATTTTTTTAATAAATTTTTTCAATAAAATAAAAAACGGTCAAATTCTTTCGCTATCACCAATTTTCAGTTTTTTCTATCTTGTAAAATTCTCAATTCAATCCCATAGGCTGGTAGCCTCGTGGACTTCAAAATTTCTCGAACTTCTTTTCATCATTAAAACTATTAGGATTGAAGAAAAATTCTAAGAAAAGTATAATATCCCACATTAACAACACCCTTTACCCATGGGACCCATGACTCTGTAAACCCTACCCTACCCTACCCTAGCCTCCACTCCACCCAACACTCGCGCCTCGTAACCAAAATTCTCCCTAACCGCATCATTACTTCCTCCAACATTACGATTACGAAGGAACTAGAATATTTAATAAATCAAAATATTAGATAATGAAGGCACGAGAAAAGTATTTCAATATATTCACCTAATGATTCAAATAACAAGAAGCTAAAACAAAAGTTTTATTACGAACGCATTTTATTGACTCGGCGCACATCTCTGTTTCTTTTCTTGTCGGGCCATGACATTTCGCGGGACAAAATAAGAATAACATGCGCAAACCCTTCCGTGCACAATTCTGCGTCAATTGGGGAGATCACAATATTTTCCTCTGTTTTCCAGGGTTTTGAGGTACGAGAAGATCGGAAAACCTTCAATTGATCAATAAAATTGCAGGAAAGGGCAAATTAAATGGTTTGAATTCGAGCAAGAAGGAGAAAATGTGGGTGTTTTATTTAATATCGTTGCCGCTTACGCTGGGCATGGTGGCTGCCACGCTCAAGTATTTCGCCGGTCCAGATATTCCCGCTATGTTCTCTTTACCGTGGGCTACGCCTGGTTTTGTTCATTGTCCATCATTATACTCGTGCCCGCTGATATCTGGATGGTGAGTTTCTATCTTCTTATTCTGTTTTTTTAATATTTGTAATTTCGTAATATGATCCTCCGATTTAGGGTTAGGGATATTTCTAAGGAAATACACAGTTTTAAAAGTTTAGAAATCCCGTCGAATCGTTTTCAATGTTTCGTATTTGATCATGATCTAGAGATGTATTCCCGATTCCCTACAGATTTGATGTGTTTCTGACTAAAAAATTGGGTGAAGTCTTGACAACATGAAAATTGTTGTATTAAGAAATTTAGGCAGATCGTCATTTCCAGGTGGAGAATATATATTTCTGGATTGACAAATATCAGCCATTAACATTACCCTGGTTTAAGGTTCGAATGACTGTTGCAAAATTCTGAACAGTTGAAGTAAATGATTTTATTTAGAATCCGATAAATCATCATTCAAATCTAATACGACATTAAATGTTAAAAATGCCGAGTATTTCTATCTTTTCTTGTGACACAAATGATTCCAGAAAATAAGAAAATTGAAAAAGACTTTATAAAATTCTTCTCGATTCAACAGCATAAAATAGTTTCTAAATATGACCTGTGGAAATATTGAAAAGATAATCAATGAATCCGTCCGTTTGAAACTCTTAAATGAATTTTTATCTAGAAATTCATTTGCTTTAGATATTATGGACTGCAGAAGCTGCAGGTTTTAATTCTGAGCTGTTTTCAATGCGTATGCTATTTACTTCCATCTGTGTTTTACTGCCCCTGTATGGCATCAGTTGCACAAACTAATTGCCTTATTATGCCTTGTTATGATAACCGTTGAATATGTTTGTTTCAGTAAATAATAAATACAAATTAAATGTTATTATTTTGTGAGAAGAGTATAACATCTAATATAAATACTTGTAAAATCTTGCAAACAAATTAAATGAATATGGAAGAGACCAGCACATAATTTTTTTGGATTATTGCTGGCAATGTTTTGGTGCGAAGAAGGAATTTCCAATTTACAATCAGTCCTTTAGTTCTACATGTGGCCCAATCAAATCTGAATTTTTTTCAACCAGGCTTTACCCTTGGTCTTTAAGTAAGCCTTGATTAATATTACTACGCTTTTAAAATATCCATACCTTGCAACATCCTTATGATTATTGGTTTTCAACATTGGGATTTGTCGGTGATTACATCAAGTTGGCATCTGACAGTTTTATGGTGTTAAAGCAACTGCGGGATGGACATTAGAGTTACTGTTACAAGGATTTATCACGTCTTAGCAGTGTGGGGAAGATTGATTTTGATATTGAGCTGGCAAGGCTCAAGGTTCAATTCCATAACCCTTGCTCATTATGATGCCCAAGCTCAAGGCTTTTCTGCAGAGAAATTATTCAGCTGGGTATGGGTGCCAGTTGTCCAGAGGCTGGCAATTTCATTCTTAATAATTAGGAGAACCTGTCCAAAATTCCTAACTATAGTGTAGCACTTCTTATGTTACCGGACGAGAAAGGCAGTATATTTGAGAAAGCTTATTTTTACATAATTGCTCTAATGTTAGGTCAATTTCAGAGCAACTTATAGCGTTTTTTCTGTTATCTGAGCTATTATGAATTTATGCCATTTGCTCACTTTTAGAAGTTTTTTTAAATCTAAGCATCAAGAATATAGCAGTTTTAAATACAAAGTATGTTTGATGTGGATAATTGTTAGCAGTTTTGGACAGTCTTGTTGTTTTACAGCAGGTTGACTCAGAAGGGGTATTTGTGGAAAGCCATGCACATAGTTTGGGGAAGCACATTCATAAGTCCCCTAATTATGACTGTGATGTACACTATGTTTTTTTTCTTTTTTTTCTAAATTAGCACAAGCAGGCTATGATTTTTTCCGTTGTCAAAAGGAAGCTGCCTGCAAGGATTGCAATTTTTTTCAAATTTGTTGATTTCAGAAATATATTTTTATACCTATACCTAGAACATTTGAGGAATTCTAGAGAATGGAATTTTTTAATTGAAATATTTGAGAAAGAGTGCAAGGATATGTAGGCGCCACTAAATGTAGTAAATAACTAAATTTGTTTTGGTCCAAGTGATGTGCTTCTGATGTGGATCTAGGGTTGACAGTCAGCTTCTTATATACTCTGCTGGTTTTTTAGAATGCTTATTGTGCAAATTTGTGTTTACAATAGCATACAACAGATTGGGTCTACTGTGCATAGGATCTGCATAAAGAAAGAAATTATATCAATGTCCACAACTTCTCCAAACATTAAACTCCATACATACATGAAGAATATAATCATGAATATGAATGTCCCTTGATTTGTTCCATCAAAGAGTGTTAAACAGAACACATGCTGTAAAAGGTAATGCAAGAACCTTTGCTGACATCCTTTGTACTTATAAGGGACGAACTACCCCACCTAATTTACTGAAAAACTCTCTACCTTATAATTTATTCCCTTGGTCATATTATGTTGTCACCAACACAACTACAAAACTATGCTACACATCCCATTCTATGTGACACATTTAATGCCAAATAAAAACAAGATTTAGCTTAAATTCTGTATCACTCCCCATAGTTTTAAATTAGTTTTTCCCAACTCCAAGAAGTTGTTTGTATCCCCTGAATTTTGACCAGCAGAGTATATTCCCAACTAGATCTTGTATTGGACAGTAAACTCACCCTACTACCTTGATCAGTACCGTATCTTGAAAAAAAGTCACGATGAAGTTTAATGCGCTTATTCTCGAAATAACTCAGGATTCCATGTGAGCTGATAATAATCTGTCAGATGATCATGATCCAACTGGACGTTGCCAAGGATTCTTACCAGCCAAATTGCCTCATGTGAAGCTAACATTGTTGCCTGTATCTTTCTTGACAATGGAGACACATTAGAACTAAGACTAAGTGCTCAACTGATGTCGATTTTCTTTCATCTACATCGGCAACCCAATCTGTATATCCTGTCAGCTTGATATTGTCACACTTCAAAATCCAATACCATTACTTATTGTGCCATTTGCATATTTTTTCGATATGTTAGACAGCTTTGTAATGCAATGGGTATCATAACTCTCTAAAGTGTGCTTTCAATAACTTTTTCATCTTCCTTTCCTGTTTTCTTTCCATCTTTTTCACAATATGTTCAACTAGATTTCATTGGCACTATAAACCTTTGCAATCATTTTTTCCAATATTTGGATTGTGACACGAATATGCCATGTCTTTTCACACAACTTGATCCCTCGGTAGCTATGTAGATGTTTAAGTTAGTCATCTCATAGGTGTCCTTTGGGATATTCGATCAAATCAATTTCATTCCTTGCCATGAATAAAGCATCAATCTAATCATCCACAATTAGTATTGTCATGTTGCAATTGTTGACATAATTGTCCTCAGTCGGTATATCATGTCAGCAACTTTGCAAATGTCATTGTTCAATTTGTTTTATTAAATCCAAAAGTCCTGAAGTATTCATCGATACAAACATACCATGCTTGTGGTGCATGCACTAATTCATACAAGAAATCTCTAAGCCTATAGGCAAGATGCTCTTTTCTTGCTTGTACAAAACCTTTTTGTTGTTGCATGTAGACCTTATTAAGAACGATAAAGAAAGGCATTTTTGAGGATGACTAGGTTGGCCACATTGATTAGTCTCTTTCTACCAATGGGGAGTCTAGCAATGCGTCAATTAAAATAGTCAAGTGATGACAACAATAGCTCGGTGAGGCGATGTCTCGCCGCAAGTGCCCACAGAGCACTTTAGATCTTTAATTATCGCACTTTGGCATACAAGATCAACGACCCTCCATTTTTGCTCCTTTTGGAGACATTCGATAAATTTGAAATACCATAGAGGAGATTAACAACGCCATTGTGCAAGGATGGCACACATAAATTGAGAAATGGCCCAAATTTTTAATCACCTCGAAGCTTTGATGGATGGTCAAGGCTTTGATCTAGCACATGATTTGTCAAAAGATTGAAACTCGAAGACATACAAATTAGAACAATATATAGGTAAATGGAAACAAATCCTCATTTTGGTTTCCTCAAGGGGTCTCATACATCAAATTGGTGTTTGGCCTGGTCACGACCTTAAAAGAAGTTGCAGTTTTTAACTTTAGGTTTTATAGGGGTAACTACACTTTATGTTTTATAGGGGTCGCTACACTTTACGTTTTATAGTTTGTAGCTACACTCTCTCAACCAGTAAAAACAAAAGACTCGGTGGCTAGATGAGTAGAAGGCTGAAAGGTGTAAGTGGATCTCCAAAAATATGTTCATACTAGAGATGCCAAATAAATTGGTAAGGTCAAAACTTGACAAGAGGAGACCCAAAGTTATTACATATGCTTGAAAATGGGAAGGCCATACACAGAACTGAATCAGGCTGAGTAGCATATTTGAATACCCCATGTGCAATAGATTGTTAATTAGCAAAATAAATCCAAGGTAAACAACAAAGACCGCATAAATAAATTCTTTTGGGGCAAATCAGAATAAATTCCTTTATTTGCACTCTTTATGCCGAGAGGCATCCTACAGTGGTTTTAGAGTGTGTAATGGTGTGAGTTGTTCATTTTTATGGCCGACTTTAAAAAAACATTAAATAAAATTTAGTATTGCCAATTTATAAAAATTAAACATTAAATAAAAGTATATGTATATAATTAACAAATTAGTGAGCAAAAAAATATCTATCCATTGTTGAGATTTGTTAGGATTTCCAAGTCATTCGCAAAAAGGAGGTTTGAGATTTGTTAGGGTTTTCATTTCGAGATTAAGTGAGGTAAATTTTATTTTGTTTTTATTTTTCTACATGAAATATTCATGTTATTGATTTTTTTGTTTGATTCTCATTTCTTCTATTTTTCAGTTACTCATATTTGGGTTAAAACTTAAAGTAGTAAATAATATTAATTATTCATGGCAAGTCATTTTTTTATTATTCAACCTGGGGTTGAGGGGTCCCCTTCCCTGTACAAATAGAGCTTAGCAAAAGGTGAGAACAACTCTAGCCCAAATCTCGACAAAACATGCTTTACAGAACGAAGCTGTCCGAGCAAAAAACACTACCCTAAACAAACTGCCTATACCCAGAAGCAAACACAGCCAAAGGAAGAAACTAGCTAATCAGAATCAGTAACATAGAAAAGCACTTCCACCTCTTCAGCTGAGGCTTTTGTTGCAACAACCTCCCTCACCTCATCCTCGACCGCTAAACAACCACCTTCCCCACACCCGCTTCAGAATCATGTTCTGTCAACTGTGCCAAGAGCTCATAAGCATTCTGCCCTGAAGATTTTAGTTTTTGCCATTTGGAGGGGAAAGGTGCCAGCGGAGCCTTCAAATGAGCTAAGTCAAGATTGGGAAGTCTCACTTTCTCAGGTGAAGAAGAAGCAACTACATTTAGGACAATCTCTGCGAAGTTCAGAAGGGACAAGAAGCGAGCTTCCAAAACATTAAAGGCTTCCCTAGAAACCACATGATCGATCCTTCCTTTTTCATATGCGAGCAAGGGGAAGGACCACTCGAATGCATGTTCCAGCTCCCGCTCCATACCCACCCTATGACGGGGTTTCACAAACTTATACGCAATCTCTTTGACTTTATCAATGTCAAAATTGAACAACAGAAGATGCCCCACGAACGTGGCTGCAACTTCTGCATTGACTCGGCCCTTCCCGCAGACACATATTTCTTACCCAGAACCATTTCAATGGCCACCATCTCAGTATTAGACAACACTCAAACACCCGGCTCAAACTCGGCCTAGAGATGGGGGTGTAGAAGGCTACTTCACGTTTGTCACCTTCAAATTGCAATAGAGGAAGCCACAAATCCTCAGTCGACGCCATGTTGACCACACCTCGCTCACCTGCAAACCTTGCACAAAGGAAAAAATAGAAAAACCGAGAACAATGCTAAGGAGCCGCCTGTCCTCCGCCAAATAAATAGGGGAACTAGCCAGTACCGACATGTGCAACCATCAAAACTGACTGCTGCCACTTAACTAAATCATGCTGTAAGCAAGTACTCAACCCAAGCCACACATTCACCTCATCATTGCATATAATGCTCGGGATTTGGATTACTTTGAAGTTTGCTAACCAATTAGTGCTACTGTTGGCTTCTCGGAAAACGTGGGAGATCTGCCACTCTTTAAGATAATTAAGCCAAAATTTAATGGAAGAAAGGCACCTTTTTAGCCTCCACTAATGCACCTTGTTATGGGCAACTGTACTAACAACTGCCTTAGAATCCCCTTTGATATAAATCTTACAAAAGCCTTTTTTGACGACCAAGGCTAAACCTTTTTCCAGAGCTTGGGCTTCGGCTAAATTGCAAGATCCTTTTGCCAACCGAAAGGAGGCAGCCATAATAAGGTCACCATTGTCATTTCTAACGACGCACCCCGCACTTGATTTTCTTGGATTGCCTTTAGAGGCCCCGTCGAAATTTAATTTGCAATACCTGGGGGCATGGTAAGTCATATTAATCATTCATTTCATTTCCTTATTAGTTTGTGTATTATTTGAATGGGACAATTTTTTCAATAAAAAAGTTGTTCAATAAATCTACCTTCTAAAGATAAAAATTTAATGAGAGATAGCAGGTAAAGCATGCCGCGAGATATGATAAATTCATAGAATGATACCTCTCGGCATGTTAAATCTGAGGTAGAGAGATTTATTTATATGGTAAATCTTAAACGCACATTGAAATATTTAAATAATAATATAAGATTAGGCATTACAAGGGCATATTACACCATAGATACTATAAATTTATATAGGTATTAGCAGTAAATAAATATACTCAGAGACATTCTATAATAAATATTTAATAAATTATAGTAGTATACCTATGATATATGTTACATGGTATACCTATTTACTACTTGGCTAAATATAGGGCAGATATTATTATATACATAATAATATATAATTAATTATATGCTAATATTAGGTATACATAATATAAATATATAATTAAATTAGGCATAACTATAAATATATTAACTAATTTAAATATTATTATACTAATTTAATATCTATAAATTATATATTATAAATAATATATAATAAATAAGTATTATATAATATAATTATTATTAAATAATTAAATAGTTAAATATTACATACCTTGATACTAGCATACCTATCTTAAATAAATCTATGTAAAATATGCCAAAAGGTATCATTCTCGAGGCGCCTATTCCACTTATGTCTCAAATTTAATATAGGTGCCTCGAGAATATTTTACATAGATTTATTTAAGATAGGTATGCTAGTTTATTCTTCCGGGAGGCGTACAAACAAACCAAAGCTCTCCATAAGGCTTGAAGGAGTTGCTTTGATACAAAATTTGATATGTAAATCATTGGTTCTCATGAAGTAGCATTATTCTTAATAACAAATTCTAAATCCTGTTAATTTGTTTCTCTTAAGAAAAATTCATACATGCAAATACATGTTGTGGAAAACCTTCTTTGTGAAGTTTAGTCAGTTACAGAAAAGGAAATAAAAATAGAGCATAAATGTATTCATCCACAAGATAGACACAGAAGTTATCGCGGAGAAATCATCATGGAATATTTTTCTGCTACTTAATTATTTTGCATGGGCAAAGAGCTAGTTTGCCTGGAGATGCTTCTTATGCATTCAGTTAAAGGTAAAGAATGAAGAATAGCTACATGGAACTAACTTTCCATTGCTGAGGTTTAGTTGCAAGTTCATATACGTTACACTTAAAATGAACTAAATGTTTGATTTTAAGGAGTAGATATTACAAGTGGCTGGACAGTTGTGGCCTATGGATGTATCTTACCTACATGGGAAGCATGTCTATCAATGGGTTGATTTTGAGAGGGTAGTACAGATCAATGTGGCTGTGATGGATGCATATACCAGATTTAGATATAATATGCTAAATTTAGAATCACTATTTTATGACAAGTTTGCTAATTGGCAAATATGGTTGACTTCGTCACATGATTAATTTTAGACCTCGTATGAATATCTTTTTAGGATTTTGTGAAAATCCTAACTAAAAAAATTAGAAATTTATGATGGGAGCTGCAAACATATCTTGATCTATGTAATGAAGATAGGTGGAAGTCATGTTTAATTTCCATATGCTTGTGTAGTATTGTAAAGGTGTTATGCTGTACGTAATCTGTAAAGGATCTAGAAAAACATTTTCACTGGCAAATCCATCAAGACAAATTTTCCAGCTCAAACAGAAACTATCAAAATCTTGCTTTGCAAAATGATGGTTGCGGAATTTTTGGTGGCCGTTGTGGAATTGTCAGCATTGTGGAACTATCCTTGTTGCAGAATTATTAATGGTGGTTGTGGAATTATTAGTGGCTACCCTGCAAATGGGCGGGCCTGCCTGAATGTGACAGAAAACAATTAACAAATTTAACAGTTGCAAATGTTTCCTCTTCAACTTCCTGACGATTGGGGGACCTTTGGTCTATAAAGGGATGCCTCCAACATTGTATAAGTAAGAGGCAAGGGAAACCAGGCAACATGAGTGTAGGAGTGTATGGATGTATGAGTGAGTGATATCAGCGGAGAGTTGAGTGAATTACTGGCAGTATAATGCTGGTTTCTTTACTTCATTGAGCTCTTTGTAAGATGCTAATAAGGAGCATAAAAAGAAGAAGCGATATTAAAGAATTAAGAGCAATGCTCCATTGAGCTCTTGTAAGTTTTCCATTTAATAAAGAGGAGAGCTGGCAATCAGTTGACACTTTCAAGCTGGTTTTTCTCTCACTGGGGCTTCTGGGCTAAAATTCTTGTGTCATGTGTGGTTTGTTTCTACTTCTTTCCAGCTGATTGCGGTTTTGTTATTGCTCAATGTAACACTTCACAGTCCACTTTTCTAATTCACACTCTAATTCACTGCCATTTGAAGTTAATTCAAGTAGTAGCCGCAAGTTTAGTTTAAGATCTGCATTTAATTTCCAATACATCAGAGAAGTTTTCCATAATATGGCCATGACTGTGTCAAGTATTACTTAAAGAGTTAAATGAACTCAATGGGAAATTATCTAGCAATATGATATTGCTCATTACATTAATAAAAATGCTTATTCTTTCAATGTCTAAGATATTAGTGGATATTCCAACCTGTTTTATAAGTGGTTATTATTGATTGTGTACAGATCTTATATACAGTATTAGAGTGTATGCCAAAATAATGCCAAATGCGTAAGGCCTTGTGTGTTATGTTTTTGCAGACTATTCTTGGCCAAGATAAAGGAGGAATTGCTTTCTTTTGGAGTTGGTCCTACTGGAGCACCTTTCTCCTTACATGGTATCATTTCCACGTTCTTAATATTTTTCTTCATATGTTTTGAATTGCACAATTATATATTATTCTTATTTATTTCTAAGTAAATGAGAGGCTTCAATTAAGGGGTTCCCATACATAAAAAAATTGCACATTTTACATTGACAGCCCATCCCAACCCTCAAGCAAAATTCCAACTGTACAGGGCACTCAGACATCACTGATAGACTAAAAACTCAGTTAAAATTTTGCTATAGCTGGCAATAGAAACATTACAAATGTCAACTATATAGGAACCATCGACTAAATCACAACTATTGGCACCAAGAATGGCCATTGCATATATTATATAATACCCTCTCGTAAGTTTCATGTAAGAGATTAAACATGCTTATCTCTAAACTTGATGACATTTATCATGGCTTGTGGAGCTGCCACTGCCACCTCTGGTCTATGTCCCATACGGAACAATATTCATGCTTTACCCCATTGCAGAAATCTCTAATGGCCTCCTTTTCCTGTCCATACCCTCGTAGATGTATCTTCTTGGGGAATTTTCCCCATTGACCATACAAACAACTGTCACTAAAGGCTTGGTCAGACGAGTTATATATGACCCTTGTAATTTGAACATTGTAATAAATAAGCCTCCTCTTTTCTTTTTGGGAACTAATTTCATCATTAAAGTTTGCTATTTCTGTGAAATCTGCATCGCTTTGTAAACTTTGTCATCTAGCAGAGAGACATTGATTTTATTTTTAAATGAAGAATACTGATGTTGAAAACATGGCACTTCGTTATATACTGAAATCAAGCAAGATCGAATGTGGATTGGATAAAGTTGAAGGTATTACATTAACTGGATACTAAGACTTCTGCACAATGTAGAAGTGGATGAAAAATCGTTATCTAATCATAAGCGTATCCTATCTCTTCCCATGATCAATTCAAGCATTTTTTTCTGGACTTTAAACAGCTATTATAATTATTAAATTCATTGGAGGCAAAATTCTCACCATCATTTCAAAAGTTGAGATTTTACCTGTGTTTTCATAAGATCGTGGTAAATATTTTCTAATATGCAGGTTGACTCCCCATTTTACAAATTCATTGTGGTGCAAGTACATTTAAACATATCTAGGTCTTCCCTATTTGTATCAGGGCACACTGGCATAAATTTCAAGGTTGTTTTACCAGGGAATCTTAGATGTTTTTCTAGAACACTTTACTTGGTGCCTCACTCTAGGTAAAAGTCATGAAAGCTCAATATCCAGAGCCCAGGTACTTAAGCTTCTAGGAAAAAAATGAAAGATTTTTTTTTTTGAAAATTTTAAATGAGTCACCCAAACAGACACCTGGAATGCGTGGCTTGTCCTGTTAATGCAGTCATTGTTTGGTAAATAATTCACATGAGTTGGAGAGGAAATGGATTTGTTTCATCTTTCATGGCTTCCGATTATCATTAGTAAATTGGTTTATATAATTTTAGCTGTAGAAGCTTATATTTACATTAGTTATCATTTTTTCAAATCATAATCTTTTCCCATTTCTAGAAAATAATTTTAAAGCATGCTTGGCTAAACCCTTGACACATGATGTTAACCTCCAGGAAGGTTTTAATAGTCTGAATATTTCTGAGATGTATATCAAGAAATCACAAATTTCACTTAGAAATAGCATTACTTGTTGACTTTTATGATTTGTCTGGTTTTGACATTTCAATCTTCTTTTCTCAGAAACTTAAAGACTATGTGAACAATGACACATCTATTTCCATTGTTTGGCTTACTTTGTTTCTTATATCGTATTTTTATATAGGGCAATAGTTCCAACTATTCAGGGTTATGAAGATGCAGCAGATTTCACAGTCACAGAGAGATTAAAAACAAGTGTGCAAGGAAATCTGGTCTTTTACTTGAGCGTGGGCTCTATTGGCTTGTTTGGAGTTGTCATTCTTATTCTCATGCACAAGAAATGGTGAGCCTTCTACTTATGAAATTAGGCTGTTGCCTGTCATTAATCATCATTATAGCATTAAAATAATCAACTCAGACAATGTAAACTGAGATTTCTCTAGTAAGAAGAGACTGGAGAGAGGAACATGATAAACAGACATTCATTTTCAATAATGCTTTTGCTATATTTTATTAAATTAATTGACTTCTATGTGAGTTTGAATATCAGCATTGGCTGCTAAAGACTCAAGAATATTTAAGTTCGGATTGTTTTTTTAAATCATATGCTTGTTGTGATTCAATACTTATTCCTAAAATATGTCATTTGAACCTTATGAAAATTGCACCAATGATCCTTAAATCACAATTTGAGTATTTTGTCTTTTAAAATGGAAATCCTGGTGTTAATCTTGGTTGCTTTTAAATAAGTCCCAGCCTTATTTTTTATTCTGTTCAGTACATACTCTGCTTCAGACCTTGCTCCTTGTCAAACCAGCTTTCTCCTACAACTTCACCTGATTCTTCCTCTCTTTAATTAATTTTCCGATCACGGGCGTTCTATGTTCTACCTATTATTGGGCCTCATCTTAAATTGACTCATTGCTTTCTGCAATCTTAAACTGCTTCCAGATCTTCCATACAAAATATGGTGTTGTTTTCTTGCTAATTTACTTGAGAGCTTCCATACTAAAAGGTTGTTGAATAACATACATGTAAATTGCAGTCTATTTGTTAAGCACAAGTTTCAGTTTATGCCCTGCATGTTTATGTTCTATTGTGAGATCCAGGGTAGTATTGCTGTTTGCACAAAGATATAGGAGGTTACCCATCCAACTCCTTCCATTAATTAGACCAGAGGTTCTTGGTTCTTTTTGTTTTAAAACCTGTCACTTTGCAGGGAACCTCAAGGCTACGATGCTAATTACATCCTCCTTTCAGCCTATCTCAGATGTCGAGACTTGAGAGTATTTGTTGGAAGCACAATGGACTGGGGAGGGGGTGAATCAGTCCTACAAATTTCTTATTTCATTTACCATTAATTGCAGCATCCATTAACATCCATCCATTCACATATATTCAACAATAGCTTATTAAGTGTGCACAATACATTCAAATAACCATAACACATAAGAGAGAGCTCATAGACACAAGATTTAAGTGGGAAACCCTCATGGGGAAGAAAACCCACTGAAACACAAACATTATATTGCCATGTTTCAAATTTAGTGAGGCACCAACCCCACAAGGAGCACCAACCCCTAGTTTAGTAGAGCACAACCCCTAATTTAGTGAAGCACCCACTCCACAAAGAGGCTACAACCCCCTAAGATGACTAAGCACCAACTTAGCTACCTGAAGATGATGATCTCTGAATTTTGTTGCTGCCACAACTGATGGAGATCACAATTTCAGCTCACACAAACACCATCAAACCCTCATTCACCTAGCTCGCTCTTTCTTCTTCTTTCACACCTTGTCTTGGCTTGAAACCCTTGCTCACATAATCTCTATCACTCCTCAACCTGTAACACACTTCCTCAGCCTTCAAATCATGCATTCATACCTGTTACACTCTCACACATGGGTCACACTTTTCCTTCATGCACAACTAGTTCAAAAATGAACCCAAAACCTTACTTAAATATGCTTCTCATCATTCAAACATAAGCTAGGTTGGATTCCCTCTTTTGGTTCGACCAATGCAACTTAAAAAATAACCCAACACATTCATTAAAATGTTCACATATGACCCATATAGGTCGGCCATGCCCAAAACCATCAAATATGCACAAAACTAGCTCAAAACCCCATCACCGGATGAGCTAAAACCACAAATGTCAAACCATGATTAGTCAAGCTCCCAAATTCACCATACATGTGTAATATGACATAAAAACATCAACCATGGTTGTTAATTAGCTTTGCACTAATCAAAAAATTCATAACACAACTCAAAAGGCTCATAACCTTCACCAAACAACTATTTCCAGCACCTTGTCTTCACCTTTGGGCATCAAACACACACCAAAACAACTCAACTATGGCATGTAACCACTCTATGGAATCCTCGGGACATGTAGATCACATCCATGCATGTTAGAGATCTTGAAACATCCATATGTGCAAACCACACCAACTTTCCTCTTCTCCAAATCAAGCTGCCCAGAAAGCAGTTTTACAAACTCAATTGCTTTGCACCCTTGCTGTCACTTCCAAGACCTCCAAAGGCCTCCATTAGGAACAAAATTCACCCCTTCACTTTCCAAATGATAGCAAGTATCAACTCATTCATCTTATGCATCATTCACCTCATTCTTTTAGCCTTAGCAAACCTGTCTTGAAAACAAACAATCCTTCTTCACAAGCTGTCTTGAATGACCCATCAAATCAATTGACCAAGACACAAACCATACACCATTGAAAAGTCCTCTCGAATCCTCTTTCTAGATCATATTAGAACTCCTTCCAACTCCAAGTGGAAGGCCTTTAACCAAGATCATCTCTCGCAAACCGCTTCTTTAGCCTTCCAAGACTCAAGAACTGATCTTGAGCTCAACTTGCTTCAACATCTCAAAATCACTTCCACACTTAACCAAAGCATGGAACACCCTTAGACATGATGTCTAAGCACTCAACAACCTTTACCAAGCATGAACAACTTAGAATTATCACTTTACCTTATGAAGCCACTTAGCACCCTACTAGATCAAGCATCCTTCAGATTTGACCCTCAAAGAACAGGCCTTAGACATGATGTCTAAGCACTCAACAACCTTTACCGAGCATGAACAACTTAGAAATATCACTTTACCTTATGAAGCCACTTAGCACCCAGCTAGATTAAGCATCCTTCAGATTTGACCCTCAAAGAACAGTCATAACTTCTTCATACCATATTAAAAACACAAGTTTGATATACCATTGGAAAGCTCTCTGAACTAGGATCACAATAAAACTTGAATGGAGTTCTAACTCTTTTTGTAACTTCTGCAATTCAACTTTTACCATAGGTTGCTCCAAACTGCCCCAAAAACCTGTTTTCATAAATAGGGTATACTTTGCCATTTTTCTCTTCAACCATGATTTGAAACTATCATGGACATGTAGAACAACTCAAGGGCTAAAAACAATGTTAATTTATTTTTCAACTTCTTTGGAGAATCTTTCCTTAAACGGAACTTCTTTAGAAACAAACAATTTCGAGTTGGGCCCACATATGGTCATATGCTCTAATATACCTTTTGGAAATCTGGAAGAGTTCTCTATATCATCCAATCACCACTTTTGCAAAACCAATCAAAACGGGGTTGGTACCAATGTTTTAAAAATCGGAACCGGACTCAGAATCGGTCGAGGGTTGGACCGGACCGGAACCGGACCGGTTCAAACTCTATGAACCGGTTTACTAAAAACACATAAAAATTACATTTTTAAAGAAAACAATATATTTGAAAGATTAGAAACCATGATTCCAACAATTACACACAAAATATGCAAAGTTTGCTCATGTATATACTATATAACATGTAAGAAAGGTGTTTATAGCAAAATGGCACGAACTCCAAGTAAGAAAGGTGTTATAAGCAGAAATTTTGAATAAAAATTGAATTTTTATACTCAGTGTTGTATGCATGCATCTTTACATGACTCGGCCGGTTCAGATGAAACCGGACCGGTTCGACCGGTTTGGTACTAAACCGGCCGGTTCCTTACAAAACCGGCCGGTTCAGTACCAAACCGGTCGAACGGTCCGGTTTTTTAACCGGTTCATGTCTAAATATGTTGAACCGGTCGAACCGGCTGGTTCCGGTTCCGGTTCGGCCGGTTTTTAAAACACTTGGTTAGTACAAACAATTTCTTTCAAGTCGCTTTTAGCTAGGGTTTAGCTAGGGTTTCAAAGCAACTTATCTTCTTAACGATCGTTCATAAAAACGTGACGATCAAACCACCTCATTCTTTTTATGAAACCTTCATAATTGACCTAAGAAGCTATGCCAAAGAGCTCAAGTCCCCATGCAAAGCACACAACTCACAACGAGCATCAGAAGGTTCATTTTTGCTTCAAATCTTCACTTTAGAAAACCCGGTTTTGCCAAACCGACATATCTTGCAAATCCTTCTTCACTTTGACCAGGAAACTTGTCATGGAGCATCATGACAACATCCCCTAACTATCCATGCTCACCATCTAGCCCAAATAGGTCTGAAACACGCCAACCATTAAGGCTTACCTAAGCCAACTTGCCTATTTCTCGGTTGTTTGCTTCTCAAGAACCTCATACATGTATTGTACCTTTGAGTACTGACCTGAAACTCATCATACACCTACTATATCATGTCACAACACTGTTCCCATGCTTGAATAAGTCTGATCAGCTCCAAAACTCATGCCTCCAACTCATTCTGCATGCTCCAGGGCTAGGAATAGGCTTGGAATGATTTGACTCAACACATACAACGCATGAACTGGCCTTGTTGACCTCTTACGAGACCCATGTATACCCATGACACATCATACCAACCATGTTTGCCCTTATGACAACCTTCAACTCACTTGGGAGGACTCATACCATGACTCTGCAAGTTAGAGCCATGCCAGACACCATGACAACTCACCAAACTTGGACACTACCAATCAACCTTCATGTTTGACCTTTGATTGACACCTCATGGAGACTCATATGACCTCATGACACCCTTTTCCATCAATGGACTTGACATCAATGACAACATAAACACACAATGGCCAACAGATTATGCATCCACCGGGTACGATCGGTCCATGTCCAAATGGTGTCAAATTATAATCTGTAATTAGTATAGATATTCTGTAACGAATTCATCAACACCTCCTCCTTTTAGCCTGTCTTAGATGTTGAGACTTGAGAGTATTAAGATTCCATTGGGTGCCATCAGTCCATTCCCGAATTTTGTCATATCATGATCTGTAATTAGTAAAGATATTCCATAACCGATTCATCAACATGAATATTAATCTTAACAATAAACAACTTGGTTGTAAGACAGTTCCCTTGTGTTTTGCTTAAGGAAACCACTGTATTCTGCTCAGAAATAAGTTCAATTCCTAGAAATAAGATTTTCTATTGTATGCATAAACTGAAAGAAACATGGGCTGAAAACATGAAAAAAGAGAGCATGACACAAGAGATTACCTTGGAGACCTCCACTGTGGGAAAAACTCTTGAAGAGTAAGGCTTTGCCTTCTTTTGCCACTATCTCCTTTTGAAATTTACAAGCTGTCTGTCTTGTTGAGGCCTGCCTTCATGTTTTTCTTTCAGCCTATCACAAAGGTTGGTGGCATTAAGCGCCCCTTGGATATTGCTGCTTCACACATTGAGGGATGTAGGTCAATGAGGCGACACTCATCTCTACACAAAACTACGACTGACATTTCCCAACACACTAGTTCTTGGTGACGGGGATATGCTCCTTATTAACACCATTGATTTGATCCGGTGCCATGGATCCATTTCTACTGGACTGCTTCCCAAGTGTGGGGACAGGCACACAGAACATTTTTCTATGCTGCCACAGAAGTTTCTTTGGCCTTTGGTTGTTAAGAGGGATTTTAGGGGGAGTGCCTTACTTCCTTCTAGGTTACCTAGTCTGCCTCCCTCATTCCTAGACACTCCCGATGAGCATTATTGGATCTAGTGATAGACAATGACACAAATGATTCCTCTGTCCTGGGCACGGTCAGAGATGTTTGATGGGCTTACAATGCAGTCTTTCTGACTTCTATCAGCCCATGCTCATTGAGGGTTCTTGCTCTCCCACATAGCGGTTTGTATTGGTACCATAACCACATGGGTTGGGGCTTTATTGCTTTACTTGCTATTGTAGTTGGAGGTATTCTTGAGTCCCATTGACGTACTTTTGGTCATAAGTAGACATTAATATAATTTCTTTCTTTCGTCTTTTTGTACGGATCAGCTCAAAACAGTCTGAAACTTCTATAGACCACCATACAACTCCTAATCATCATATTAGTCCTAGTCATCATATTAGAGTGTTTCAAGCTACTCACGTAGTCTTTTTACTAGAGAATGAGATTAGTGGCTTGCTTAGCTGATTTTACTTTCATGACCTAATTCGGATCATACCTCCC
Organism: Taxus wallichiana var. yunnanensis; assembly: GCA_018340775.1. Taxonomy (NCBI): domain Eukaryota; kingdom Viridiplantae; phylum Streptophyta; class Pinopsida; order Cupressales; family Taxaceae; genus Taxus; species Taxus wallichiana. Next base: position 545,681,056 of record CM031244.1, on the reverse strand, counting down.
GAGTTGGGAGGCTTTTGGTCCCCAAAAGCATAGGCACTCATGAGATGGAAAGAATCCTTGACACTCTCCTTTGAATGCCACTTGGCTTTACTTGGAAACCATCCTTTCAAACCTATTTGTCAACTTTTTGATTACCTCTCCTTGATGTTCTCACTTTCTTGTGCAAAACATCATCTTTGTCCAACTCTTAGTCTTCTTGAACATCGGGAGAAATTCTTTTAATGCGGGGCAACTAAAACCATCTTCATCTCGTAGCATAGAAGGCTCAAAGAGATGCAAGTTCTCACATTCACAATCGAATACGACTACATGTATGGAGGCATGCTTAATCTGAATGCACTAGTGCTCACTTATTCAAGAACAACAAATGGACCATACCCTAGTGGTTTTATTTTCTTTGATTTAATTCAAAGTCTTTCTTTGCTCAAGTACAACCATACCTTGCCCCCAACTTGGAACTTGTGCTCAACTCTATGCCAATTATGTCTTGCTTTGTACTTAGCTTGAGATTCCTTCAATCTCTGTTTCATTTGGTGGTGTATTTGCCGTGTCTTCTTAATGAAGATTTCAGCTTTTGTAGATTTATGAATCTTTTCTTTCTTGCTTCCTTTGTGGCCATCCCATCTACATTGAAAGGATGACTAGGAAAGTAATCAAAACATGTCTCAAATGGAGATCTATTAGTAAAAGAATGGATTTATTTATTGTAAAAATGATGGATATATGCCAAATTTTCATCCCAAGTCGTAGTATGCTTCCTACTATACCTCCTCAAGAGTTGCACCAATGCTCTATTGACAACTTCAATTTGACCATCTGTTTGTGGATTAAAAGTAATTGATCTTTACAACTTCGTATCCATCTTCTCTCATAGTGTAGTTTTGCCTATGAACCTTGTATCCCTATTTGAAATGATAGAGCTAGGCACATCAAAGTGAACTCAAACATTATTGAAAAATGACTCAGTTGCATCATTGCTGTGAAGAGTCTTTCAACATAGAATGAGCTAAACCATTCTACAAAAACAAACAAGTAATTATGCGATTTCCGTGAGACATGAGCAAAGCTCCTACAAAATCCATGGAGATGCTCTCACATGGTCTAAAAGGAATCGGTAGAGGCATATAGACGCCCAATTTTCTATTGTGAGGCTTACTTATGCCTCACAAAACACTCCCCATAGGAACTTTGCAAATGTGTGAGTCTTTGACACTCCAAAGTGACCTACAAATTTTGAAGTACAAGCTTCCTCTTTAGGCACATAGAGCTTCCCCAACTTGTAGAGAAAACCTATTTGGAAATAGTAGTTTTCCATGGCCGAAAAATATGCTCTTTTTGCTCCATGCAAATGCTAAAATAATGTTGTTTTTGATCAGAGACAAATATAAGAAATACACGATTTACACACTCAAATATCCAACACACTACATTATATTATTCAAATCTTGGAAGAGCTTATATACACCAATCATGTCCAATAATTTAGGGCATTTCGTCTTTCCCATCTGCTTCTCTCTCCTACCAAATCCTTTTAATTTCAACAATACCTTATCCTCTACTCTTCAATGTGGGTGTTATAACAACCCAAAACTATCTATATTTATTTAACTAAATTAACCTATAGTATACTTTATGTAGTAATTCCTAACATTCCCTCCTTATTACGTATAGTGCAAATATTGGGAGAGAATTAACTTGGTATGTGGATTGGAACACACTTGCAGTTCAACATACTTATAAACAATAGTGGAATGGCCTCACTACACCTCCTCAGTAGGATACAAGCACTTCAAACAAAACATATGAATGGGGACATACTCAACCATTTACAGAGCATAGTTGTTGGAATTGGCTTCACAACACTCATATGAAGAGGGACACACCCAACTGTTCATAACAACATAAATACTAATAGGACACACCCAACTATTCACCCAGAAACAATAGTGAGACTCGATGTTTCCTCAATGAGATTTGGCCTCAGTGGATAACATAAACATTAGGCTGGACTGGGGCTCACCTTAGTTGCTCTCACAGAACAATTACAAAACTGTAGTAGTTGGATTGGGTCCTTACCATGCTTTCTCATGTGCAACAAGCGAGTGATATTCATAATTACCTTAACTGGTGATCATTGTCTTCAGCTTTGTTGTATCTTTCATTCTTTATTGCCTCAAAAGCAATAGTCTCATCTTTGAGTTAGTGGCGAACTCAAGATCAGTGTTTTTCCTCCATCCGTCTGTGATCCTCCATCTTTCTCTTAACCCAACTCCTCCAGTTAGGTTGATCCTAATGGTCTTGTGGACCAAAGACCATTGCAAGAAGCATTCTGATGTTTCTGACGGTGCGTCTCCTGTACTTGTCTTCTCCCATGAGAAGGGACTTCCCCTCTGAGTATAAAAATTTGTATGGGCGTTGGGTACTACTGACAATGTGCCCATATGTAAATATATATCTTGTAGGGCTAGAGAGACATGTATTCATGTCTTTTTTTATAGATAGCAATTATATCTCACAAAGTGTAAGATCTGAAGCAATGTCCCTTTGCCTAATGGTTTCCAAAGTTGTTTTACTTATTCTAGCAAAGTTTCTTGAAAATCGCCCCTGAATCAAAAGTTATACTGTTAATCATGCTGATATGCTTTCTACATAGGCAGCTGGGTGTGGTGGCAGGGGGTTGAAATGTTTGTTGATAAACAATTAGCGGCAACCTTAAATTTGACATCCATGTGATCGTTTTTTCTTTTTAGTTTGAGAAGTCAATCAAAAAATCATAATATCTTGGCCATATGGTGGAGTTTGGAGCCCTTGTTTTTTCCCCAAATGTTTTTTTTTCGAGCCCGACAAATTGATGCACCTAGATTGATGGCATTTGTCACCAGCTAATATGATTATTTTTTGAGAAGGTAATGGAGCTGTTAATCGATATGTTATATGAAAAATCCAAGATAAGAGTGTTGAGATTGATATATGTTGACGTTGTTTAGATAGATGTTTTTAAGATATCTTTGATAACAATTGTTGGTTTTGGTCAGAGACAAATATAAGAAATACACGGGATTTCCACACTCAAATATGCAACACACTACATCATATTATTCAAAGTTTAGAAGAGATTATATACACAGATCAAGTCCTATAATTTAGACATGTCCTCTATCCCATCTACTTTTCTCTCCATCAAAATCCTTTTAACTCTCAACTAACCCTTAACCAATACTATTCTATATTGGTGTTGTTATAACAACTAATGAAATATCTATTGTTATTAGTATCTGCTGAAGGCAGGGTACCATAACAATGGGTTCTTCTTAACTAGGCTTAACTAATTATTATTAGCTCATGCTTTCAACCAATCAGAAGTGAGTATCATTTTTGTATGTTGAATTTCTTATGTCTCAAAGCTTGGACTTGCATATTTTTAATCCAAAAATACTTTAAAATGCATGTGGAATATTCCTTAGGCCTTATTGCTGAACATTCCTCTAAGTTAAATATAATAATCATTCATTACTTTCAATGTTAGTTTTAAATATTTTTAATTCACCTATTAATACTACCAAAAGACACCTCATCATATGCTAATAATTATGTTGAGAGGCATTTCTATAATGGCAGCTGGGTGGAGTGTAATGGACATTAAATTTGACGAGTAATATCTAAGCCATATGGTAGAGTTTGGCCCCCTTTTTCTCGGATAGATTATTTAGAGACTGACACAATGGTGTAGCTAGTTTGATTGCATTTGTCACCATTAAGTGGGAAAGTAGTAGACAACGTAGTGTAGTTATTAGTCAATGTAGTATGTCAAAAGTACAACATACGAACCTTCAAATTGATATCTCATGGTGTATTTCTAATAGATGTATTTAAGATATTTGTATTATATATGATGTGACATGATATAAAATTCCAAACATTTTATTACATGATATATCAACCCATATTTAAAAAAACAAAATTTTCATTAAATGACACCTCAATCTCTATTAATAATTATGATGTGACATACAACATTGAATTACTAATACAAAATGACATATCAACCCATATTGTAAAAAAATATACCACTAAACTACATCTCAACCTCTATTAATAATTATGACGTGACGTACAACATTGAATAACCAAACAATATAAAGCAAAAGGACACATCAACCTACTTAAAAAAACCAAATGACACAACCTATTTTAATAATTCTGATGTGACATACAACATTAAATTAGTAAACAAATTATTATAACATATCAATCTATATTTAAAAAAAAAAACAAATGACACCTCAAGTTATATATAGCTGTGATGTCATATAAAACCATGGTTACCTAAGATTCTGAGACAACAAAACGACAAATCCGGGACGGCAATTTTTTTAAATTTTGGGGATGTCGAGGATGTATTATAAAATATTATATAAAATTTATACATATTACAAATATAACATATGAAAAAACTAAGACTTAAAATTGAAAACCTGAATGTTGAAACCATTAATCCAATTATTCATCACATAAGCCAAAATGCTATTTTTATTATTCATATTTCATATTGAGTAGTTGACACTAACATAGAAATTAGAATCGATTAAAAGCAAATGATGTACAATGGCTACAAGAGTTTGTAGCATCACCACCACCACTGAGACAATAAATGAGAATGTGGGTATCAAGAGAGAGAAGGTATATCAAGATTGAAAATAAGAAAGGTGAAAATCTATTGTAGCAATCTAATTTATGGTACCATGGTGACAGTTCCAGTAAAGATATTAATATGCTGTCTACCACTATTAAGCTCAAGTTAAAATGCTATCATAACCACAAGTGGCGCACAAACAAATAGAAGATATTTTTTCCTTGATGTTAGAAAAAACATGAGATACCAATAATAATTGTCTGAATCATCATTATGGTCCCATCAAATGCATTCATGATTCAATGATGGTGGTTCGGGTGTAAATATACTGTTTGAGAAAATACAGCAAAAACTAGGGAAACCAATATTCACACCTGTTGATTTTATGGTGGTTCAGGTGTAAATATACTTTTGAGAAAATACAGCAAAAAACTAGGGAAACCAACATTCACACCTGTAGATTTTAGATTGATATTAACTAATTAAGAGAGTATTACTCTCATGGGCAAGCACATGATGTACAATAGAACAAAAAACTGCATTTTTTGTTTTGTATTGAAAAAATGTTGGGCAGCAGTCCCTTGATTGTCCTGAGGACATCACGATGTCCACTGTGGTGTCCCCTTTTAGTTAAAGCACCTGGGACATCCCGGGTGCTCTCTTGAAACTCAGGGAACGTCCCTAGGATGTTCCCTTCAATTTTGTTTTTGGGCAGGATGTTGGGGGACATTTTGTTGCTGGCACCAAACACCTGAAGCGTCCCAAACATCTAGGTAGGCTTGGGGATAGGGGTGCACTTCCCCGCGTAACATTGTGTAAAACAGTTATTTAATACTACCATAGGACACCTCAACCTATATTAATAATTATGATGTGACATACAACATTGAATTAGAAAACACTCTAATACAACATGACATAGTGACCTCTATTTTAGAATAACAAAAACACCAAATGACACCTCAACCTATATTACTAGTTGTGATGTTACTAAACAATTTAATACTACTACTAAGCTATGATCTCAATATTTTCTGCAATTTAAAAAAAATCAATTACCTTATTTTGCATGAGAACCCCTCTAATAACATAGATTATATGTTGCTTGTTCTCATGTAGCATTATCTCTGAGGCTATAACTATAGTTTATTGTTTCATCCTAGAAAAGTCTAAATTGTCTTTGCTATGCAATTACCTTTTTTTTGTGCTCAAATATATCCATTTGATTGCTTTTCAATTAACTTTTCTTCAAGCTACAGCAGGACTAGTTGCATTGTGACTCTTGTTTAACTAAGCCAACCTATATTATATTATATGTAATAATTCCTAACACACATATCCTGAAGATCTGCAATATATCCAATGGAAATTAATGGTGGCCTAGATAATATATCAGCCAACTTGTTAGTCATGCTTCTTTTATACTTGATAATGAAGTCATTGCAAGAAACCATTGATTTATAATGACGTACTTGCATTAGTTTTGATTGTGCTTGCAAATATCGAAGTGGTTTATGATCAGTGTAGATAATGGTTTCTTAACCCATTGAAAATTTGAATACTTATTCCATTTCTCAACTGTTTGTATAAGAGCATACATTAACTTATTATATGTGCAATATTTCAAAATTGCTCCATTCACTTACCTCCTTGCATTAAAACAACCCCACAGCATATTCATTTGCATCCTTATCCACCTCGAATGGTAGTTGCAAATTAGGTTGTGCCAAAATCAATGCATTGCATATCTTTTGCTTCAATTCAACAAATGAATTTTCCGATTTCTAACCCAAGTAAATGACTTACCACTTGCTGCTTATAAATGCAAAGGCGCTGCTTTTGGGGAAAAGGGTTTCATGAACTTTTCAAGTACCAAATTGCCCATACAAAACTCCATGTCTAGGTCACATTGGAAGGTTCGGTCCACACACGGATGGCTTCCACTTTTGCTGGGTCGGTTCTCATCTCTCCATCTCCAACCACATTTGCCTGAAATAAACAAGTGATTGTTGTGCAATCTCACATTTCTTCACATTAAACAATAGCTTATTGTTCCGACAAAACTCGCAATACTTGTTTCAAATGCATTTGATGTTTATCATTAGTCCTGCTAAAAATCAACATATCATCCAAGTTAACAATGACACAAGAATTTGTCAATGGTTTTAATACCAAATTCATCATTCTCATGAAAGTAGCTGGAGCATAACACAACCCGTAAAGAAGCACAAAACAATCATACCAACCTTACCTTGTTTTGAATGCCGTTTTGCACACATCCTTTGTAATTTTTACTCAAGGATTTCTGAATATCAAATTGAACTATGTGAAGTACTTAGCATGCCGAAATCAGTCCAACAAATCATCAATCTGTGGAAGAGGGTATGTGGTCAAACCTCAATTCTTGTTTAAACCTCTATAGTCAGTAGACATTTATAAAGCATCTTTCTTAGGTACAATAACATTAGAACCACATGGAGAAGTTCTAACACAGACTGCACTTTGTTCTAACAAAGATTGCAATTGGTTTCTTACTTTATTTGCCTCAGTTAGTGATTATCTATAAAGATAAATATTTGGGAGAGGACAATTTGCTAACAAATAGATCTCAAGCCTAACCACTCACTTAGGCAACATATCCTTCGGATCTTGAAAAAACACCTTAAATTGCTGCAGCAACTGTTCAACTTGCTTTTGCTCTTTCTCAGTAGACATGCCAGGAGAAGCCTTGTATTCAACTACCTCATTATCTTGCTTATCCCTAAAAATAAGCAAAATAAACTTCTCACTAGTATTAATCAATCTTTGTCTTGATTAACATGTATTGACTTGATTAACACGTGCCAAGGAAATCTTCGATTTTCTTACATATGCATTGATGATGTAGCTTCTGCTTCTTTGATCAAATAATACTTGTTAGCTCTCATGAAGATAACATCTCTAACATACATGTATTAGGTATTAGCTACCAAATGTCATACCACACATATCAAGAGGAACAACATCTTCAACATCCTCATCGGTGAAATGCTGATTTATCTCTAACACTAGCAATCGCATGCGAAGAATGCAATGTGAACGCCAAAAGGGAGGTGGAGGTGGAGTGTGTAGAAGGGGAATGGACAATATGGGAATTGAAAGATGAAATTTGTTGGAGGAGGGAAAGGGGATTTTTTTTGGAAATTGTTAATATGGAGGGGAGGATGGAAGGATAAGGGAATGGGGGAGTGGAGGAGGAAAATGAATGGTGAATATATTTATGAAAAGAGAAGAGAGAGAAAGAGGAAAGTAAATGAAGCGAGAAAAGGAAGAGAAGAATTGTGAAGTTAGGAAATGTAATAGAACTTAAAATTGTTTGCCCAAAAGGATCTAGTCCCTCAGAGGTTTGTACCGAACCTCATCAAACTCCCGGGTAGGCTGTCGGGGGGTCTTTTGTAGCCTTTTGCGGAGATCTTGGATAGTTGGTTGAACACCAGAATCAATATTTTGTTTCATAAAACTGCCACACCCGCCTAGCTCTGCGACACAAAATAAGATTGAGGAAATAGTACGATAAACGAGGGTGGCTCCCAATACGATTGTCATGATAGTATGATACCACAACAAATGTAGAGCATATTCATATAAAAGAACCTCCTTCATTCTAGGTTGCTTGAACATGGCTTGTCTTGTTGGAAACAAAGTCGGAAATGCCATAGAGAACAATCCTTCCGTGTTGTACTCGTTTATAAGGGAGACCCCAATTTATGGCCATTGCAGAGTTAAAGGGGTCGTTCTTCCTTGTTGAAGAATATAATGTTGAATTTCCTCTTCTTCAGTACTTGAATTGAGATGGAGGGAACAAAGAAGAAGATTGGCGACCGTGTCGGGGCATGTCTACAGAGTCATGTTCAACCATATCTGTAGGATCTTCATGAAGATCATGACAATTGAGTGCAATCCTATTCAAAAGGGTGTCACATTTGTGGAGGAAGAAGGCAAGGACTCAAGAGCATTGTTATCGATCAATACATCCTTATAGTATGGATCGTGTGCAATTTTAAATTTCAAAGCTTCCCATACACGAGATTTGCTAACATAGAAGTCATATTTTGTAAAATTGGCTCCATTTTTTGTATGAGAACAAGATCCAAATCTCCAAGTCTATGCGGCAGGTATTTTGCTATGGTGGAGATGTTTTGAGGGAAGCTTATTGTATGACCTGTGTATTTGTATTGTCCTCCGCACTTGAGTCACTTGTAAGATAGGATTAACACAAGCAATGAGCATTTCCTCGACTTGAGTCAAGCAACTAAGAGTGGATGGGAAATTGCCTGGATCCATATTGTTTCAGGATGAGAATCAGTGTTTGTTTGTTTCAGATTTACATCTGCTGTATGCATGCAAATTGACAGACTTTGCTGTTTTAATTCAGGGTAGTTCTCCAAGCAAATCGTGTAGGTTTGCGTCTTTAACAATAAATCTATTCTTTTTCTAAATGTGCGTTGAGCTTCTGAATAGGAAACCAAGTTTGAGCAACATGAAGATGCAGTTGATGGGAGAGGGCTTGTATTGGTGGCAAGCAAATCTGACGTGTGCGGAAAAGGGAAGGAATTTGCATTAGATCGCATAGATGATGGCAAAGGAAGTTGACATGTTGGTGGAAGGGTTTGCACAAAAGTGTTGGGGAGTAAATTTAAGTAGGAATGTTGGAGGAGTGGGCGTGGAGTAGATTTTTCCCTTGTCTCCACAGTAACGATGGAAGAACAAAGTCTGCGGTTGAGCTCTGGAGAAGATGCAAGTGAAGAAATAGAAGCGTTGTATGGTTGCATGGGGACACCAAAATTTGCGTCATTATAGTCAAGCATTGATTGTAGTAGGGAGAAGCGCTATGTTGGATGTGGAAGTAGAAGGTCCAGCGAGAGAAAGAAGTAGGAAGCGAGTGCTGCGCTGCACCGACATAGAAGTTCCTCCTCTATGTTTTTGCGAGTTGATAGTGAGACTGTTGAGACACATTCATGCGATCTTTGTGCAACGAATCACGCTCTCGGCGGCGGGCGCATTGTTGAGGAGTTGAGATGATATTGGATTGGAAAACTTGCAACAAATGGCAAAGGGTAAGGAGCAATTATTTTTTCCCTTTACACTGCGAAGTTCTCAATATACAAAAGCAAGACAAAAGAAAGTGTATGCATATAACATTGTTTGATTAGAAAACACCATTAAACAAAAGGGAAAAATGCAATTACAATAAAGTTACTTTTGAGGTGATTGATAACTTGCATTTTTTGTTATGAACATAACAACAAGAGCAAAAACGTTTTTGTGAATATTGATGTAGAATGTTATGATTTTACATGCAAAAGGTTGCTGCAACAAAAAGTTGACATACAAAAAAACAAGTAAAAATTTCTTAAAATATGTTTATACTTTTTTGGGGAATGAAGCAAAAAACCTCACATGAAGTCCTAACACAACTTTCCTACAACTAAAAGCTAGGGGGAAGGAGCACTTTCCAATTTCCTAGAATTCAAAATGACACATTTTAGTTGTTTGTTCCTCGATAAACTGTCATTTTGAGGGAAAGGGTGAAAATGTATTTGTAGCCGATAACACTGCTTGTTATTTCAGTAGTTGCCTTGTTATCAATGGACAATAGTCGAGGTCCTTAGCCGTGATACCCATGATTGATTATGTTGTTTCATCAAAGGCAGTAACTGAGTGCAATTCCCTTGTGTCGTCTTTTATATTAATGCGAAGCACATATTTGTAGTCACATTGCGACACGTCCGCATTGCAGTGCGGGCAAAACCACTTGCCGCCCCCCTTTTCAAATACTTTTTCCATGCATTGTTTATCACCTTTTGAAAGCGGGCAAGCCATATAAAAGAAATTATCAATGGCAATGTCAGTCACCTCTGCGATCAACCACCGAGGCCCATACATTTTTATCTCGCATTCCCCATGTGAGCTATTAAAGAGATTGTTGATACAAAAACCAGATTCTTTGGAGGCCCCCATCGATGTGTTTGTTATAGATGACACCGGAACAAAACTATCAACAAACGTTGCCCACTCAAGAAGTGTAAAGGTTTCGGAATTGAAGGATTGACAAAGCATTTTGTATAGGAAACAATGTCCATCGAGGAGGCATTAAAATTTATCACACGACCACCCTTTATAGCAAGATCTTGTAGTTTGCGGTCTTTGATAGAAGTCTGAAAAGATTTTGAGTCAATCCATCGAATTGATCTCCCCACAAAGAAACCGAAACACTAAATTGAGACATGTCCCGTATTTGAATTGTATTTTTCTTTTCTTTGTCTTGTCACATCTTCTAATAGTTGAGCATGGCGACATCACAAGAATAATGCCAATCATATCTATTGAAGAACTAATGGGGAGGTCGGCATTTCTTTGATTGATTTGAAATGAAAGTGCTGCTGAGGTATGTATTATTTGTTTCTACGGAAGGAGTCACAAAGGAGGAAGGAAGCAAAAAAATCTCTAGGGAACTATTCGAGATAGTTGTAGTTAGGGTTTGCATTTATAATCCTACCATTGCTTAGAATGTATACCTTGCCTGCTTCTATCACCTCATAAAATTTGCAGCAGCAACCTCATTAAAACATGTGACATGAACCTCCCCTTCGGCCTGGTCGACAAAATCAAAACCAAAGAACATTTCACAACCCTTAGCATTCTGGTACTCTTTGAGATCCGTTTTGCAAAGTGCTCGCCCTTTAACAACCCAAAACCACAAAGAGGTATTGAGGGGACTAATTAGGAAAAATGAAGAGGCTGTTTTGGTCAAGACATGCATTGCTTGAGATGTCATTTGCGGAGCCGAACCACTATTGGGAAATATGTTCTATTGGAAGGCCTTTTGTTTACCGTGAAGGAGATGATTAGGTAAACGAATAGGGTTGCCGATTTTATCATGTGTGGAAACAACAATATCGATTTTGATAATTAGAAATGTCGTGCAAGCAACGAAAGAGAATAAAGATAAAAAAACCGAGAGCGGAGAAACACTTATTGGTATTGAAGAGAGGTAAAGATCTTACAATTCCTGTTTCACCATTTAGCATATGGATTTATGGACGCCAACTATAGAGCCTTCTTGCGAAAGTTTTGTCACGAACACTTTTCGCAAATTTTGAAGGCAACAATGCAGTTTGAAAATGTTCACCATCCGATATGTCTACATGGTGTAGCACACCTATGTTCAAGGTAGAGCTCACTCATAGGGTACAAGTTTAATAATTGTAAGTTGGGAGGGGGTTGGAGCATCCTTCGACCAATGAATAATACCTCAAGCAAAAGTGACACTTCCATGAGAAGGAAAAGCAAAGGGATGGGGCTGCAAAAGGCATTTCCAAACTTAAAAATATTTCAAAAGTAGAGGAGAAAATAGATGAGAAACGAATGAAACGCAGAGGCTTGTGTTATACTTTGTTTGGACCATAGTAGGAAAACTCGCCAAATCCAAATACTCGCTAGACCCAAAAAAAAAAACTCGGCAAAAACTCGCCAATATTTGGCCAATACTCAGGAATACTCGACAACTTAAAAAATACTCAAATTTCTTTAAAAAACATAAATTTTAAGCAACACAAGCTACAAAATGTATCAAATGAGCCCATAAAATGTTGAAGTGTTTTCTATTAGATTTGAATACAAATACATTACAAAATTGCATCATCATGCGAATACAACTGGCTGATAAGTAATATGAATTTATGATGATTGACATTGAAAAATATCATCATAAATTTCACATCTATGCAAGTAACAATATACAATAAATTACATTTTCCTCTTCCCCAATCTAGAGAAATATTGGGAAGAGGGTCTAGTGCCTCTACTAGTCCCCACACTCGGCTGCGTTTCCACGCTCCTCCTAGAAGGTTGTGAATCTGGCTCGATCCTGGAACTAGATGGTGGTGCTGGTGGCTCCTCTGCTGCATGTTGGAGATCACCTCCAAAGATTTCATCCAATCCAATATCTCCTCGGAAACTTGCTAGTGCTTCTCCCTCCATAGCCTCCCTCTTAAAAGAAGCAATCTCATCCGTTGTGAACGCAGGGTTTTCCTCTTCTTGCCCAATCCACTCACTGTATGGATCTATCTCATCCAAATCAATGAGCTCCTTTGATGTGGCCTCAACTTTTCTTGTGCGAAGCCGGAGATTGTATTGCACAAAAACCAAGTCGTTGAGCCTTTTTTGAGTCAATTTGTTGCGCTTCTTCGTGTGATTATCATTGAACAAAAAAACTCTTAAAATAGCAAAAAAACCTACGCATCTGTTGATATGTGAAGTCAACATTTGAATAAGCAGGTTGCGACCAAGCTGGCAGGTGGGACGATTAGTCCGAGCACGGGAGAATACTCGTCGAGTTTTGAAGGCTATCCAAGTATTTTTAATTACTAATGTCTACAAAGTGCGATCAAAGCTCATGATTCTTTCAGAAGATTGCAAGAAGTTGCTTGGTCCAAAAAGGTGCAAAAATGGATTTTATGAAAATAAGAAAATATTGCCATCAATGCGTAGAGCTCGAGAAAATATGCACTTCTAGAGAAAACAACACCTGAAACGGAGCCACAGAATGAAAGTTATGGCACATGCAAGTTTTTGTTGCTACATCTTCCGGACCCTTTCCAAAAATGGCAAATTTTATTCTATGCTTGTGTTTTCTTCACCAAAAATCCAAAAAGGAAAGAAATGCCAAAAAAGGAAAGAAATGTTGTCTTTGGCGAGTTTTCCAACTATGCTCGGTGAGTTTTCCAACTATAACTCGGCGAGTATTCCAACTATGCTCAGCGAGTTTTTTTTTGCCTATTTTGGCGAGTCTTTCAGCGGTTTACTCGTTTTGCTTGTTTTTTGGCGAGTTTTCCTACTATGGTTTGGACAAATTTTCACTTGTGTAGATATTTTTTTATCAAGTCCACATTTCGAGATTTTTGTTGTTTTTTTAAGAAAAAAACTTGTCAACATTTCAAATAAGCAAGCAATTTTCATGTGCAATTAAGACAATATTTGTATTTAAACTTTGTGGATCGTACAATATCAATTTGTGTAGCAATACATTTCTATGTCTGAAATCTTGTGTTTATTAAAAAAATCAAAGAAGTTTATATCTGGTTACAAAAGGTTCTTGAAAATCAAAAGCCATAAAAGACAACATGTTGAATTAACAATATACATACGAATTACGTGATGACAAGCATCAATATATTTTTTACTTCAAAAAAGATTTGGAAGTATTGATTTTTCAAAGCGAAGAATGAAGATTGAAGAAACTTGTTATTTCAGAAAATGAAAAAAACTTGTTACAAGCATTAAATGTTCTGTGAACATTTGCATTTTGTCCATATCTAAACATTGTCTTTAATTCCATATTAAATTTCTAAACATCGTCTTTATTTCTGTCTGTTGTGCGATTGGAAGTTTAGGAGTTTCAATATATTCGACATAAAAAAACGAATCAATAGTTATACGATGTGCGTTAAAATGATTTTGACAAATTGAATTCTCTATATTAATAATTGTTTAACCAAAAAAACTATAATATAAAATGTAAATGACAGTTCGACATTATATGTATTAAAGTAAAACATCACAGAAATATATACATTCTTTATAATTCAATGAATTCTAATTAAAATTACTAAAAACAAAAAATTGTGAAGAAGTTATTGTCACGTAACATAGAAAAGGTCAAACAAAAATAATATATTGGATGAACACTAATATAACTGTTTATCAGATCTGGTCTGATGGCAGTATTGTTACTGCTTCTGTTTATAATTATGCTGTTCTAGTAGGAAATCTCAATAGGTGTGAAAGGATGGATAGTGTCCTGCTTTGGGTTATCTGGTTAATCCTGATCACTTGGTTTTTGGTGGTTGCCGTGTGCCAGAAAGCGACAAAACATAGCTTGTAATTTTGACTGTTGCCTCTCCGTAGTTGAATATTTAATATAATTGTTGCCTCTTCATAGTTGCATATATAAAATCTTCGCCTTTTGTTTAAAAAGCAAATACTTATACAAAGGAATGAAGCTGGGCTCAAGTATTAACTATTTATAGAGGTCGCACTATTCTTGGAGATGGATGACGTAACCCTAATGTATGTCGATGACCATAGGCTAGAGTGAATCCTCTGATAGGTCAAAATTTTTATTCTGTTTAAGTGCGACTTTATGACATGTAAGAAATTGCTTTCTTTTTGGGTGCATTTGGCTTACTCAAATCAACTACATTCTCCGTGTATCAGATTTTATTAGATTATTTTCCTCTTAGAATATATCCTTCAGGGTTGCTTGATCCTTTGTTCCCGAGGACTGGATGTGAGGCATGTTACCGAATACTGATGTGCGCCTGACAAGGCCCAGTTGTACATAGTGTTTCTAATGTTACAATTACATTAATTTGCGTGCAAAAACAACAGGAAAACATTAATTAGATCATTTTTTAATGCCAACTCTTGTTGATTCAATTCTACATAATATGACAATAGAACGTCAACTATTTTTTTTTAACAGCTACACATTGTCTCAAGTACTGAAATTTGCATAAAACATAAAGGTAACATGTTTTATGGGAATAGAGAGTATGCAAGTAAAACAGAAAAAAACCTATTTAAAAGAAATGACCAACAAAAATATAAGTAAAACGCACAAGGAAAATATGCAAAGTTTGTACCATTTTTTTCTTCCAAAAGAAGTTTTTCATTGCACAGAAATCAACAACAAAATTTACAATTCTGCATATTCATATAGGTTGGAAAAGTTTTATTTTGTACAATCTACCCCATTGAAAATTACAAGAAAGGACAAAGATGCTGCACTAAACATTCAAAAGTTCCATATTTTTTATGACCCCCATACAGATTTCATTAAATATAGCAGCATAAGGAAACATATAAACAAGTTAACTATTTTTTTTTCTGGAAATTTTTGCTTTTTGCATGTGGTTTTTTTGCGCAGCTCTTATGTTTAGCTACAGTTTCCTCCTCCTTCACAGGAACATCCATTTTTTCAGCTTGTAAGGAGGCTCATATTTCTTCGCATCTTCTTTGTATTTGTAAACCAAATCATACTCTCTAGAATGTAGCCCTGCAGTCCGAAATTTAGAGAGGTACATAACAGTCAATGATGGCAAATGGAGGCGAGCTCTAACCATCTATGCAATGGCGGGTTTGGGAGGCCTAGGATGCCTGCAATGCAAAATGTTAACGACAAACTGGGTTCTACGAAGCTCTTTCTCCGTCACAGATGGGGTGTTGTAACCGTCAAACAAACAGAAGGAGCAGCAAAATCATTTCTAGTCTTCACGTGTTTAAAGTTAGGCTGTAAAGAAGCTATACATCAATAGGAAAACCACAAGTTATAGTCACTCAAAACAATTGAAAAGATGAAAAAAACATGAAAGTGAAGGAAAGCTACAAGTGGAAGCAACCTTTCCATTCAATGGGCAGCTTTAAAAACCTTGGCCTCGCACAGTCGACCGCTCAACTTGGAGCGTATTCAGGCGGCCTCATAAGGGAAGCATCCCCTCAACACACAAGAATTCCTAGTGAGGTCGAAGGCACATGCCCCCACATGTTGAAGAAGAAAGGGTCATATAGGAGTAAGCATTAACAACAAAAACAATATTTCTAAAAATGAAATATGTTCTATTCTATTTTTACAAACAAAATTGTATGTTTTCAAACAAGAAGCTTTTCCTTCAAACAAAAACTTCAATAAAATAAGTTAATTAAACGAAAACAATTGCATCCATAAAACAATGAAATGGAAACCTTCCGGGAAAAAAATATTTCTCTTTCAAATAAACTTACTAATTTCATTTTCAGCCTCTTAACAACTCCAAGAATAGCACTTTGCCACATAACACTCTTCCACACATATTCACAAGGTAGATTCCATCAACACAACATTCTCATAGCTTAAACCATAACAGGAAAAAAATCTGTTAAAATTTTGTTCGAATCAGGCAGAATTAACCAATCAATGCAAAAAAAAATGTATATATATATATATTATACAAAAAGAAGGAATATATATATTACAAAAAGAAGGTATCTACAACATTCAATTTTAAAAAAAAATCAAATCTTTTCCTGTATAAATTTAAGATAAAAACAATTAGTTTAAAAAACGTAAATATTTTCTTACATCTGTGCAGTTTCCAATCTTTCTTCTATAATTTTTAACTTGGCACTTAAAACACAAAAACACTGTTTCTATTCCCATAGCTAAACCATACAGTCAACTAATTTCATACACGTAATACACGAAAAAGATTGGTTCTGCTTTCCTAAGTGCTAAAGTTAACTGTGAAGAGCTAATATACATAAGAAGAAGGCCAAACAGAATAGGAGGAAAAAGAACATTTGATACACAACCAAAATCTTGATAAATTACTTTCATTTCTAATACCAATCAAGCAAAATTATCAGAACCTATACCCCCGTGGCAATCATTTCAAATTTAAATAAACGTGGCAAACTTGACAGGCCATCTTAAAAATCTCTCTACCATTAAAAGATCATATGAGAACTGCTTCCATTGACATATCATATTAACAATTCAGGTTTTATCCATTCAAGAACCTAAATTAAGACTCATTTACAAGATAACTCACAAATTCAAGAGCCCAGAAAAGAACTACAATGAAAGTTGCATCTCCGTATGTATTATCTAGACTCCATGCCAACCTATTATGTTCAATCCATTCAATAAATAAGAATTGAACGACTATTATACTAGCTAGACTTTAACAACTCTTCTAATTAACCCTTTACCCAAAGACATACACCCACTCCAAAACCAAGAAACAAAAAAACCAAAAAAACTCACACTCATGTAACATTCAAAAGCATACAACTGGTAATACCCAGTCACACAAAATAATGTAACTTTTGTTAAATAAGCATTATACACCGTTAATGCAAATTATTGTGACCCTCATCCTCAAGTCAAATGTTTACAGCATAATACAACTGTTTTAGTGAGATAGGAAAAAAATCTGTTAAAATTTTGTTCAAATTAGGCAGATTTAACCAATCAATGCAAAAATATATATATATATATATATATATAATATATATATATATATATATATATATATATATATAATACAAAAAGAAGGTATCGACAACATTAAATTTTCTAAAAATAAATTCAAATCATTTACTGTATAAATTTAAGATCTAAAAAAATTTGTTTAAAAATGTAAATATTTTCTTACATCTGTGCAATTTCCAATCTTTCTTCTATAATTTTTAACTTAAACACAAAAACACTGTTTTTACAATTTAAACCTTTTTCCCTGTTAAAACCCTTCTCGATTATATGCAAGAAACAAAATGCACACTGTATATGCATCAACAGGCAGAATGAACAGTGGGGCACTAACCTTTCAAAAAGATTGCAACTACAGGATTTCACTCGGGAAGAGGAAACACTTCGCTTGACCACACCACAAGCAGCAACTGATCAAAATGCACAGGATGGATGGCAGAAAACAAGACGCCAGTAAACAACACAATTGCGGATTTTAAAAACATGGTCTTCAACACACGCATAACCCTTTTTCCCAAATTAGATGCAACAAAGGACGTCCTGCGCACATTGTCCACGCATCTCTGAAACAACCCTGCAAGATGCAATCACAACACCCACAAACGAATGCCATCTGTTCCTGCCCAAGCTTGCAGGGCACGTCTCCGCCGCGACTAGATTGCACACACTCATGCTGTACAGAATGCCTGTACAGAGCTCCTGCTTCTCTCCTGTAAATAAGAAACCAAGATTTTTTTAACTGAAATAAATAACTACATTTCAAAACTTGCAAAACTCAAAAAATAAATCATTTTGCAAAAAAGAAACCAAGAATTTTTAGATAGAAAACACACACCCGAACGCAGAACACTGAAATGGGCCGTATCTTCATTACCCATCAACAGCTGCCATCTATTTTTGGCCAAGCTTGTAGGGCATGTCTCCAAATAAAACCATGCTGCGATTTTGCAGGAGTTGTTGCCACAAATCTTTGTCCGTCCATAGTCGCAGACGGAGCGACTCCATGATCAAGTGCCACAACGCCAGCAGGGGACCCCGTGACCTTTGTAATTGTACTTTGCATCTGCAATTTGTGATCAAATCTTTTGATGTAATGGCCATTTTCCAATATTCTAACAGGAAATTATTTATAAATTAAAAACACAAAAAATCCAGACTTTTATAAAAATTGTAAGTGTAATGAACAACACTAGACTTTTCTAAAAACATCCATCTCTTCACACATATGGGAAAGCCTTACAGGCCTTCATAAAAAATGTCGAACTTCCCCAGGAAGTATACGGAATATGCCTGCGCTTAGGGTTTGCGTATGGGCATTGGAGATTTCAAAAGATATTTAACTGTGTTTCCTTATTACTCCTCTAATCCGCCACAAAGCCTGACACACTCTTGACACGTGGACGGCTCTGAAGAGTCTGTACGTCAATGCTGCCTGTCCGTCGTCTCCTACTGTCTGATGACCTGCACCATGTCAGTCATGGGAAGACTCAATCTCATTTGAGACGCCTTTCGGCATAATGATCTTGCATTGTTTGGTGAGTAATATCTCCTCCTTGCTTCACCCAACTGAAAGATTATGGATTATCATTAGGATGATCATGTGTAAGAAAACCAATATTTTCTATCAATTCTTTGGAAAACAAAATTGCTTGTGAGCAAGACAAAAAAATCGTCAACGGTTGTCTTCTTAATTATAATCTTGATATGAAAGAGTTTGGTAAGTTCATTTTTACCATGAGCCTCATTGCTACTTAAGCATACCTCTTTCTGGATGGAAGTGCAAATAATTCTCTCATCCACATCAGAGTTAACCCAACCTCCATTCCTTCCAAGGAAGTCAATGCCTTCTTCTTGTTCTTGCTCTTATATGGATGCAATTTCCAAGAAATCTCATTTGTATGACAATCAACATCACAACGTCCACAATGTTTAGAATTTTTCTTGGAAATAGTAGTAGCATTATGTTTACCTTTACTTTTTGGCTTGAAAGCACTTTGCCTGTTTTGATATATTTGTAGAGGATGACGGACCCTTCTTTTTGTTCATCTCTAGGTAATGGGCTTGAGAACATGCCTCATTTATGTCCCTAGGCTTGGCCGACAGCACAGGCCTCCTTAGATGACTATCAAGATCTCCATTATATTTCATAAAGATGTCATAATATTGAGCATCTTTGCTTATTTGGACAGCCCTCTTTCAGAATTTGCTTGTATATTTCTGTACCCTTTGGCCTTGTCTTTCCCTGAGATATTGCCAGTTAATAGACCTTTCCTCTTCATACCAGATAGGATAAAACTATTTCTTAATCAGCTTTTAAATTCATCACATTTAACAGTTGGTGGTAGTTTCTTTAAAGCCAAGGAATAAACAGAACTCTCAAACCAAACAAGTGCATGACTTGCCAATTTCAATCTTGTAAAAGACATTTGGCATTCTTCACTAATACTATGTAAACCGAAATATATTATATATCTTGTCTTGGTGTGATTAGGGGTTGCCTAGATACGGGATATGCCCTCTATAATTTAAAGGGGAAGGCTTCATATATATATATATATATATATATATATCTGATCGCTGCATCTCAGATCTATCTAATAGTCTGGATGCGAGTCAAGTTCTATATATGGTCAAATGATCCAGATCCCATATATATAGATAGGGGTGCCCCACCCCATAGAAAGTATAGATAGCGGCAATAATAGGCGTGTTTGGATGGTACAGTCCAAGTCATTCATCATGCAAATATATGGATAGGGCGGGGTGAAAAGTGGTGGGGGTGAATAGTGGCACCCTCTATATAGAGAATTGCCATATACCATATATAGATAGCTCTTTGACGTGTTGCCTCTGTATCTATTTATCTCGATGTGAACATTGATAAATAGAGTACTCATATCACGTAATGGACTGTGAATGGGCTATACAACTAAGGATGTGACCCATTCACTTCACAATGGAATTGAGCTGATCGTCGCTATGGATCTCTCAATTGCTCCCTCTAGACTCAACCGCTATGGATCTCCCAACCACTCCCTCTAGACTCGTATAACTGCAAGTCATGGAATCTCATCTCTCGATATGGGTATGAATGTTTAACTGAGCCCAAACCATATAGATCAGATATCTAGGGGGTGACCCAGTCTATTGACCTGACCGATGCCCAGAGGACCAATAGTTAAGTTTTTCAGCATTTACTTCGATTTCATATGGCAGAAGTTCAATCTTGACTTCTGCCTTGAATGGAGATTGAGTTAGAGGTGCTAGGTTGATATAGGGCTGCTCTTTTCTCAGTTCCTCATTTGCATTATGAATCTTACTGGAAACTCCTATCTTTCCCACGAGGTCCTCCATAATTTATTCCAACTGATAAATTTTTCCAACAGAAAGAGAAATGCTTTCTGATCTTCTTCCATTTAATGAATGTTGCTTCATCATCTTGAGTCACCATTTATTCTTCAATATTCTTGCTTCATACTTTTTTATTCCACTTCCTAGTGAATGTATTTGGCTGAAGGGAACACATCCTTTTTCTTGTCTTGCACTGTTTCATAACATGCATCAATTTGCAAAACTGGTCACACCACAAAAACTTACAATTTAAGCCGCGGAATGCAACTGCTCTGATGCCAATCTGATTTCTATAGATATTCTATAACTAACTTATTCGATTGTATTGTTGTTTCTTATGTTTTGCTTAAAAACAGTAGTAATGTGCTTAGAAATGAGCTGTTTAAGTGCTGGGAATAATATTGTCTATTGTATGTATAAACTGGAAAAACTGAACATGAGCCGAAAATACCACAAAAATCGAGTACAACACAAGCGATTGACTTGGAGAAACCCAATGTGAAAACTATAGAAGAATAAGGCCTTGTGTTCTCTTGGCTCTATCCCCTGTGCAAATGTACAAGTTTACTGCCTTTTGAGGCCTTCAACACCAATCAACAACAATAGTATCCTAAAACTTGAAAATGCTCTACAACTTGCTTCAAATGCACTCTCTTACTGCACTCAACTGCCTATGAAACCCAACCAAGAAAAATTGATTGAGAAAGATTGATTTTATAACCCCTGAGGGTGTATGTATACAATCACAACAAGCTAGCCTAGAATCTAGAATCCCAAAAGTCAACGAACTGGAAGAGACACCGTCTGCAGCCATTACTATGCGTGCTTGTATCACTTGGGAAAAATCATCAGTGTAAAACTGCCATGTCACAGGTGTAATTGCTGCCCCTGTACATCAGTCAGTTTCGTCACTGAGAAAATTGTTCTCCATTTCTGCATTGTTTCTCAGGAACATGCTTTAGTGTTATTTGTTTCCAAGGTGTCTGAATCATCTTAGAAACATTTGCAATCTTCGTACAACTGGTATACTTCATTTTTGACTTGAAGCCATCATATTAGGTGTTTTGTGAGAGTGTGGTTTGACTAGAGAGAGAATAGTGGCTAAGTTAGCCAAATTTACTTCCTTTCATGATCCAATTCCAGCGTGACAATGTCCAGCTCCGCTTGTTGCTACTAGGATACCCGAGTCTTCTCACTTTCATATTGGGCATCATGTATCTGCTTCTACCAGGTTTCCTGCAGCTTATAGGCCACAGGGATACCCACCCATCACTAGTTTTCTCTCTACTGTTGGAGATTCATTTGGGTGTTAGGATAAGACATAAGGGGAGCATCCTGTTTTATCCTAGGGTATTCCAACATAGTGCCCTTAGCTCCAAAAATCCTCCTACAGACATTGTCAAATCCTGTCTTTGGTTTAGAGTTTCTAGCTTTGGTCTTTATCATCAACTTGTTTCCCTTGAGGGGTTTCCCCTCTCAAGGGAAAATTTATTTAGATATTTGTATTTCTGTGGGATTCAACGGTGAGTAGTTCAAGTCATCCACAGCGATCAATATTCATGAATAATAATTTCTTCTATGACCATTCTCCCACTTGCATTGGTAATAATGGCAAGGGATGGGGACCCACAAAACACATATTTACCAATGCATGATATCTATCAAAAATATCTAAATTTACATTATAAATTATCTATGTTAATAGTTTATTCTCTTGGATAAAGAACCATTTCTTGGATTCCTCAACTTCAATAGAGTTTTCTTAATATACTTTAATCTTCACGATTGTTTGTTAGGGAAGGTGGAATGATTGGTCTGGCCATGGCATGCTCAAATACTTTTGGTCTTGTTACGGGTGCTTTTCTTCTGGGATTTGGTTTGATTGAAATTCCTAGGAGCATTTGGAGGAGTGCAAATTGGACCTACCGACAGAAAGTTTTGTCCCATCGAGTTGCCAAGATGGCTGTTAAACTTGATGATGCTCATCAAGAGCTTTCAAATGCAATTGTAGTAAGTATGCCTCCTCTTGTCTAGATTGTCTTTTTGAACTTAGTACATATTGATAGCACTTCCTCCGGTTGTGTTTATTTTTGTGGTTTCTTTCTGCTTTCAGGTTGCTCAGGCTACTTCAAATCAAATGTCCAAGCGGGATCCATTACGACCTTGTATGGATGTTATTGACAATATGCTAGTGCAGATGGTAGTTATTGTCTATCATACTCTATCCACACATGACAAAAACAAACTTTTGTATGAAATATAAGTAACACTTTATTAAGTAGAAATGTTGAGTCCTCATGCTAATTTATTATATTGTTTGTAAAGAACCTAACTTTCTTTGTCTGATGTAGAGTAGAGAAAATCCTAACTTCAAACCATCGGGAGGAAGGTTGGGGAAAATGACATGGATTATGATGCTGATGAAAAATCTATGGCTACCCTTAGGCGTCAATTAAGAAGAGCTAAGGAGGAGTATTATCGCTATAAAAGGTATGCTTCTGGGCAAGAAGACTGTTAGTAAATGTCAAGATATCACTTGTTAAGTTCAATAGGAAGGTCTTGTTCACAAGAGCCCATCTTAGATTTCAGCATATGATTTGACAGAGATGTTATCTGTGTTCTCTAACCTTCAGTCAAGAGCTAGTTACTATAAGTTTGCTATCAAGTGTAAATATTACCTTGAAATTTGTTGTCTTCTGCAGAAACATTCTGACTTATGAAGCTTTAGCATCATAGCAAAAAGTTAGACAATATAAAACCTCTGTTTACATTGTGATGCTTTGTATTTACAACTTTTCTAAAGGAAACTTTTGTTTGTAAAGGTTTTATGGGACTTCTAGATTTACCTTTGCTCCAACATTGTTAGTTCAAATTTGTAAGCCTGCTTTCATACTTCTTTGTACGAAAGATTATTTTCACCCTGTTCGCAAATATTAATTGGTTTTTTATTATCTATGCAGTGAATATATGAGCAATGTGTGTGAGGCCCTTGAGCTGGAGGATACAATTAAAAACTATGAACGTGGGGGATCCACAGAATGGTAAGTTCTTTCTTGGAACAGTTTATTTTTGCTTATTCTCTTCCAAAGTACGTAGTTGCATTTAGTTTAGATATAATTAGTAAGAAATAACTTTGGTAGGGGTTTGTAAGGCCTGGCAATCATCATATTTCACACTTAACAGAGGAATTTAGGAGTTTGTTTTGATGGTAGATTTTAGTTTTCTAAATGAATCAGAATGTAATCTATGTGATTCATTGGAAAATGAAATAGAACAGCACGTTGACTTGCACATAGCCTGGGAGGTTTCATCGAGGAAGCTTTTCAAAAATAGGAGTGGGAAAAAGGAATTTGAAAGAAGTGATGTAGATAGAGATTGAAGAGATAAGGAGGGACATTGAGACGTATGCAAAAAGGGGAAGATGTTGGGTGGATGTTCCAATAGGTTTGTTATATAAAGCTAAATTTTTGATGGCAAAACGAAATATTCTATATCACAGCTAAAGGTGCGGAAGAGTTGGTAGTACAGCTGTGTGATGGATTATCAAAAGCATGCCACTGAACTACATAACAATTAGTAATCAACTGTAGAAAATAACTGTCATGACAGTCCATTTAAACTTTATATCACCTTAGTTCAAGTAATTGCAAGGTGGTTGTATAGCTGATTTATTTATGCATATGCTATAAGATGTGTGGTTTGAATTGTATGAATAGATATCATTGTAATTGTGAAGAACGATTATTGAATTCATTTGCATTTAAGATTTTATCTTAGATGTGGACTTTTTGTGTATAAAACAATTTATGCCTTATCTGTTTATTAGAGGATGCCAACTTTCTTATCTTCCTATCGTGCTACAGTTATTGATTAAATGTTGGCGGGTGTGAGTTGGTTGATATTATATTCATTATAGTATCTTTAACGAGATTGCCATGACTTCAAACTGCCAATGGCAAATTTAAGCTTCACCTTGAAACTTAATGGCCTACTAGCAGAGTGGCACATTCGATGATTCAATGTTCCGTTGCAAATGAAGATACGGATAGGATTGCTGACTAATCTCGCCACTTCAGATTTTATTGGAATCTGAAGGGAGTTGTGTTACCCATGTCAAAAGAATGTTGTCAGATAACACCTATGGTTAACATTCATGCGCATGTTGTGAAACTGTGGTGGAAATGAATTTTTATGATTAACTGTTTCTGAGCCTGCAAGAAGAAAAGTGCATGAAAATAATATCTTGTATCATGTTTTGAAGATACAGTTATAGAAGAACTGTCATGATGGATGTAAGATGAAATTGAGAGCTCTCGGAAAATATACAGAGTTCTGATTCTACTTGCATCTTGTTTCTTGCAGTTTGTTTTTGGCATTCACCATTTTTCATACTAAAGAAATGAAATGGAATTAGAATAATAATTTCCACAAGCGACAAAAATTGGCGATACAAAGAAAGAAATTATATCTACGTCTATGTGTGACCAGAGTAGTTCGAGACTTGAAATGACATCCAGTTACAAAAGAAAAATACGAGGAGAGAAAAGACCACTAAAAGCTGAATAAGTGTATGGGACTAAAGCTGAAAACACTGAAGCAATGAGAGCACAAGAGGGTGTAAACCCAGGTGGGTCAACCTAAGTAGCCGATATGGCACCCCTAGGGCACCTGGTACTAGTACGAAATGTACCTGGTACGGGTACGGCCCGGATACGTGCCCGGAAACGGCCAGGCAGGTCCAGGTACGTCTGCAGATGTACCTGGCTGTATCTGGACCTGCCTGGCTGTATCCTGGCATTTCCAGGCCCATTTTTCTAGTTTAAATTTAATATATCATTACAGCAGAAATTACAGTTTTCACAGCACCACTATTCTACAGAAGGTACAGTTTAAATTTAATATATCATTACAGCAGAAATTACAGTTTTCACAGCACCATTATTCTACAGAAGGTACTAAATACAAGCCATCATAAACATGGATAAAAATAGTATGTATGAGATAAATCATAAATGTAATAAACACCTCAACTAGATATGGTAGGGACAAATGAAATTATGAATGTATGAGTAGTTTGTTGTGGTTATTTAGCTTGTTTTGTTTTTCATATGCATAATATGTGGTTAATTCCTATTTAGTAGGCTGGAATTTATATATATATATATTGTACGGCCGTATCCAATGCCGTATCCGGGGCCAATTTTTTTTTTTGATGTATCCGCGTATCGGATACTCCGTATCCGTACCTATATCCAAAATGTATCGGCTACTTAGGGGTCAACCATAGCAATATAATAGAAGTACAATTCTAAATAGTCAAGTGAGGATAATACCCCTCAAATTATTTTAAATTAAGCGGAAACAAAGTTGCTGAAAACCAAAACCGAAAACTGAGGCAGGAAGTTAGGGCAGTAATATGTCTGTATCAATCCCTGAAGTGGAAGGAGAACCGCCAAAATCATCATCCACCACCAGCACCACAGGACCAACGACAACAATGATAGCAAGAGTCAGAGGTCCGTAAAGCACTACCCATAAAAAAGAGTTAAAAGGAAAAGCAAAAAATGATAATAAAAAGTGCAGTTGCCTTGAAAGTATCATAAAGGATCTTTGGTTTAAATACAAGCCAAAAACAACAAATAAATGTGGACTTTAAATACATGGCACAAAACGAAATTACTTATAAGAAGTCAAGCTACTGGTTGAGACATGAGATTTATAAGAGGAGAAAACCCTTATTAGGGAAGAGAAAATCATCGTGGGTATTGGGAATAGTGATGAATCTTACAAAGATTTCCACCCACAAAAGAAAAAAGTATGGAGCTGTTCAGCAGCATAATTTACTCATTTCAAGTTAATAGATGAACTCATTTTGAGATGTGAAATCAGGATGCTATTTTAATCTATTGCTGTTTGTTTCTTATGTTTGCTTTGATCACTGTTGTTATATACTACTGTAAATCAGCTGTTGCTTCACTTCTCTGCATAGCTGTTGTTAAAGAACACAGTAAGCTAAATGTATATTATCATAGGTGAACTTGACATAGGAAGTGTATGTTATTGTTTGTGGACAGCAGCTTTGAATGTCAAGGTGATGCAGATGCATCATAGCATGATCATGAGGGTTTTGATCATTAGGGAGTCTTAAGAGTCAATTCAAGCTACGAAGAAGCCATTTCTAGGTCCATATGTATAAACTTGCTCATTTAGGTATGTTTCTAGGTTTTCCCTCCAAAAAGGGAAATTCAAATTTT
The DNA here is from genome assembly GCA_018340775.1 of Taxus wallichiana var. yunnanensis. Classification (NCBI taxonomy): domain Eukaryota; kingdom Viridiplantae; phylum Streptophyta; class Pinopsida; order Cupressales; family Taxaceae; genus Taxus; species Taxus wallichiana. The sequence continues at coordinate 545,653,749 of CM031244.1, read as the reverse complement.
TGAACTTGTCTAGAGTAGTTTAAGGGATTTTCAAGCTTGGAACAGTCTTATGTCACGTGTAAAGGAGTCTTGAGGGTCTAAATAGTTATTATAATTGCCGTCTTAGTCCTCAACCGCCTACTAGCCCATGTTAAGTATATGCAATGTTGGAAAGAGAACAAATTTGGCATGTAAGTTTGCAAGTTTGTTGAGAAAATCTTGGGATTTTGACAAGAAAGGACATCAGTTAGAGATGGATAGAGCTTGAATCATCCATGAAGGTGCTCAAGAAATGAGATGAGAACAGAGGAAAAGGAGAAAATCAGGAGAGATGGAGAGGAATAGGTGAGAGAAGGAGAAGTATGCAAGAGGTCTACAAAGCAAGAATGTATGTTGTAAGCAAGTACGGGTAATAAAGCTGTTTTGAAACAATTTCAGGGTATTCTCCATGTTTGAATGACTATTTCATTTGTGTTATTATTGGTTTCTTGATCTTGCATTGGTGAATGTGTGGAATCAGGCCTAAAGAGAGAGAAAACCTGCAAATTCTATGTTTCAAGCATACATCCATGAAATATGAAAGATTGAGGGTGTATGGTCAGTCTTACTAGATGCATTTACGAGTCCTTGAATGATTCTCATTCTTGTTTGGTTCATGAACGTGATGATTTCCATGAATACACAGTTGAAACAGGGGTTTTAGTGCACAGTTCTGAGCAAACCTTATAGTCCGGACAAACCTATACATAATAAACCATAGGTGCCTGAAGACAAAAGCTGGATAAGATGAAAACAGAGTTTTTGGCTTTTGAATCAGATTTTGAAACCTCATTGTGCTCAAGATATCTAATTTCACCCCTCTCGGCCTGATCCTGACCCTGCCTAGGGTTTTTGCACAAAAACTTGAATAACTTTTGAATCCACCAGTGAAAAGTCATGAAATTTTGTATGGAGGTGTGTTTTGATGCCCCTCTAACATGTTTTTTGGGTTTTTAGGTAGTTTGGGATTCTTACAAGGCATTTAAGGCTGACTGTGTATGCCAGGGCAAGGAGGCCTAATTGAGACCTAGTTTTAAGCAATTTTTGTGTTCTTTTAATCTTGCAAGGCAATTTGAGTTATGAAACTGTTGGACTAGTATTGGAAAGTGGACTTGAACATCTATAGACCATTGGTTAGGTTTCTTAAAAGTTTGATCTAGTCTAAGTCCTCCAAACTGCCATTTAGGCCTAGTAGCCTTAGTAAGCACTTGATATCCAATTTGGCCTGATGATATGATAGTTCCTAAAGGCTGTATTGAATTGTTGTTGATGAGGTCATGAAACTGCCATAAGAGCTTGGGGAATGAGTCATTTGGTGTTTTTCCTTTGAAATGTTAACAAAAAGCTAGAGAGCCTAGTAGGCCTAATTAGACAAAATCCCAAGTTTGGTATACAAAGAACCTTAAACCCTTTGGCAGTGGATTGTTTCTCATTGAGTGGGACCTCTATAACCCTGAGAAGCCTTAAGAAAGGTCATTGTAATACTAAATCTTAAAGAATCCTGCAGATCCAAAGAAGACTCTAACTTGTCTTGCATTGTTTTGAGGAAATCAGTCAACACAGAGTTGTAACCTCTTTCTAGTGAATTGTTTGATATTGAAATGGGCCTTCAAGGGTGATAGGATTCAGAATGTCCATGAGAGTGTGCATTTGTCTAAGCATATCCTTACAAACCAGTTTCTTGTCTAGTTTGAATGATTGAATTGTTGAAATTGTCAAAGAAACTACATTGCATTGAGTTGTTGCACATCAAATTTGATGTTATTGCATTGAGTCCTGCATCACAAGGAAGTGACAATCAACTGCAAAGTAAGTAAAGAAGAATCAAGCAGAAAGCGAAGAGAAATTAAGATTTGCCTGGTTGTGGAAGAAAATCCATCCACCTGATATTGATATGAGTTAAATCCCTGTTTCAGAAATAGAGATAGTGTATCTACACAAATAGGACAGATTGAGGTGTCACAAGCAGAACTGAAAGCACCATTTGCCAAGAAGGATTCAAATTGATAGTATATACCTGCTGAAAGAACAAGCAAAGAACGTTTGGACCAGTACATTATCCACAAAAGCCTAAAAAAGAGTTTGGTTCAAGACCTTTAAAAGGGTAAAGATTGAAGTCAAAGCCATCATTGATTTCTAAACCAGCAAGTTTTGTTGGTGAACCTGATCAGGATCTAACTAGACACTGTCTGAACTCAGAGTCTTACTGGAAGGGCAATGTGATTAATGAAGATAAAACCTGATTATAGTACTTTCTAGGAGCATTGCAAGATAATGCCATTAAGTGGTATGATCAACTGAAGACACATGGCGAAAAAAGTGGCAAATTGATGCTCAATCATTGAATGAATCCAAATGTATCAAACTCTGTTACCAGGAAATGCCTAGGCTCCTCCCGTTTCGCCCTCGAAACGTTTCCGAAACGGAAACTCCTTCGAAACGTCCTAGAGATAAGTATACATGATAATAATGTATTATTTCAATGAATACAAAATATTTTGAGTGTTTTATCAGTTATACTTATCTCTTATGGTCTATGGAGTACAATTTTAAAATGAGTACTATGCATATATATATATATATATATATATATTGTACAGACGTTTCCCGTAACGTTTCGTACCCAAGGTTTTTTGAAAATTGGCATTTCTGCGTTTCGTACCGCACTGCACCCGCTTCCATTTCCACTCTACTTAAAGATGAGTCAATTAAAGATTAAAACATGATTTGAAACAACAGTATTTTGTAAATGGATTGCAAAAAGTGTTTTAAGGAAAATTTTCAATTTGTGCCAACTTCTGAATACCATGATGTGTATGACTATGAAAGATTGCTGCATCTGGAACAGCAGCAATTTTTACAAAAACAAAATATTGATGACAAAGAGAATGAATCCAAATTGGAGGAAATAATAAAATTAATAAATAAGAAAGATGAGAAAAGGTGTAGATAGGAAGCTGGCATTTAGGGGCTTAAAATGCTGAACAGAAGGGTAAAAGGAGTAAGAATGCCCTATTGAATATTGTGTAATCTGCAGCATACAGACATATGATGTAAGTGAATGTTCATTTCATCTAAAAAAACAATAAAGCAGAAACCAAGGCATGATGACACATTTAACACCATCAGGTGGAGGGTACAAAAATCAGTGGAACTCTAGGTTCCAAGTAATGGCAGCAGTGGAAGTAGAGGACCAAGAAACCCACTAATGCAGAATAAGAAAGGAAGACCCATAAATCAATGCAGAAAATGCAATCAAACTTCACGCAAAATGCCTCAACACACCTGCACAAGTATCAAAGTTATGTGCAGAATGTGGTCCAAGTGACCATTTCACTGATGGTGATGACTGCCCAAAATTGGAAGCAGCTAATGTGTTAGAAATTGAGTAATGAGTAGAAGAGAAATACCTGATTACAAAGGCAATAAAAAAAACTAGATATGTTATTGGAAAAACAGTGAATGCAAAGATGAAATTCAGGCTTGAAGGAGGTGAGCAATCGGTCAGAAGATATGGGGTAGGTCTATGAGGCTGTGCCACTACCAGGAACTAGAATGGCGTGACCACGTGATAGAAAAGAAAAGAAATAAGAAATAAAAGAGGAAACAAGTCTATTGCTGCAATTGGTATCCCTAATGAATTGAACTATGGTAACAGGACTGTTGAAACTGTTAATGTATTTTTACCACAATTAGCATAAGAACAAACAGAAACACATCTAGAGAATATCTTACCAGAAAAGTATAGAAGAAGTTGGAAAGACTAGCCTTAACCCCTGCAGATTTCAGGCTGAAACTAGCAAATAAAGAAAGGATTCCTACTTAGGGTATCCCGTTAGATCGGGAAAAGTATTGGCAATTATTTTTGTGTATGATGGTTGTGATAATAAGAATGGCAAGTGTGCTAAAACATTATGATGCCATACTTGGATGCCTACGTCTTGAACAAGTGAAAGACATACATGATCAGGAATACAAAGCTGTCTTTATAAAAATTGAAAGAGCATGATTAACCATGGATACATACAGATGATTGGTGAATATCAGTGTAGTTCAAGTATTGGATCAGACTCAGAGAATGGATATAAACCAGATTAAGAGGGTTGTTATAGCTTGATGAATGCACTGAGGAAAGAAGGTTCATAGACCGAGGTCTATTGCACTGGCAAATAGTTGATTATGAAATTTTAAAACTTGCATGTTTCGTAGAACTAGAGAAAAAGGAATGAACCTGTAGGAACTAGAGAAAACAAATGAAGAAAATTCAATATTTAATAAATACATACGTAGAAGAATATGTTGCTGCATATCAGAGTAAGGCATCAAAAGGAAGTGATTATCCACTCTACTTGGTGAATATAAGACGGGATGCTGAACTAGACATGCAGACTGCCTATGAATTTCCGTAAGAAACACGTGTCCAATATACAGGTCTAGTTACTCAAGAAATCAATCTTTGTACTGCAAAAAAAAAAGAGCATATAACTACAATGGCAACATTTCTAGACCTCAAATTGCTGAGGGAAGCCATAAACATTATTGCGTGGACATACACAGATCTGAAAGGATCCCCAAATGAATTGTGCGCATCATATTGACCTTAGGGAGCAATACCAGTAAGGAGATGATATGCAGGTCAGGCACATGATTAAATTGATCGCATGTTAGAGGCAAAACAAAGTATTTAAAGTAGTGACAAGTGGTTTGGTATCCTCGGTGATGATTGCACCAAAGAAAATATGGATAAACTAAGGGTATGCCAACAACTCCGTTTTTGTTTCCATTCACGAATATAATTTCAGAAGAGGTGGCAATTACTAATTAGTGAGTTGCACTCTTAGATGGGTTTTCAGGGTACAGCCAAATTAGTATTGTGGAAAAAAGTTAAAAGCTATTATTGTGTTGTAATTCAGAATGTACACATATAATTGAATGCCTTTTGGGCTGTTAATGCACCAGCCATGTTCCAAAGAACTATATTGATTATATTTAGAGAAATGCCAACAAAGGATTTGAAAATGTGTTGCGTGATTAGTGCGTACAGAGAAAAACAGACGATCACTTAATGTTGCAGTGTATATGCTTGGATTGGGACGCGAGGTTGTCATATATCTGAAGAAGTGTTCGCTATTAGTGTTTTATGGCAAATTGTTAGGTCCCATGGTTTGTTTGTCGAGCTTGAAAACCATAGTTACCATGTTCTTACAAAACCATACTTTTTGGTCTGACCCAACTTACCGAACAAGTTCGGTCGAACATTATTTTTTAATTAAAAAATTAAAGCATTTAAATTAAAAGAACTTCAACAAAAACAAAAATGAAACAAGAAACACTAATACCTAAGCACGTAAAGGAAAAACTCTGTAGATAATATATTTATTTATTATTATGTGTAATTGGTTTTTCTTTTCAAATATCATCATATATGTATAGTATTTATTAGTTATATATATTTTATATTTGTAAATTTTCTAAACCAAACCTTTTGAAAAATTCCAAATCTCGAACTCTTTTCCCCTTTCGAACTATCCAAACTTTTCGAACATGGTAACTACAATGAAAACATACTCGGTTAAAATCAAAGTATGGTAAGTTCCAAAGACTGGATAGATTCAATCCTTTCTATGACACATTGGTTATTATTGCATATTAATAAAGGATTTTGCAGGTTTATCACACTCATAAGATTATTTATTTAAGGAGGTAACATTTGAATGGGGAGCAAACAACAAGAACCTTTGAGAAATTAAAAATAATGTTGATGAGCACCCCTATTCTGTCACATCTGAAATGGGATAAGGAACTCCATATCCATGTTGGCACATCTAACTATGCTGTAGGATGTACAACAGGAGAAGAATAGCGTGCACAAGTTAGATCATCCATGGTACTTTGCTAGTAGATTCTTGATAAAGGGTGAAAAGAACCATAAAACAAGAAGGGAGACACTAGGAATGGTTTGGTCGGTACAAAATACAAGTGTTATAGAGTTATCTTTTGGAAAACCCATTCACATTCTTTGTGGATCATCAAACACTATCGTGCCAAATCGATACGCTAGTGACACATGGGAGGATATCGCAATGGTTACTTCTGTTAGAAGGGTTCGCATTCTCAATAGTAGTGAGGTAAGGAAAAATTGTGTAATATCAAATCAGTTAGACAAGAATTTTGAAATGGTGAACTGGCAGGAGTTAGTAACTATCTCCTAGATTCCTAGTTGTTCCATATTGTGGTATTGCCAAAGTGGTAAAATAGGAAAAATATGTCTACAAGGATTTTTGCACTAGAAGTATCTCTAGCACAACAAAGAAAAAAACATTATAAACTCAAGACCTTTCCAGCTGAACTACGGACTGTTATATCACTTAGCATAGGATCAAATTTTAATGTGTGTAACAAAGGAAGAAGTAGAACCCATTCGAAGGGAAGCTCATGAGGATAAAGAAAGAAAGCATATAAGTGCTGAAGCTACAACAAGGGTTGTGGTGGCCAATAATCCAGAGATATCGTGACAAGTGGGTCCAATTCATGTGACATATGTCAACGATCTAGAAAATCAATGAAGTCAATCTTTCAGCCATCAAACCCAACAATTCCACAAGAACTATATGGAAAATGGGAGATGACTTTTTTTGGACTATTCAAATATCTGTCAAGAAAAGGTAGATGCAAGGAATTGCTCATAGCAACACAGTATTTAACAAAATTGGTGGAAGCAAAGTCAATCCCTGATAACACAACAAAGAGCACATTAAACTTCTTGTATGAGAATATTATAACTAAATTTGGATTCCCCACGAGCATAGTGACAGGCACATTTTTAATAAATGAGACATAAGATAAATAATGGAAATATTTAAGTTGAAACGTAACAAGTTGACTGAGTATTATCCTAGAGCGAATGCGCAAGCTGAAACACCAAATAAGTCTCTGATTGTTTTTTTTCCTTAAGACAGCAGCCATATGGGCTTATAGAACAAATTTTAAAACAATAATTGGCTATACTCCATTTCAGCGTATGTATACGGGTAGGAAAATGTTGTACCAATGGAATTTGTGGCACCCAGGTTGATGGTAATAATAGAAAATTGATTAGGTGATTAGGACAGTTTACAAGATAGGTTATTCAAATTGACTAAACTTCATTAGAAGAGATTGTGGGTACAATGGTTCATAAAAATAGAATAGAGAAGCAGAAAGTACTGACATGAAAAACATACAAAGGAAATGCAACTCAAGTCAAGTCAAGAATGCTAGGTCTGATATATATCGGAATATTAAGCAAGAAAGTGCAAAAATAACAATTGCAGTAGGAAGGTCCATACCAAATTTTAGAATTCTTCCACAATGGATTAGTGCAAATGGAAGTTAAGACAATATCACAGGAGATGAGATATTGCAGTAAATTTCACAGAGATTGAACTACTTACAATACATAACATCACCACGAATGACATCTATCTTTGAACAATATTGTTCGATGATTGCCAACCAAAACCAAAAAAAAAGACCTAGGAAAGGTAATTGAGATATAAGTTTGATCACATGGCAAGATATTACTGTAGCTGATCAGTTGTCATAGCGCATCATAGATGACTATCGTCTAAGAAAAAGGTAAAAAGTAGACATGCATGAATAAGAAATAGCGATTGGTGAGCAGGGATGTCTGTCGATAATGCTTGATGATCACAGCAGAGGGGCAGAGAAGGATGCTCTCTCATGATTGCAAGCGCCTGTAGGTGCCTATATAAACCCCACCCCCCTAGAATAAACACGACGATCAAAAATAGGAATTGGAAAAATAATGAATTAATTGAACAAGAAACTAAGGAACATATCTGATGATCGGCAATGAAGAGACATATCTGGGTAGTGATTATAGATGATCATATCCTGCGACCGAGTTTGAGTGATCATGATAAGTGTTCAGCAATGGATGATCATGACTTGTGACTGACATACTTTTAGTAAGCTCGCCAAAAGAAATCAAGAAAATATTAATGAACCAAAAAGAGTTAGTGAATGAGCAAATGACACTTGGCAAAGACAAACTCAAATTAGATAAAATAGACAAGACGGACAACAAAATTTATTTGTAGGTCTACGTCGTTGAAGAAATTCAGTCAACTGCTGTCATGCCTGAGGATATTGCAAAAGGCAAGTTATTTAGCTGGTTGGAAATAGGTAATATGCCAAAGATGACGCTGGAGGATGAGGACACAGAGGAATGTAGAGCGGAACACAATCGTTGTTTGTGCTGTAAATTCAAAATGGTCCTTTGACACAGTTGACAAAGGCAGCTGGCAAAAAGCTTGACAAGTAGGATAAGAATGAGAAATGGACATGGCAGGGTTGCTATTTGTTGAGACAACACTAGTTGTAGTTGGCTCATGCCAATCACTATGCGAATAGTCATTATAGACTCTCAAAGCTTAACAGATTTGTTATCTAACTTTGATTTGATGAGAAGTTCATCATTATATAGAGGACATGATTTCAAAGTCACGCCACAGTATCTGAATAAGGTATGTACTGTGCAAATTTTTGAGGAGAAGCTAGTCCAACAATCACTGAGAAAACAATCAAGGAGACACTTCCATGAGATATCTGTAATAGCGACCTTGCAGAGATAGCAAACCAACACCGTGTGGACATTGAAGCCATCAAAAACTCAGTGTTCAAGGAGTTGGCAGAACATGCATTGGCTGAATTTTTTTTCAATGAAAGGAATTATGAGATGCCATTCTGGTACATTAGTCACATTTAAGGAATTGCAAGGGCATAAGTTAGAAGTTGGCTGAGTTTGTGGCTTGTAAGATAAACACACATCTGGTTAGCTGCAAAATTGATCCGAAGAGCTAGTTCCCTTGCTCATTATACACACCTCTGGTCATTGGCACATTTCCTCAATATGACTGGGAATATTGGCTAATAAGAAAAGGAAAATTCAATATTCCTTGTCTGCGTGCAGGTCGCATGAGAGTTAGGTAACTCACATTTAACTTTAGAAAGGGATGGACAAGTAGAGTGCGAGCTACATAATACATAATTGAGCATGCCATATTCACTCCAAGAGGAATACTTTTAAGGACAAAATTGTAGGAGAAAAACTCAATGCTACATGTCTCAAGGTAAGTAGGGGAATTAGGGTTTTAGAGAATTAAAATATCATAGGAGAAAACATCCATATGACCGAAAGTTAATACGGGAAGAAAGATTAAAATTTAAATCCCAACACTCCCCCTTGAGCTTTATTTGTAGACAACAATGGTGGATGCAAACCTAAGACAATACAAGAAATGGGAAATGTCTTTACTTAAAACTTCTCCAAAATGACTTCCTTCCTTCTTGCCCAACTATTGCAAAGTACAAAGTGGCTTTGTGAAAGGAAGTGCAACATGGAGAAAGAAAATTGTATTTCTTTAAGAAGTAACAAAGAGATGTTGGAGTTCATAGGATTTCATAGAGAATTGGGATCAAAACTTTCGAAAAATGCTTTCTTTGGAAAAGAAGACCAATTTTCTTCTGAGCAATACTCAATCGTAGGAAGATGCCATCAAAGATGTCCAACACAAAATGCGTGGTAGAAATGTGGATGCACATAGTGCCGAAATCACCAATGGAATTAAGTGCATAAAGTGTATGCAATTATTTAGGAGTTTTAATGATCACCACCGTGGGATGAAGGAGAAGAATCCATAAACTTGTAGTGTCAATCCCTACAAAAGGTGATAGCTTTGAACTATAGAAGGAGAAAAGAGGCATATGATAAAAACTTGGCTACAATCAGCAAGGTCCAAAAGTTTATATAAAACTTGGATAAGTGAAATAGAAAAAGTTTTCATAATAAATAATCTTCATATAATTTCATGTAATATTAAAAGCATAAGGCAGGAGGAGCAAGGAGGCAACTTCTGCGAGAAAGTGCCAACTCCTTTTTGAATGGAGAGGAGTCGAAAGGAAGCTTTCCAAAATAAAGAGAATTTGTAATGTCCATTTCTATGGCCTAAACCAAAAATTAGGGTTTGGCCACAAACCCTAAGAATCAGATCTGAAAATACACCAACACCGAACTAAAAATAATCCGATTTATAACAGCAGATCCAACAATATTAGAAACCCTAGCAGCGAACTGGAAATTACACTTTTAGGGTATCAAAATCAACTTAGAACATTAATTAATATCCCTCTAGGGCAGCGAACTGTACCAACACTTAGGAACAATCATTCACATGCAATATGGACTGAAAATTAACATAGAAATATCCAAATACTCAATAAAGCGAGCAAGATGAAATCTGGAGCAAATATGTATTTTATAAATTTATGTTTTAGTGCAAATACAACTGAAACTTCTAAAATTCATAACTCCATCAATACTTGGAGTTTCAACACAAACCAATGCTCAAAATGATCTTGAAGAGACCAGCTATCCAATGAAAGTGAAATCACAATTTTCCAACCATGAAATCCCCTTGAAAAGTGATCCCGAAATCTTCAAATGGGTAGATCAACCCGAAAATGAATGTGACAGCCCCCAAAAAGCGTGCCTAGCTGAAGTAGGAGTGCCTAAGCATGGATAAACACCTTGCTATTTTAGAAATCTACCAATTAAGCCCGCTTGTGATTCCCGTATGAAGCCACCAATGTAACAAATGAGGCTTTCCGTCCCCAAGTGTTGTGACTATTGAGGGTTTCGTCCCAATAGGACTCAATGAGGGTTTTCGTCCTTAAAATTTAGCCACATCGAAAGTCTTCGTCTTCTGGAGAGTAGGGCACACCGTGCATAAACCCAAGATATCAATCTTTGAAATAAACATGTATAACCTTTCTTAGGCCATTCGATCCACCTTTATATCCTCCTTTTTGGCACCAAGGATGAATTAGAAGCCCAATCCTCATGGCCGATCTCTTAATGCACTTTTTAATCTTCACTTAAGAAGACCGACCTCATAATGAAGAAATAGAAATTCTCCGGCTTTGTTTGACAAGTCTTCTCCCCCAAGTCAAACCATTCCAATGCCATGATTAGTAAATAAAATAATTAATTATAAAGGTACATCATTTACAACCATGGCAAGTTCCCCTCCTTTGCTCCTTCCTTGATGCCCACAGGAAGAGGAATGGGCATAAGGTCTTCCATAGTGACTAGCTTGGAAAAGGGGACATTACGGAATCACTAATCGCATGGCACCTTCAACATATTTAAAAATAGTCACTATGGGAGAAGGTAATAATACATAATCATGCATAAAACACATTCTATTCCAAGCAATTAGCTCCAAATATCGATCTCCTTAAAAGTTTACAAGTATGAATTGGTAAAATAAAAAGCACAAAATCAAGGAAAAACAAAGAGTCATAGCACAAAAAACATGAAAGTTGCATAAGGATCAATCAAGGGACAATAAGCATCAAAATGCTAAACAAATAAGTACTTAGGCCAAGTGATTAGTTTTAACTTGTTTCATTGAAGGCATCAATCCTAAGGTGTCCTTTTTTTTTTTCTTTGGTTTGGATCAAGAGTTTTAAAACCGGTTGAGCGGAACCTAACCGGTTCGGCTCGGTTCGAGATTCAATTTATTTAGACATGAACCGGTTAAAAACCGGACGCGTTTGATGGTTTGAAAAGTCAATCGAACCGGCCGGTTTTGTAAGGAACCGGCCGGTTTAGTACCAAACCGGTCGAACCGGTCCGGTTTCATCCTGAACCGGCCGAGTCAAGTTTTTTTCCTTTTTTGGCATTTCTTTCCTTTTTTGGATTTTTGGTGAAGAAAACACAAGAAAAAAATTTGCCATTTTTGGAAAGGGTCCAGGAAGATGTAGCAGCAAAAACTTGCATGTACCATAACTTTCATTCTGTGGCTCCGTTTCAGTTGCCATTTTTTCTAAAAGTGTATATTTTCTCGAGCTCTATGCATTGATGGCAATATTTTTCTTATTTTCATAAAATCCATTTTTGCACCTTTTTGGACCAAGCAACTTCTTGCAATCTTCTGAAAGAATCATGAGCTTTGGTCGCTTGTAGACAGATTAGTAATTAAAAATATTGGATAGCTTTCCAAAACTCGGCGAGTATTCTCCCGTGCTCGGACTAATCGTCCCACCTGCCAGCTTGGTCGCAACCTGCTTATTCAAATGTTGACTTCACATATCAACAGATGCGTAGGTTTTTTTTTGCTATTTTAAGAGTTTTTTTGTGTTTACACTCCAATTTGTGCATCCTCAGACACAAGACTGAATGCTATCGTAAAGTTCCCAACAAAAAGAAAGCATTAATAGCAATGAAAGAAAACGCTGCAAATACACGATTTTGGCTGCAAATTTATGTTTTTTTAAAGAAATTTGAGTATTTTTTAAGTTGCCGAGTATTCCCGAGTATTGGCCGAATATTGCCGAGTTTTTTTTTGGGGGTCTGCCGAGTATTTGCCGAATGCGAGTATTCCAACTATGGTACTATATACATGAGCAAACTATGCATATTTTGTGTGTAATTGTTGGAATTATGGTTTTTAACCTTTCAAATATATTATTTTCATTAAAAATATAAAATTTTATGTATTTTTTAGTAAACCGGTTCATTAAGTTTGAATCGGTCCGGTTCGGTCCAGTTCGGTTCGATTCGGTCTGGACCTTGGCCGGTTCTGAGTCCGGTTCTGATTTTTAAAACATTGGTTTGGATTGGGAGTGTTATGTGTTGTGCCAACAATGGGAAGAATCATGATTTGTGTCACCAAAAAAGTTGCAAGGATGTAAAAACCAACAGTTATCCATATGATGACCATGTTTTTCAGATTGCTCACGTCTTAAACTTTTGAACCCAAGCCTAAGTTAGTAAACAAAACCTCATGTTAGATCTTAAGCTTAGAGGTGCTAAGTTGCAATTTCCTGAAATGAAGACGGCAATAGGGATGCACATTATCTTTAGATTTATTGAATCCTAGTCCCTGAAAATTGGATTTAGTATGAGGAGAAAGAGGTCCAACAATGCACATATATCTGTTCATATGCCATAAGTGCCTATGGAAGCAACCATTTCTCTCAACTTATGTGTAAAGACTCAAAATTAAGAAAACTTGAAACATGACTAATATGGAATGATAATCCCTTCAGGGCACAATAAAGAAATAACAAAGCATCTTATGATGTTCATTTAACTAAGATCTTAGTGACCATAAACGTAGAAATGCTAATTTATTATTTTTGACAGTATGCAATTGAGTCTGTAGTTTTCAACTAGTTCTCTGTCTTATATAATACTTTATATTCTGTTCTCATTTATAGATGCATGCACTATGTTGCATGTGAATCACAATTTGTTAGCCAGGTCAACTATGCTTAGTGCATGTTAACTTATTATGCTTGCTCTTTATTTGAAAAATTGATAGAAGCAAAGAATTCAGATTGCGAAAGGATGTCTAAAAATTCAGTTTCTTTGGCAGGCGTTACACATCAAGCTTCCGTCCTTCTCGCACTGGCTCTCTTGCACAGTACCTAGATGTGATGGGTAATTTTTCCCACCTTTTTCTATATTAGTGCATTTTCGCTGCTTCTGTTAACCTTCTTTTTCCCTTGGGCAAACTAGTCACATGGGACCATGATCGGGCCTCAGGGCCTGTACAAGCAACATTATTCCTGATATTTTTTCTAATGATAAATGCATTTTGTAATGCATGTAGCCTTGTGGATGGCAAGATTAAATTGATTAAAAGGCTCAATATCTTACTGGGTGGACATCTGATTGGATGACTTAATTGTTCTGCTTCTCAAATATTTTCAGACCTTTTGAAGCCTCAGTATATGATATACTTGGGACCATGATCAGGCCTCAGGGCCCGTACAAGCAACATTATTCCTAATATTTTTTCTAATGATAAATACATTTTGTAACGCATGTAGCCTTGTGGATGGCAAGATTAAATTGATTAAAAGGCTCAATATCTTACTGGGTGGACATCTGATTGGATGACTTAATTGTTCTGCTTCTCAAATATGTTCAGACCTTTTGAAGCCTCAGTATATGATATTGTTTATAGATATTATTAGAGAAAATGTCCTCTCTAAGGGTTTGTGGTTTGCAGAGTGGGTTTGGCGGTGTGTCCTTAGGAAGCAGCTTGAGAAAGTTTTGGCAGTTCTTCTGGGTTGCATGTCAGTTGCCATTCTTTTAGCAGAAGCTACATTATTGCCAAGTGGGATTGATCTTTCACTGTTCTCTATCCTCGTCAAAGCTGTTGGCAAGCAAGAGATGCTAGTGCAGGTGTGTTTGATACTTCAGTTTCAGACTATTTTACTTCTGAATTTTGTTACTGGTTAGCTGAAGGTAGTATTTCGCACAGAATTTTCATATTTGCACGACATATCAGAAAATCTTTTTCTTTGCTTTCTTGATTTTCTGATTGAAGTTTTTAGACCCATGATTTAAACTTCTAAACAAGTAAAATAAAATGGATGCTCAATTTTGCATTAATACACAATCATTAACTAGTTATCTATGTTAAAGAAATTGTGTGGTTTACTCGAACATGTTAGGCACAAATCAATATTATTTGGAATAGGAAGCAGAGTGATTGTATAAATATAAACTGTGTATATGTATCCAATAAACATTATATGGAGGTGAAAATGCAATCCTTAGTAGGATCAAGAACATTAACAAGGAAAGCAATAAGGGATGCAACTTGGAAAGTCTAGGCAGAAAAGATGGTGGATAATAAAAAGCGATAGATCGAAACTTTGAAAGGGCCTTGTAAAGCTGTGCAAACCATAACCAAAGCTTTTTGAAACACGATAATTGACAGTAATTGAGAAAACAATGGATTATATAGCAACCATAGAAGGGAATACATATCTTGCAAACATTATGCCAAATAAAGGGTGCTCAGTAGGGGGCCTATATAACAATTGCTGATATTGCGAAATGCTTCAAATGCCTTGCTTATGTTAATGTGAATGGCATCATGAATACCAAGTAAAATACCTTAAGCTAGGGGTATACTTACAAAAAGGAAACTCTCAAGGAAAAAGGTTCAGACTCGATTTAAAACAAAGATATCTTAAAAATTCGATTCAATACTTTGACAATTTATGTGGCTGAATATGAGCGAAATCGACCATATTGGTGATCATAATGAGGAGTGCAATTCTCTGAGAGATGCGTGTCTGTATTTCTTAGGGAGGTTTCTGCTATAAGTTGCAGATGACTCGAGGGTTCATGGGAAAAATATTTGGCTGATGATTTTTAATTCTACTGAATGTAAGCACGAAGTGGCACATGACTGCAGCTGATATTCACACAGATTCTATTAGACCTGTAAGCCATTCCCTCTTGTCCCAACTGCATAGAGATGGCATCTGGCTGTGCAGCAGGCCAAAGATGTTTGGACGAGCTGCTCAGCTTTGCTTCCTGTTAGGAACCATGACCGTAGAAAAAATATTTTTCTATCTACATTTACAAGGGAATCCTGGTATTTGGATGTTGGAAGACATTTATGTTTTACCAGACCATAACTTTATGCCTTTGAGGAATTTCCTTGGAGACTACTGGTCTGGGTAGTTGTCTTTATGAAATTCTCAAAAAAGTCTTTGGGGGCTGACCAGATTAAGGATAGTTCTGGTGCTAGGGATGATTTGAGAAGGATTTATTTTTCCTTGTTATGTCCCTCAATAGGCCTTCATTCCAAAGAGGCAGTCCACTGTATGCCAAGTCCAACTATTGGGAGGCACTCTGAGATGAGAAAGACGATCAGAAATTAAAATTTAGTTGAAGAAAGGATGACTCAATTAATTATCAAATATCACATCGCTCTGGGGGTGCCCTTGACTCCCCTCCCGGGCTCCTTCCCTCTAAAGATGTCATCACTAGGGCTGCCAGAGAGGACATCTACAGACAGTATATCTAGACCACTTGGATCTCCCCCATGAGCCACTCAGTCCCAAGCTTGCTTTCTATGCCGATCATTTCTTATAGGTGGTGGACAGTACTATTCGTTGCCCTCACTATCTCCAATGCCATTGGTCTCACGGCTTGAGGTTTCCCCTTGGCCAGATGAGAGTTTGTTCCCACCAGTTATGGGTTGAAACAGACCATCACATTCTCCGTCAGGATTGGATCTGTCATCTTTGCTCCCTCCAAGAGGTGGAGACCAAGGACCACTTCATTTTCAGATGCCCCATTTATTATGAGATCTGGGGAAGATATCACTACCTCTATAGAGATTCAGACAACACTCTAGCTACTTTCTTCAGATATACAGACCAATGGTGCTTGGCTCTTTATCTTCGCAAGGTTGTCACCTCCAGCGCAGATCCCTATAGGAGGAGCCTAGAGGCTCTAGAGCTCCCATATTGATCACCTCTTTCTTTTAGCCCATTCAAGTGATTGGCAACACTAAGCATCCTTTGGACATTGGTACATCACACATTAGAGTTGATAGGTCAGTTAGACGACCTTCTCTCATAGTATCACCACTACTTAAACGACTCAAATCTCTAAGCCTGCTATCTCTTGACATCATATCTCTGCTTTGCCCTGTTAGCGTGGCTCTACTCCTACGGCGACATGGATCTACTACTTACCAGCTGCCCCTAGACCACAGGGGCAAACTAATATTACAAGCTTCTTTTCTACTATTGGAGTTACACCGGCCTTGGATGTTAGGGGAGATTCTAGAGGAAGTTTCTTGCTTCCTCCTAGGATCCCCCAACTTGGCTCCTCCAACCCTGTATACTCACCAGACAACATTATTAAATCTCTCACCGTGATCGATAATGGCTCAGATGATTCCTCCACTTTGGGCACAGACAAAGACATTCGATGAGATTTGCCTCCAATCTTCATTGACACTTGCTCTTGGGGCTTTTGTTCGCCCCTCATTACTATTTGTAGTGGTTTCTTCTCCACTTGTGTTAGTAGCACACTGCTCTATTTTGTCTTTGTACTTTACTTCGTCGGTTCGCCTCTAGGATTCTCTCTTCCTAGAACTTTCTATTGCTAATGGTTGTATCCTTCAGTCCCATTGACCTACTTTTGGTCATTTGTGGACATTAATATAATTTCTTTCTTTCTTTCTGGAACAATCCTCTTATTTCCCTTAAAATTCCTAAGGTTCTGCTTATAAATTCTTATGCTTCCTCTCTCCTGGCATTTGATGTCAGCATTAAATGATATTAAAGGCTGACTAGGCTGTGTATTGCCTTGCTAGCACATCATATTCCTTGGTAATGTGCTCCACCATAAGTCTTCATTCCACAGAGGCAGTCAACCGTATGCCAACTAATGAAGGGCAGTCAACTGTATGCCAACTAACGAAGCTGAGGGAGAGCAGGTTGGGGGTTCTGAGAGGTATCCAAAAAGACTCCAGGTGGCAATCCCACCAGAAAATTAGTGTAAGAACATAGGGATTGCACCTTGAGTGTTTTGGGTAACTCTTGGCACATTTTAGATCCATGTTAAGATGTTTCAGTGCTAGTATGTAAAACACACATTTATGTTCTTAGTAGTTTATAACCAGAGCTGTGTACCACGGTGTTGTGCCATTTCATGACATTTTTTTATTGAAAAATGTTTCACCATGCAAGATGTCCGTGAAATAAATCTCTTTTAGAGTTCACTTGATTACATGTATTTTAAATCTAATTCAAAATGGTAAAACTGGCCTTTGTTTTTGGGTTAAATTGGCAAAACAGAGGTGTGCATAAGTATATAATATATCTAATCACCATTTTCCTATCTATATGTATTATCCTGTTGCTCGTTTCTGCTTGAAGCAAGTGCTTTTGGTTTTGAATTGCTAATTCAAACAGTTATTTTTGACTGCCCTCTCAATATTTTGGTCTCGATATTTTTGGATATCTTAAGTTCACTTATGACCAACTGAAACAAGGATACGTTCAGAGTTTCAACCGATGGTTAGTAGATGCTCTCTCTGAAAAATATTAAGATATTTGATTTTCAACAAACAGATATAGTAGCAACAAAGTTGTTTCATACCAGATAACGGTATGCAGGTCAAATCTGTTGTTGGTGTGGTAATTAATAAGATTGATTATTAAGTCTAAATCCTGACACATGCAAGCTACCGATATCATTTTCAGTGGATGATCAGTATTTGAGTTAGTTAGGCCTTGGGAGCTCTAAGTTTGTAAATACGTATGAAGAGAAAACAACACAGGCAAGTGTATATTATAGAAAGTGGCAACTCATGTTGGTATAGGCTTTGGAGCATCCCACAGGGTTGCACTATCTGAGTTTACCCTTGTTGCATGGAATACACAAAATGATATCATAGTTTAGTACATTAAAGACATCTTCACTCATTATACCATTTCCTATTCAATGCATGTTGTTATTGTGATGAAATTGTATACCTTCTGTCTTACTAGTTTGTATTTCAACCTTCTGTCTTGCATTGCCTTGGAAATACATTCATTTAGAAAGTTTCTTACAATTTGTTAGTGTTGCTGTCTCTGGGTCTTTTGGATTCCTTAGAGGAGTTATTTTCTTTTCTCTTATTTCTGACGTCCAAATGAAATGGAGCCATGGTATAAAGCTGCAAATAACAGTGATTGTAGTGCCCTTGAATAAGAATTCGAGAGTAAGTTATTTGACTTTAGGGCTTATCAAAGTTTGTTTTTGTAAGGAATCTTAATGGCAACTTTGTTAAATTATAGTATTTTTGATATGCTATTGCTTGATTTATTGAATTTTGTCTTCCTGCAGGTTGCCGCATTTGTCCCACTAATGTACATGTGCATTTGCACTTATTATTCTCTTTTAAGCTTGGGATGTTCACTTTTATTCCCTGACCCCAAAGCAGACAAGCTCTGTGAGCTTGCTCATGATATGCTCGTAAGCTTCTTGAACGCACTAGTATTTAGATTTCTATTTTTTTTTAATTGATGGTTATATGTTGGTTGCAGTTTGTGAAAATTGCCTTTGTTATTTTACTGTAAAATTGAGTTCAATCAGTTTTTCTAATCTGCATAATTTATTGCCTTCTCAGAATGGTTGCTCGGTATGCTCCTCCAATATCATACAATTTTTGAACATGATTCACCTTGATGAGAATGCGAAAACGACATTCGAAAAGGTAGTGCTGCTGTACTGATTAGTTTCAGTGTGTGCTAAGTGAAAATAGATTGATTGATTTGAAAACATGCCATATTGCAGTTTCAGTACCTTCCATCTAAGAAGCTTTTCGTAGGCAATGAAGGTTCTTCTGCAGTGTTCATATGTGTAAGCAGATAGCAGAAAACATAACCTGTAAGCAGATAGCAGAAAACATAACGTGTAAGCAGATAGCAGAAAACATAACCTGTTCTGAATTGATCAAATTCACAAAATATGTCTCGAGCCAATGGCCTATTGGTCACTTGAATGAGTGGTTAAGGACCCTCTGCCATTTATAAGAGGCGTTTGAGATTAAAAAAATAGCTGTCGAAGTCTTTTGAGTCTCAGATTAATATTTCATCAAAGCATAAAATATATTTTAATTTGAGCTCCATTCTCTTAAGAACTCGATTTCCAAGTGTTCGAGCTCTCACACTGATATTTATTTTCAA
The DNA here is from genome assembly GCA_018340775.1 of Taxus wallichiana var. yunnanensis. Taxonomy (NCBI): domain Eukaryota; kingdom Viridiplantae; phylum Streptophyta; class Pinopsida; order Cupressales; family Taxaceae; genus Taxus; species Taxus wallichiana. The sequence continues at coordinate 545,634,168 of CM031244.1, read as the reverse complement.
AGTGTCACATGTTTTTGTATTATCTTGGAATTAAAGGAATGCTTTTATTTTAAATTATTTTCTACTATTTTATAAATACTCGTTAATTCCCTAAAAGTGAGAAATGCTCAAATACAGTGTTAATGCACACATTAACACATTTGATCATGTTCCGAGCATATTCTTGAATATCATTTTAATGAATAGTTGGCCATTGTAGTTGCCAGTGCTCCACATCCATGCTCAAAGGATCTCACCAACATGCTTTAGAATATTAAAGGCAATATCTACCTCCAAAACACAAGTAGAAAAAGATCACAACTTCAGTAGGAATCAAAGATACCAAGGGGCATGAAAATGGTGAACACTGTTTTATGCAATGCCTAGCCTTTTAAAGGCCCATGAATATATTTTAAAACCATGTTTCTCTTGCCCTACTAAGTGAGGGGTGCCTGGTGCTTAAAGTTTAGTCACGTCACCTCAAAATAAATGGCATTTTTGTTGGATTTCCATGCATCGATGACTAAACAGCTTCCTGCACTGTAAAATGTTAGTACATAAAAACTTTAGTCACGCACCTCAAAATAAATAGAATTCTTTTGTTGAGTTTCCATGCATCAATGTCTAAACATATTCCTCCACTCTAAAGTTTTAGTAATTTAATCCATCAACATCAATGATACAAGAAGCATTTGTGCATATATCAAATTTGTAAATCTGCCAATGAGATTTGAGTAACCAAGTCTAAATTGTTACGTTGTTGTATAACATCCATTAGCAATCAAGTTAAATTAAATTCCATAAATCAATTTTTTTATCACTTTTTCAAATACATTGTACATCAATTATTCCCTGGCTTGAAGTGATTACTATAATATCCTGCCACAGCAAGGTACTGCTAAATAATATCGTCTTAAAACTGAATATTTTTTTGTAACTTCCCAAAATTTATTTGAGAAGGTTGGGTAATTTTGTACTGCAAAGGGAACTCTTATTATTTCCTTGAATTTAGCTTCAATACAGCTGGTTGAACAGCAAGAAAATGGAATCAGGTTGTCATTTGCGTCCCAATGTACTTTTGTCGTTAACTTATTGTAGCAATGCATCTTTCAACATTGATTTGGTATTTCTATTTTTATGATTTAGTTTAATAAAATGCTTTGTAGATGTTTTACACACATGTACATCGTCAAAAGAGGTAAACCCTTTTTTTGTGTATTCTTTATATATAAACTACATATGTTACTGGTAGCCTTAGACCCTGGCAAAGAGCCGGGGGAGTGGGTGGGCGACTGGTAGAGACTTATCTGTGTTTTCATATCAAAGCGGAGAGCAAAGGGTGGTAGTTATTCCTCTTGCACTTGGCTCAAAGTTCATTACCTTGATTGGATGTTAGGTTAGTCTCATGCATTACGCCTTCCAAGAATTGCTTCACTGACTATTGTTAACTTATGCCACTCTCTTGATGATGTCCTTAAATCCGTTTGTGTTTACTGCAGTGTTATGTACCCATGCCCATGTTATTACGATGTTTATGCGGGATATGTGTGCCACATGTTGGCTGCATCATCCCCATATACATCATAATAATATGGGCCGATATACATAACATAGTTGTAGATGATTCTCCTTTGTAAACTGATGAGGATTAGGGATATGGCTATCCCGCCTCTTATTTTGCTCCTGGAAGTAGCTCACCTCATTTTTGTTGTATTACTGCTTTGTCATTTGATCTTGTAAATGTACTTTTATTGTAAGATTTGCATTCCTTTGTAAGCCTTCTTTTGTTGCTTTTATAAGTACTTACATTTATGACCATTATACTAAATATTCCAAAGTGTATACTGGTATTCATATCCGAGGGCATGATGATCGATTTTGTGAGTAGGCAAACCCCCGAATGACATCACATGCTACTCTAGATCTACATTTACTGCTCGCTTATCCTTAACACTAATAAAGGACGACTCAGTATTCTGGGATATTAGTGTAGAAGGCGACTAAAAAGATGATTGCATGCTACTTAAAGTGTTTGGGATGCATAATTGAGGGCATTTAGTGTCATTTTTGATTAGTTTAAAAAATCTATGGGATCTGTGGATTACGTGATCGTGCTTTTATTAGAAGCCAGTTACTAGTTTGTGTTTGAACATTGAAGGTCCAAAGACAATCTAAACTATGCTGTGAATCATGTTGCTCTTTTGGTATGCCATGTATAACCTCATCCATAAAATATTAAAAGCTAAATTTTGACGTTAAGAATATGTGAAGAGAACTTAATATGTAGTTATGTTTTTCATGCATTTGCTATCTTTTTGCGTATTTATGTGTATTTATTTTAAATATATAGGTTTTAAGGTTAGCTGTTTCCAGGGATCTGTGGAGGTGTTTTTGTTTTCAGAAACCATATCTGTTTCCTCGTTTTGTGCAAATAAAATTATACTTTCAAATGCCAAATCTACTTTGATCATTGGCATTTCACACGTGTTTCCCTAGCAGAAGAGATAGGAATTCTCAAAAGATGTTGGAATGAAATTTGTAGGTGAAGCTAATTGATGACTAGGAATGAAATTTGGTGATCGGATGGTCTACAACAAAGGCCAATGATCCAAATTAATACATAGATGCTTTTCAGAATTCCTTTTTAGATTTTATATGCAGAAGGTTCAGACCAAGAAGAATATGAAGAACAATAATCCTGTGAGAATTAGCGTGCTGGAGAGGGAAAGAACTCTGAGGATGATAAGGATCAGCCTACTTGAATCTGGTTGGTGTGATAAGACCTAAGTCACCACATTCGAATTCGTGTTTGAATTCGCTGAAAATGAAATTCGTAAAAAAATCGTCGCTAAAAAATCAACGATAAAATTCGTGATTAAATTCAACCACAAAAAAAACTTTATATTTTTAAAAATATAAAATAAAAATATTACTAAATACAAATATAATAAAAAGTAAATATATAAATTAAAAATCAAATATAAATATATAATAGAAGTGTATAATTGTAAATGTATTATATATAAAATATAAATATAATAAAAATGTTAAAATAAAACCTAAACTAAAAATATATAAACTAAAATTGTAACTTATATATATTAAAAAGCTAAAATAAAACCTAAACTGAAAAATATATAAACTAAAATCGTAACTTATATATTAAAAAGCTAAAATAAAACATAAAGTTAAATATATTCACCAATCTAAAGTTAAAGTTAAAACCTAATATATATTCATGAATCTTCTACTTGTGATGGAATTTTAATTCATATAAACATGAGCCTTCACGAATCTTTTTTTTTTATTATCGCGAGGGCAGCGCACAATGTCATAACGAGTCTGGAAAGGCCCACGAAAAACACAGGCTCGAAATGGAACCACAGGCTTCAAGTGTAATTTTTGTTTTTCAATGATATGGGAATTTTTTTGTAGACGGCAAATAAAATCGTGAATTTCAACGAATTTTATGTGACCGCTTAAGATTCGACGAATTCTGCATTTTTCCCTTGAAAATTGGCGAATGTGGTGACTTAGGATAAGACAATTTTCAAGTTCAGGAATAAGACATGGATGAGAGAACTAGTCTGAAACTGGTAGATCTGGAATTCAAATCAGAGATATCTGGAAAATACAGTTCGATGAGCCAATTATTGCAATTAGAAAGAAATAACTTCTATTAATAACCAAAATAAGTCAATGGGATTCTTAAAATACGATCAGTTACAGATAGGCATTAGGAAGGAGTACATTTTCGGCTTCCTCCCTTTTTCCTTGGAGTAGGCTTTAGGATCTGAGCAAGCAATAACAAAATGCAATGTCACATAGTTGTTGACGTGTTATTGCTTTAGGATCTGAGCAAGCAATAACACAATGCAATGTCACATACTTGATGATGTGTTATTGCTTTAGGACTTGAGCAAGCAATAACACAATGCAACAACAACAATTATGTGATGTTGGCGTTGCATTGTGTTATTTGTTTCTTATGTCTTAAAGCTTCCTTCTAGGGAAATGGGAGGAGGCCAAAGCTGCTTGCTTGGAAAAGCATGTAAATGTTAAATTTGGGTGATCATACTTTGTTTTGAATTCCCAATGGCCTCTGCTCCATCCTGTGAGCATGCCTGCCTTTTTAGCTTTCCTGTCTTTGTCTCGTTGATGATGTATTCCTGTTATATATATTTGAAATGTAAAGCAACATTTTATTTCTCTTTCTAGCAAAAAAGGAAAATTCTGTAATGAAATATTGAGTCTTTTCAAATTGAAGCAACAAACTGCCAATTCTTAATGGCACATGTTTTAATATACCCTTTATTATATTTATTTGATTATTCTCTTTTTATTACTACATCTGAGTGAGATTAATTTCTATCCCTCTGTTTGTTTGTGCCTGCAGAGGATGGGTAACATTGATACTGCTGTCCCTTTTTTTTGGACAAGGCTTTAATAAAATATACCCACTTTTCATGGTCGTCTATACGATTTTGATAGCGAGCAATTTTTTTGATCGAGTCATTGACTTTTTGGGAGCTGGTGGAAATTCAGATTTGAAACTGAGGCTGAAGATGCTGATGGTTTTGATCAGTCTGGCACAATTATCCTTAAAAAGGTAGGAAAATGACTCTTCATTTCCTTTGCATCTTCTTTTTTATATTGCTTTTCAGCCCAGAAAGGAGTAAATTTATTGTGCATCAATTGGTAGGCATTACCCTCTAGTGTAATAATAATTTACTAAAACTTTGACTGGTTACAATGTTGCAATGCCGATTTTACGCATCGATCTCTTGATACTATTACTTTCCGTTAAAAAATAATTATTCATTTCCTTTGCATATTATTTTTTATATTACTTTATAGCCTTGAAATACACAGAAACATTGAAATGGTGGGTTTAATGGGATTCTATTGGACATGAAATTCACTGATTTGCAGGAGGGCTACACATTGTCAAGCAATGACTTAAAATATGGAATAAAGAGGTCTTTGATAGTGTTTTTGAGGGTCTTGCATAGGTCAAAGATATATTAGCTCAATTACAATTGCACATTCAGGCACTCAAGTTTCAACCAAGATATGGATTAATAGGAACAAGATTGAATTTCCAACTATCAGAATTGCAGCAAAAAGAAGCAATCTGTTGGAGACAAATTCCAGTGCATTTTATAGGTGGTGGCAGGAACAGAATGTTTGTATCAGTCAGTCCTCAAGAGGAGGCACATTAATAGTATGCACTGGCTGAAGAAACCTGATGGCAGCAAAGGGGAAGAGTGGGAATAGATGAAACAGATTGCAACAAACTTCTATAATAGGCTCAAAAGAGATTCTATCACAAATACTGAAACTTTCTATTGGTTGAAGACAATCAGCATCTAGTTTCTTAAGTCACCAAAGAAGTATTGCACAAAGTTGTCTTCTCCTTAGCCAAAGATAAAGCTACAGGACCAGACAGGTTTCTTGCCTAGTTCTTCTTGGAATTCTTGGAAAGAATCAAGACTGCCCTATTTAAATCAATAGATATGGCAGCAAAACGTAATACTGGGAATAGATCAAACAACTTCAAAAATAATTCTATAAACACCTAATGGCTAAATCTGATAAGGACATAAAGTCGGACTATGATAGATTCTATCACAAATATGGAAGCTTATGTTGGATGAAGACAAGCAGCATTTAGTTGCTTAGTTACCAAAGAAGAATTGTATGAGGTTATCTTCTCCTTGGCCAAATTAGGGCTACAGGGCCAGATGAATTTCTTAGTTCTTTTAGGAATTCTTGGAAAGAGTCATGCAAGACTGACCTGCTCAAAGCAGTAGAGAAGTCTAGGCAAGATTTGGTTTTCCGCAATGTTTCACTGCAACAGGCATGTTTTGATCTCAAAAGAAGAAAAGCCAACAATCTAGAGGCATTTGAGCCTATCTCACCATGTAACAGATTATATAAAATCATATCTAAAAGCACAACAAGCTGGATATTAGCTCGAGTCATTTCTCCTGCCCAATCAACTTCTGCAAAGGATAGGAAAATCTTTGACAATATCATCTTGACACACAAGATCCTGCAGTTTATGGAAATGCCAAAAGAGTTTATTTATTAATCAGATTAGATATTTTCATATCTTTTGAGAGGAGTAAAGGGTGATTGCGGATAGACACGAGTTTTGATAAATTTTGGCTTATTTGTTAGCAGTGTTCCATGGACTCTTGGAGACGGGGGACCAAGGGCCTAGGTTTGGGGACAGCGGCACAAATATATATATTTGACCCAAGTACTTGAAATACTAAACACATTGCATTAAACAATGAAAATGCCAAATATCAATATATTGTTAAAATATAGCGCTTTATATAGCACGTAAAACTGTTATGTAGTTGTGATATGGTTGGTAACTGTTCAACCGAAGAGTAACCACCTCCTATAATAAATTGGACCTGCCTGTATCATTTGAGCAGTGCAGTTTGCCCTCTCTAATTCTTTCTTCTCTTTGCATATGCTAACATTGGTATCAGAGCGGTCAGTTCACAGTTCAAGGAAGCCTTGTCAACAGGTACGAACTGGAAGTTTGGGGAAGCCCTAGTAGGGCACAAACTGAAAAAGGGAAAATCGTGGGTCGTGTATATGCAAGAGTTGTGAAGCCATTTGTGGCAGATCCAGTCGCTAGGAGAAATCGTGGGCAAAGCAAAGAAAAACGAGGACAATACAGTCGGTTTTGCACAAAGTCGTGGGTTCTTGGAGGGGAGAAAGGAAACACGACACGTGAACCTGTTGTGTTTGAGGAAAACATGGTACGTGGGTTCCTGGCTGTAGCAATACCCAGTTGAAAAGCCAAAAATCGTGGTTCGTGGGCAAACAAAGGCAAAGTCCAGTTGTGAAGGCATGTGCTGTGTCGACAACGGTAAAGTCGTGGGTCGAAGAACAGATGAACAAGAAAAACGTGGTCACAAAAGTCGCAGAAACCCAGTCTTCTAAAGGAATTTGTGGCTGGTGGCATCTTGTTCGTGGCTGGTGACATCAACAGCATAATCCTGGAAGCGGAGGGCATTTGAATGCTAAGTCGTTGGAGCAGAAATCGTGTGAAGAAAGGAGTTAATATTCTCGAAGGGTTCGAGGGCATATTTGTTTTACTTCATCAACAAAGGTATTCATTCGATTTGTTGGGAGTAATTAATTTTTAATATTATTTGCACGAATAAGTAATATTGTTTTATTATTGGTTTGGGCAAACTATTATTTTATTATTTCCATTACTTTGGAATAATAAAATGGCAAATATTTCACACTTGACTTTGCCAGAGATGCAAAAATTAACGGGCACTAATTTCAATGTTTGGAGTCATAAGATTTTAACGGTTGCGGAGTTTCGTGATTGTGATAAAATAATCAAGGGTGATGAAAGTCGACCAACAACGAACTTAGAGGATTACGATAAACGTCATAAGGAAGCGTTATTGCTTCTCAAGTTGTTGGTGTCGAATGATATGATATCGGAAGTGTGGAATGCCATTGTGGCAAGCACGTTGTGGGCCAGTCTGAGGGATAAATATCAGACGTCAGAAAAGAGTCGGGTTTTATACCTGAAAAATATGCTCTTTTCCGTAAAGTTACAAGAAGGTGGATCGTTGTCTGAGCACCTACTTTGGATGAAAGACCTCCGAGACCAATTATCTTCCATCAACAAAAAGGTGGACGACGATGATATGGTGGCTCTGGTTTTGAACAACTTACCTTCTTCGTATGAGTCATTTGTGGAGGCACTCCATTTAATGGCTGAAAGTCAAACACTCACGTTTGACAAGGTGAGTTCCTACCTGTTGCAAAAGGAGCGGAGACAACTTTAGGCAAGAATCTAATTGTGACCATTCAGAGAGTGCTCTTGTCACTCAGTCAAAGGGAAAGTGGAAATGTCAATCTGGTGAGTCTTCCACTCGGTATCAGGTCACATGCTATTACTATCACAAGGTTGGGCACCTCAAGAAGGATTGCTGGAAGCGGAAGTATGATCTTTCGTAGCAGAACAAAAAGCCATGTGATGAGGAACATGTGGCAACAGTTGCAGAAGAACGGGATTCGGATGACGAGCATGCTCTTTATTGTCTTATGACATCATGCTCGAATGACAGTGGTACTAGTTGCTGGATCATTGACTCTGGTGCGTCTGCACACTTTTCATGTCGTAGGGACTGGTATGTTTCATTTACTGCAAATATTTGTTTTGAATCAGTAGTGCTAGCTGATGGAGAATCACTTGCAGTAGAAGGGATAGGAGATATATGCATTGTATTGAATAATGCTCATAAATTGTTGGTACAAAATGTTAGATATGTACCTTCTTTACAAAAGAATCTTCTATCTATTCGTCAATTGACTGAAAATCCCAATATTTCTGTGGATTTATGTGGAAAGAAGTGTGTTGTCTCTAATGTGAAACAAAGACGGATAATTGCCCTTGGTATTGGGGAAGGTGGTCAATATCGGCTTGTTGATCCGGCTGTGATGAAGATGAATGCACGTGTGGAGGACAACTCCACCATTCAGGAAGTGCAAGAGGCTGCAATGCCTTGGGAGGAAGCCATTCCTCACAAATTTGTTGACTTGGATACAATCAACCTACATGCACCTATTGTGGAGGGAGTATCCACTATACCAGGTGTACGGGAGGCGGACATGCCTTGGGAGGATGGATTTCCTCATTCTGAAGAACAATTTGTTGTGGACGGAGACTCCACTATTCCAAATGCACTGACGGTGCATGGTGAGATGGCATGCCCAACCACTCACTCAGAGGTCCTTGCTCGAAGGACAGTAGAGCATGAACAATTTGCTCATTGTGTTGTGAAGGATCTTTCCCAACAGAGGGGGATAGATGAGCAAATAGATGAGGAGTTGATTCTCACTCCTACCACTGTTGAGACGGAGACCACTGCTGAGACGGAGATGGTTATTTCTCCTACTATTGCGGAGTTGGTTCTAACTCCTACTGCACAAATGGTCACATTTCTCTTATTGAGAAAGTTGGATGAGCACTACACAGTGTTGCAAGGACATGATCGAGGTGACTTCGATTGCAGGATAACTGAGTCTTTGTACAGACTCCAGCAGGCTACACAAGCTTGGAATAGATTTTTCAATCCACTTCTCCAAGGTTCTGATTTCAACACTCTGGAGATGGGGCTGACACTCTTAGCCGTTGGCGATTCATCACTGGTCGATGAATCACGTAACAGAGAACCGGCGGACCACTTGCCATATCTTTTGTTCATGGGACCAGATTTTTGTTTAGCAGTTCTTCTTCATTCGACAACCGCAACACAGTCATGGACTGCTGATTTTAAAGTACAACCTATGGCACAGTCTATAGATGTAATGACTAAACATATGGGCTTTAGGAAATTTGTAAAATTTTGGGACAAACTTTGTCTTGTTTCCGGTTTAGTCATTAAGAGGGGGTGTTAAAATATAGCGCTTTATATAGCATGTAAAACTGTTATGTAGTTGTGATACAGTTGGTAACTGTTCAACCGAAGTGTAACCACCTCCTATAATAAATTGGACCTGCCTGTGTCATTTGAGCAGTGCAGTTTGCCCTCTCTAATTCTTTCTTCTCTTTGCATATGCTAACATATATTAGTATTTATATTCAAAATGATTATTACATTCAAAATTCAAATACAGAGAAAAACATTCAGAAGCCTTACAAGTAGCAGATGTCTAAAATCCAAACATGGTAGAATAAACATCAAAGTCCACAAGGTGGTGGAAGCAGGATCCAATATGATGCAAGTGGCAGATCCTTTAGACAGTGCAGAAAATATAGCGAATGCGGACACTTTGAGCATGATTGCCCCTATCAGTAGAACAACTACTCTAAAGCTAATGTACTAATTGTGCACACAAGGCAAACACAATGATAAGAATTGTCTAATGCAGAGGAACACCAGTGTAAATTCAGTAGAAATAGAAGGAGAAGAAACCAACATGGCCATCTTTCCCAGCACAAGCCAGAAGGGCAATTTACGCAGACCTGGCTATTAAGAGGCAATGGATACTTGATGCTCATGAGGAAATCCAGAAAGTGTGATAACAGAGAAATACAAGTACAGATATTGCAGACAATTTTCTATCAAAAGAAGTCAAGAAATACTGCAACTCTGAAATAAGTTGCGACTTGCATAGAGAAAAACAGCACAGACAATGTAGTAATTCTTATTTCTCTGAACCATCAGCTCTGTTAGGACAGTCTTATGAGACAAAAGAAGTCAACGAATACTGAAACTGTGAAATAATCGCAATTTGTGTGGACGAAAACAACACAGACAATGTGGAAATTCCTATTTCTCTGCACCATCTCCTGCCTTGCATTAGTCTCAAGAATCCTGTTTCTGCAACAATGCCAATGATGTCCTGTCAGTCTGCTGTACGTCATCATCTTTTGTGTAGAAGTTGCAGCTTCAAGATGGTTAGCCTTGAATTGCAGCTATATTTTTGGAACCTCTGTTCCTACTGTTTTGAATGAATTATTCCATGTAAATAGCTCCTTTTATTCTTGTAAAGAGCTTGTTTTTCTTGTACTACTACTATCTCTGAGCTATGGGTTTCAACCTTTGAAAATCTGAATATACATGACATCAATTCATTGTCCAAATGTGGTGGGATAACAAAGACAACATGTTCATCACTTGGATGTCAGAGAAAAAAATTACAAGGTCTAGTTCTTGAAAAATCTGTGCCAATGAATTTTTTGTTTTAAGGCCTATATATTCTTCAAAATTATAAAACAAAATGATTTTATTAAAAAGAACACTTTTTGTCAGGCTTATGCCATGGGGGTTGGCCAGGACTTTCTGGAACAGTTCAAGAAACTTCTGTAAATCTCCGGGATGGCCAGGAGTCTTCAGGACAGGTCAAGAGACTTCTGGATGTCTTTGGGACGTCCCCAAGTCCCCTAAATGGGGGGACATCTCGGAATGTTCTCTCTTTGAGGGAAACATTTTGGGGACACTCCCTCTCCTACTGGTGGTGGCGGGGGGACGACCAGGACATGTTTCCCAACCGTTCCCAAGTCTCAGAGACATCTCCCCCTTAGGAGGCGTCACGTTTTGGGTGGGGACGTGTCCCCGTGGAACACAATTAGTCTATTTTTTCTTTTTTCTTGTGACCTGTGTTTTGGTTTCCCATCCACTTCTTGATGAGTTTGAGGATTTCCGTAGGCGGGGTATGCTTTGTTTCAAGTTCTAAAAAGAGTAGACCACCTTAGGGGGTTAAAGGGATGTAAGCGTCCTTTGAAACAACTAAAGAGCAGAAATTGGGGTTAAGAACAATACCCATAGTTTTTGCTTGGAAGTGATGGAATGGATTTTGATGCTATATCTTGATTTTGATAAGTTGGGAGAGAACATTGTGAGGTTGAATATTAGAGCCCAATTTTGCATATTCTTGAGGGCCCAATTGTACCTTAGCAATTTGTATTATTGGGTTTACAAGATTTGGGTTTTTCAAGGCAATTATGTATAGAAATTCCTCTTGTTGGGTCCTTTATGTTTTCCTTAATTTATGGACTACATTGGGATGTATGTCGATGTAGTAGGATTTCGAGTGTTCAACTCACCTACATGTTATTAAGAGTAGGTCTATAAATAAGAGGCATTTCCCACTAGAAAAAACATGTTGATCACATTCAATTCTTATTTTTGAGTATATTGTTTTATTAGGAACCTTAGGGATTATACCCAATATATGTCTTAATATCTTGAATGTTTGTGGCAATTTCATTTCACAATCATGGAGTATTGCATTTTACTCACATAGTAACAAGGCTTGGGGTTGGTCCTTTTCCATCATGTGGTGCACAAAGGCATTAGTGGCAACATGGGTGTTTGGTCATGTTTGACATTTTGTAGGGGCTACATTTCTGAAGAGGAAATTGTGATTCAATGTATTTGGTGGTTCAAAAGATGTGTTTGGTGGTAAATTTATGAATTTTGCGAGATTTGGAGGTGTTGAGAGCTTATTTGGAGAGAGGACTCATTTTTCATCTTTGGCATGAGGATTTGTCCTTATGGGATAATTAGGTTTTCTACTACATCCCGTAATATAAGTTTAATTTATCAAATTTTATCAACTATTTGGGTTCCTTGCCAAAAAGCATCAAGTGGTCCATGTTTTGTTTGTAAAAATAAATTTCTCTATTTTTGGGTGCCTCAATTCCTTCATTAAAGTTCCCTAGTGTTGTGTGACCGGATTAGACTGATTAATAAGTCGGTGATTGGTTGGACTAGTGGCGCAATAAGTATCGAGCGCCACAACTCTTAGTCTTTGGATTGGACGACTTTAGCAGCTGTACTGTTAGCAGAGCGTGGAAGGGGTGAAGTGACAAAGCAAGGGATGATAATTGCTTTTAAAGAAAGCACGAAGCCTCAAAGTGTCGTCAATTATCCCGTAAAATCGCGACAACACCTTACTAAGTGTAGCCCGATTTGCTATGCCATAGCGGACTTGGGACTTAAAGGTTAGGGGTTCAAATCCCTACTCCCAACCCTCGTGTTGTGTGTCTTGGCTTGTGGCAATTTGGCTTTGTTGGAAGTAACATGGTGGCAAGTGATGGCTTATGATTAGTTTGTTGTGATTTGGTAGTGCCATGTGGTGGTGTGTGGTTGGTTCGTGCTTTGTGACATGTAATCGACGGTTTTGTTTTAACCAACAAACATTGAGTCTTTTGTCATACAAATCAAATGATTCATTTAGGTAAGGTTTACCTTTCATGATATAGTTGTTATTCTCTCATGTTCTTCTATACGCATTGTTGGCTAGATTTCCTACATATCTGAAAACCTAGGCAGTCATGAGATAAATCTCCCTCATTTACCGGTGAGGCTCCCGTGTATGATTTGTCAATAAAATATGCTAGTATCTATTTTGGGGTTTTACTTTAACCATGCAGCTCATGAACCATAGTTGTATAGTTTTGCAGCAAGTAAGCAATTGTTAAAGAAATGAAATATCTAAAGAAGAAGGAAATAATAAAACACAGGGAAGAAAGAGGGAAGATGTGCAACCCAATCAATAGATAACAGAGTTGATTGCATGCACATAGACGGAACCAATAGATATTAACACACAGAATTATAAGCAAAGGCAACTTTTAGATCTAGATCTAGAATAACACAAAGTTTATAAGTAGATCTAAGACAAAAGCTAGAAACAAAATGCACCGTGACACAAAGTTCTCGGAAATCTGCTCCTTTGTATTCCTTTGCTTCAAATAGCTATCAGGGGTTTCAGCACAAAGTCTGGAACACAAGAATGTTGCTTACAAATTTTGATCCTTAACCCAAAGGTTCTTCCTCTACTTATAGAATGTAGAAGGGAAAATACAAATGGGAAACTCAACTGAACTAGAACATAAACAAGAAGTAAAGATAACATCTGGCAATCATCCCCCTCTAATTCCTCTTCAAGTGACATGCATCCGGGTCCATATTCAAACTTATACACATCTGTCACTTAACTAATAGAATCGTTCCACATAACTTAAAGTAATGGTTTCAAAACCAATAACTTTAAAGTTTTACAATTACATCCGGGAACATGGAAAATAGAAGAAGAAAGAGTAGAAGAAGAAAGACACGCCAATTGTAACATCTACATCTTCTTTTTGTTTTGATACTGAATATACTTGTCGAACATGTAATTCAACATCTTCCCATTTGTCTTAGCCCTGACTTTTTTCATCACTGAATGCGTGCAGCAAGCCTTCGTTGATACCCGATACACGCTTCCACATCCTCAAGGTAGGCTCGAACTTCTCAATATCATTTTGCGGGGCCACGATTTATTGATGGAATTCATCGTGAAAGGCCTAACAACTCCATCAATTCTCCCTTGCACCATCAGAAGAGATCCTTCCAGGGAATTAGGCACTTTGCTAGGAATGGTCCTTGTGTATGAAGTAACGTTCCCGACCACTTCCTCATTAGTGAAAGCAATGACATTGTCTGGTAAAGATGATGCCATACTCTCAAGTGCCTGCATCCTTTTCAACATAATTCTGCAGATCTCCAAACGGAAAGATACTGCAAACTCAAGTTGCTTCCCCTTCTCAACTGATCCGTCGGGCACAATCCGTTCTGCAACCAACACCTCTCTCGGCAACTTATTTATTTCGGCCAAAGTACTCAAGTTACTCTCAACAACTGTGTTCATATCTATCGTGCTTTGTCACTAGTTGCTTCAGTTGATCTGATGCATCTTTCATAACCTTTAGGGGTTGGCACCTCTCCGAGTTGTACAGAAGCTTGTGAATGATCAAACTTTTCCATTCGTCGATAGCTTTAACCTAGTTACTTGCATCTTCCACTTCCTGCATCAGATGATCACTCACTGCTTTTGTCTTTGAAATTGGTGAGTGGAAGATTTCAACAAACTTAGCGATGATCTCGCACCTGTTGAGATACTTTACGAAGTTCAACTTTCTCCGCCTTTTCTTTGTCAAGCCTAAGGAATAGAGCATCTATCAATGTCTGCGTGTCTGCTTCAATCCTTCTGTGGTGGCTTGACCTATGGGTACTCTGGTTACTATTATATCTTCTGCCGTGAGCTCATCCTTCTTCTTTCCTTTCTTTGGGCCCGACACCTCGACAAACTTACGCCCGACTCTTGACGATCGACCTTGAAGTTACCTTAGCAACTTTAGGTTTTTGTCTTTTCGCCTAGATTCGGGAGCATTCTGAAGTCGTGTTCCTCCAAGTTGATTTCCTCTCTAGCCTCTGGAACCAACTGTAAAGCCAACCATTATGAGAAATTACTTCTCGGAGAATGAGAAGTTGCCGAGTGTACCACTATCTCGCTCTCGATTCCTCTCCATCTGAAACCGCTACAGTGTTGTGGCTACCATCCTCTGAATTATCCAAAGACAAAGCTCTTTCAAATTCTGCCATCTGCAACTTCAAGCGTTTCTTCAGGAAGAGTGTCTTTGACGGAGTGGGTGAGCCGAGAGAAAAAGATGAATGTTGTCGGATTCAATGGAGGAATGGTAGTATCTTTGAGGTGCGACAGTCGGTGAAGTACTTGATGCTGGAGAAGTCGGAACTAACACCATAGTAGAAGTGATCTTCTCCTTTGAATGAGACTTGTGCACTTTAATCTTTTCAGGCCTTCTGTTGCTTTCTCCTTCGTGCTTCCTCTTGAGGGAATCTCCTATGCCGAAGTTGCCCGTGATTTGATTCATCAATGCTTCATCAAGGCAATATCCCTTCGTCAGCAACCAGTTTGAAGTATTGACCAGAACGGCAAGCGTCAGACCTTTCCTCGATCGTATGGCAGCCACCTACGCTCTCTTAAAGTATAGCTCTATCTCCTCCCATCCGATGGTATGTGTCAAGTAACACAGGCCCATCATCTTTAAGATCCGCAGGTATCCGTGCTAATCCAAAGTCAAACACTTGCCGCGCTGATAACCTGCTGAAATCTTTCTTTCTAACCTCGTACTCGCTTCTGCACTTCATCTAGAAATCTTCCAATGAAGGCACATGCACGTATTCCTGGGAGATTGTCTTCCTTGCCACTCCAAATGGATGAAATTCAGCCGTGCTAGGAAGAACTCTTGCTCGTACTCAGAGAACATTTCCGCTTCAATTCCTCGGGCTTTATGAATACTCTGGTAGCTGTAATGGCCCACAGTGATCGGGAAGAACCTGTAGACTTGTGTCGTTTCGACTGTAGGTCATGCATCTCCACGAGTTATGCCGCTTAACTCCATGATGACCAATCTCTCACTTGGGTATCTGGGCAACTTAAATGGTTCTCCTGAAAAGCCGGTGACCCTGAGGTATGTAAAATCCGCAAACTGGATGAAGATATGCGCGATCTGGACCTGACTTCCCACGCTTCCTTGCTCACCCTGTTGGCCTTTAGATCGTCGTCAACCTGTAAATGAATCGTAGAAGAATCCATCATTGACCACCTTGTAATCTTTATTGCATGCGGGTACAGTAAGCTGTGGGTAGCACTCGAAAATAGGGTCCTTGGAAAGAACACCACATCTATCTAGCTTGGAGAAGACACCTGTGAAGCTGCTGCATAAACCAAATACGAAGTCATTTTGAAGTTGTAAGTACGCCTCACATTCCGGAGCTACTCACCAATGTTGTCACTAATGATTTCCGACCAATTGATTATTGAATCTGCTTTGTTGATTTCAATGGTCCTGATGAAAGCATACATCCATGCGCGGAAGTTGTGAGCGTTAGCTTCACCATTTATCTGCATAACAATTTGGCAATATCATCCACCTCTTGTACTAGATTGGATCGTGGAAGAGTTCTTGGGAACTTGGAAGGAGATTTGGGCTTCTTCATGTATCTGTTGTTCATTATGCCCACACAGTCAACTTTATGTTTTTCCCATCTGTTGCCGGCATCCTGTATGCTAATAGTAGTCACCACCTGTCGTGTTGGAATCTTCAGACAATAATTGATGAACTGTGTCGTCAACCGGATTATTGTCTTCCCCGCAACATCTCGGACTGATTTGGATAATGGATGGTAAGACCTAGCACACTCCATGACAAATTAAGCAACTGGGTTGTGAATGGAAATGTTGCAGCTCGAATGATTCCACTGCTTTTGACTGCACTCATGAGGAAGTCTTTCCAACTCTGGATCTGTCAATCAATTCGGAAAGAGGTTCTGGACCTAGATTTGTATCTCCAATGTCAGCAAACTTAGAAGTGATGCATGACTCTGTTGTGCTTTCTTTTTCATCCCGCTTTGCCATGGCCGAATCTGTCTTTGTCTGAGCAATTCTTTTTCTCTTTATTCGGCCGGAATTCTTTACAACCGTGGTAGATCTGGAGATTTCTTCAGATTCGGAGGATATGTTCAATGTATTGGACATTGATTTAAGCTCCCTTTCTCTTATAAAAGCACTTGTAATGAATTCCTGCAATTAATTCAGACAAAGATGGCAACCGGAACATGAACACTTGATTTTAATTATAAAAATCTGCATATATCAAGCCTGCTGCCCCAAAATTTGATGTTTTGTTTGCATGCAAAGCAAACATGAATTTTACCAACTTCACCTGAGCACCTGTACCACTATGCAGACAATTAATCAGACACAAATCAAGCTCCTTCAAACCTAGGCGCCAAACTTTGAAGACTTCCAGCAGTAAAAACACCTTCTGTGCAAAATTCCTCCTTAATTGGGCGCCAAATTTTCCTGGGCTGCACTTCCTTGCTAAAGAATTAATTAATTCATCCTTATGGCAGCCCTTTCTTATATAACATTCACCATTCTATAATTAATAATTGCCTCTCCTATTCCTGGCAATTAATTAATTAATTAACATGCTTTTCTCTTCAATTTGGGCGCCTATTTTGTGCATGCTCATGGCTGCCATTAAATAAATTAAATTTATTTAATTTTAGCTCTCTACTTCCAGTTCACTTAAGCTTCACAGTGTGCTTTGACCTCATCCACTAAAAATAGGAATTAATTACATCAATTAATACTTAAAAAAGTATTATTCCTCTTAATATGGGTCGCACTTTTTGACATGAAGGGGGCTGCATTAAATAAATTATATTTATTTAATTTTAGAATTCTATTTCTAAATTCCCTTATCCTCTTCTTCTTTGTTGACTTTTCTCCATGCTTGGGCGCCAAATTTGGAAAAGAATTTAATTAATTAATACCATTAAAGTTGCCCTTCTATTCCAAAAGGGGTCGCACTTTTTGGCTTAGCCCATTTCTATTTTTAAAAGCTAATTTTCAATGGGATTATTTACCCTGCACCGCAGCTCCAAAAATCCCATGATCCACTTAAGTTGTTTGACTTTCATAATGAGATTATTTACCCTGCAAGGCAGGTAAGAAATTCCCATCAATGCCTTAAGTGATTTTCTTTTATTTCACAATGAGAATTTTCACCCTGAGGCGGGTAAAAATTCCGCTTTGCTCTTTGCCTCTAATTTTCCCATTGTGACTTAAGTGGCGTTACTTCCATGGGAAAAAATACCTGCTAGGCAGGTACAAAATTCCCACCTGCTTGCTACCAAAAATCCCATTGTAACTTAAAATCTTCTTTTCCCAAAAATGCGACCTGCCCAAAAGAAGCTTTTTCGTGCATGACTTCGTCTTTTCAGAGAGAACCAGACCTCCTGTGACAAATTCCTTTTGGCATAACGTCCATAGGTGATCTCCAGATACTCCAGGCAAGAAATCAGATTAAACCGCAAAGGAATTGACCTAGAGAAATTTCACAGAAAACAAAACGGGAAAACACCAAAACGCAAAAGCGTTGCGGAAGTCACAGATAAAGCCCAGGATTCATTCTGGTTAAAACCCTACTGGTATATGGGAATATTGACATGTAAGACCACAACAGGGTTAAACCGGAGCACAATTTGCCTCAAACGGGGCTCAGAATAATTAAATACAAATTTCCCATAGGCAAACCCCAGTGATAGAATATAACGATTTTGGGCATCTGGGTATTTGGCGAAATTGGCTAATATGACTCTCTGGGAATATCTTGACACAATACAGACACTTTCTGGCAATAAAAACACAAAATGACCCATTATTTTAAAAGTACGATTTTTTTTTTACATAGGGTAGTCCCAGATTTCAGGGTGAAATCTAGGGACACCCACTTCAAAGAAGAATGAGGGGATGAGGAAGATGTCGTGGAGGTGTTGTGGCTCCAATTGAGCACGATCTTGAAAAGCTGCTCTCTATAGCTTTAGTTGTTGTAGTTCGACTTAGTGCCTTTATCTCCTATGTGTGTTGCTTCATACAATGTTTTATCACAAGTTGAATCTCATGTGAACACTAAACCATATAGGTAACTTTTTTCAACTTGCCCATCACTTGAGATACCTTTTGAGTTTGGGCTTGTGTAAATTGGGTTTGTTAGTGATTTAACCTAAATGGTTAATCTTTAAGGGGGTAGTAATCGATGGTAAATAATCTTAATTAATTAGTTTCCAAAGCTAATTGTAGCAATATTAGGAATAACCATATGAACAATACTAAACAATGATGAACATCAAATAGATAAAGCACTTGCAATGAGAGAGAGAAGGCAACTTAGCTATTATCCTACTCGTGTGATGATATGGGCTCGTCTCGATGATTGAAACATGCCGGAAATGAGCTAATAGAGCCTCGTTGAAACCGTGTCCGAATTGTTGCATGACCCAAAGTAAATGGCACGGGCCAAAGCGTACCCCACTATGGCCCTTTCTATATGCTCCTGTCCCTTCAAATCCTCTGCTCTTGATACTTTCTGGGTTTGTGTATTGTCTTTTGATATGTTCCTCTTTGGAATTTGGACCTCCGATATTGTGTGATGTTCGTTGTGTAATTGATTGATCCTTCAAAACCTTAGATAGCCAAGAAGTTCCTACAAAACAAACATTAGGTGGGTTGTGGGCACCCCGTGCACCATCGATGTTGCCACTATTCGAAGAGGGCTCAAACCTCACGTCGTTCTTGCCTAGCATGTGATCTCTAGAATGTATGCAACCAAATAGATAATCATGATCTTGCAACAATATGATTGTACTTACACCTTTGCCCTAGCTTGACTTGGAGTGATGATATGTTCTTTGTATTTGTAGATCTGAGTGGATGACTGCCCTAGAATGAGTATGTAGAGTATATGAAGCTCAAGGGAGTCTTGGAATGGCTTTGCTTGTGATTGCTCTTAGTGTATGCTCATTAGGATCTTTGGGTGTCAAGTGTGCATGATCTCCTCCTTGATAAGAGATGAATAACTAGCTTATATATGCATTTTGGATCTGGAAAACTTGGATAAGGATGACTAAAAGTGTACCAAAGGAATTTGAATTAAGAAAATACCGTTAGAGGAAGACCAGGTCGGCCCATAACGTATGGATGCTATTGCCCTCCTATCTGCTATGGTCCCGTGATGCATTTGCAATTGATCTGAAAGTTGGGATTGTAGTGTGTGAGGGTATAGCTTGATTTTTTGTAGTAGTTCGGCCGTTATGCTAACAAATAGGTTGTGTGTACAAACAAGAATGCGTGAGATATAGCTAGGGATAGGATAATTGGTTAAATTGAACAAGTGTGGAATAGTGCAAGTGAGTTATACAATTTGTGTTGTTGCAAGACATGAATTACGAAAATGAGTATCTACAATTAGCTGAGTTGCTCCTAGAAGCGGACACGTTGATCCTCCATTTGAATCCTTGACTCTACATTCTTAGGGGAAATGTTGTTCCTCGCATTTTCAAGTCGGTGTTGCTCACACATGGTCGACTAGAGCATCAATTATTGATATGGGAAAGTATGCTCAATGGTGTGCAAGGACTCCCACATCCTATGGATAGGAGGGGCAAGGATTGGTGAATTTCAAGTGGGCAGCCATTGTTGAGATATCCAGGAGTGTTATGTTTCGACCAACATTTATTCACAAAGATCCGTAAAAACTCCAAGTGACACTCATTTTTTCCAAATTTCAAATCTAGGCTTCCTCATCCAAAATTGACTGTCCCTGTGATATTCAATTTGAAACCATTGGAAATGTCGAGGAGAGCTTGTGCCATGGGTCCTATTTTTGTAAAAATTGAGACAAGATCTCTTATGGGTTGGTAATGTTTGGGTGAGGAAGAAGCAATGGAATAAACTCATTGTTTGTTGTCTGTTGGATGCGATTCACTATCAGCTAGTGGGTGCTACTCAAGCCTTAGACATTGTTGCTTAGATGACAGATCATATGACTGGCTTACAGAAGGCTAACAACTGTCAACGTGGATTCATGAGGTTGTCTCTATGAAGAACAAAGGGTTTTACGTGAGCAACACGCCATTGAATTGTTCATGGATGTAGTGTATTCCCAATCTACCTTGGAGGTTAACTTCACTTCTAAGTCTCTAACAGCTTGTATGACCCAATTTTGTCATCGGTGTTTTGGTGGAAGCATCTCAACATTCCTTTAGTGGAACCTAAAGTGGACATTTCAGAATGCCGACCAATAACCAAAAAGAGGAAACCTGGTGTAGAGTTGCCTACTTTGGAGGATGAAGAGAGTGAGAAGGATGAAGGAGATTGTACTAGAAACAATGATGAGCAAGATGTTGATGACAAAGATGATGGCAGTTGCACACCATGGCTGTCAGAGCCTCCTACTTCTTTTCATCTCCATCCTTCATTCCGTTAACTTGTGGGATTTTCAGTACCATTAGCGCCTTCTGCTGCACGTCCCTCCAAGTCTGTCATAGTCACTCCCTTGTCTACATGGGATGAAGGGCGGAAAATAGAGGATTGGCCGAACCAATTCAGTGCACCAATTAATATAGCCTCGGAAGTCCCTCCAATCAGTCCATTATGGCCCTAAGATCAAGCAGTGCAAGAGCCGGAGGAAGAGCAATGTCCAGTTGGGAGATGCCACCAAGTTATATTCATTAGAGGCAGACCCTTCTCAGCTGGGGCCAATTGATTTTGAGGCCACATATGATGAGTTTATTCCACTATTTTTTTCCCGTGTGAACATTACTAACACATATGAAAGTCTTTTTTTTTTTTGGAGGGAACCATGGCACAAGCGCTACTTGACATTTTTAATGTGGTTGAAAATCTAGATGTTACAGTCATGAAATCACAGATACAACTGATTTTGGATGAGGCAGTCCCGATTCTAATTTATTTTGAAGTGTCTCGGAGTTTGTGCAGATCTTAGTGAATCAAGGCTGGATGGAATGTAACATTCCTGGGATGTCTCAGCAGTGGCTGTTCACGCAGACTTCACCTGCTGTTGCTCATATACAGTCAAGGATAGGGGGTCAATTGAATGACAACCTTGTCCTTGCAGCCAAACCCAAAATTCACTCAAACTATACAAAGCCTGACGCTGAAGGCAACTGCGATTGCTTATTATTCAAAATGAAGCAAAATACGTTCAGTCACGAGCTGCATCATTGTTTGATGCCCTAAAGACAATTAGAGGCTCTTCCAGACACCTTGAGTATCAATTTGTTGAATGTTAAGACTGAATTTAGCTAGAATTCAGTATAACATCCATTTACAACATCTTATCTATCTCAAATTACTTTCCGAGTTTCCTTATTCACATTCTTTGATTATGATCAAGATAAGTGGGGCCCTTAGGCTACTATTATTATGCTCCTTGGAGCTTATCCTTGCCTTTCTTTCTTACAGAACCCGTGCTTGAGCAGCAATGAGGAAAACTCTCTTTGAACTGCTTGTGACTCTTCCAACTCATTATGGAATCAACAAACCCTTCATTTTCCATGGAAAACCAATTTAGATGATAGGTTTCCTTCTTCTTATAACCGATCTTGGTTGACGCCTCCAATTCCCATGTAGGGATCATAGTTCCCATTCAAATTTCTCTCTCTTGTAATACCTTTAAAGTTTATAAATTCTTGTGGGAGTAATTCATTTCCTCCTAGGAAATCATTGTGGGATAAGTGTTTGTTCAGTCAATCGTGTGTGTTATATAAGCATGAAGAAGGCTCGTGGGCTATTAGATGTTCCTGCATGCCAAAATCCAAGCCAAACAGAAGTTGGGTGAGTGACAACCCATTGGAATGATGGTGAATTCCGATCTCCTTCTACATGACAAAGTTGAGGATATGCAAACCTTAATTTTTAATTTTCCTCAAGGGGTTGGGCCCCATAAGAGCTTGCAACAAATAAATGAAGGCTTTCACTTTATTATACTGGTAAAAATGCCACAGTGGATACACCTTATTTTGCACTGTTGATTTGAAGCAAATCAATGACAAAGGGAAGATTTCGTTGTGTTAGACATTTATCACTCCAATAAGCTATGATATTTGTCCATTCCTCCAGCTTGGCACATGGTTCGATACTGTGAAACTCCATAAGGGCATCCTATTCTTATTCTAGAGGAATTCATTTTGTCAAAGTTCTGTCACTTCATTAAGCTATGATATTCGTCCATTTCTCTAGACTGGCACATGATCTAACATTGTGAAAATCCGTAATGGCATCGTGCTCTTGTTCTAGAGGCCAAGGCCTGAATATTGAATCCATTTTGTAGAGCCCACCAATTTCGTTTTCTAAAGGTTGTTGCCCTTTTAATATTCAAAGAAAAGATAGTTGGGATTCCTCACGTCTCTTTTGTCAATTTGAGCTAGGTTTATGGTCCACAATTTGTTTTGAATTGTTAGATCGTGTCAGGCCTTAAGCTTCCAACCTATGTCTGTTTGAATGACACAATGCCTTCATCTCGTGCTTCAAAGCTTCGGGAAAAAAAAGAAAACACATGGGCTTATTAGTGTCTAAGGTTGCTAAAATTTATGGACCACGAGGCATTGAAGTCCCTGGTAAATAAGCTTGTTCTACATAGGTGCATATGTAGGTGGATCATCTTGTTCCAAGAGTTCGTCTTCTTATTGGTGGTAAAGCCAAGAAAGCTCAACTGTGGTCTAGACCAGCTATCCAAAATCAACAATAGGGAAGTTGTGAACAACATAGAAGATATGTTGGATGTGTAACCATACAGGGTTCAAAGGGTGCTTGAAGAATTGGATGACATTGTGACATTTCTTACATTAGGTGTAGCGCCAAAAGGGTGGACAACTAGCGAGAAGAAAATATTGGCAATACGTGCAATCCCTTGCCAACTCATTGGTGGAGAATTATACAAGTTAGGATGAGACAAAGTCCTTAGGCATTGCGGCTTGAAACAAGAGCGCACAAAATTTTTACACGAGGCACATGAAGGTGTAGTATGAGGGCACTATGCTAGATAGGTCACGTCTCTAAAAATTTTGTTCCTAGGCTTTGACAGCCCACCCTCTTCAAGGATGCCAAGGAGTGTGCCACCAAGTGTGATATGTGTGAAAGGGTTGACAAATCCACTAGAAGGGATGAGATGTCCTTAATCCCCATGCGTGTAGGAGAGCCCTTTGAAAATGGGCTATTGACTCTGTAGGACCAACTGCACCAGCTGTGCATTGAACTGTAGCGTAATATATCATTACCAAAACCAATTATTTAATTAGGATGGTAGGAGCAACACCCACAAAGAATCACACATTGACAATGATGGTAAGGTTCTTATGGAAAACTTCATCATTGATGGTACGCATTCTACTAGCAGAGTTTACAGTTGCGCCCCACAAAATAACCGTGTATCATCCTTAGGCCAATGGAACCATGTAGGCTTTCAACAAAATCCTAGGAACCACACTAACTAAGATTTGTGACGTAAGGTGCAAAGACTGGAAGGATTGAGTTTATGCCATGCTATGGGCATATAGAACCACATATAAGCGCCTCATGAAGTTCATGCCTTTTCAACTGGTGTTTGGTAAGGAGGCAATGCTCCCAATGGAATTTCTGGTGCCTTCTCTCATAATGCGCACATGTAACTTGGATGGCGAAACAACCATTAGGCAAATGCTGGAGGCATTAATGGAGCTGGATGAGAAAAGATTGGTGGTAAGATGGATCCCACAGTGGAGAAGGCTAGACAAAAGACTTGGTTTGACAAACACATCAAGGACAAATTACTATGAGAGGGCATGTCCTATATGATTCTCTATATGCCAAGCACATAGGGAAGATGCATATCAGCTAGATGGGCCTATACATAATCTACAACATTTTGGAGAGCGGTGCATGCAAGTCAGTGCACACTTGATGGAGAAATGCTTTCAATGCATTTCAATGGTAGTCAATGAAGCCCTACCATTTCGAAAATTTCCTAGGACGAATTCCAAAGTTAATAAGGCTCTTTGAGCCACCCCAAAAATATTTCCTTAGTCATTTCCTTTTTTGGTTTATTCATTCTTTTTGACAATTTTTGTTAGAGCATGCACCACAAGTGCACAAGGACCGAGTGTGATTGAGCATGCCTCGTGCCTATAGAGACAACCAACCAACCAACCAACAATGACAAGGACTATGCGCACAATCATGCGCATAGAGGAAGCAAAGTAGAGTTAACCCAATTAAGGAAAGAAGTATGTGTGCAATCAATGCGCACAGACAAAGAAGCAACCCTTATAGGAACTAGTTGCGGGGTGGAGGATCATGAGCACAAAATTGGGGAAGGAGAGGAAAAGGGAGAAAACAAGGACATCAAAATCGCCTATCTAGATATAAGGTAGGGTTAGGAGGAAAAGGCACAAGAAAAGGTGTGCATGACCCAAGAATGCAAGATAGGCGAAAGTGGCGCTTGTATGTCGATGTCAACTAGGGAGGAGAGAGAGGGGAAAATGCATCTAGTGTTAAAAGGGTTGGGCATGTTTCCCAATTCAACTTTTTGGATGTGGAATGTTGATGTCACAATGACGTGTGCCCAAAGAAAACAATAAATGCTCTCCCCATTGAGTAGATGGCATTCATTTTCGCATCGAGCTCTAGCAATCAAGGAGAGAAGAGGAAAAGATACTAGGGTTTTGCATGAAAAATTTGAGAGTGCAAGTCAAGGTGGTGTGCAAATCAAACTAGTGGTTGAGACAAAGAGATAAATCGAGAGCATGAGGGCGAAAACAAGTGTAACCTTGAGTAATTTGGAGTGGGAGAAGTTGAGAGAAAATCCAATTTTTGCATTTTTTGAGTAGGCGACAACCATTTATGAGTAGGGAAGCTCAAGTTGAAAGGGAAAACCCCAACCATAATGATTACGACATACATCGAGCCAAAATGGTAAAGAGGAAAGTGGATACAATGATTGGGCCATGCCAACCCAAAAGTGCCCATGCGGACATGAACATGAACCTTCAAAAAGTGAGATGGAGGAAGTGGACATCGCTGAGATGCAATTCTCGAAAGAATGTCAGGTTGGAGAAAGGTGGGAGAGCAAGGTGTATAGGGCGGAGGCACAAAAATTTCAACGATCTAGAGGACGACTACCTAATCAAAAGGCGCATTAGGTGTAGAAGGAAAATCAAGGTCGATATCAAGCAATGCATGGAGGTAGAGGCGGCTGGACCATTTCAACTTCTTGAACTCCCCTATCTCGTGCATGCAATGAAGTTTGTGTGCTTTCTTCTATCACGCATCCACGGTAAATGGTTCTACGTCGTTAGGTGCCAAAAGAAGATATTTGCTAACCTGATCCATTATCTCATAGGCATAAGCTAAGTTACCGCATTTGCCAATTTTCAAGGGAAAAATGCGGAATTCGTCGAATCTTAAGCGATCACATAAAATTCGTTGAAATTCGCGATTTTATTTGCCGTCTACAAAAAAATTCCTATATCATTGAATTTTTTTTTACAATGAACCCGTGGTTCCATTTCGAGCTTGTGTTTTTCGTGGGCCTTTCCGGACTCGTTATGACATTGTGCACGCCCTTGCGATAATTAAAAAAATCGTGAATATAAGAATTAAAATTCCATCACAAGTAGAAGATTTGTGAATATATATTAGGATTTAACTTTAACTTTAAAGTTAGTGGTGAATATATTTAACTTCATGTTTTATTTTAACTTTTTAATATATAAGTTACGAGTTTAGTTTATATATTTTTAGTTTAGGTTTTATTTTATCTTTTTAATATATATAAATTACTATTTTAGTTTATATATTTTTTAGTTCAGGGTTTATTTTAACGTTTTTATTATATTTATATTTTATATATAATACATTTACACTTTTATTAAATATTTATATTTGATTTTTAACTTATATATATATATATATATATTTTTACTTTTTATCATATTTGTATTTAGTGATATTTTTATTTTATATTTTTGAAAATATAAAGTATTTTTTGTAGTCGAATTTAATCACGAATTTTATCGTTGATTTTTAGCACGATTTTTTACGAATTTCATCTTTGGTGAATTTGAACACGAATTCGAATGTGGTGACTTAGGGCATAAGTAAGGTGGGTGCAAATGTGCAAAAGGCACTAGATGATAGCACGATGGCGAAGAACTTGGCGTAGAAAATGGAAAAAGTAACAAAATTGAGAAGTACAAGAGGATGATCATTTGACCCCTTAACAAGATTGTGATCAAGATATACGAGACAAAATGAATGGTTGATCCCGATTGATTGGGAATTTGGTGGACAACACACTAAATTGAAGAAAATTAATGTGCTATAGGTGAAAGTGATGTAATTACTATAATTGTAACATAAACTAATATTGCATAACTATAGCAAAATGAACCATGAATACATGGAAATAAAATATATGCATGGGAGAGATTCAACTCACAATATTTATTGCTTCATTCTTATGGGAGATGTGAACTGTTATCTCTGGGAATAGATGCAACTTTTATGCCTGAGAAGATATGTGAGCTATTTCTCACGTGCTATTACATTTGGGTGCCCATGCCCTTCTATTTATTTGTAGAAGGAAATGAAAAGCTTAAAAATCAAATGTGAAGTGATTTGAATTGGAATGTGAAGAGTCGCACAACGAGCATTTCCTAAGAAGTTGAGAGCTTTTGTCATGACCCAAAACTCACGAAAATTCAAAAATACAATTTAACTATTTTAAGGTATTTTCTACATATTTGTACTTTGCATTTTTGAGGCCTTTTGGGGCATTTTTCAGACTGTAAACTTTAGTAGGATGCCCTAAATATATGACGAAGGCATCTATATAGGCACTTAAGCTAGTTCACGTGATAAACTTTCCAGTGCATGTTATGTTTTGCGATTCTGATAATTGGGATATGAGATATTGACCCGACAAGGTAAGGAACAAGTGATATAGTAGTTTTTCCTAGTATTCTGCCCAAAAGACTGTCTGGAACTGCTATCTCTTCTGCTTAACATAGATTGAAGAGCTTAACACACAAGTTGCGAAAGTCCTCGATTGACTCGAGAAAAGTTAGAGCTTTGCCTTAGAAAACCTTCTTGAGTGGCCTGCAACCCACAATCTTCTAAAAATACTAAGTCATCTAGAAAACCTTTTTAACCTCAATTTCTTAGATACAAAGGTCAATCTTCGTGGAGATACCATGTTTCAACAATAAATTAGGAGATAAAAGTCCATTTGCAATTCATCAATCAGTGCATGCAATGATTTTGAAAATAGCAAAGCTGGTTTTGGAGAAGTTGATATACATCATTCCTTGCCAATTTCCAATAGAAAATGCAATGTGAATGACAAGAGGATACTTATTATAAATATAATATGTTAAACGAAAAAGTGGATGGAAGCCCTTGAGAGAGACTCCTTTTCATTTCTCATTTATACAAGAGGAAATGATAGTTAATTGTATTATTGCATTTCGCATCTATCGCGTATCTTATTGACACTTGTATCTTAGGTCTTATTACTTACAAAATCTCCTTTTAACCATGTACAATCTTTGACGTGACTAAGTCCCAAGGCTTTAACTTGTTAATTTTAGGCACATTATGATTAAATTTTAAATATGGTATAACGGAAGTAATAATTTGTTCACATATAAACATCATTTTCCTTTTTATGTTACATGTGTGTAGGACCTATCTCTCTAGTACATTTTAGATAGCAATTTTGCTCACCTAACAAACATATGAAAATCATATTTTTGATCTCCTTTGCCCTGTCTTAGATGCATCCGATTGACAACTAATTCATCCAATGGCATGAGAAATGAATACGCATTACCAGGACAGATCAATATCTTACTTGAGATGGAGGCATGTTGGCTCAACGTTCCTTCAAACAATGCCACTATGAAATATGATTCTTGGTCCTGTTCAATTGGTCAACATTATCCCTTGACCTTTGACAAAAACCATTGACCTTTTGATAACATGTCCGACTTACTGAAGCTCTTTACTTCCCAAAGATATGCCATCACCCTCCTATCACAGTGCTGATGTGGATCACGTTGTGAGTCGTGACACGTGGACCTTAGACATTGGGCATGATACATGGAACTTGAGGAGGCATTGGTGGGACCCACTTATGGACATTTGGAATTTGAGGTGGACACATGGCACTTGCACATTCGCCAGGACTTATTTTTATAAGTTGCCAGGCGGTATTAAAACAATTTTCTGGATTTTTGCATGCAAGTTGCAACTTTTATTTTTGCCCGATTTTTGACCATGCATTTTGAATTAAATCTAAAATTCTAAATATATATAAGCTTGTTGCTATATGTGCATTTTGGATGACCTAATGGATGTATGATGTGTATACTTTCTTTTGACCCTAGTTTGACTTACACCTAGATTATTTTTATCCAGTGTTAGGCGGGGACACATCCTGCCCATTTCCCAACTTTCCCAGATGTCTGAGGTGTTTTGGGGTCTTGGGAATGAGGACTAAACATTCCCCAGTCCACCCTCCAATGCTAAAAGGGGGATGTCCCGAAACACCCCCTTTTAGGGGATGTCCTGGTGTTACCCCTAGAATATTTTTGAACTTCTTTTCCAATTTTTCCTTCAATTTTGTTAAGTAATTTGTAGTCTTAGGGGTAACTAATTATTTATTTCATAGTTTCCATCATAATCCTGCTAGGGGCTCATACCATGTCGTTTTTATTATCGATTCCTGTTATTTTTGGAAATGCTCACATTTTAAAGAAAATTAGCAGGTATTTGGTTATTGAAATGCAGCAAAGATACCACTATTTAAAGCCACAGGTTCAAACCTGGTGGGTTGCATATTTCGTTTTATTGAGTGTTACAATTTTAAACCTGGCTGGCTACATACCTCTTTTAGTCTGCTCGGAATGAGTGTGCTGAACTTGAATAGGAACCGTTCTTACTTCTCATTGGAATGACATCCCCATATAAGGAGGACCCATTTATTTCTAAGGGGACAAATGGAAGCCGCCCCATTTTGTGCCAAGGGGGCACAAAAATGGGTTGAACATCAGTGATTATAAAAACTTTACATGTTCTCCATTTTGTAAATTATAATTTTATATTTTCATGGAAATGTATATATTTAACTTCTAAAAAATACATTTTGTCTGGGGATTGCTTTTATGTTTGTGAAGGTGAATGGGACTCCATACATGTGCATGTAAGTATGTATCATTATTGGGACCATTGATTCAATGAATAACAATAAAGCAAAAGGAAGTTCTTAACGCATCCTCATCTTATGTTTATGAATGCTGTCAATAATCTATGTAGTCCTGTTATTAATGAACTGGCATAACATGAGAACGAGTCCCCAGGTCTAGGAGAGGCGTTCACTTGCATCTCTTGTTTTGTGGACACGGCACATGTTAAACATGATGCCAGGACCACGATCTATCGCTCCATGCCCTGTTTCCAAGATGTCAGGACCATGACCTTGCCATCGCCGCATCGCCTCTGTGATGAGTTTTCATATTACACCCCACTCCTCAAATCAAAGACAAGTAATCATCACTTGGACGGTTTGAGGATGCCTAGAATTCTGTAAACGGCTTTGTTGATACCTAGCTGTCTCTGGGACAGATTCAGAGGTGTCCTCGACTGTCCCAAGCATGTATAGGTGTACCCAATGGCATCACACTTAAATGAAAGAAAAAATCAATTAGTGAAAAAAGGGTTATTGTCAAACAAGGTTGTTATTAAACACGAGTGATTGTTGAAAATAATGAAATTTTGAAATACATGCATAAGTTCCAAAATAATCACGAAAAATTGACAGAAATTTTCTCAATTGATATCTGTTAGATGGCCTGTTGTTTGCATGGGCACAAGTTCTTATGTTGAACAAATTTCAAGCTTTCAAAGACATGTCTTGATAAATTAGATGTGCCCATAATTTTTGGAGGAATGGAACCCTGGTTAATCTTTTCCCTTCAGGAACACTAACATGAATTATCTGTACTTCCAAACTTCACATAACTAGTTTCTAGACATGTTTGCATGCCTGCAACTTCGTATCATTTTTTATTCATATAAAATAATTACTGTTATTTCCTGAAAAAAACTCATTTCTAAACCTGTTTTCCTCGGCATGATTTTCTGCTGGCCCAGAAGGTACTAATGGAGTTCTTGTAATTAAATCTTTTGACCGTGCTAATCCCACGTGACATGCTAATTGGATTCTAACTTTTCCTCTCTTGGGCATCGATCATAATTGCAGTTTGTTGTTCCAACACTTCAAAACTATAGATTGTTTAGAAGGATGCACTTTTTATATTGCTTCCAGTACATTCCAAAATGATATTATAGTAACCACTAACCACCTCACCTCATAATTTTTGTTTGCCTTGGGAGCTATACTCGTTGCCAAGTTGGTGTGGTAGTTTTTCAAGAAGAATCCATTACATTCCTCAGTTGATGTTAGTTTCATGTTTCCAATTCAATAACAAACTATTTAATTGAATGGCTGTTAAATCTGTCATCCATTGATAAAACTGAATAAATTGTAGTATGTTGGTTCAATCAATTAATTACGAGTATTGAGGTGCTTTTGGATTTATGTTCCCGTTATGCTTCTTCGGACATTATCTATTGCGAGTAATTAATGTCATTCTGAATTGGGTACGTAATATACATTAATGTTGTTACCATGATTAACTTTAAGAATATTTTTCAGAGAGAACTTGGCTGGAACAAGGACATGCAGTTGGAGAACAAGTTGTTCCGTTGGCCCGAAACTTCAACAATCTGAGTGAGGACGTTGAAGCAGACAGTATGCCCAAGGCAAGTCAAATTTTTATGTAAAAGCCCTCATTCAAGCCAACTCTAGTGTTTTCATTACATCTCCTATGGTTGTGCCATGTCCCAGATTTTCGTTTATCTGATTTTGCTCAATGTTATCCAGCAATCAACATGGAGTGCTGATAATGCCTGGAATAAGACTGATACAGAAGTGAAAGTTGCATCAACAAAAGATGATGTAAACGGTAGTCAGTCAAAGATTCTGAAAGAGGGTCATCATACACAAGGGAGCAAGAGTGCTATTGCAAGCAAGTATGCTGTTCTTAGAGAACATCAGAATAAACCGTCACATCTTCAATCAGGAGTGATACAGCCACAGAGACAGGATATAAGGAATCCTGGTCAGCCTATCAACTCTGGAAATATACCAAACAGCAGAAACCAGTCTGATATTGCTTCTGGGTTAGCAACGAAGTGGGATTCCATGAAGTCCAGTCTACAGAGTATGAAAGCAAGTCTAGGAGCCAGAAGATTTGTACCCTTGCGACAGTTTCAGGAAAGAGAGGAGTCCAGGTTACAGATTTCTCCAACTGAATCGTTAGATACCATATTTGAGAGATTGAAGCGAAGAAAAGGCGATAACGAAAATGATGATGGTTCTGATTTGAGGTTCGTGAGATCTGCCAGATAATGCATCCCATTCTTTTTAGGTCAATGCAATAATTTGCATTCTGCCTGGTTATGAACCATGTCCATTCTTCTGTGAAGCATGTCAACACATTAATACTTTCTCAATTCATTATGCAGATGGCCAATGTTACAGAAATAGACTTCTTTCATGATATGGATGAAGGCATGATGCCTAGTGGTGGTTTTAGTGCTTCTGAGGATTGGGACTAGGATATGCATAGTTATTTACCCCAGAAGTCTGGAGTTTATTGCCATTCTACATGCATGGATGTCACATGTTTGAGAAGCTTTGGCCGGTATGTCCAACACATACGGTAAAATGTATAGATACCAATATATGTTTCTTCAAGGAAGAAACCAATATTCTGTGAGAGGAGCTTTTACAAAGAAAATTTGATTTTGCCCAAGTGATTCATCTTATGTAACAACATATGGTTAAGTTGTTAATGTCTAGTTTTGTAATGATCATTTTCAACTTACTAATATCTTCCAATTTTTGAGTCATAGCATCTGGATTGAAGTTTCCTTGCCAAAATAGATTATCGTTTTTCCATAACAGTAAATTAGTTGAAAGCAATCAAAGGAAAGTATTTGAATGAAAATGTCAGGAAACATATTTCCATAAATTATAGTGCACGGGCCTCCCATTGGAGTTCCATTATATAAAGAAATGGGAAGAACAAGAACACAAATATTTTAAAAAAAATTGCAAAAGAAATTAAGATATTGCCAATTGAAATAAGAGAGAGAGAGAGAGAGAGAGAGAGAGAGAGAGAGAGAGACACACACACACACACACACATATTAGTTGTGGGGCAGAAGATATGCAAAAGTTGGAATCCAATTTGATGATCATGTCACTGGAGAATGGGAGGTAACAGTACAATTTGAAGTCAAATTTGTGATGCATGAATTGGTATTATTCAAGTTTCTGTACGTAGGTTCTGATGTGGTTTTTAACCTGAGAACAGATTTGTTACATTAATTATTCTCGGGGCTTTGTTCTTCATTCCAGGGTCTGGTATGGCAAACTGCATAGACAAGTTCGTGGACAAACATAAATTCAGATAAAAAATGTTGCGAAAGAACTTATAACAACTGACTTGGAAATTACCTTGTCAAACATGAGAAGCATTTGTAAGTTTTGGCAACACACATGAATAAATAATATTTTAAATTAAACATAGTATTTATCTTGTGCTTCCAAGGATTTTTTTGGTCATTCCAATTTGTAGTGGTTTTATAGATGGCTTCATATCTTATGATATTCATTTTAGCTGACAATAGGGTTAATAATCTCATGTTCTTTATGAGGAAACATACCGATTCATTACTTTGGGCGCACTGTACCAGACAAGTCTTTCTAATACTTCATCGCCCGTTGTAGCTTAAAAACTTATAATGAGCATGAGCTTGGTGTGCATTTGTTCCCAAGCGCATGGTATAATTTACGAGCATGTAGTTTAGAAGTAGCCAAGTATTTGATCAATTTTACAAATTTATGGAATTGTCATAATCATAGATTGATTGACTGTCCTCCCTAATATGAGATTACATTTAGCTATATACAATATATATAGCTACATAGATGCAATTTACTATAAAACCGTGTTTGGTAGTCATGCACAATCATATGGATATAACAGTATATATATATATATATATATATATATATATATATATATATATATATATATATATATATATATATAGGGTGGGGACCCCATCAAAACCCCGCGGTTCATAGCTTGGTCAAAAGCATTTTTGTATCAATATATATTATAATATATATTGATACAAAAATGCTTTTGACCGAAGCTATGAACCGCTGGGTTTTGATGGGGTCCCCACCCTTACAGTCGAGGTCCCAAAAAGCAAGGGCTAATATATATATATTGATACAAAAACGCTTTTGACCGAAGCTATGAACCGGGGGTTTGATGGGGTCCCCACTCTTACAATTCGAGATCCCAAAAAGTAGGGGCTACTACTATAGCCATTTTGTTATATATATATATACAAAAACGCTTTTGACCGAAGCTATGAACCGGGGGTTTTGATGGGTCCCCACCCTTACAATTCGAGGTCCCAAAAAAGCGGGGGCTACTACTATAGCCATTTTGTTATAACCCGCTACCAAAAACTAAATAGCTATACTACGAGAATGGGCTCACAATGTTACATCTTGAAAACCAAGCCCACAAAAACAAAGTATAATACCACTAAACTATAACAACTATGTCATACTGAACAAAAATAGAGAAACCTAGTTGGAAACCACAATCACCTCCTCTTGGTGATGGCGGCCCCGTAACAACTTTTTTTTTTGTTTTCAGCCTTTTGGAGGAGAGGCGCCCCTCAACTCTTGACTTCACGACTCTCAGAAGAAGGTGTAAGATGATTTGCGCTTCTTTATCAGTTGGCCGACTCTATCTGGGACATGACCGATAGGGGACGCCAAAGCATCTACATTCAACAGATTGAAGAAACTGGGACCTCTATCCTTCAACTTGCAAATGTGGTGGACATTAATCGCAAAGTTCCACAACTTGGAGTTCTGCCGCTCTAGCTCCGCTACATACTCTCTCGACACTGTCTCAACCAAGCCCATCATTGCCGTTTGGGAGAAAGCCTGAATCAAGTTAAACTTTGCCACTGCGTCCTCTAACCCAACGACATGCCTGGAGATAATAAAACGACGGGCTATCAACAAAGATTCCTCCTTACTGTGACCAATGAGCAACAAGTGATAGAGGAAAGTGCACACTATCTATGTGTTTACCCTCGCCGTCCACTCCCCAACAGATAATCAACCCCCAAAATCTTTTCAATCGCCAAACCAATAGATTCCGAGCTTATATTGAAAATTTTGTTAACTGGATCGCATAATATGATTGTAAAATGCCATTTCCCTTGCTACGCATCGAGAGAATGACAGGGACAGGTGGGATTGCCATATCCGGACAGAACAACCACCGCCTTAGAAGCAAACACGAAAATTGAAAACAGGGGGATGAAAGAAAATAAGCCCACACTACGTTTTTAACTTTGCTTCACACGCGGCATATAGGACTTGAATTTAATTGCAACTTCTCTCCTAGTGATGGGCATTAACCCAACCCACTTTGAATGATCATTCACTTTTGCCACCTCATCCGCTTGCTCTACCCCTGAGTTGGCAAGAAAATCAGCCGATGAGTTGGCCTCCCTGTAGATATGGGCGATGCTCCAGTCATCTAGCTTAGCAAGCTAGTGCGGATGCTTGGTAAATAAGAATCTATCACCCAATAATGAGCTTTCCCCTTTGTTATAGCGTTGATTACTAATTGAGAATCCCCTTCTATTTTAAGATGTGTGCTTCCACTTTCGAATGCTAGCTTGACATTACGAATTTCAGCTTGATTACAAGTTCCATCCTACAAATGGAATGAGTCTGCAACTATGATTTCACCCATGTCATCACGAGTTACACACCCCGCCCCGAAAGCCCATGGCTCCCTTTGGAAGCCCCATCAAAATTCAATTTTGAAACCCTGGGGTGGTAGTGTCAAAAATATTGAACACTAGTAATAGGATGGATTTGGCAAGAACATGCCAAAATACTAGTAATAGGTTGGACTTGGCAAGAACATGAAAAATATGAATGCTGAAGCAATCATAAATGTAATCAAGAAGTAGCTACTTATTAATTGCATCATTCAAGTCGGAGGTGTTAGTATTCAAGACTAGCTAACAAAAAACAATAAAAATATCATAGGGAAAAACAAGTGACATAGTGCACACACAATTGCCCTTACACCCATCACAATGTTATTATTAGTGGGCTTAGAAGTGCGAATAAGATCAAAACAACATAGCTACAAAGGTGCAATTTACAATAAAATGGTGTTTAGTAGTCACGCGCCATCATAAGGATAGTAAAACAAGAGTAAAAAATGTTGAACACTAGTAATAGCATGGATTTGGCAAGAACATGCCAAAATACTAGTAATAGGTTGGACATGGCAGGAACATACCAAAATACTAGCAATAGATTGGATTTGGCAAGAATGACAAAATGTGTAATCAAAAGTAGCTAGTCATTAATTGCATCCTCAAGTTGGAGGTGCTAGTGTTCAAGACCAACAAACAAAAAACAATAAAAATATCACGGGGAAAAACAAGTGACATAGTGCACACACAATGGCCCTTCCACTTGTCATAGGGTTATTATCAGTGGGCTTAGAAGTGCAAACAAGATTCTGTCAAGTTTGTAAACACTTGTCTATGTATTTAGACTACTATACATAATCCCCATGAATGGTTTTGGGGTTAAGGTTTGAAACAAAGAGGGAATCCAGTCTCATGTTGAATTGGTTTTAACACATGCTCAAAAAGTTTTTGGTGCATGTATGGCCTTGGTAGAGACACCATACAAATTGTATATATTTTTGGGTTCAATCTACTTGTCCTCCACTTTGTGCAATTACCAAAATATAAACTAAAAATTCAGTTAAGAGTCGGAGCTTATAAAAAATGGCAAGAGCAATTGAGAGAGAGCTACATTGGGCTCAAATTGTATTGAAGAAAGTAGATATTAACAATTCACTGCCAATAATAGAACAATAGGGATGTGTGTGGACATTGTCATTATCATTAAAGATCAAAACAATATAGCTACATTGATGGAATTTAGAATGAAAGCGTGTTGGGTAGTTATGCACCATCACAAGGATAGCAACATAGAAAACATTGAACACTAGTAATAGCATGGATTTGGCAAGAACATGCAAAAATACCGATAATAGCATGGACTTGGAAAAGAAGATGCCAAAATAATAGTAATAACATGGACTTGGCAGGAGCATACCAAAATCTGAAAGTTGGAGGCATCATAAATGTAATCAAAAGTGATAAGTCATTAATTGCATCATTCAAGTTCAAGGTGCTAGTATTTAGAGAGCAAATAGAAAAAACAATAAAAAATATCATAGGGAAAGACAAGTGACATATTACACACCCAACGCCCCTACATCCACCAAAGGTTGTTATTGCCTCATCCCCATGTGTCCATGAACTTAGAAGTGCAAACAAGGTCCCATCAAGTTTTCCATCCATTCTCGATTATTGAGAAGGATCCATACACCCCTATGAGTTAACGGTGCCACAACACAATTGAGGAAACATGAGGCATGTTTCTCCTTGCAAGTGCTTCGTTAGAGGGAGGAATGTCATCATTTGGTGTTTAAATGTTCATCACACCTATCTCTCCATGGGAACACAAATGTTACAATTGTCTCAACCATATCAAGAGGTTGAAATTGAGGACATGCTTCATTATGAAACTTTTTCCTTCTTTTGATTCAGCTCAACAAAGCCTCAATGTTCTTTATCTTTGCTTTTTGAAATATAGTTCCAATCGAGCTAACTCTTTAAGGTATTAATACGCAAATTGAGGTATGGTATAAAGGTCAAGAGGCACCCTTCTCATGATGTAACAAAGACCAAGTAAACAACTCTTGTAATTGTTGAAATTTGAATGCATATTGTCCCGATAAAGTATATAAATTTTACTTTGGCTAGATAATTAGATTTTGTAGTCCAAGGAAAAAAATCATTCGAAGATTCTTTTTGAAAATAAAATGATTTATGGAGTTCGTAATTGATATACAATATCTATTTTGTAGATGTGCCAAAATTTGGCTATGTATTTATACCACTTTACATGATCCCCATGAATGTCATTTGGTGAACGAATTTGGGTGTCGAGGTTTGAAACAAAGAATGAATCCAATCCCATGTTGAATTGGTTTTAAAATAAGCTAAAAATATTTTTGGTGCATGTATGATCATGATTTGCACAAATAATACCGTGCATTGAACAATTGTACAACAAACCAAAGCGTTGTGTAGAGAAACTACACACTCCACAAACATTGCACAAATGACTTACACACTCAACATAATGCAACACAATACTCCATGGCTTGTCAACCGCTTATTTTCTTAATGCATGATCCACAAATACTCCACAAAATGGAAACAAATGTAGACAAAATTGACTTGAACAATTCAATTATTTTTGGTTGATATAAGAGTACTTATGAACCTAAATTCTCTTGGATCATACAACTCGGGTAATTTTGGAAACTTGAGTTCATGCTTAAGGAACAAGTATGTAACATTGCACGACATTCACAACACTTAGCCAAGTCACTTCTTTAGTCTTCTTTCCTTTCCACTTGACCAAATACTCGGTGTACTCCTTTTGCATGTCTTCTTGATCCTAATGTCTATTATCCATTTTGCTTCATCACACTCCTCAAGCATCGGATTCCTCCAATCTATTCTTCCATCCTTTGATTTAGGTTCATCTTCACCTTCTGTACTACGAGGCATTGATACAAATCCACCATATTAAATATGTTAGAGATATCAATGCCTATAGGCAACTCAATCTCATAAGTGTTCTGTGTGAACTTCCTGATGATTTTGCATGGCCCTATCTTCTTCCACTTAAGTTTATTATATGTTCCTTTTAGAAACCTTTCCTTTTGTAAATATGCTAAGACCATATCTCTAATATGATATTCAAGCTCCCTTGGTTTTTCATCTACACGTTTGTATTGCGTTTTCATCTTTTTGCAACCGATTGCACACTTGTTGGTGCACTTCTTTCACGTGTGTTGTAAAATATCTTGCTACAACACTCCTATATTCATTGTATGACAAGTCTTGTGATTCCACAAATCCTCTTGGGTTGTTCCTATATGTAATTTGGAATGGTATTTTCCCTCTAGTCCATTTCTCATGAATTATTATAATCAAATTATGTTTAAACTAAAGCTAAATCCCAAGTTCTGGCCCATCTCTAACCAAACATCTAAGCAAACAATTCGAGGCCTCTATTCACAACTTCTATCAATCCATCAATTTGTAGATGATATGCTGAATTGGAATGTAAGTTTGTATCCAACTTCTTCCACAATGTTCACCATAAATGACCAACAAATTTAATCTCTAAGACACTATCTTTGTGTGGTTATCCATGTTGTCTCACGATCTCCCGAAAAAATATTTGTGATGTGTTTCATCATCGGTCTTTCTGCAAGCAATGAAATATGCCCTCTTTGAAAACCTATCCAATAGTACAAAATGGAATCAACGCCCCTTTGTGTTCTAGGAAAACCCAAAAAAAATGTATGCTTGTTTCCCAAAGCATTTATGGAATGGGAAAAGGTTAATACAACCTTACGTTTAGAGATCTTTTAGCTAGCTAATGATTACACGACATTCCTATACAAATTTATGCATATCCACACTCATTCATGGCTATAAACAACTCCCTCCTAGATGCACTAAGATTTTGTCCAAGCCAAAGTGCCTTGCCAATCCTTCCAATATTTCTCTCTTATAAAGTTTTCCGGCGGTGACCACTTGAGGATGCATAATCGACCTCTTTTAAACATCAACCTCTTCTTGCACAAAATAGTCCAACCAAAGAATTCTATCGATGCTTGTGGGTATTGCACATGCTTCCCATGCTTCTCTAAAATCTTCATCTTGAGCAAATAGTTCGTTTATGGATTCAAAATCCACAACTTTTATTCTCATCTCTATCAACAATCAACTACACCTACCGAGAGAATCAATCACCTAGTTAGATTCCCCATTTCTATGCTTAAACACAAATATGTATCCTTGTAGGTACTCCACCCACTTCATGTGTCTTCGATTCAACTTTCCTTGGTTGTTAATAAACCTGTAGTGAGTGATGGTCCGTGTACAACATGAACTTTTAGGCAAAAGGTAGTGTCTCCACTTCTTGAACGCTTGCACAATTTGGTAAAACTATGATCATAAACATTATGATTCCTCCTTACATCATCCAACTTTTCACTGAAATATGCAACAAGTCATTCCTTTCAACTCAATACCGTACAAATGGCTACATGCCTCTAACATCACAATCGACTTGAAATACTTTAAAATTCAGTAATGCCAACACTAGATGCTTTATTAACTCCACAAAGTTATTTTTTGCAGATGTACTCCAGATGAAACTCTTCTTATCTCCTCTCATGGCCTCTATAATCAATGCACATACACTACTATAGTTCTTGATGAGCTTACAATAAATCTATCAAACCCATGAAAACTATGTGCCTTAGAAACACTCCTTGGTGATGGCCAATCCAAAATTGCATGAATCTTTTTGTGGTCCATCTCGCAATCCTTTTTGGAAATCATAAATCCCAAGAAACACCAATTCATCTTGCATGAAAATTCACTTCTATAGATTAATCAATAACTTCTCTTCCCACAATCTCTGCAACACTTATAGATATGTAGCATATGCTCTCTTTTGTCTTGTTGAAAATTAGAATATCATCCAAGTACACAATAAAAAACTTTCCTAAAAACGGTTTCAAAAATTTTCTTATCAACCTCATGATATTACTTTTTACGTTGTCAATCCGAACAACAACACAAGCCACTCATACAACCCTTGATTCTTAAACATCGTCTTTCATTAATCCCCTTCTCTTGTGTGAATTTGATGGTATTCACTCTTGATATAAACCTTGCTGAAATATTTTGCTCCACTCAAGAAATCCTGATGTTATCCATACGTGGTAATGAAAACTTGTACTTAATGGGTGATATTGTTTATGGCTCTCGAATTGGTACACATACACCACACATCACCTTTCTTCAATGTTAATACTATTGACACTACACACGGAGCTTATAATATATTTGATGAGTCCCTATCCAAAAATCCTTGCACTTGCCTCTATATCTCCAGATTCTCTTGCAATGTCATTATGTAGGTTGCTTTGTTTGGAAAAATTGATCCTATAATTAAATCCATGTGGTGACTAATGTCTCTCATAGGTGGTAACTCACTAGACAACTTCCACAAACTCTTCCAACATTCCTTTGACCTCTGGCGTCAAACTTCACTACATATTTCTCCAATGTATGCGTTGTTACATGACCATCATGTTGTGCCTTCTGGTCGAATTGCCAAGTCCTACCAAGTAGCACATGACATGCGTCTATGGGCATGATGTTACACATTACTTCATCTTCATATCTCATGGTCTAGAATTTAACCAAACATTGTTCCTTCACCAACAACTAGTGTCCCTTTTAGAACCATGAAAACTTGTATGGATTCGGATGCTCAATTCTTCCCAAACTTCACTTTATTCAACATTTCCTCCACTACCAAATTATCGGTGCTTCCACTGTCCACTATCACTTTACAAAAATTTCCCCTTACATACAATCATCCTAAATAAGCTTCTTCTCTGCTTGGAACCAATTTCCTCCTTTGGTTTCAACAATATGCAGTTGAACATCAATTCTCTTTCCATCTTTGGTTCTTTATGAATTTTCAGTCCATCTACCTCTCCTTGCACAATGTATGCATTTTATTTTCCACCATCTTAGGCGTGCAAGTACTCATATGCTCTAGGCCCTATTTCTCGACACTTGTAACATGTGTTGTTATACCCACAACCTCTTACATGACCTCCTTGATATGTAATTCCATTTCCTTGAGATGTTCCTATCGAGTGGACCACTGATCGAGGATTGGGATTGGATAGGATCAAATGCACAAAGAAAAATCCTATGTGAAGTAATGGAATCTAGAAACACTCAAGGAAGAATTTAAAACTCTTGAGAAAACAAGAAATTATTTATAAACTCATTAGCCAAAAAGTGCATAGGAGGTTACATTATATAGTGAGAAATTAGGTCACCCTAAAAGGTAGCTAACTCAACTCATAATTAGAAAATGATTTAAAGTACATTTCCTCTAGTGACTATGATAAACGTAAGCAAGATAATTAGACCATGTACATAAAACCACATTGTGGGAAAAAGCCTACAATAACACTTACTTCTTTTTATGAAGTCAAACATGTTTTGTTTCCACCTTGCGCAAAATTATCTCATCCATTATTCTCTCCACAACCTTCATTTCCTTTTTCATGGTTATTGCTCTACTATTTTTGTGTCAAGTTCACTTCTACCTTAAAAGAACAATCATAACATTCTTCCAAAAATGATTTGTACCATAATAATTTCATCTTGAATTACCATATGCAACCTAATAATATACTGGAAATTTTCTCCACATTACTCTCCACATATCTCGGTTGAATTTCGAGTCGAGTAAAATTCATGCGTATTATTTCACACTAATCTCCCTCTATTGTAAGCCTTGCAAGATTTTGTATAAATGAAATGTTGGTAGATGCCCACATGATTATATATCTCATAGTATGACTCACACCAAGATGAAACTTAATCTACAAAGAGACAAAAATATATTTCCTTGAGAATGAATTGCAAAAGTATTTTCCAAAAGTAATCTACAATGTACATATGTGAGGGTATATAGCTAAAACAAGAGTTATCTCCCCTTTTCTTATTGTCCCCACTAAAGGTGGAACCTCCACTAAAGGTGGTACTCTAATAGATAACATTAATTAGATGCATATCTTTATTTATTCTAATCCTAGACATAATGTACTAGCTATAAAAGCTAACTAACTAAGTTAACTTAACAATTAGGTGCATATAGTATATTGTGCCAACCACGTTAAGTAAAAATTAGGGAGGTTTATAAAAAATAAACAAGAGGCTCAAAATCCTTAGAAATAGGTCCCAAAAACGAGGCACGATCATGTACCCATGTATAATTTGAAAAATGAAGGAATCAAGGTTAATTTGCCCAAGGAAAACTTCCTTCACCCCAAGCATCGATTGCAATTGAAGATAATGAGGCTATTAAAGGCTTAAAGAACATGTCAACAAATTACTCCTCTATAGGCACAAACTCGAGTGAAGGACACCATCTTGGATGAGTTACGAATGAAGTACATGTTGTTCTCAATGTGTTTGGTACACCTGATGCTCCACCGGGTTGCATGAAATTGGTATGACACCCTAGAGTAGTGGGTTGAGTATGTGGAAAACCAACCTATGTCAACAATTGCTTTTACAAGAATAAAAATAGGACATGAACCAAGATGATATGAAAACCCAAATGTAGAATTTTCATTACCAACATCACCAGCCGTAATCGAATCAGTGAAACCCATAAGCCGTGAAAAGACACTTGATGTGTAGTGAATACTAAAGTGCGTAGAACCCCAAATTTATCTCAAAATACACTTGGATTTTTTACAATGAATATCATGTGGATCTTGTGAGAAACGAGAGACAAGGCCAACCACAAGGAAATATTAGGACGAGTATGGGTTAGATACAAAATAATTCCAACTAACTTCCTATATAAAGTAGTATCAACTCTAGGCATAATGCATATGGATGTCAATGTGAATCTTGACTGAAATAGTGTAGGGTAGGCTTACAATCAAGCTTTTAAAAGCAGTGAATAAGGTATCAAACATACTTCTCCTATAAAATGAAGATCCCATTAGAAGATTAAGTAATTTGTAGTCTAAGAAAATAATGCGAAGTCCCAAATCTGTCTTATCAAAGCTGCTCCATCAAGCTTTGTTTTACATCATGGATCATTAAAGAAGACTTGCTTATGAAAATAAAATCCTTAACATCAAGAACACGTATCAAAATGGCTTCTTTATGTCTCTTGATGTATATTATAGGTTCATAATGATAATGAGTGAAACCAGATGAAATCGAGAAAGTGTTCATCTTCTCATACCAAGCTCGGGGAGCTTGTTTGAGACATAAAGTGAACAACAAAACTTACAAACAAGTGAAGATTCATGTAAAAATATTTTTAGCTTCTCCATATGGATA
Source organism: Taxus wallichiana var. yunnanensis (assembly GCA_018340775.1). Lineage (NCBI taxonomy): Eukaryota > Viridiplantae > Streptophyta > Pinopsida > Cupressales > Taxaceae > Taxus > Taxus wallichiana. The sequence goes on along the minus strand of CM031244.1, from coordinate 545,590,179 downwards.
TCCTCATGAAGGTTACCACAAATAAATGCACTCTTCACATCCATTTGATGCAATGACCATATCTTTGATGCAACTAGTGATATCACAAGGTGAACATAATCCATTTTGGCAACATGGGAAAATTTATTAGAATAGTCAATTCCTTTAACATACGAATTTTTTTTTGCTACAAGATGAGCCTTATACATGTAAATATAACCACATATTACATATTTGGTCATGTAGACCCATTTAATAGGAACCATATTTCTTCCCTTAGGAAGAGAAACCAAATACCAAGTGTGGTTCGTCATCAAAGAAGAATATTGCTTTCTGCCATGGTTGTGTTGTACTCGACACATTTAAAAATTATGTATATGCTTTGAAATAACATGATCCAAAAGAGAAACCCTAGATATATGTGAATGTATGGGACGAGTATTATAAGGATCCCCTTCCAAAGAACCAACCTCTTATCAAGTAGTAAGTACCCATTTGGGCATAGATTTTGTAACAAAAGGTGGAAGTGGAGGAGAAGGAATGAAAACATCAACAACAACATCATAAAAAGAGTGGAATTATCAAGATGTGAAGAAGAGGTAGTGAATAAATGAGAAGATTTCAGGGTTAAGAATTGACATGGGTGAAATTCGCATAGACATCCCGTAAATAAAAAAATCATGCGAGACAGGGTTAAACAAGCAATAAGCCTTCACATCCTCGCAATAAAAGTGAGTGGTTGACTCTTCTTCTCCATGGATTTGAATTTTCATTACTACATAAAACTCGGAATGTGGAAAAATTAGGCTTGGTATGAGACCAACTCTCCTCTGGTGTCATGTTTTACATTGCCTTATGGGAATACAATTCTTAATATAGATGACACATTTAACTACCTTAGCCCAAAATGCACATGCCATATTCTTGGACTAGATCATGCGATTTTACATCTCTCTTAAGGTCTTATTCATCCTCTCGATTACGCCATTACTTTGAGGAGTGTAGGGAATTATGTATTGATGTTGAATACTACGCTCTACACAAATGTATTGAAATGCATTAGTGACATACTCCCCCATAATTCATGTGTAGATTCTTAATAGAAAGTAAGGTTTTCTTCTTAACAAATGCATTTAAGTCCTTGAAGTTGTTAAAAATTTCAATCTTATACTTAATAAATCACACCCATGTGTGACGTGAGAAGTCATTAATGAAAGTGAGAACATACTTGGCTTCGAAAAATAATGAGTAGGAAAGGACATGAGGTCACTATGCACCAAATCAAGAGGAGATGAAGCTTTAAAAACCTTGCCTTTTGAAAAAGGGTCATGATGATGTTTTCTTAGTACAAAACCTCTACAAACAACATAAATGCAAGACACCTTAGGCATGTAGAGCACAAAGTATTTTGAACTCATATGTTACAAATATTTGTAGATCAAGTGTCCAAATTGTTCATATTAAAGTTTTCTCAACGAGTCAACATGAGCAACGAGTGATTTCCTTGAAGAAGACTCAAATCCATAAACAATATAAGCGTGAACTATGATCAACACCACCTAAAGTAATCACCAACTTTGCTTTCTTGAAATATGTGGTCAAAACATTATGAGGAGAAAACTCCATAGTCTTCCCATATCTCTGATGATGAATTTGATAGATGGAAAGAAGATTGTTTGAGATATTAGGAACTAAAATTACCTCATTGATGCACCCATATTACATCTCAATAGTTCCTAAACATGAAACATTAAGATGTGTAGATTCCTCAATAATAATACAAGAAGTGCAACTACGAGTGCAGTGAAGTGAGATGCCACGTGAGTGTGTCATGTGATGAGAAACACCGAATCAAGGATCCAACTATCTTTAGATGCAACCAATGTATGAGACGAAAGTTCCTTACCCTTTTCCTTAGAAGAATATGAAGAAGTAGGAACTAAAAAGTGGGTTTGTGTCAATGCTTCCTCCAATGATTTCCTCTTATTCCAACACTGTGTCTCCGAATGAGCCGATTTGCCTCAAAATGTACACTTCTCACTAGACTTATTTTTGGTCTTAGAGAATGAATCTTTAGACTTAAAATAAGTTGGTTTAGTTTATTTAGAAGTGGACTTAGAAAAAGGTTGAGTGGAATTTATCTTGTCATTGGGTTTTTAATTTTTCTTTTAATTACTTTTGATCTTAGGAATGTTGACCATAAGTGCCTTTGAACTAGGATGAACATCAAGTTGATAACGTTTTTATTGTTCCCAGCGACTCTCACAAAATATCTCAAAATAGGCCATCTTAAAGGAATCACCTAAGATATCCATGGTAGAATACTTGGTATGGACCCTTTAACTTAGGAAAAATGCTTGGTATGGGCCCTTTAACTTAGACAAAATAAGAAAATCACACTCTTCCTTTTTAACCTTACCACAAGATTACAATTGTGATAGAATTGAATTGAGCTTAGAAAGAAAGTATTGATAGGCAAAAATTCTTGGTAAAAGTGAATACTTGATTACTCAAGTTTTTCCCAAGATTCTTTTTGGATTTCATAACTCATGATGTGAAATAAAAAACTATCAAAATCATGCATATAAATGAATCCCATGTATTCATCCTGTTTGTTACCTTATAAAATTTTCTCATATTTATTTTGAAATTTAAAGGGGTATCTTACAATGTAAACCACAAATATTTAGATATATATATTTTTCATGTTTTATTTCCATTCATGATAATTATGTGGATTTGAGAGATCCATCTCTTAGAATAATCCATTGAGTAAGATAAAATAAAACAACCACAAACAAATGAGAAAATCCACGAGAATAAAGAGAACACAAGAGACAATAGGAACCTAAATTGTTCCTTCGAATCCCCCAAAATTCTATATTACACTTAAAGAAATAATCGCATTTTGAAAACAAGTGTTACTTTATAAATAATATGATACAATTGCTTTTACAATGTAATTTTGAAAACCTAGAAAAATTACCTTGTAGTGACTAAAAAGTTTAATCGATACTCTACATGGATGAGATCATGAAAACATTTCAAACCTAGAAGAAAATTACTTTGTTTAGTGACTAAAATTTTTGATATGATATCCCATATGGGTAGATCATGGAAACATATATAACTTCAAAAAATGACACTTGAATTTGATGTATATATTAAAAGTTTGTAGACATTTAAATTTGACAATTTACCTTTTTGACATTGCTTATTATGTGCAATGTGCTTCTTTGATAAGAAAAGCACCCAAATTCTATTCCCACTCAGTATATCTTGCCATATCTTTCCTAAATTTCTTATTCCTACACATTGATGTGTCGAAAAATTCTTAATACAAGTCCATAAAATCAATGCTTAAGCTCTTACCATCATTGTGCAACTTTTAGATTTGATTCACCTTCTCCTGTGTAAAATAGTACAGTTTGGTCGGGTTGTATGATTATTTCCTGGATGACCTATATGGTCTTGCCTTGAAAAATTCTATAACTCTTTTTTTGATGCAATATTATTTGTTGGGTCTTATTACTCACCACGGGCTGGCGTTATCATAATATTTTACCTTTGGAACCCTATATAAACAAGTTAACACTATCTCATTTACTCACCGATAATCATATGACATTCTATTGACATACTCTCTTGCAACACTCATAAAAGGCACTCAAGGCTCCCTAAATCTCCCTAAAGATGATGCACATCCATTAGGGAAGCCAATACTACAATTATGAAGCACTCAACTAGGTCAAGGAGTCTAGCTTCCCTCACATCCAAGCACACCAAGTTCCTATTTCCAAGTCTTAACAAGAGCACAATCTAATCAAACATGATTGAAGGGGTTCAAGTTGCCAACTAGATGCATCCATATAAATATCACATGATGTGTAGAGAAATACATGTGGTTTGAGGTCTTTTTGAAGTAGTGTTGGTGTAGGTAGTGCACGAGGTGCACAAAACCAAAACACTAACCTTCTTATAGGGTATTATACCCATGGTTAGGGTTTTGGGGTGATTTAACTAATTATAGATGATATTAATATTGTGTGACATCTAGGGTTTGATAGTGAAGTACATTTCTAGGCCACTAAAGGACCTAAAAAGTTACAAAACTTCATTTTGAAGGCATCCAAGAGTGTACATAAGGGGTGTTTATGCCCATAATTGTTATGTCTAATTTTAGGCACCACGTCACGGTTTCCCTATGTATTAGTTTAGGCTTAGATCTTATTTCATTATTTTCCCCGACTTATGTGAGTTTGGTTTGGTCACTTCCCGAGCTTCACGAAACCGTTATTACCATTCCTTAATCCTACAAGTCTTTTTTCGTGTTTTACCCTAACATTTTGATTCATTCTTACCAGGGTTGCAAGTTTAATGGAGATAAAGAGATACATATGTATTCCACAAGGATACATGAGTTTAGCAACATTCACATGTTTGTATGTGAAATTTGCGAAGTGCAAATATATCTCTCGGGCTCGAGGAATGGAATATTTTGAGTATACGGGTAATTGGACATTAATTACAACTTCGAAATTTTTGCAATATTGTAAAAATGAAAATATACTCCCAATCCCTAAAGGAATATTCTTCCAAAATTATTTTCTCCACTCATTGTTTGAAGAAAAGTCAAAAGAGTGCAAGCTGTGGTTTACCGTTGCATCCCCAAATCTCGATGGAAACTCCGGGGAAAACAATGAACTTTGCTCTTCTGCATCTTTGCATTGCATGCAAAGTGCAAAATGTAAATGAGTTTTCCAAACCCATAAGAGAAGAACACATGGCAACAACCCGGTGATTTAAGGCACAAGTGCACTCAACAGTTTGCATCCTTACACCCATACAAGATGGGGTTTGACCTCGAGGGCTGGTGAAGTAATCTTGTCAAAGGGGGTACATGGCAAGATAAGGAGAATTTTGGAAGGATTTGAAAATTATACTTTGCATGATTATATATTTGTATATATACACAATGCATTCGCATTGCCTAAGCCTACCAAGAAGGGACATGCGTCACCTTAACAACGAGAATAAGGTACCAACAATCAAAAAATATAAATCTTGAGAAGGGAGGAAGTGACACGACGCCCTTTGTACCATTAATGTAAGGGTGTGATGGTGATATATAACCAAGGATCAATTGAGTATTAACATTTTTCATTCAAGTTGAAGGTTACATAAGGATTCAAAGAAACCATAAGCTAATTCTAGAGTCAGATACGATTGTGTAAAAACTAAGACAAGTGTGAGTTGGTTCTTTCTCTTAGACTAATTTGTAGAGGTGTCCCGGTGGGTAAGTGCCCTAGCACGGCATTTTCTCTATTTTCTTCCACGATTATTAGAATCCCGAGGGATGTGATTGTGTGAGGGTTTGATTCTAGTAGAAGTTATAGTAAGTTTTATTCCTCTTGGGTAGTCAATTCAAGTTGATCCAAAGATGAAGACATTACCAAGTTATCCCCAGACTACTTCAAACCTAACTTCCCCCTTTGATAAAATAACGGATACCAATATTCTCAGAGTTGATTTGGTTGATTTTAACCAAAAATGAAGGCCCTTGATAAAAGTGGAATGATGAAAAATATTGCTAATAATGGGATAACATTGGATGCTTCTTTTCCTCCTTCTACTATGTACCCTGAACTTGTGTGGACACGTGCACAAAATTATAACTGTGTAACTAGGGAAGTGAGGGATGGAGGTGGTGCCCTATTGTTATCTTTAATTGTAGATTCACTTGAAATTTTTTTGGGTATCTGGATGTGAGCCCGGTTTCGAGATGCAAGTGTTGAAAAGGGACAATATTATTGGAATGATAACTCTGTATGATTGAACAAGTTGATGAACAAACAATGGATTATAAAAACAAGGGCCTCTACTTCTAGATTTCCAAATAAATTGAGTAGGGAAGATTTCATCAAAGAAGTTAAGGATTGTATAATAATACTAAATAGGGTGGTGGGAAATGAATTTGCTTACTTATTTCATGATTGGATGTGTTTCTTTATTTTGGTTAAAAAGGCCTTCCATCCATTTGGGAGAGTTAATAAGTAATTCTATTCATGAGCTAGTTGATGGGAGTGGCTATCATTGCCAGAGGGGAATCTACTAGCACTCCTGAATTCTATATGACTTCTTACTTGGTATATAACATTGCATTTTGTATAAATTTCTCGGGTCTCAAACAAGAAAATGATGTTAATGAATTCATAGTTAATGATGTGTACACAACTGAATTTGGTCAATTATGAGGCTCAATTTAGAAGGGTATTTGATAACATTTTCCCCCTATCATATACATGTTGGCCCCCAATTGACAATATGCAAGGATGTCTCCAGAAGTGATAAGGGTTATTAATGGATGGGGTTGTTATTTCATACAATTCCCTACATTCTCCTATATAAGAGTGAGTGGGTTTACAATTTCTCCTTTTATGCGACCTAGGCATATGGACGATAAGTGGGTCTTCTTGGAGTTGGTCATGAATCTTTTTATGTGCATACGATCTTGGATGTGAAACAAAAACCAACATCAAGTTCCCCATCATTGTTGGAAGATACACTTTCCCCACTTTGGCCAAAACAAAACTCGTGAAAGCTGAAATGAATAGGTTGGTTCACAAAGTGGACCAATTTTCCCAAGATCCAACTATGATGTAAAATGGTTTATATACCAGCCTTTGGGAGCATCTTTCAGAGCATGAGCCTCATTATGAGGACTATTGGATGGATTGTAGGGATGAAGAGGAATTCAAATTAAGACATTACTCCCGAATAACATTGGTACATAATAATTGATTACAAGATTGCAATGGTACCTCAAGGAGTGGCCGATGATGGCAATATAGTGAGCCAATACTATGTTCAAAATGAAATAACAAGCCAACCTCTTCGAACTATGAATTGGGCTGTTCAATAAATGAAATCTTTGCATCATCGGAAAATAGACGTGATGAGAAGAACTCTAAGGTGGTTGCTTTCTCAAAGGGTTGACATAAGTCAACAGAACACCATTGTCTTGAAGGAATACATGTAGGGTAAATCTTAAGACCCAAAAAAACACTTGTAGATATTACGAGGTGAATATGTGAAAATAACATTCAAAATGATGGTGAATATGAAGGAAATAAGTTTCAAACGGTTTGGAGAATCATTTGATAATTGTTTTTGTTGGTAGAATTTTTTGGTTGAGAGTATATGCTATCGGTGACGGTGTATGTTGTTGACCATCAACATATGTAATTTTTTAAAAATCATTTTTTTGACAATAACATTTAAAATAACCGTTTCAATGAGAATTTGTCCTCACAAAATATGTCGCAAACAAAAAAATTCAAAAATGATTTTTTTGTGAAAAATGCAGATTTGGCCAGTTTTGTATGGGATTTTTTTTTTCTAATTCTTTTTTATGTTAGCTATTAAAATGATTGTCTCAATGAGAAATCTATCCTCACAAAATATGGCATAAGAATTTTTTTCCATGCTCTTTTTCCAACATCAACGAAAAATGCTACTAGCGGTAGAATTTTTCATGCTACCTGATCTGTTGGGTTTCAAATTAGCACTTAGGATGAAATCACGGTCATAGGACAAGCTAGTCCCTCCTCTTTAATGGGAGAGGTTCCCTTATTGAAAGCAGGGGAAAAACCTATGTACAAATGCACATTCTTTCATTCAATGGTGGTTTCGATATCCTGAAATGTGTTTTAAGCCTGGAAAGTTATCAATACATGAGGATATAAGAATTTGAAGAGAGGAGGGAGGCGAAGAAGAAGACAATACTTTTAGGGAAAAGAGATGGCAGAGAAAACCCTTATATGTATTGTGCAAATGAGATACATAATAGAACCATCCACGTTTATAGAACACAATTCGTAGACTCAAAGTTCTAGAAATTGTACAAACTAGAACACAAAGTTTCCAAGCACGCAAGGATTAGATGATTCATAGATTAGAACCAAAAAGAAAGAGAAAGCAAAAGAAAAAGGGAAAAACCTTTGTATTGATTTCTTCCAATTTGAAATTACAGTTCCAGAATAATCAAAATTCCAACCCGTACAATGGCTTTGAAAGCCCATGATATAGCTCAAGAGATGGTTACAACTTCCTCAAACAAGCAAGAAATAGTTACAACTTATTCTAATCGTTCGCGCCCCTTCAAATTCTTGATTCATAGAGAAACGTTAATGGCGGAAGAACAAGTTCAAAAATATACAGTTGTTACATTATTTTTACCAGTTAAAACTTGAGTCGTTCGATTTGATTTTACAACTTCAAAATTGGGCCACCCATGTAGGAGAAATTAAGCTGGAGTGGGCCTGTAGACACCTTGATTGTTTACCTTCTATTTGGTGGGGTGTATATCGACTCTGGACACATGGCGAGCCAACACTCATTTAGAACCTGCCTCTAGATTTTGTCTTTGAAGTTACACCAGGATGACACGTGGAGGCTTCCACTGATTCTTCAAACTTAGCCGATCCAGGGTCTGTTCCTATTTGACTCATGTTGACCCCAAGACACGTGGAGGGCTGGCACTCATTTGAGTTTCTATTTTGGAAGCGCCCCTTAAAATTACGCCAAGCTGACGCATGTCTTGTTCTGCTGGGGTTAGAATTTTCAACGGCCAACTCTGTCTTTCTATTGACCCTAGACACGTGGCGATCTGGCACTCATTTAGAAATCAACCTTTTGGTTTTACTTCTGAAATCATGCCGTTGAGGCACGTGGAGGCCTCCGCCGACCCGCCCATACTTAGTCAATTTTAACAATCGGATCTGTCCCTTTTTGGACCTAGGACATGTGGAGGACCGATGCAAGTTTGAGAACACCCCATCTTTGACCCTTGAAGTTGTGCCGATGAGGCACGTGTCGTCCACTGAAACTTCAATACTTAGCCAATTTTAGCTTGTTTTACCTTCATTTTGAACCCAGGACATGCGGCGAGCTAGCGCTTATTTGAGGACTGTCCCTTGGACCCTGCCCCTAGAGTTGTGCCATTTGGACACGTGGAGGCTTCCATTGAACCTCAAAATATGGCTAGACCACATCTAATTAAAGATATACATGTATTACCCGTGGACTCGGGGAAAAAATTAATGGGGAAAATAATCTGCCATTCCCGACTGTGGGAAAAAAATAAAAAGAAGGGAAAAGACTCCATTGTTACGCCTAATTTTAAACTATTCTCCACAAACGGGAAAACTACAAACAATGCCCAGTGTGACGCGACTCAATACTCCAAGGAACTAGACTCAATTTTTTTGAAACTAACTCCAAAAGAGGGGAATTTTGGGGACGACAACAACTGGCTCTTTCTGGGGATGACTTGGCTTGGAACGAAGACACAAGGCAAGATCAAGAACTACTAGATAACTCTAGGGAAAGAGGACCAGTGCCTTATCCATTGGGAAAAGGAGTCAAAAGCAAAACCAATACAAGGAAACACACACAACAAGGAACAAGAAAGAAAACAAGCCAAAACTAGGAAAGACCCAAAACAAAACATGAAAGAACGGCCAAAGCCAAAACACTATATAGAATATACAAAAGGACCTCCTAGTCACCTAGGACTTGAACAACTTAAGATACTGCCCACTATAAGGAAGTGGGAGAGGAGATCCATCCATGTAATCCAGATAAAAAGAGTTTTCTCCAACAAATTGTCTGATTCTAAAGGACCAAGCCAAAGAGAATCAAACTTACCATGGATTCCTCATGAATCATGTCTTTTTTCCCAAAGCAGCACAATGTATCCCACTTGGAAAACTCTGGGTTTGGATTTCTTGTCAAACAAATCCTTCACTTTCAACTGATGAGCTACTATCCTATCCACCACTTACAATCTGTCTTCATCGAGCTTCTGAAGGTACAAAATTCTCTTATCCAAAGAGTCACTGAAACTTGAATCTTCAATGGTTTTCATCAGATGCAAGGCTGAAAATTCCACCGTGACTGGAAGTTGAGCTTCCACACCATACACCACTTGGAAAGGGACATTCCAATTGCTCTCTTAAGTGTAATTCTATTAGCCCAAAGTGCATCATATAACTTCTTATGCCAATTTCTCTGAGAATCATTTACAAGCTTTCTAACTATAGTTACCAGATTCTTGTTTGTCGATTCTACATGTCCATTCCCTTGGGGATAGTAATATGAAGAGTGAGCAAGGGAGATCCCATATCCATAGCAGAAGTCCATCATCTCAGAAGAAAAGTTAGAAGCATTTTCCATCACAATCTTGTTTGGGATCCCAAACCTGATCAATATGTTTTCCTTAATGAAGTTGCAAACTACCTCAGAGGTAGTGCTCTTGTTTGGGATGGATTCCACCCACTTGGTGAAGTAATCTATGGTAGTCAAAACATGAGTGTGTCTAGCACTAGAAGATGAATTGAGTGCTCCAATGAAGTCTAAACCTCATTGTTGAAATGACTCTTCAATCGATACATGCTTGAGAGGTAAAACAACCAACTTAGGTCTTCCAACAAACGTTTAGCATGCTTCACATTTACCAACCCATTTTGATGCATCTCGATCGAGTGGGCCAATAATAACAAACACGAAGTATTTTATGAGCTGTTATAGCATAGGAGAAATGACCTCCACAAGCTTGGTCATGAAAAGCAGAGAACAACTTCTTTTGCTATTCTTTGTTGACATACTTCAAAAACCTTCCATCTATGCCTCGTTTGAACAAAGCATTTTCCCATAGCACATATTGTGTAGACCTCAGTTTGATGGCTCTCTTCTCTTTGGCACTCAAGTGAGATGGACATTCTCCATAGGTCAGAAAGTGAGCAATGTTAGCATACCATACATCTGTTGAGCTGAGGAACAAAACAATAGGGGCATCAACCTCATCTTTAGATAACTCCTTGGTAGCTCCCTCAGCAATGAGTTCACACAAGCCCTTACCCCAAACTAGATTTGTTGGCCTGATATCAAGATCATACTCTTGCACCTTTGCAACCCAATTACCTCTCTTGGTTCCAAATTCTTGCTGAGTAAGAATGGATTTGATTGTTGTATCGTGCACCAAGACTACGCAGTGAGAATTAAGAATGTAAAACCTAAACTGCTTGACAACTTTGACAACTACAAAAGCATGTTTCTCCATCATGGTGTACTTCAACTCATGAGTTTTCAAGACATAACTCACAAATGCAATTGGGAGCTCGTGATCTTTAACATTCTTCTGGGCTAACACAACAACTAAGGTATTTTCAGTGGCATAACAATAGATAATGAAATCTCTGTTAAAGTCTGGGCATGCCAAGATTGGAGTCTTTGCAATAGCCTATTTAATGTCCTCAAATGATTTCTTCCCTTCAGAGGAAAAACCAAAAGTTTTCTTCCCTTGCATCATGTGAGAAATTCTCATAGTAAGTTCTGCAAAATCGGGGATGAATCTCCTCAGGAAATTGATCTTACCAAAGAAAGAATGGACACCTTTCTTACTTGATGGAAGAGGAATTTGTTGGATGGCCTAAACTCTTTCCGGATCAATCTTAATCCCTTCCTTTGAAACAATGTGTCCCAACAACTTTCCTTTTGTGACACAAAACATAGAATTCTTAGGATTTAAAGAAATCCCATGCTCTCTACACTTCGCGTAATATTGTTTCAAGGTGTTGGATGTGATCTTTTCTTGCTTTAGAAAACACTGTCAAGTCATCCAAATACACAACAATGCATTTCCCTTTCAAACTACCAAAAGCCAAGTCCATGGCCCTCTGGAAAGTAGCACCAACATTGATGAGACCAAATGACATCCTTTTGTATGCAAAGGTGCCCCAAGGAGTAGTAAAGGTAGTCTTGTGTTGATCAGCAGTATTCACCTCTACTTGATTGTACCCCGAGAATCCATCCAACATAGATAGCATCTCCGAGCCTGTAACAACTTGTAAAACTTGGTCCATCATGGGGAGAGGGTAGTTTTCCTTCAAAGAACCCTGATTTAGATTTATGAAGTCCACATAGATCTAGATCTCACCATTCTTCTTCCTGACAGGCACTATATTAGCAATCCACGTTGAATGGTGGATGGGGAAGATGATCCTAGCCTTCAGAAGATTTTGTATTTCTTGGAAAATTGTATCAGCTATCTTTGGATGATATTACCTTTGCTTCGTTTGAAAGGTTTGATCCGTGTTTAAGAGGAATGAAATGTTGCATTTATTTAGGCTGAAAAGCCTTAAGATCATCATAAGAGTAAGCCAAAACATCAACATACCTCTTCAACAAATTCACCACTTTCTTTTTTTCTTCCTGAGTGTAGCATTTTCCAATATTGACCATTTTAGGATCATCAAGACTCCTAATATTCACTTTCTCGATCTCAAAGCAGATTGCAGCTCCTTGGGAAACTTTAGACTTCATATATCTATCATGTTTATAAAAAGATCCTCTAAACTAACCAATCGTTTAGGGATTTTTTTGCCTTTTAGTTTGATGCATCCATATTGATCCATCTCTTCTTTGACGCCCTCTTCATTTGATGACACACTCTCTCTCGGCAGATTATCACTTCCTTCAAAGAACAACTGATCAAAGTTGTCTCTGAGCTCCAAGAAAGAAATCAAATTCTGGTCATCATTAAAAACTTGCCAATTATTTGCATTGTCAGGCACACTGGGTCTATGGATCATCTCAATGGTGAATTTTTCTTGAGGAAAATCAGGATGAGGAATTAACAAGGACCCCAAAACAACTAGAGAGTCAGCCCTAGTGTTCCTTTCCCTTGGCACAACTTCAATGGAAAAAGCATCAAGGAATTTGATGGAATCCCAGCAGATTCCTATAGTGCTTCAACCTTCTATTCTTTACCTAATAAAGGTCTCTAACTTGTTTTACAATTAGCTCTACATCTCCACGAGCAAGAAGGTTCTTCACTCCCATTTCCTTTGCCATGATCAACCCAAGAATGAGGGCCTCATACTCAAAGCAGTATTATTGGTATTTTCAAATTGAAACTTGAAGTAGAAAGGATGAACCTTACCCTTAAGAGAAATGAGCACTACACTAGCTCTGGAACTAGCTGAAGAGTAGCTCCCATTAAACTCTAAAGTCCACACATCATTAGGGTCAAGCAACACTCCCTTTGGTAGACTTGTCTCCTCTTGTGACATGATCATGTAGTCAGGGTTCATTTTAAGAGACCTCTTAGAAATCGGAGGTGGAAAATACTTGGTGAATATCCTCGGAACCGGTTTCGTGGGAAGGTGAATTTTTTGGGGGTCCGACAACAAAATTTTCACCTAATTTTTAAGTGGTGTGACAGAAGGCTACAGATGTACAACAAGAGATTTGATGTCACACTAGCACCCCACCGATACACATCAACAAGGTTATTGAAGCATGTCAACAAGGTTTGTTGACGCGTGACGAAAAATCTTTACATGCCGTGCATCCGCAACTTCCACCATCGATCATGCGACAATAAAATCTCCGTGTCGCGCATCAAAAACTTCTCTCGCATCGCGCGTCAACAAGGTTATTAATGCACGTCAACAAACCTCACCGATGCACGCCAATAAACCCGTTTTGGCGTCGATGAACCTCGGCGACGTGTGTCAACAAACCTCGCTAACGCGCTTCAAACACGTCGCCGACATGTGTCAACGAACTCTCGACGCAGCGACACACATTAGCGAGCTTCGTTGATATGTGTCAATAACCTTATTGATGCATGACAACAAATATTCTATCATGCGTCTACAGCCTCCGCCCTCTGATCACGCGACAACAAAATCTTCATGTCACACTTCAACAAACTCTCTGTCACGCATCTACTTTCTCTGCACTCATGTCGCGTGCGTCAACAAACTCTCCTTGTCACACATCAAAAACTCTCTATTGTGCATCCGCAACCTCCACCCTCCTGTCATGCATCTGTAGCCTCTACCCTCCTATCACATGTTTATTGTACTTGATAATACATATGCCCCCAGGTGGCATGAGTGAGCTAGTAGTGTTCTACCTGGCGAATAATCTAGGATTATATAGGGGAAAGTTTCAAGGGTTGGTGAAGTGACCCCCTAAAAAGAATTAAATTGTAATTTTTAGGCAAACCGATCATTGACCGCGCTGAGAAAATTCACCTTTTCAAATTTTTCAAAAATGGAATATTTTTCATATTATGAATATTTTCCACTAAAATTATCCCCGCATTTAGTTCCCCATGCCCAATGTCGTCATACAAGATTTGTCCTTTGGGATCATATGTCTTTCGCACAATATACTTTTCTTGTTTTTCAGCAAGCAACTTCTTCATCTTCCCATTTGACAGGATTAAGGCATGTGACCAATCCATTTGAATTTTCCCCTACCTCCTTGCAAAAATTTCTACTCAAGAACAACCCATATGAAGGAAGAATATTAGCTACCAAAATGGTGGCTAAGACCCTTTTCTCTGGAAAAGCAACAAAATCTACTTGTGCATCTTTAATTCTGCCAACCAAAGGTACTTTCATACTCTCCATGGAATAGCAAGAGCCATAAGTGTGGGTTAGGGTTAGACCCAAAGCATGGGCCACTTTTGTAGGCATTACATTATTTGATGCTCCTGAATCTATGACACAATTACTAAGTTTATGGCTAGCTATGAGAAGGGTCACATAGAATGGTTCAATCTTCTCATTAGGGGACGTGACTATAACCACAAGGCTTGATTGAGGTGAAGAAGAGGGAGTGGCTAAGAGGAATTTGGAAGAATGGGTTGGGGTTCTAGATTTGGAATTTAGAAAGTTAACCATTTTGGCAAAGGATTTAGGATGGGTTTGATAGAATTCTACCTCAGAAATTTGAATGTTGGTCTTCTTAAGATGGTCTATAATATCAAAAGATCTAGATGTGGATGGGGAATCACTACTTGGAGTAGGAGGAGCTTTTTATCTATCAGATTTATCATTTTTGGACAATAATTCTTAGAAGCGAAGTAAAGGAAGAAGGACTAGCAGAGATTACGTTTTGAGTGGAAGTAGTAGGAATAGGAGCTCCTCTTTTTGCAACCACCGGGATGGTATTGGGGTACTCCTTGGATCTTTTTATAGGTTGTACCACTTTTTCCTTTTTTTTGGTTTGCTCGGGTCATAACAACATATGACTCACTGTTCATGTCACCACTACATCATCATATTCATCTTCATCATCTACACCTTCAGTGGTGAGGAAATGAACCCGAGAATCACCAAGCTCCTCCAGATCTTCATCAACTTCCTCTTCTTGTTCATCATAGAGTCCATTTTCTTCCTCATCATCAGGCTCAAGAACCTCACAAGTATCATTGATAAGACACATTGAGGGGTGGAACTTCAATGGCCAATTTAGTTTGAGGAGAAGGCATGCGGTTCCTAGGCTGAAAATTCTTCCTTGGAACATCTTGATATGGAGCATGCTGAGCCAATTGTTTCTTGATGGCAATAAGGTCATAAACAAGATTTTGCACCAACTAATCTGCATTACCTTTAGGAGAAGGAGAAGAAGAGGATGCTTTGGATTTGAAAGACTCTTTTCCTTTTGCTTGCGGACATGATCAAAACATATTCCACACTAAATGACCAATCTATGATCAACATCCAAAGTTGCAAGATTTTCTCTCCTTAGGGCATAGCTCACTTCTGGAAATTGAGCATTCAAGAAGAAACACTTCTGAATCTGATCAACATGTCTAGTATCTACTGGAATCTTGTTGATCAAATTGTTGAACTTGGACACAAATTCTCTCAAAGGCTCATGTGACTCCTTGATTTGAGAAATCTGAGCTAACAAAGCATGCACATCTTTAGCGAGGTTTGAAATTCTGCTCAAGGCGAGTTGTCATAGTATCCCAATTAGTGATGGTCCCAACAGGAAGACTTTAAAAATAATCTACAACATTGTCTTGCAAGGTTTCCACAAACATCTTAACAGAGACGTCCTCATGTTCAACTCCAAGGACCCCACATGCAACAATGAAGGCTGCAATGTGTTCATCAGGGTGTACTTTGCCATCACCTCTAAATTTGGGAAAATTCTTCCTGTTACCCCTAGGTAACTCATGCAATGGTTGAGGAAGAGCCAGAGGCCCAACTCTTTTTCCCTAAGGCCGAGGTGCTACCATCCTTGGAAAGATTGCTTGAAGTGGAACTGAGACACCAACAAGAATTAGGGCATGGAGATTAGGGCTAAGTTGTGCTTGAGGAATGCTACTACCAGAAGCTTTGTCTTCAATAGGAGGTGTGCTTGTGGAATGAGCTCTTCTATTTCTTCTTGTTGGAGGAAGTTGAAAATATTGTTGATCCAAGAGTTGAAATTGGGGATCTTCAATTCCAAGAGCCCTTCTACCACGAGTATATCTTAGAGTCGCGGACAAAGAAATGATCAAATTAGTTGTTCTTTTTAGAAAGGAAATTTGTTGAACAAATTCCCAGTGGAGTCACCAAAAATTGTTGGGTTTTAGATTAGCACTTAGGATGAAACCATAGTCAGGGGACAAGAAAGTCCCTCCTCTTTAATGGGAGAGGTTCCCTTATTGAAAGTAGGGGAAAAACCTATGTACAAATGCACAATCTTTCATTCAATGGTGGTTTCCCAATATCCTGAAATGTGTTTTAATCTTGGAAAGTTATCAATACATGAGGATAGAAGAATTTGAAGAGAGGAGGGAGGCTAGAAGAAGACAATACTTTTAGGGAAAAGAGATGGTAGAGAAAACCCTTATATGTATTGTGTAAATGAGATACAAAATAGAACCATCCACGTTTATAACAGACACAATTCATAGACTCAAAGTTTTGGAAATTATACAAACTAGAACACAAAGTTTCCAAGCACGCAAGGATTAGATGATTCACAGATCAGAACTAGAAAGAAAGAGAAAGCTAGAAGAAAAGGGGAAAAACCTTTGTATTGATTTCTTCCAATTTGAAATTACAGTTCTAGAATAATCAAAATTCCAACCCGTATAATGGCTTTGAAAGCCCATGATATAGCTCGCAAGAGATGGTTACAACTTCCTCAAACAAGCAAGAAATAGTTACAACTTATTCTAATCATTCACACCCCTTCAAATTCTTGATTCGCAGAGAAATGTTAATGGCGAGAAGAACAGGTTCAAAAATATACGATTGTTACATTATTTTTACCAGTTAAAACATGAGTCGTTTGATTTGCTTTTACAACTTCAAAATTGGGCCACCCACATGGGAGAAATTGATTAGAGCGGGCCTACAGACACCTTGAATGTCTACCTTCTGTTTGGCAGGTCTGTATATCTGACCTTGGACACGTGGCGAGCCAACACTCATTAGAACCTACCTCTAGAATTTGTCTTTGAAGTTGCTCTAGGATGACACGTGGAGGCTTCCACTGATTCTTCAATTTAGCCCATCTAGGGTCTGTTCCTATTTGACTCATGTTGACCCCAAGACATGTGGAAGGTTGGCGCTCATTTGAGTTTCTATTTTGGAAGCGCCCCTTAAAATTGTGCCGAGTTGACATGTGTCTCCTTCTGCCGAGGTTAGACTTTTCAACGGCCAACTCTATCTCTCCATTGACCATGGACACGTGGAAATCTGGCACTCATTTGGAAACCAAACTTTTGATTTCACTTCGAAATCGTGCCGTTGAGGCACGTGGAGGCTTCCGCCAACTTGCCCATACTTAGTCGGGTTTTAACGATCGACTTTGTCCCTTTTTGGACCTAGGACACGTGGAGGACCTGTGCAAGTTTGAGAACTGCCCCCATATTTGACCCTTGAAGCTGTGATCGGAGAAGTGGCGAGACTGTGCCAGAGGCCATTGAAATGACTTCTCAAACCCTGGTTGGAGAAAAATTCTTTAGACTCTAACACCGACTCCCTAAAAGAGACCGAGGGAGAGGATTTGGCAACATATAACGGTTTAGAAGGCAATGCAACAGAAGCCACATCATGCAGGAAAGAGGGCTTCACAATAGAGGAATGAAACTCGGTCGACTCCACCCTCTCAACAACCAACTTTAAAACTAGAACAAAAGGAAACAAGAACCCGCATAGCCTTTTGAGAGACCATTATATTTAAAAGAACCAGATACCCGCGCATCCAAAGAACCACAAATTTCACCAGATCTAGTAGGAGACATGGAGAGACTTCGTGGAGGAGAGTCGAGGCTAGGGTTCACGGAGAAAAAAGTCTAATTAATTTCTATTGTTGTTTGGTTTATTAGTGAGTATTTCCTTCATATTCTTACCCCTTAATTCAATGTGGGTAGCTTGAACAAAAATTTCATCCATTTTAGTGGGATTAAACATATGTATGGTATGTTTCAAATAACTATGCAACCAAACAATATATTTTAACAAAGTCTCTTGAGTATTAAGAGGAATACCCAAAATCAATGCTCTCTTTATAAACTCTTGAGTGCAATCTTACACACGTTAACCCTTAATTTGTCTTATATTTTCCAATCCATGATAGATTTTTGCATATAACTAAGTGGATAAAATTGTTTTTGCAAAGTGGAAAACATCATCCCGAGAAGAAATAAATTTACCATGTTTGAAAGATCCTCCCGAGGCTTACTCTCCCAATAAATGAGTGTTGTACCACCCAAATGAAGAGTAGATAATTGAATTTTTTCTTCCCCATCCATAATATTTTGAACCTTGCAATAAACTTCAATTTGATTGATCCAATGATCGACTTTTCGCAGTAAGCTCTCCATTATAGATTGGTAATTCAAATTTGACATATAATTTTGGAACATCAAAGACTTTTTATTAGAGGAAGAATTAGAAGGTTTAGAAGGAGATGAAGGAGGTTTACGAGAATCTTCTTCTTTACCTTTTTCCTTACCATCTTTTGATTTACTTTTGATTCTCTATCTCCGTTCCCGATTTATCTCTTCTATCATACTCTTCATTTCCATAGAGGATTGACACAAGACCATTTATTCATCTAATATTCTATGATATTTCATAGCTTCACTTGAGTTTGCACATTTTAAACCAATCTTAGGGTTGTATTCCTCCATCAATCCTTCACCTCTCCTATATTTAGACCTGGTAAGAATTCAAAAATGATACTTGCAAATTCTAAAAACAACGTTAAAATTCCCTTAATCACCTTCTTTGATACCAAACTAATCTAGAAAAAGTAAATAAGTTACTCACATAACCATATTTATCATTTTCGGATACTTAAAACTTGTTAAGTAATTTACCATAATTGATTAAAATGATTAAATTGGATTTAAATGCATAATTAAAATTGTTAAAACAATGAGAAAAATGGAGTAAAATTCAGAACTCAAGGAAAATGTATGATAATTGAGTTCACACAATCTTGGTTGTCTTTGAGTCTAGATAAGCTCCTAAACCGATCTATTATGATGCAAAATTGCTCTATAGAATTAAAAATACATCACAACACTTTAATGGCCTCGCTAAAAATCTTATCAATATCTCTAAAACTCCTCCAAATTCAGTCTCTAAAAGGTCTCGCAATAACGCTTTCCAAATTCGCTTCATAACTCTCCAAAAGGGCTGCGCATAAATTACAAGTTACCCCTTCATTTACAAATTTCTCCCTTTGATAATGTTCTAAGTCTTGTGGGCTAATGGATATGAGCTTATCTTTTTCCATACGAGGCTAAGGTTCGAATCCATTGCCTAGCGCATGTTTTTTTAAACTCCTCACGGCCGAAAATAAACCTTAAGAGAAAAATCTCTAGTGAAATGCATGACGTTGGTCTTGTAGCCTAATGGCTAGAACCTAAGTTGGGTCGTGATAGATCTTGGGATCGAATCTTGCAAGATAACCCTAATATTTTGGGCGAATTGTTTTGTTTGGTAGGAGAAATCCCACATTCACCGGATTATAAGTGGAGACATGATTTTTAAAGCCTCTGCAATTTCAACAAACTCGTGGCTTTGACCACACCATGCACCATTTTGTTGAAATCCCATTGAGCTCAACACTTAGTTGGTAGTGTTAGTTGGTTTGTTGGTGAGTTGGCTCCATCGTGGCTTGGAATATGGAAATGTAGTGGTGAGGTTGAAATTTACAATGAGTTATGTTGTTGATGATTTGATCATGTTGTGAGTTAGATTAGTTGGCTCGGCTCCCGAGATGGTAATGTATGACTTGGTTTGTGACTCGTCAAGTCAGTTAACTATTGAGCTTTGGAAAAATATGTGGTTTAGTCCCACATGCATGAAAATTTGTTATTCAAATGGGTTTATAAGAAAAAATCCTCTCTATGCAATGGGAAGAAAGGTGGCGGGATTCGCCTCCTAAACATGAGTAGACCCCACTAGTTGTTGGGCCCCCAACCAACACATAATGTGGGCCCCACATAAACCATCTAAAACTAGAGGCTGAAACCAAAAAACATATTCTTTCGACACTTTGTCACTTGTCATCACCACATTCATTCACTTGTCAAGCTATTGTCATGCCACCTCAATTTTGTGTAACTTGCTCCTTTATTTTTGCAGTGAAGAAATATTTCATTGGGCCATATCTTCGCGTACGACGCCCGTTTTGTCTCATTCAAAGGGTGTCTCAAAGCTCTTGAAGATATCTTTTGTATGTAGGTAGTTTTAAACGTTTGTAGACTATATAATCGATTTGAAGTGTGGATTCTCCTTGATCAACTAACAACTATTGTATTTTAATTGTTGGAAACACGCAATACTAATATACGAATATAAATATAACTTACATTAAAAAACAAAGTAGGAAAATAACAAGTACTTAAGATATTAATCCTAGAAAACTTGAAGGTGGGGAAAAGCCATTTCAAAATGAAAATTTCTTGACTTCCCTCTTTCTTATGGCCAAAGATGAAGCTACAAAGATATCTATAGAAAATAAAAACAATACCTATCCCGATCACAAAGCTTATCCTCATTTTTCCTCTATTCAATTGTTCTTCTATGAGAGATTACACACTTTAAACGTTCTTGTAATCATTGATGCCTTCCTCTATGTTCCCACCTCTAGAATATCATGACTAAGATGTCCTTCCATGCACTCTAAGTCCTAGAAATTAGATTTGGCTAGAAGCATTGCCATTTCTTGATTATTCTTTGGACCTATGTTATTAACATGATGAAACCATTGGTTTTAGCATACATGTGGTTATGTAACCACTAGATTGTTATGAAATTGCTTCTCCACACACAAAGATGATTAATTAGCCACTTGCTCTATGTAAAGTGACAGTTTCATCACATGCCTCAAATTTTCTCATCTTAGAGTAATGGTGATATTGAAACCTCCTTTATTTGTGTTTGGATGATGAATATTCCAGATCCTAATGAATTAACATGCATGTTAAGGGTCTTAATTTGAATTCAAGAAGTGTATAAATTTATCCAGTGTATTAGTGCATTGATGATAATGGAATGAAAATTTGAAAAATAAGGAATTTATTTATTTCAAGAGTGTCTTTGTGTGAAAAGTATATTTCAAGCATTTAGAGAAGAACATTTAGAATTTTCTTGTTGTATTGATTAGAGCATATAAGGTGATAAGGGTTGGGACAATTGCATTATATTTTTTTATTATTGGTAAATGGTTTTGAAGGGGATCATACCCCATGATACAAAAGGGATCAAAAGATAGGATAGACAATATAGAAGCGGTGGTTTTTTTGACTGTGGGGACCACACCCTAGAAACAAAATCCTAACAAAGCTAGATAGAACAGTTAAAACAAAGGCGGGGCATCCCGCCAACATGGAGCCAAAACATAGCCGGAAAATAACAACACATCGGTTGACAACTTGTAAAAAAACTAGGACAGATACCAAACAAACCAAAAAAAACAAGGGACTCGAGACAACTACTTGAGGGACTTGTAAACCTTTAGCATCCTCCATAGGCCAAAAAAGATTCATAGTTGTTTGTTGAGAGGGGTCATGGCTTCTTGAAGAGATAGCCCTTTTCTTAGCCTAATGCATTATGCATAGACTATGTTGAATGACTTTTTACTTGGTGTATTGTTTTAAGACTTTATAAAAATGTAAGGGCTTAATAATAATAGAGAAATAAAAACATGTCCCTAATGAAACCCTCCAAATTTTTTATGCTTTTACAAGGTGATACAACCACATTAGGATTCTAATGAAGGAGAAGAGTTTCCCATAGATTTGTAGTGAATTTAGGAAAATGAGTGAGGTTTTAAGAGCTCACGAGCAAGCAAACAATTTCATGAATTCAAACTAAACATATAAGACATCCACAAACATTTTCCATAATATACTATACCTCATTATTTAGACTCATTATTTCTAACAAAAATATTTAGAATTAAAAAACCCAAACTTTTTTTAATTATTTAAATTTCAAGCATATTCTCTCCATACAAGTAAACCACTTTCCACATCTACACCTTGCATTAGTCGTACTAATGATGGCTTAAGCATATACTTTCCATCTAACTAATGATAGCTCGAGCATACACATTTCGTGGGATCATGTATATACCTTTTATAATTAAGTGGCATTCCAATGGTGTTTGCCAATATTCCTTTGAATTACAATAATCGGGAGTAATCATTAGTCACATAAATTAAATGGGCAATTTTTAACGTTCACACCTTGGGAGAAGAGCTATCATGACCTAATGAGCACTAATGACAAGACAAGCAATATGAATGAGGTCTTTGTAGTCATCGAAATTATGGTAGTGCCACTTCACATGGTCCTTTTTCCTCCACCTAACTCTCAAAT
Source organism: Taxus wallichiana var. yunnanensis (assembly GCA_018340775.1). Classification (NCBI taxonomy): domain Eukaryota; kingdom Viridiplantae; phylum Streptophyta; class Pinopsida; order Cupressales; family Taxaceae; genus Taxus; species Taxus wallichiana. The sequence goes on along the minus strand of CM031244.1, from coordinate 545,567,497 downwards.
TTAATGGGTACTTAACTTTGAATTTTACTAGGCTTTTTTATGGATTCGAAGTATGCGAATTTTTTTAATTAGTTATTTGAAAAAAATTTTGTTTATGGTTAAACTTTCATATAATAGTCATACATAATTTTATTGTAAAATTATAATGTTATAAGTACACACAATTCTTGTAGAGGTAATTTTACTATGAAATTGTTTTACAAATTTAGTGGTTCAATTATGCAATTAAATTGTGATTCAAACTGTGACTCGGGGTTTATTAAGTGCATGTTTCAATCAAGGTATCAACTATGTTGCATCGTAATGATGTTATTCAATGCGACAACTCATATTTATTTGAATAATATTTTAATTTTTTGACCGATTATACATGATATGGATGCATACGTAATAGACAGTGTATTTGGTCAAGAGAATATCCATCCCCAAAGTAGCGGGACATCATCAAATTGTGTTCCCTCATAATTATACATAAAATTGATGTTTACTCATTAATTCAAACACTAAGATAGACTTGTGTCAATGGTTCACGCCTATAATGGAGTGTTTAATTGGAAAATCATTATCGTGCATCCCCATTTAATGAGTTTATGGGTGGATAGGACCAGGGGTTAAATTTGACGGCCACCTATGCCTGTCACATAAATTTTAGGTGACGGTAATTTTTAAATATTACCCTTCAAAAATGTAAAATAGTGTTATTTTTACACTCTTAATCAATTATATTTACAAATATTTTATACATATTTAATTATTTTAATATATATTATTATAGTTTATATATAAATATATAGAAAAATTACGGTCATATTCAAAATATGCAAGTCACATGTGATGGTTATGTCAAATATTTACAAGTATTTTATGACTAAAATCATGAAAAATGTCTACAATAAGACATATGCTTTAAAGTTGTGTTGTATACTTGACAATGTGGGAAAGTAAGTGCTAATATTGCTTTTGACTTTTATTTCATACTTTTCTTGACTTCAGTGCTATTAATGAATATTATTATATAAGACTTTTTGTAATATTTTAAATAATATCTTAATTGACCTTCAAGAAAGTATTTCTTGTATTGTCGTCTTAAATATGTCTATAATATATATTTTTACTTTACTCGAACTTTGTGAAAACCACCCTTATGTTTATAGTTTCATATAATGTCACGAGCATTGAATTACCCCCACAAACATAGGTTGCTAAAACAATTTAGTCTTGATAAAAAAACCTTATATTGTATTTCTTCGGGTAACAAAGATGGATTAATTTCTATATAAAGAAATTATTATAGGGATATGGAAAAATAGTAATTATGTTTACTCAAATGCAATTAGGGTATCTCTGGTGTAGATTTTTGTTTTCAATCCTATAACAATGACTTGGTTTTTGTTAGAAAATTTCTCTAATTATCATGATATTAGGATAAATATGATTAACTAGAAGCTTTATTTGCACGAATACTTATGGTCCAAATTCTCAACAAGGTAAATAATTGTGTTGGTAGTAACTTTGTGGCTTATAAAATATATTATATAAACTTAAAAAATGGCCCCATACATGTATTAATCACTAAATTGCATGTTTCTAGAGTGTTTATGCATTTTTGACCGATAGTCCAAATTTAGTTTACCAACACATTAGCCGACTATTAATATTCCCTTATCGTTTCACTACAACCTTTAGTTATCACAAACATGTTTGATAGAATTCATCTCTATTCAACCCTCCATGTCTAAAATGTGAACTACATGTTCCTTACATGGAAAAAACATTAAATCCATAGTCATGACAAAGTTACATTAGGTATGTCCCAACTTTCACCCATCTAACCCTTATCTTTTCACTTGATTGTTGAAGAATTTGGATTGTGCACCATGAAGGTCATAATTTGAATTTGAATTTGAGTTTTCTATAAAGATGTAAGCATCCTAGTTCATTTAGGAATTTATGATATATCAAGTGAAATCTTAAAGAGTTTATTTTATTATTCAAAAAATTATTGAGCACTTAAAAGTATATAGAGAATTCAAGTAATCGTTTGGAAATTCATTGAAATATTGAAATTCATAATTTCAATACATTGTATTGGGTCATATTTCTTGGTCAAATAATCATTTCGATTCGTATAAGTGAAATTTCTAAAGGTTATACCATTTAATATGATTATCATATTACCCGACCATGACTACTAAGAACAATTTGTATGTTTTTTTGTGGAAGCACATTGTGGTCACTTTGATCACTTTTGGATTTAAAGAAATATAAGAATATTTAGAGATGAGTAAGAGGTCCAAGTAATGTTTAATATAATTCTTGGACCAATAAATGAATTGATTGAAGACCGCCTCTTAGGATGGGAAAATACAATATGAGGATACAAGTATTTTTGTTAGTTGGAAATAAATTATAATGTGCATCCCTCAAAATGTGTTTGAAAGAAATAGAAATAAAAGGGGTAATTGCACTTGATTCTCTTCCCGAAATCAATCCTTGAAGTTAAATTTGATGAGGTAGCAAAGGGAAGTCTAAGATGGGTTGTTAATGAAGATAACTTGCAGAGATAGAGAAAATAACCCAATGATCGTATATTATGATCCCTAGGGGTAGTGCCTAATAACTACATGTATGCTAAAGCCCTACAATGAGGAATTTGATTGATCAAAGAAATAGGCTAGTCAAATATGGGGGTTAAAGACAATTGAAAACTTATTATAGAAACCTTTAAATATAACACTAGTGAGCACTCAAAATTCAACCACCTCATTAGGATTGTAGACAAATGGAAAAGACAATTGAGGTGAACTTAGTAAGCCACATCTATAGAGAAGGGAATAATGTGGTGATATTACGTAAATTTTGGCAATGGAGTTACCACTTAAAAGACATGACTCAAAGTTTGTCACTTCCCAAATTTAATCCAATATTTATTGAATTAATAAATAAGACAATAGGGATATTAATAAAAATAGTTCCCATCACCTTTAAAAATCATCATTTCCCTTTCATAATAGTTTGAGTCCATTAAGGATGATTGACCTATTTAAAGTGTGTAAATTATGTTATATGTCTCAATTGATCGTCTCCTCTCTCATTTGTGCAAACGAAAGCATGGAAAATATTTATGCGAAGGATTTTATCTTGTGTGTGCAAGTACTAGAGCTTCCCCATGGATTTTCATGCGAAACATTTAGCAAATATTCGAAGTCGACACACGACGTAGCCAAGAGTAGTTAAAGGAAGGAGTCCTCACATAATATTACCAAAGTGAACAAAACAAGATTTAATGATTAATGAACTCTCTTTGGAGGATGTTCTCTTTTTTTGCAGGATCAAGTGTTGAGGATTAACAACTAAAATAGCCCATGAATAACTCGGGTTCTATACAAATTGAATTAAATTGCTAGAGAATAGGCTTTGGATTTTGAAAGAATGCTTTTGTCGAAGGAATTAAGGACGAACAATTATTGAAGTGGGTTGATTGATGTGTTTTTTTCCTAATCGTCCTCTAAGTTAGGGAAGGGGCTTTGATGTAATGTGTTCTTCAAGCCATGAAGAATATATGGAAATTCACTCCTAGGTTGAACACTTTGAAGGTGGCCCAAGTGATTGGGGTTTAAATTGTCATATTTAATGCCAACAACAATTTTCCACACATGAAGATGCATAATTGTTGGAATCCAAAAATGTTAAGTAAGCTTGAAAATATATGGAAACTACATAAGGTGAAGGCAGTTGAAAATATGATTTATGGAAGAAATCTTGATGGAATATACAATACAAGTAGGGGATGAGGTCACTAACCTTTAAACCAAAGTGGGTAGGAATGCTCATTCCCTTGCCACTATTTTCCATATTTGATAGTAGAGGACAAGGAGTTGGGACGTGGTCCAACTACCGTGGTGTTAGATTTGAGTGATGATGTTGAGGTCCATGAAACCTTGTCTCGATGTTTATGTATAATTTTTGATAAAATCTCTATTTTTTAAATTTTTTTAAATTTCTTTTTAATCATTTATTGATATGATCACATTTGTGTTCAAGAATTATCAATCTCTAATAGACTTACACTATAAAAGATAATGAAATCTATGTTTCTATCGTAATGAACTTCCTTTATTTATTCACCTTTATAATTATTATATATATATATATGTATATGTATATGTGTGTGTGTGTGTGTGTGTGTGTGTGTGTGTGTGTGTGTGTGTGTGTGTGTGTGTGTGTGTGTGTATACATACATACATACATATATATACATACATACATATACATATATATGTATATATATACATATATAGAGTTAAGTTCATCTTTTTGTGGTAATGACCCATCTCAACTAATCAACCCACAACAATAACTAATACTAACTAATAATTAGTGAATATTCCAACCATTTTAAAAATTAAAACAAGAAAACATTGGTGACACAATAAATTCATCTTCCAATTTTTAAAATCAAAACATGATAGCAATGGCACAATGCATTCATCTTTGTGATGCAAAAATCTTTGGTTGGTTTGAAGTTTCCATTGAATTTCATTCCAAATTTCTCAAGACCCCACTAATTTGAACTTGTAATCAAGTGTTCAAACAATGAAAAATTCCTCAACATTCATACCAATTTTGAACTTTGCATTAACAAAATATAAACTAATTTTTTTTTTTGACTTTTGCAAACCAGATTCTCCATCACAATTTCCAAAGGTAGAGTTGAATCATTTTCAAAATTTATATCATGATCTCGAATATTTTTATAATATTTTATGATGCAACCTTTTGGCTGAGTCCACACCACCAAGTCATTATATCATCCATTTCTTTGAAACGTGCTAAGTGGAACATCACTACAACATCATGCTTACCAAAAATATCAACTAAACGGCAATATTTTTGTATTTTATCCTTTCCTTTCCTTATGACTTAAACCCCACATAGTTCAATTGGAATATTTCGAAAAATAATTTAATATTATAAATATGCTTTAATCATTAAAAAGATGCTCAAAGGTTAAAGGTTGAATTAAAGGATGACCACCCTTAAATTCTAAAAAATATGTTTTTTTGGGATCTCCTCCATTTCAGTTGTACATGGGTTAAAAAAATGGAGAGGTAGTATAATTTTGTACATGGGCGAAAAAAAAGGTTAAAACGAGGGTAGCGTTTGTTTAGGGAAAAAAATATTAAAAGCGAGTATTTTTTAAAGTCAAGCAATTTTAAGATGTAGACAAGATATATGGTAGTAAGGCATGTATTTTATATGATTTAGAGAAATCGTATAATGACATATAGGGGTGGTGGTAATGAACAGATTAATGTTCCTAACTTGTTAACAATTAATAGTCCATCTTAAATTTGATGTTTATTTAATTGTCACATGGTAATTTCAACTTTAAAATTTGATGTCTAATTGACTATCATTTAGATATTTTTAGATTTTTTCTTTATACATGTAAAAGTCTATCTAAAAATAATAATATCTTGCCATATAGTGAAGTTTGGAACCTTTTTTTCTAGAATTTTTTTCTAGCTCGCTAGAGTGATGGAGCTAGATTGAAATCATTTATCACCAATTAGTAAGATATTTGTAGAGAAAGTAATAAAATTATTTATTAATATAATAAAATATTCTAAATAAACGACTTGAAATTGATATCTTTCAACATTACACACACACACACACACACACACACACACACACACATTTTTACTCATTAATAAACACATTTCTAATTTTTGTTTCAATTTTTTTCTTCTTACAAAATCTATGAATTGTAAATTATTCTTATCGTTTTATATTAGTATGACAAAAGTAGAGTTTAAAAGTTTACTAGATATTATTCCAGAGCTACAAATTTATTCCCAAGTCCATGGAAGTAACCAACTCTTCGGGTTTTATGTTGAACCACTTTTAAAATTTTCCACATAGTAAGGTTTTTAATATTCCCATAAATGACACTTACACTTGTGAGAATGAAGGTTATGGGAGGTTTTTCCTTCCCTCCAAACATGTAGGATGATCATTTGGAATTGTGCATCTAGATATGCCCCTTCTAACTTTTACGATGATCCCTTGGAATCACATATTTAGCCATGCCCCACTAATATGTGGGAGGATCACTTGGAATCACAAATCTAGGCATGCCTCGCTAAGATGTGGGAGGACCATTTGGAATCACAAAACTATACATACTTATACTAACATGCGGTGTAACGCCCACAAGTCACATACCAAAATCACAATACAAATTGAGTGTAACCCTTTTTTTTCTTTTACAACAACACTCGAGATCACTTATTGCAACACCGCAAAGCTTGAACACTTACACAACATGCATCACATCTTTGCACAACCAAGAGCAATTCAAGTTTATGAGGGAAAAAGATAAGGTATTTCCTTTGACCACAAATGAAATCAAACACATAACCCAAGCCAAGAAAAGACTTGCAAAAGGGGATTAAAATTCCATTTACTAGCACTTTATCCCTCCACTAAGCGATATATACTTGCCTTTGGTTCCTTTAATGAGTGTAAACACACATAAAAAATATCTTATACCTCCACCCATATTTTCACACTTATCACTCCATTAAGGCTAGTGTAAAATTCCTTTATTTCCTCCATTTGAATACATACAAAAGCACTCTCCATCCTACCGTTATCCCTCCACCAAAGTGGCATAACTAATTCCCAACACACACATTGTTTCACCTAATTTGTTGCTAGTTAAAATTGAATAGGAAATAGGTTAGGAGGAATACTTGTGATATGTAGGTCGAAGGTTGAATGCACGCGTTAATGACTTTTTGATTCAAGTTGATCATGAAGAGCTTCCCTTTGGCTAGGAGGAACAACTTGTATAAGAAACACAACAAGACCACCAAATAGTATTAATAATATAGGCTAGTGGTCGGCTAATGAGGGATAGATCTGGGAAGCGATGTGCTTCCTAAAAGGTTTTCAATCCACTTTCAAATATAACTTAAGATTGTAAATATCATGAAGTAAGGAAATCCTATTGTAGTTATACAATTTAGGTATCTCGTGCAAATAAAATAAGCAAATCTAATCTAACAGGAAAGGTTATGATTAGATTTGGAGGTTTGGTAGGTTATTCTAGGTTTTGCATGTTTGACATGGGTCTAGGATTGATCGGGTGAGGTTTGGCTTAGTTTTGGTTGATCGAGAGGCTTCGTTGGTCAAAAGGAATGAAATGACATAAAGACTAATATCGGTTAGGTGACGGATGTCGGTATAGAGGTGAAACTGATGGTGGTTAGGAAATCAGTGTCGGTAGGGACAATTGACAATAATTTGATAAAAATGGTTTGTGGGATTCTCTATGATTACACAAAGGGTGAGCGGGGTGTTGTTAGGTTCGTGATATTACCTTGAGAAGACTCGGGGGATATAGATGGGGAAGTCACGAGAAGGAAAAAAGGCTATAGGTGGTTGGGTTGGTAGATTGGTGAATAGGTCGAGATAAAGGAATACAAAAATAAATAAAGTATAATGAAAGAAGTAAGGAATCTATACTTTAAGCAAGCACAATATGATCAAAATCATGAATACTTGCTTGCCTTTACAGATCTGGTAGGTGAAGGTGGATGATAGTTGATCCGTGAAGAGATTCTCGGAGTCGTGTGTCGTGGCAATACTCTCATAGTGTTCCCGTGAGTATTCCAATACTATGGAAAGAGAATCGGATGCTTACTTCGGCTTGTGGTTGAGTATTTTGTGTCTTCTGGGTGTTGAGAGGCTTTGGATTCACACTTGAATGCAATAGTTGTCTCAAAACTAAAATTGACCAACCTAGCTAAAAGGTTGTAAAATTGTATATAAAGTAACCGATGGTGGTTAGGTGACTGCGGTCGAGGGATAACAGGCATCGATTAAGGTAGATAAGTCTAGGTTTACCAAAAATAGGTAGATCTTCCCAGATTTGGTGTGTTTTCCAAGTTAAGTCCACTTAGGGAAGTGGAGTTCTCGTTAGAAAAGGTAGGAAGGTCATAGAAGAAGTCCAATTAGGTTTGAGAAGAATTCTTAGTTAGTTAGGTCAAGTGGTGACTCAACATTGAGAGTGATGACTTGGTCATTGTGAGTTAAATGCCCCTGGAATGAGTCTAGAGTGTGGTGTCATGGTGAGGTGGGGGTGTGAGGGTGAAATTAATTTAATGAAAATAATTAAATCAATTAATAATGTGAAGGTGAATATATTATTAATAATTAGTAATGAGGCCATGGTGTGTTTAATTAATTGAAAGGGACCAAGGGGAGTGTGACCCAAATTTGGTGTCTACATTTGCCCCCTTTTGTCACGTAGCTTGTATTAGTAAGCAATGTTGACAAAAAAAGAATTCGATGTCCTAGGTATGAGTAGAGATTAGGTTGCCCCAAGTATGGATGAAAGTGATCCCCCTCAAACCAGAACTGATGAGGTAGGAAACAGAGTCGGTGAATGGTTTGATAAATAGGTTGTTAATAAAAACAAGGGTGGATGGGTTATAGGTAAGGGTAATGGTCTAGTCAGTCGGGTAGTAATAGGTAATGGAAATCAAATGCACACACACATATAGATTGTGATAAGGTACTAGGTTGAAGAGCTTACAAACTCTACTTCGTCAAAGGTCGATAGGTTTATCCAAACGAGGTTGAAGTGGTTTAGGTATCCAAGGTATAGGATATGGTCCTAAATCACAACTAGGCAAGGTGTAGGAACAGGTAATAGGTTTTGTTCCAGGGCACCAAAGGTTTGGTTGGGATAAACATCACGACATCAGGAAAGGTAAGGTCATTAGGCTAAACCACACGAGTAGCATCATCACAAGTTATAGCGAATACACAAATTTAAATGTCACAAAAGGAGGTTCAAGTCAGAGGTATGTAGGTCAGGGCATAGGTAAGGCGAGGTATAGGTAAATAACATGTCCCTAAGCACAATTAAGGAAATGTATAGGTAATGTAGGCTTGTGGGTGAGTTTTTAATAGGTGTTGGGAAGGGTAAAAGTTGTTTGAAAACATTGTTTTTAGGAAAAGTGGGCATAGTGTGGGTCAAATGGATATGTGTGGTGACCGATGCCGTTATAGCTTAACCGACGTCGGTTGGCTAGGGCACGACCTAACCGATGTCGGTCATGTCGATTTGGGGCTAAAAAGGTAAAATCTATGTTTTATGGATTCATTTGTTTCTTTTCCATTTGTGGAAAATGACAAAGAAGACGTGGAAAGGTGGAAAGTGATGGTACGAGGTCTCTAGTTGAGTTGGCGAGCTACTAGCATGTGATTTGGCATTTAGTATGCAGATCCACGAGATTAATTAAAGTGATTTGATTGATTGTGAGGTGAGGAGTGGCTTTTGGCATGACAGAGTTGGGGGAGGGAGTGGTGGACAACCCACACAAGTGACCCAAAGTGCCACCATGGAGATGGCACCGAGTAGAGGTAGGAGACATTCCTAAGCATGCATGTGATTGAAAATATTTGTTTAAATCAGGTAAAATGGGGGTGGGAATTTTATTTTGAAATTGTGGGTAAAAAGGGGTGAAATGGGGGTGGGAAAGGGGAAAATGTAGGTTAAGTAGGGTTGGGAATGAATGTAGGGTAGATTTGGGTGGGTTGGGGTATGTTTTTAGGTTATTTTTATTGATTTTTAACAATGGGGATAGGGGTTTTGTTTTCATCATGAAACAATGACCAATGTCGGTTATTGGTTAGCCGATGTTGGTTGGTTTTGGCTGGCATCGATCAATGTTGGGGTGACCGACACCGGTCAAGATGACCAATTATGGTCAAGGCGACCAATGTCCGTCCTTGTAAAAAGTGATGGGTTGAAAGAAGGGCTAGATGGGAAAGTTAAACAGAAAGGCAGGGGTAGGTGAAGACTAATGTAGGTGGAAGAGGGTAAGGCACTATGTTGCCGATGTGTGATAGGTATGTAGGTGAAATGATCTAGGATATTGGGTAAGTATGATAATGGAGAAAGTAGGTTTGTAGGTGAATTAGGTAAAGGGGTAGGTATTAGAAACCTATTGAGGGGTAGGTATGATTGATGTGTTTAGGTATTGTTTGGCGCATGAAAAGGACTAAGTATGAGGTTAATTTGAGGTTTGGGTAATAGGTAATTTGAGAGGGTCATGACTTGATAGTGTTGGTTTGGATGATGCAAGTGAGAGATCAACTGACTATGAGAGACAAAGTACCACCTCTATTGGTACAGATGCGGCCTAGCATGACAGCTAAGGAGTGGGAGCACATAGCAGATGTGGGACTTAGTTCGATTAAGATCTATAAGCGTATAGATCAAGATCCTAGCTTGATGGTCACTCTCATCGACAGATGGGACTCCGTGACCAATACCTTTCATTTACCGACTGACGAGATGATTGTCACATTAGAGGACATGTATAGGATCTGTAGCTTCCTATTTTTGGGGAGCTAGTGTATTTGATTTTGAAGGAGGCGTCGGTGGAGCCCATAGTGGCGTATTTGGTGAGGCGATGGGCATGCTAAGTTATCACAACATGAGTTTGAGTTATGGGGATATGTATGTGACATATCCATAGGAGACCAGGCTATATGTTTTGATGATGGTGGCAGTAGGCTATTTTTCTCTCTTGGATTCCGAGGGTGGGAGATTTCCATGAGCACTGATGTGGGTGCTACAAGACATGATCAAGGAGCGAATACACTTTTCTTAGACACCAACATTTATAGTTCAGCTGCATAGGGAGCTATGGACCTATGGTAGGTACATGAGATTTGGTATATGTTGTACATAATTGTTACATTGTTGGGCATATGAGCACATTGTATGTGTGCATCCAGTTGGGTTACCATGATAAGACTAGTTTGGGGGTGGTTTGTACAGAGTGGGTTTTAGGAGATGGGTACCAGTTGAGGCACAACCGAGAGTGGCCAAGGCCACATATGATGTTACATACTATAGGTGACTGTTGGGGCCTATCAGTGGTGGATATCATGTGACGACCATATGTTGGTTTTCTATCATATAAAGGCATGACTGAGGAGTTAGAGGGGCTTCATTTATTGAGATGGATACAGGGGCGGTGTTCGAGTGAGCACAAGATGATACCTTTGGATAGGGTCGAGACGATAGTTTGGTGTGCTAGGATGTTCCCCCACCTTTCCCACAATACCGTAGAGATGATGTGGAGAGACCCATGTCTCCACCACGTTCAAGTGATCCCACAAGGAAGGAGGAACATGTGCTAGATCAACGGATTGATGATGTATACATCATCAATGTATACAACAAGTGGTGGGTGACACGGTATGGGTGGCTTTGCCGAGGCCAAGGTAGCCTTTGATTTAGCTACTGGTCATAGTGCAGAGAGAGATACATTACGGGGCAAGTAGCTACCCTATAAGCACAAATTACGGGGTTACAGGACAGGTGACAAGGGCACAAGTACAAGTGACCACCTTGTAGGCACACATGATGACCATGCGGCGTAGGTAACATAGGCACATGCTTTGACATAGGGTGGAGATGGGGATGGAATGAAGGTAGCCACATTACAAACACAAGTGGTTGGATTACAAGGCTAGTTGGCCACAACATAGGCATAGGTTACATCCCTATAGGCCTAGGTAGCTGCACAAGTACCACCATAGACATAGGGACAACGTCCCATATTATAGTACTGCACCAAGACATAATACACTTTTGGTCGAAGAGAGTTCATAGGGGTAGTTAGGATGGTGACACCACCACGAACATATCCATGGAAAGGTTCAGGATTTTGTGAATAAGGCTCATTATTATTAGGACCATCTAGACACCACATGGATTGATGTGCCTTCATATATCGAGTATTGATCTCAACAAGAAGCCGGTGATCAAAACAGAGATATAGGACTCACAGTTCTAGTAGCACAAGGGTCCATCCCCGAGAGATAGGGCTAGGATAAGGTTACTAGTTCCCAAAGACTAGGACCCGTAGAGGGCAAAGAGGAGGAGATGGATGCTAGCCAGGGACTAGTAAAGGGTGGTGAGATGTTGGCAGGGTGCTTGACTAGTAGGGAGGAGGAGACATGTGAGACCGAAGAGGAGGGAATTAGGTGGGGGTGATTGATATCCATAGTGGATATTATACTATCATTTTGATTTTTTTGTTATATATACCAACGTATGTCTTGAAGATGCGAGATTGTACATGAGAGTTTTGAGACATTGATACTTATTTATATCTATGTATATATGTATTGATTCACAAACACTCCCATTATATAGTTGGTGATGTTTGTTGGATGGATGATGTACTTGTTTTAATTTCCATTGCTATTGTGTATTATGGAAACTAGTTGAGTTAGGCATGATTGAGTCAAGGTCATGTAGGCATGATGGAGTTAGGTATAGGCATGGTGGATTTAGGTATAGGCATGGTGGAGTTAGGTATAGGCATGGTGGAGTTAGGTATAGGCATGGTTGAGTCAAGTATATGCATGGTGGAGTTAGGTATAGGCATGGTTAAGTCTAGGTCATAGGCATAATTGAGTCAAGTGATTTCCAAGTTATTGATTTTATGGAAATAATGTGTTGTATGTATGTTGTGGTTAAATTTCCAAGTATTTGATATCATGGAAATGCTAAATGATTGATGTATGATATGGTTGATGTTATAAAATGGTAGGTATGTATGTTTTTTATGATAGATTAATGTCCCATTTTTGTGTAAAATGGAAACTATATAGGGTAAAATGTGAATATAAAGAGGTAAAAGTGGTTAGGGAAAAAGTGGTTGAGCTAACCTCTAAGGGCCCCATGCCCTCGAAGTCTACCTACATAGCCCCAATGAAAAGGGGCCTCGGATCGATGTAGTTCTCTCGTAAGCTAGGGAAGAATATGATAAGGAGATGAATGGGTCAAGCGGAGGTTTTACGCATGATTGAGTCTAGGTCATTTAGGCATGGTTGAGTATAGGTTGAATATGCATGGTTGAGTCTAGGTCATTTAGGCATGGTTAAGTGTAGGTTTAATATGCATGGTTGTGTTTAGGTTGAATAGGCATGGTTTTCATCTAGGTTGAATAGGCATGGTTGAGTTTAGGTGGAAGAGGAATTCCTAGAATGTAGGTATCGAAGGTCTGGTCTTGTGTAGTATAATCAATAAGTAAAAAAATAAGCGAAAGATGGGGAGACAAAATGCCGCTGAATTGGAAATAACCATTACGAGTTTATCATACCAAATATTGGCTTATGAACGTAATACCCTAAAGGCATTACATAATTGATTGTTCTAAGGGTGAAGAAGGTCACATGATCATGAAATGTCACATTTGCGGCATGTCCCTTGAGTAGGTAGAAGATTATAAAGGAAAGGCGGTGAGGTGAAAGAGGTTTTTTTGGCGTAACCTTGGTGTGAGACAACATGCATGCCTCTTCTGCAAGATACCCAAGACTAGAATAGGAAAGTCCATGATGAAAAAGTTATCTTTTTCTTTTTGCTTTTGTTTTATAGACTAATCGATGCAAGAAGTCTATGTGGGATGAATAAAATATCTCCTTGAGGTTTTCATGAAATTGATTAATGCGGGAAGCTTCAAAATGTTTTATTTTCATTTGTATAGATCTAGTCTTCTTTTTTGATAGACTACCTGTTTTTAGGTCTAACTTTTATGATTGTCCTTGAAGGAGCAACCTATATATAACAACAAGATAGAGAGGTAGATGTCCTTTTTGAGGGAGGCATCTAGTTACAAGAAGTTTTGACTCAAGGAGTAGAGTTTGAACATCCCATATATTAATTTGGAATTTCTTTTGACTTTTAGGTCATGGACAAGACTATAAAGGAATATAGGCTTCTTTTATGAAGAAAAAACCATAGCACACAAGGGTTATCTATGAAAGAGAGGTTTTAAGTGAAAAATGACCATGGGATTTCATCTTGAAAAGGATGAAAAGTATCCATGAGAATCATGCCATGAGTAGATTCATGGTACTCATATTGAAGATAAGGCTGAAAGGTGATGGGTAATCACATGATTCTTGTTTAGTCGTTGATCCTTAAAATAGGTAAGTGGAAGGTGGATGTTGCTCAAGGGATAAGCGTTTAATACACGAAGACGATACAAAAATTTATTCAACAATAGAATGGTCAAAGATGCAAAGCATTGAGGGGCTCACATTGGGGTTCACCTTCGAGTGAAGATAAATGATAAGCACCCGATCCATAACCATGAGTAATGATATAGGGTCCAAGCCAATTAGGAGTGAACTTGCCCTGTTTACTTTTCTCCACTTTTGTTACATGTTGATTTTCCTTCAGGACAAGGTCGATGATCCGGAAAGTTCCTTCTTGGACACATCTATCGTAGGTATGTTTGATACATTTTTGGTAGATTTGGAGGTGATCGAAAGCATTTAGACGACATTCATCTAATAACTCAAGTTGTGCCAAATGATCCTAGCGAAAATCATCATCGTTGAGTGAGATACAAAGAGATGGAATTTGGAGTTTATGAGGCAAGACAACCTTTGTACCATAGACCAAAGAGAAAGGTGTGGCACTAGTTGAGGGTGAATAGTAGTGCGATAATCCCATAAGGCAAAAGGAATCTGTGTGTGCCAATCCTTACCAATATTGTCAACCACTTTCATAATAATTTTATTTAGAGTTTTGTTAGTTGATTCAGCTTGGCCATTTTTGAGGATAAAAAGGTGAAGAAAAACTAAGTTTAATGTCAAAGGCATCACAGAGTTTCTATAGGGTTTTGTTTTTGAATTGTTTTTCGTTATCAGTGATGAGGAGGTGAGGAACACCAAAGCAAAAAATGATGTGATGATTAATGAATTCACATATTTTCTCAGCTTTTGTAGAAATAAGAGATATGGCTTCCACCCATTTAGTGTAATATTCGGTAGCGGTAATAATCCATTGATGACGTTGGGAAGAATGAGGGTTGATCTCTTCTGACAAGATCCAAACCCCATTGAGAGAAAGGCCAAAGGTCTCATGTGACACATGACGGTATGACTAGAGGTGTGATGAATATTAACATGTTTCTCACACTTCACACAACGCTTGACATAGTCAAAACAATCATGGTTTAGGGTTGGCCAGAATAGCCCAGAGAAGGATGCACTTAGTGAAAACTAAGCCACTAAAGTGACCCCCACAAATCCCGTCATGAACTTCCTTGATGGTGTATGGAATTTCAGAACTCATAAGGCATCGTAAGAGGATAACGTCAAAGCTGCGTTTATAGAGAAGACCACCCATGATGACATAGTGAGAGACACTTTTGAGAAAGGTTCGTTTGTCCATTACGAGTAAGATCTGGAGGTAGAATTGAAAGGGAAAGATAGTCAACAAACTTCTTATACCAAAGGTCACATGGGTTAGTTTCAATGTTTCCTACAAGGTTTACGTCTCGAGATTAGATAAGAAGGTGATTACAACCTTTGTATTGTGACAAATATTTTCGAGTCAGAGGGTGAAGCGGGGATTTGAGAAGTAAGACAAGCCATGGTGTCTACAAATTTATTAGTGGAACGTGGGGTGGTTTGAAGTTTATAATGGTCAAAGGTAGTCAAAATCATGTCAACATGATGCTTATACTTTTGAAGTATCTCGTTACGACATTGGTATATACCATTAACTTGGTTCACAACCAGTTGAGAGTTGCCAAAGATATTAATTGATTTAACATCTAAGGCTATGGCGGTTTGAAGACCTAACATGAGTGATTCATATTCGATGATTTTTTTATTAGATAAGGTAAAAATAAGGATCGGATCCCAGGGGCCATTACAAAAAGAGGAATAGAAACCCACAAACAAGAAAGAAACAAAAATTCCAAGAAAGGAGTTAAACATGCTTAAATCTTACATTGAAGATCAAGACTTTGAACAAAGAGAAAGAAAACCAGATCCAAAACTTCAAAATTGTAGAAGTTTGCCAAAAGTCTACTAATAGTCCAGAAAACACTAGCTAATTTTTAGGAGATCCTTCACTACTACCATCATGACTATCTTTGATCTCAGCACCCTTAGCACCCTTGACATTTATAGCTTCCTCCATCTCGTCCTCGGAGCTACTGATGCGCAAGTTAAAGTTCCTTCATATTCGATGATATTGTTAGTACAATAAAAATTTAGTTTGAAAGATAATGACATAGGATCACCGTCAAGAGGAATAAGGATAACTCGAGAACTACCCCCAAGTGACATTTGGAACCATCAAAGAATATTGTCATTTTGTAAACGGTATTATCCAAGGAGAGGGTAGCAATGGATTCATCAGGGAAATCGAAGTTAGAAGATTGGTTTCTAGAGAGAGGTGCATCTGCGAGTTGGTCAACAATTGTTTGTCCTTTGACAAATTTTTGATGGATGAATTCGAGATCTAGGTTTGCAAGAAGCATGAGCCAACATGCATCACATTGATGTTGGTAGGGATTAGCGTACATATAATGCAAGGGGTTAGTATTGGTATTTACAAAGGTTTTGTGCTTGAGTGGGTAATGGCAAAGTTTAGTGGCAACAAAAACTAAGGCTAAGTAGAGTTTTTCGATGCGATTATATCTAGTTTCATAGTCTAAAAGCGTACAACTTATATAATAAACCGCTTGCTCGTTGTGTTACTCGTCACGATGAGCGAGCATGACACCCAGGAATGATCAGTAGCAGAAATGTAAAGATAAAATGGTTGGTCATCCTTAAGGGGAATAAGCACAGATGGTTGGAGGAGGTATTGTTTTAAGGCGCCAAAGGATTTGTGGCATTCATCATCCCATTTGAAGGAGACATCCTTTTTAAGGAGATGATGAAATGGATGGCAGTTGTCGGAATGATGAGAAATAAAGTGAAGAATAGATTGCAATTTTCCTTACAAAATACAAAGTTGACGAAGGTTAGTAGGTCAAGGCATTTCAAGAATTTCCTTGATTTTAGTGGGATCAACTTCAATGCCACACGAAGAAATAGTAAAACCAAGGAGCTTGATGGAGAGAACAACAAAGACACACTTCTTAGGTTGAAGGCAAACACAATATTTGATTAGATGGTCAAAGAAAACTTTAAGTACAACAGGGTTCTCGACCCGATGTTTAGATTTGGCAAGAAGATCATCAATGTAATCTTCCAATATGTTATGCATGATGTCATGAATAATATAATTCATAGCCCACTGATATGTAGTATTGACATTTTTAAGGCCAAAGGGCATGCCACGATAACAGAAGGTTCCCCAAGGAGTGATGAAGGCGGTTTTGTGTTGATCTTTTGGGGCGAGTAATATTTGGTTATAACCGAGAAACCATCCATGAGTGATAACATCTCATGGCGGCGGTGAGATCAACTAGTTGGTCAATACTAGGTAGAGGAAAGTCATCTTTGGGGAAAGCTAAGTTAAGGTTGTAGAAATCTATGCAAATGCGGAGTCCCCCTGTCACTTTTGTGACAGGAATGATGTTAGAGATCCATTGGGGATAATCAATGGGTAGGATGAAGGAAACTAAAAGAAGGCACTGGAGTTCTTCTTTGACAAGAAGGAAATGCAAGGATGCATTTTTCGTAGCTTCTATTTTATGGGTTTGGCATCAGGAATGGTTACGATATTGTGGACCAAAATATTTGGTTCAATACTAGGAAGATTAGCATAAGACCAAGAAAAAGCATTTCTATGATCTCAAAGAAAAGAAGTAAAAGCTTTTTGTTT
Source organism: Taxus wallichiana var. yunnanensis (assembly GCA_018340775.1). Lineage (NCBI taxonomy): Eukaryota > Viridiplantae > Streptophyta > Pinopsida > Cupressales > Taxaceae > Taxus > Taxus wallichiana. The sequence goes on along the minus strand of CM031244.1, from coordinate 545,549,817 downwards.
AGAGCATCTAAAAAGCGGCCTATTTTTAGAATGTGCAAGTCATCCTGAGTGTGAATATTGATCTCGATGGTCGATTCATTTAACATGGTTTACATCTTAGAAGGTAATGATTGGTGAATATAATAATCTTCCACACCAAGGTAGGTGAGAATAGACTCATCATCTTGACATTGAATGATGCTAATGGAAGGGGTATCATCATTGATCATATTAGTATATAGGGTGGGAAGAGAAGAGGAGCCCCACCATCATGTTGATAAGTCATAGATCCCAGGGAAATGGTGTTCATGAAAAAAAAAGGTTAGGAGGAATGGATTCTAGGTCCATAGACTCTGTAGGTGAAGGTGGTGAAGTTGGTGAACGGGGTGGGGAATTTTTATCGTCCTCAATGAGTTCGACTCGGGCCTTCCTAGAAGGTGATTTGGAAAATCCAATATCATTGCAGTCTTTATGCTTACAAGTGGTGCAAGGAATGCCAATATGGCGGCCTTATTCATAGAAACTAAATTTAAAGCCCTTCCAAGCACAATGATGGAGGAAGGTGTGGGTGAAGCGGCGTTTGGTGAGAGATTGAAGGTCAGAGGAAAATGGTCGAGTTTGGGAAGGTGGCTCGAGGCAAGTAGGTAGAAGTATCAAGTCCCCCATATGTTAAGTTGGTGCAATGGTGAGGAATACCGTAGGGAAAACCTCCCTATGCGGTGATTATAATGAGGATGTTGGTGAAGTTTACCATACTCTTGAGGAGTAAGGAATATGTTAATGTTATAAAGGCGGTACTCTCCTAGAGTGAGGCATTGAAAAACACCTTCTAAGGGATCAGTAGTTGATATGTGGGTAGTGGGAATGGATGAATCATTGGTCAATTGGGAAGAAGAAGCATTAGTTGTTTGAGAAGTAGATGGGTTGGTTGATGGGTCAACTATAGAATCTGCAACAACAATGGGAATAAAGGAGTTAGTTGTGGAAGATGTAGCGGCAACATTGGTGGATGAGGCAATGGTGAAGAAGAAGTGGTAGCGAGTGGTAGATGCCTTAACTAGTATAAGGACATCATTGGGTCAATACAACATGTTATAGGTCTTGAATGGTGAAGGGTCGGTTGGAATGGTATATTTGTATCCTTCATGTTCAAATTTTAAACATCGGTGTAAGGTTGAAGGAACACAACCCATGGCACAAATTCAAGGTTAGCCAAGTAGCATGTTGTACTGAAATTTCCCCTCTAAGACATAAAATAATTCAAAAATGGCATGGGGGCCTACATGGATGTGGAGAATGAAGGTGCCAAGGGTGGAATTCATGGAATCATTGAATGAACACAACATAACTGGCTTATTATGCATGCAACTAGTAGGGATGCACATTTGGTTGTATGCATGGGAAGAAATGATGTTAATACTAACACCACCATTAATCATAATGTGTCAAACGCGTATATTATCAACGTAGATGGAAAGAAATAAGGAGGGATCAAGATCATTTGATTTGAGAGGTATAATCTTGTCGTCAGAGAAACTGAAAGCGGCTACTTGATGAATGGTAGTGAGAGCAGAGGAAGGGGGAAAAGTGGTGAGAGATGCCACATGGTGAGGAGTGATAACGGATGCAATAGGAGTAGGGTCATTAGGTAGAACTTCAATGATTGTAGAACCTCAATGAGGGCTGTCGATGAGACTCGAGAGGTTTGTACAAGGTCATACAAAGACATTTTAAGAGGAGACTAGTGTAACTATTTAAGAATTACACGATGGGAAACCCGTCAAAAATAGGGTATGTGGGTCCACGAGATGGTGATTTTGGTGCAGGTGTAGATGGGATATTGGGTAAAAGAGTACCGGATGAACTCGGCTATTTTCTCTTTTCCTTTGTCCATACGGGCTTGAGTGGCAATTTGAACCATATTAATCGTAGTACAGGATAAAGCTGATTTAGGTGTAGTAAAAGGACGGTAAAAAATATGGTTAGGGCATATACTAGTTTTGTGAAAATAATGAATCACATTGGCATTTTGGTGGAGGTTTGGATAGATCTCTTATGTGGACCATATTGATCTCAAATGTTGGAAGGGGATAAAAGGGGTTTGGAGGTGGAGATGAAGGTCACCGAATAGGTAAGAGATGAGAATGTGTGGTTGTAGGTGAAGGTGGAATAGGTGCGTAAAATGGAAAAGTGACATGCAAGCATGAGAATCTACAAGTAACTCTTCCCGCTTTGACCTCTCGAGGTCGTGTCGAGACAGCCGGTGGGGATGGAATACATGCGGGATGCAGATAAGCTAGTTAGGTAATCTTATGTCTTCAACACACAATAGCGGGATCTGTGAATCTAAGGCAAAGAAGGACATCCTAACCCGAACTAGTGTGATAGATTGTTCGGTGAGGATAGCTACTCAAAGGCTCCAATCAATATCGAGCTCTGTCGTGATCTGATCTATGGGTTGTGGAATACATGGAAGATGACCTGTGGGTGCTTCGTATATGTCTCCCGACAAGGTCATGAAAATGGAATGGATAAATGTATAGTGGATATTTTGGTGCTTTAGGGATGATTCTACGGTCTAATCCATAAGTCTTTAGCTTGGTTGGCTGTTACATTTAATAATGATAGTTGTGTGATGATGTCTGGTGGGAGTGGAGAGGACCTAAATACTAATGTTCGCAAACCAACATCAACGTTGGATTGATTTGTAGGCCCATTGGGTTGTGGGACCTGTGGATCACAACCATAAGTTCGTGGTTGTTGTGGACCTCCTATGGTCATATGAAGAGTCAACCCCTGATTCCGAGTATCCAATAGTTGTATGCCTTTTGGCCTCTACGTTTAGAACTAGAAGTTGCACGATTTTCTTGGAGTACCTAACAGGTGTTCTAGCAACTTGGATACGTAAGCTAGTGTCTATATCAACGAGGAGGTCTCCTGCGTCTGGCTGTGGGACTAGTGGATCACAACCGAATGTTTTCTCTCTTTCAGGTCCTTCTATAGTCATATGGATATCTATCAAGGCAGTCTATAATTTGGCTGATTTGACCAGAACGTGTGTGCTTTGTCGTCTTCTATGTTTAATCCTCTTAATTGTGTGCTGATTTCTTGTAGGTCTATGGTTGTTCGGAAGACCTGAATTCTGAGATTTTGGTCTATGTCAGTTATTGCTGCAACAATATTTGGTTGAGGCACGATTGGCTCAAAAACGTATTCCCTAGGCTCCCTAGGTCCCGTGATTGTCATACAAGATCAATATAAGCCTAACTGAAATGAAATAAACTAATTATGCAAGATATATCTACAACATATATATATATTCCTCTATTTTTGTATTTTTGATAGAATTTTAATAGAATTGAAAGAACAACTAATCTAATATATTCAGAAAATGACAACTAATCTAATAACAAAATTAAAACAAGCAAGGTAGCCGGTGTAGCTACTTGCCTATGCAGTTGTGAGTTTATCCTAAATAACTAGATAGCTGATTAACTTAATTGAAAGATTCTTGATCCTACCTCAGAAGTGAGGAATGAATCATAGTTTCTCAGAAACTATCAATCCCCATAGCTTCCCTGGCAATATCGAAAATGAAACTTAACTGAAATGAAATATTTCACTACTCTATTTGATATGTTTTAACTAGAACTTTGACAGATAAAACCTGGGATTTATAGAACAGTGGCGAATCTAGTAGTGTATGATTTTGTCCCCTCAGAATGATCTCCTCGTTCCTTCGTGTTCACGTGAGTCAGAAGAGCGTGTATATGCTAGCATCAACAGAAAAGGTATTTTGAACAATGGAAGCTTTGGATATAGATCGAATATAATGCGAGTAGGAGAGGGATAGCACAAGTGACAGAGCTTGGTGTATGTAATTCCTAGCGGGATTTATTGCGGGAATACAACACAAGTGTACCAAGAGATTCTAGAATCTACCTTCTATGAAGAACACAACCTGCAACTCTAATGGATTCAATCTACAAATGACACTACTCTGCTCTAAACTAATTTGTATGAACAACAATGAACAAGACTGAAGCAAGAAGATCGAATGGCTTCCAATAACAAAGGAAAACTAGCATGGATGCAAACATGAAAACAAAATGAGCTCTAAACAAGAAATTGAAAGACTAAACAATGGAAATGAGAAGTTGAGGGGCCATTTGCTTGAAAACAAGTTGGCTATTTATAGATTTCACATTCACCCAAAGGTAATTCCTATTAGAACTCTTTTACCATTAAACAATGAAGAAACACTATTCCAGGGAACATAAAACATTAATACGAGCTAAGGTGGTTGAGAAAAGCTGGTGAAAGTTGAAAAATTATGCAAGTCATGATCAAAGGAGCATATTACAAAACACGTGAAGGACTTCCGCCCTAAGTAGGGCGGTGGTTACTGAGACCGCCGCCCTGGCAGGACGGCGGTCATGAGACCACCGCCCTGTCAGGGCAGCGGTTTCATCATTGAAGGACAAAAGCTAAGAAAAGAAAGGCAGAGGAATAAAACAAAGCACAAGGAACATGGATAAAGCATTTGGGATGTTAACATATACTTTGTGAGCTTCTCTGGATCTCGAACACCTTGCGAGGTGACCTGTATCATCATTGGGGCATGTGTGACATCATTTCGTGGTACGGTACCCTATAATTTTGGGTATGTACATATTGCCCCCTTGGAGAAGCGTTTTAACCATGAAGAGGCATAAAATGGTGGGTTCGAGTATGGTTATCCCAAAATGGGAAGTTAAAATTATACGACATGCTCATGTGTCAAAATGTCACCATCATCGAGTTCCTACTACTACTGCAAAATGGAAAGAAGACTCAAGTGCAGATAGATAAAATAAATCAAAAAATAAATACTAAATTAGTATGAAATGAGGACTTACCATTTGTGTGGGGATGAGAACTTACCTCCGTCGGTGCTCTAAACCTGCGAAAGGGGCATTCAAAATGAGTCAAAACACCATATATATATATAAAATGGGACCATTTTCCTATTCATTTACGCATGTTGATTTGATAGTTTTTGAGCTTTGGGACCCACGGTGACGGTTTTCAACGAGTATAGTCGAAACATTCGTATCGAGATAGTGATCATGCCTCTGTGAGCAGAACCTCGACCCGTGAGATCTAGGTTAGTTCTTCTTGATTTAACGTTTTTGCACCCAAAATGTAAAAATGATGAAAACTTTGTCGTGGGGGGTTATTTTTAGAAATGTCAATTTTAAATGTGTCTCTTAGGGGGTGCCTAATGGGTAGGCTTTTATTTTAGCTAAAATGGTCAAATTTTGTATTTTTAAGCATTTTAGGGCATGCGACCCGTTTGTAGTCGCGGGGATAGGACCACGCCACGAGCGGGGTGGCGGTTCTGAGGACCACCGCCTTTTAAAGGCGGCATTTATGGAACCACCAACCTACTCGGGCGGTGGTTCTCTACTGAGTGTCAAAACAACACTAGTTTAAGTTTATTTTGCATTTTTAGTATTCTTACTTGCTTTAATGATTTTTCCAATGTAATCTTGGCACTAACTTGCTTCTTTTTTGTTTTGGGTGTTTTACAAAAGAAGGAAGAGTACATTAGATGGAGCCGAGAGAGGGAGAGTGATTGGCTTCTAGTAGTGTTAGATGCTCTCTCTCAGGATGAGCAGGATACTCTCAGAGGGTAGGCATATTGAGGATTACATGGGTCCCCCACGTTGCACCTACCAGTCACATATTATGTGACTTATTTTCTTATTGGGATGCAGATCGAAACACCTTCGATTTCCAAGTGTTAGGGGTGAGTGGACTATCACCCTAGAGGATGTCTACCACATTTTGGGAGTCCCGATTATTGGGAGGAGACTTTCATTTGATACAACAATATCAGAGCTCAGGTGACTCAGTGGGCCACCTATATGGGAGACACAGTTGTCTCCATTGGTTCGAAGAAGGGGGTGAAGGTTCGTTCTATTCCTGGCTTGCCCATCCCTCTGATCGTCCAGGCCATTATGGGCATCCTTGCTTTGAGATTGATCGGAGACAAGGGAGGGGATACTTTTCTCTATTGTTGGGCCCCATCATCATCATAGATTGAGGCACATGGTTGGATTTATGCCTGGGGAGCCAATATACTTGGGACCACCTATCACTACTTATATACGGGGTGGTTCGATTATAGGGGACGATCGTTGAGCCATCCGACCTTAGTTATGAGCTAGGTCTATGAGTGCATTATCCCTTATGGGAGAGGCATAGAGGTGGAGGATCCCGGGGCCGTGAGGGTAGCTAGATGGACAGAGATGATAGTGCTTAGAGCACCCCACCAGCTAGTTGCTTCCCTGACTACTGAGGATATGGAGGCCACACCTTATCAGGCCATGGCAGGGTTGTGGGGTGAGGAGACCTTTACTTTGATTTCCTGCTCTACTACAGGGCAACTTGTGGACAGGATGGGGAAGGTAGAGACACACCCCTTTGATTGAGTGCCTCAGCAGTTCGGCCTTGCTTATATTGACATGCTTCCCCAGTGGTGCCAGTGTTCAGATCAGTTCGGGAGGCTAGGGGAGGTCCTAGAGGCCAGGGTTGGACTGTTGTTACTCTTGGCATCCCTATTGCAGCCAGGAGGGTGGTACGTGCTCGAGAGAGAGTCGGTGCTCCTCAGGAACCTTTACTTTGATTGCTGCTGGTCCTGCCCATAGCAGTGATGATCCCATTGATATAGACTTCGAGCCTGAGGAGTTCACGGGGAGAGAGGAGGAGGAGACCGAGGACATGGAGATCAGCGAGTCAAGTGGGGAAGAGGATATCGATCACGAGTGGCATGACACTCGGGGGAGATCTCTGAGGTGAGAGGCGGAGCGAGCATGAGAGGGTGACTCTAGTCTCAGAGGAGTTACTTTCTCAGGACCTAGGTGGAGAGGATGAGTCCATGGTAGGATGCCATGTTGTCCCAGACATAGGAGGAGGACATCAATCAGTAGTGGCGTCCGTGGTAGGCGCGGATCCTAGAGATCCTTCTTGGGGCCGGAGATCCGAGTGAGTTGTCACTCTTCTTTTGATATTTGTTTTTAGCTAGGATTGCCTTAGTTTCTATCTCTCTTTTTGTTCATCCTTGGTTTCACCTTTTGATCATTTTCTAATTTTTTTCTCCTTTTCTTGCAGAGACTGCTGATGAGTGGCGAGACTTGATTCGTTGGGTATGTACTGATACCCTGATGCTCCCCATGAAGAAGACTCATCTTTGAGCTATCCGTGGATGCGGGGGGAGCCTTGGCGGTGCCGGTAGGCATATTGATGCTTTTTCCCCTGTTTGGCACATGGCCAAGATGGTGACCTCCCTCCATACCGAGTTAGCTGGGTATAGGACTGCAAAGCATCTGATGAGGAGGAGCCACTCTCATAGTGAAGCTACTGACTAGTGTTGGGACCGCGAGCCCTCAGTACACTCAGAGTGCCGGCGTAGCGGAGTCCTAGATGTGATCATGCGCCTTCTGAGGGATCCCATAGGGATTGAGAGGCCACTTGGATCTTTTTGTAGTGACCTTTGTTAGGTTGTTTATATGAGTATTTTTGTACTTTTCGGGCTCATTGAGCGTTTTGACCATGCCTAGTGCATGATGGCATTGTACATGAAACCTAATTATATATATATATATATATATATCTAAACTCTTGGTATCTTGAATTTTGTGACTCATTTTCTAAATGTGTTTTTAGATGTTTTTAGAATATTTGCTTTTCATGTTTCAGAATGTATGCAATGGACAACAAATGATAGTAAATAGAATGTTTTACTTTATATTTTTTTGTAGTGTTGATATGAGATGATACTAACATATGGTAGTACTAAACTTTTGAAATCTTTAGGAAATGTTTGTGATTCCTTCTTATATTGGTAGAACATGATGAATGCATAGTGATAAAGAGATGAACTTTCCCCAATCCCAAATCCACGCAACTAGTAAGATGCGAGGGCTCAACACCAAGAATTAGGAAGGGCACAAGTTGTATGAGTTTGATTGAATGGAATGATGAGAGACAGACAAACCAAGAACAAGAACCAAATTTGGACCTACACACCCACCCTACTCAGAACTACTACCAAGCTTAGAAGGCCACTTACTTTTCAGTTTATCTAGACTTAGATTCATAAATGGCAACCTAGTTGACAAAATCTGGTTTTGAGGTTTTGATCTCCTTGGAATTTGGATGTTTGGATATTTTGCTTTCTCTTAACATAATTTGACTTGTGTTTTTAGCATACCAAGATTTGTTAGTTTGTGTGTTGGACCCCCACACCACCGCCTCACGCTACTAGTAAGAAGCATGGGTTTGTCACCAAAGGCAAGATATAGGTGAGTAAGGGCACTTCTTTCCTTTCCCAACCTCACATCACCGGTAAGAGATGTGGGCTTATCACCGAAGGTTGATGGGGCAAAGAAGTGTGTAAAATAAAATATTTTGTTTGCTTGGTGCTTTTGATTTCATTTGATTTTGACATTTCTGATCCATGACTTTGGGATATCCTTTTGTTCCAAGAGATTTTAAGAGGGATAGATGTGACACCAAAAGCTTCAGAAGCAGACCAGTAGTAGCTAAGGACAACTTTACCTAGTAGAAAGAAAGAACAAAGCCAAGTATGTAGGTCTTGGTATGGTTTCCATCAATGTTTGTCTGTCGAAATTGATGAGAAGATTTGAAAATATTTGATGATGTTTGAAGAGATGTGATATGAATATTTTTGCCAATATCTTCAGAAATTTGTAACAGTTTTTTTAAGAGTAAGCTCCTGAACTATCATTTTTATGAAATGGACAGAATGAAGCAGCTAAAAGACTAATGCAATGTAGGTAGCTATAATGTACTAGCAATGACTTTGACATTTTATGCGTAAAACTGCTTAAGGTGCAAGGAATTGACAGTTTCACCAAATTCCTCACCTTCTAGTGTGCACAAGAGATACACACCATTTTCGTAGTCCTTCATGACTCGGTATGGGCCCAACCATTTGGGCCGGAACTTTCTTCCTTTGCCAATTTTCTTATCAATCATTTGTCTAGTCTTAGAACTAGATCTCCTTCATATATTTCTCGCTCATAGAATTTTTTGTTATACTGCCGGCACATCCGGTCAACATAGGCTCTGTGTCATTGTTTCGGCGTTTAACCTGGCCTCGTCTAGGCTTTCTAGTTGGGAGAGTCGTGCCTCCTTATAAGCTTATTCATCCATAATCCCTTATAATGAGATGCGGAGACTGGGTATTTCAACCTCAAGTGGGAGAATTGCTTCTGCTCTAAATACTAGCGAGAAAGGAGTTGCTCCTGTTGGTGTTCTTATTGAGGTTCGGTGGGCCCACAAGGCCGGATATAATTTTAAATGCCAATCTCATTTGTTTTCCTTTACTTGTTTTGAGGAGAATAGATTTCAACATTTTGTTTGTCGCTTCATCCTACCCATTGGCTTGAGGGTAGTAAAGAGAGGCCATGTGATGGTTTATCTTGAACTTTCTACATAACTCATGAACCTCATCGTTCTTAAAGGATGTGCCATTATCTGAGATAATGAATTGTGGGACACCATACCTGCAGATAATTTGGTTCAAAATGAATTTGGCAATCACCGAACCTAGTACAGTGGTGAGAGGCATGGCCTCCACCCATTTGGTAAAATATTCGTGCATTTGTGATTATAAAATTATGGCCATCGGTTGATGAGGGAGAGAATTTCCCTATTAAGTCTAAAACCCAAGTGGAGAAGGGCCACAGATTCGCTATTGGTTACAGGGATTGTGCTGGCATGTGAATCTCGTGAGAGAATTCTTGACATTTGTGGCATTTGCGTATAAATTCCACTACATCATGTTCGAGAGTGGGCCAAAAATAGCCCATCGATGTATTTTGCGAGTGGTGGCATGACCACCGAAGTGGCCCCCACATATCCCACTGTGGGATTCATGAAGAATCCTCTTGGATTCTTCTATGTTGACGCATCTTAGAAGCATGCCGTCGAAGGCTCTACGATAGAGCACTTGGTCTAAAACAACATATTTAGTGGTAATAATGCGTAACCGCCTTCTTTGTTGTGATGTGGCACTTTTTGGGTATGTATGGTCCATGATAAAATTGATGATATTAGTATACTAGGGACATGTAGAAATGGGGGGTCTGGTTTCGACAAAGTATATACACTCATCGAGAAAGTCTAGATCTACCAGCTTCGCCCCCATCTAGTGGATTGTCAGCTAACCAGTCTGCAATGATTTGTCCTTTAACGGATTTTTGGTTTATGAATGTTAACTCAAATTCTCCCATTAGGGTTATGAAATGGCCAACTTTTTTAGATAAAGATCCTTGTGTGAGAAATGTTCATAAATGGTCTGTCTTTACAATGACCCTTGTTTCTGGTTTAACATGTAATGTCTCAAACATTTTGTTGCAAAAATTATGGCAAGGCATTCTCTCTCTGCCTGTGTGTAACGTGTTTCATAATCGAGCAATGTTCGGCTAATGAAATAGATCACGCGTTCTCATTTATTTATCATTCTTCTTGAGCCAGCATGCAGGCTAGTGAGACATGAGTGGCTCGAGAGTATAGAATCAAAGGGAAGTTTGGCTTGGGAGGCATTAGCGTGGGTGGTGACAACAAGAAACGCTTAACTACTTCAAAAGCCTCATTATAGTCTTCAGTCCAATCGATACTATAATCTTTCTTGAGTAGATTGTTGATTGGATGAATGACAAAGCTTAAATCTGGGATGAACCTTGGATTGCACTGAGTTTCCCAAGAAATGATCGATTCCAGACTCATCCGAAGGTGGAATCATTTTGAGAACATCCCATATTTTGGCCGGATCAACATCAATCCTCGTGAAGATATAATGTATCCTAGAAGTTTTGCCTCTTGTTACACCGAAAACGCACTTCTCTGGGTTTAATGTGACACCATACTCAATTAGTCATGAGAGGATGATATGGAGCACCTCCGGATGATCACAACATTTCTTGGCCTTGGCAACAAGTCATCCACATATGATTCCACAATTTTATGGATAAGATCATGGAATATATAAGTCATTGCTCGCTGATATGTAGCGTCGGTGTTCTTAAGACCAAATGGCATGACAACATAACAATAAGTTCCCCAAGGAGTTATAAATGTGGTTTTGGCTTGATCTTGTTTAGATATTTTAATTTGATTATACCTTGAGAACCCATCCATGAGGGACAATAGTTCAAATCCAGTTATTGCATCAATGATAACATCAATGGATGGTAATGGGAAATCATCCTTGGGACAAGCTTTGTTAATATCCCGAAAGTCTATACAAATGCGTATCTTCCCATTCTTTTTGAGGATGGGAACGATATTAGATACCCATTGTGAATAGTCAATGGGTTTGATGAATCCTACTTGGAGAAGTTTTATTACTTCCTCTTTTACCATGAGAGCCACTTTTGGCTTCATTGGTCTTGACTTCTATTTAATTGGCTTCGCATCTGGTTTAGTGACAAGATTATGTACCGCAACTTGTGGTGCGATACCTGTCATTTATTTATAATTAAATGCAAAGGCCTTTTGATGTTCTTTGAGGATTTGGGTGTGTATTTCTATTTCTTCCGAGTTAGCGAGGATCCTAACTTCAAAATTCTTGGTTCTTCCTCCGTTCCAATGTTTATGTCAATGGTTTCTTCTATCAAAGAAGCGTTACCTTCTTCAAATTCAGGTGGGGCTGGAGGTAGTTCCAAGCTTTCTCCATTTTCTATCTCATAGATATCGAGATCCTTCTGTGGAGGAGACTCTACCGTGGGATTTCCAAAGTAGGAAGAGGAGTGTGGTATTAGGGAAAGATCAACTATAGGGTGAGCAAGGTGTAGCTCTGCATAGGTATTTAGATATTCGAGAGTGACTTTATCACTATCAACATGATGTAAGATAGGAGATTCATTCTCAGTTGTATGTGTTAGAAGAGGGTTCGTTGATATTTTCTTCACCAATGGTTCAGTATGAAGTGATACCTTGAAACTTGTATCTTCCAACTCATTACTTGGGGTAAAACGTGAAGCTGAGGTTGCTATTGAATCTGTGAGAAGGTTTTATTCTCATGGGATTGCCTCAATGGATATGAAGTTGAATCCTTTGCTTAGATCTAATACCGCATTATTTTATAGAGTTGTAAGTGCTCAGCTCTAGTCTCATATACTTCAGAGACTTGGTTTACAACTAATTGTGAGTCTCCTAACACTCTGATGTCATTAATACCGATCCTTTTGGCTATGATGAGGCCAAGGAGGAGGGCTTCGTACTCGACCATTGTTTGTACATTCAAAGTTCAACTTAAAAGAAAAAGGTAGGATCTTTCCCTCAGGAGAAGTAAAGATCACACCTGCCCTAGCTCCATAGTGACATCTAGCTCCATCAAAGTGGAGAGTCCAATACTTACTAGGAAAGATGGATGTTGGGACATTATTTACGTCTCTTTCTTCTATTTTGGTTACTTCTACCATGAAAAGTTCCTCTGCTGGAAGAGAACCAACTCCTAGGGTACATCCCATACTTGTGGAATCAAATGGTAGGAAAATTGGTAGATCTTGTTCTAGTAACTTGACAATTTTTGTAGTAGTTCCTAATGACACTATTTCTACAACGTTAGCTTCATCCTTGAGGGCTGGGATGCCCTTGACTAGGTTCGTAATTTCTAGTTCTATTGTAGGTATTAATTTTTCTTCCGGTTTTGAGTCGATTGGTTTGTTAAGTTGGTTTGTTGGGAGTTCAAACTCAGAGTGAATGCCTGGTCTTTTCTTCAGGTCTGCTAGGTGTATGTCGAATGGTTTTGGGTCACCTTTTGCTATGAATATCTTTCCTAGGTGTAAGAATCTTATTTCCTGGAATAACGTAGAAGGGATTGCTTTCATGTGATGTATCCATGGTCGACCAAGGATCATATTATAGTTGGTTTCCCGATCTATGATATAAAACTTCGGTGAGGATTGTCTTGGGTCCTAAGGTGACTGGTAGTATTATAGTCCCAATTGAAGTAGCTTTAAGGCTATCATAACCTCTTAGCATATTTCTTGTTGTGGAACAATTTGTTTCTCCATATCCTAGCTTTTGAAGGAAAGAGAAGGGGACAATATTAACTGCTACCCCATCGTCAACCATTGCATGTTTAACATAATTATTGTAAACCCACACCTGTAAATGCAAGGCCGGATCGCCTCTGCGTGTAATTTCAGCATCTGTTGGCATTTTGTTTATGTTGAATATAAACTCGGTATCCCTATCTGGCTACCCTGGGGGTGGATATTGAATTCTATATGGTTTACTTGTGTTTTGGGAGGTGGAGTGATGTTAATTAAATGACCTAGACCTAGTGCTTCTAAAAGAGTAGCCCTATGGGCAAGAGAATTTTTCAATAAGTCCAAAAAGGAGATGTGAGAGAAGGTCTTTGTTAAGTCATTAATTAAATCATAAGCACCTATGGGTTTTACCAACGTTTGTTGAATGTTATCTGGCTCTAGTGGATAGATTGGATTTGGTTGAGAAGAATATTCTCGTGCTCTTGTTATGGCTTCTACGTGCAGCTCAGTATCTAACTCCACTAGACCAACTATCTTGGTTCGTGGCTGATTTCCTAATTGTGGTGCGATAGGTGGATTTAGTGAAGTTGAGGCTTCGTGATTGTTATTTCCTATCATTACACCTTTGTTCGTCCCATTTGGATTTAATTTATTATTGTTATTGTGATTTGGAAGTGGATCATTGAAGATCTTAAGAGGTGTGTTTTGAGGGGAAACTGCCCCTGTGAAAGTATTTGGCATAGGTGTCACAGAATCTGTTAAGAACATATCTATGAAGAGTTGTCTTTGTTCTTCTGGAAAACATTGCATGAACTTATTGTAATCACGGAAAGTCCTAGTGTCATGGCCTTGAATTTTGTGGAAACCACAATACGAGTTAGGATTATAACTCCTAGGTTGTTGGTTTGGCACGTGTTGTGGTCCAAAACTCTAATTAAACTGTTGATTATTAGGATTAAAGTTTTGTGTTTGTTGTCTTTGGTTTTGGTTTTGATATCCAGTTGAGTTTTGACTTGGACCCTGTGTCTGGATCTACCGTTATTGTTGTTGTTGTTGTTGTGGTTGGGGATGATTAAAATCCACCGCGTTGATTGTTGGGGTAAAATTGTTGTTTTGTTGATTGTTAATTGGTGGTGGAACATGTATAATGTTTGCTTTTTTTGTTTAGTCAATCACTCCATCTATTGTCACTATGTGGTTTTTGTTAAGGATTTTAGGTCCTTGATTGGTTTGTGGTAGTAGGATAAGTCGTAGTGTTTTGGTTGGGGATGATTAACCTCCCATTTGTTCCATATGTCTTACGACCGCTATCTATTGTAGCTTGATCTATTCGGAGAGCGCTCTCGAGCACTTCATCATAAGTTCTTAGTGGGAACTTCTGGACTTCTTCCTTTATCTCTCTGCTGAGAGAATGAAGGAATAAATCACATAGTTCCATCTGATCCATGTTTGGAGTGCTTGCTGAAGAATAGAGGACTGTACGCCATCTTTGGATGAAATGAGCAATAGATTCATTGTGTTCTTGTTTAATATGCAAGAATTCCTGATTCTGTTCTCAACAATTTGTTCATGTCGAACGCCTTGATGAACTTTGAAATGAGTTGTTTAAATGAATGTATTGAGGCTTCAGGTATTCTATAATACCAATCGAGGGCGATACCCTCTAAAGTTTTGGGGAATATTTTAGCAACAACTCCATCCCAAGGGAGCAGTTCTCGAATGGTTGTGGCATAGGCCTTAATATGTGCATTTGGGTCTCCCTCTCCTTTGTACTTGGGTAGATCGGGGAGAGGTCTTGGAAGCATGATGCTTCATATGGTGAAGTCCAAAGGTTCTTTCAAATATTCTGAATAAGTCCCTATTACATAGGTTTGACCATTGATGGTGTTTGCTGAGGGGGTGGAGGTGGAATGGGTTGTTGATATGGCATAGCATATGTATTTGCAGGGGCATAAGGAAATCCCTGTGGTTGAGTGAACATGCCGGGAGAAGAGAACATATCTCCTGTGGTGATTTGGAATACATGTTTAAGTATGGAGGAGCATTGCTTAGGAATGGATTGTTTTGTACTAAACCGGGAGGTATTATATTTTCCACTGGAGCGGCGTTAGAAAACGTAGTTCTAGTTGGTGTTTGTTGTGAATACTGAGGAGGCATGCCCAACGTGCCTATTCCTGTGAGGAGGTCTACTTGGCTAGGATGATGTGGAGGATTGGAAGTTCCTTCTGCATGAACTATGAATTTTGACTTTCTTGAGCAAGTTCAACCCTCTAACCTTCTCAACTAAGGCTAAGATGACCTCGTTTGGTGAAGATATGGTATTTTGCCTTAGTGGCATTTGTTGTATATCTTGAGGTTGTATAGGCATATGGTATCCTGCTATGAATTGATCGGTGCCCTGCCAAGTTTCACCGAGGGCATTTCCTATAGGTGGAGGAATGGGGGTGTTTTCTTGGAACGAGACCTCGTGTTGTGTTTGCAAACCTCCTATTTTGGGTATATATTTTGAGAGCGTTGTTCACTCCTAGCATAACGTGCTAAGTATTCGTCATCTAAAAATAGATATGGATTTGACTGTCTACTAATTTGTGGTCTAAGCAACACCCGAGGAGATGAACCAGATTCTCTAGTGAGCGTCATGTTGTTTGAGCTTGAAGGCTCTGGTTGTTGCATTTGAGTGAGCTGATCCAACTCCTCTATTTGGAAAGAAGAACTATATCTAGTCCTTTGAGGCGGAGTTTGTGTTGAAAACCAGTTAGTTGAATAGTTGTCACCCCATGCTGAGAGCGAGGGTGATGGTTGTCTATTTAGTTGATCGTAGTATGCTTCAAGACCTAGGAGAGGTCTGCCATATGCATCGTATCCCGACATATTCGGGGGGTATATGAATACCCATAGAATAATGGGAAAGAGCGAAGGTGGATGAAAGAACAGAAAGAGGAAAATTAGTTTGAGTCACGTCAGGTTCACCAATTTTGTTGGTGAAGCTGATGTGGAGGCTAAAGAGGTAGAGAAGATGAAGTAGTTGTTTGTTTCATGTCGGGTTCACCAATTTTGTATGATGGAAAAGTGACATGCGAGCATGAGAATCTACAAGTAACTCTTCCTCGCACCTGACCTCCCGAGGTCATGCCGAGATAGCCGGTGGGGATGGAATACATGTGGGATGTAGATAAGCTAGTTAGGTAATCTTATGTCTTCAACATGCAATAGCGGGATCTGTGAATCTAAGGAAAAGAAGGCCCTCCTAACCTGAACCGGTGTGATAGATCATTCGGCGAGGATAGCTGCTCGAAGGCTCTAATCAATATCGAGCTCTACCATGATCCGATCTATGGGTTGTGGAATACATGGAAGATGACCTGTGGGTGCTTCGTATATGTCTCCGACAAGGTCATGAAAATGGAATGGCTAAATGTGTAGTGGATCTTTTGGTGCTTTATGGACGATTCTCTGGTCTAGTCCAGAAATCTTTAGCTTGGTTGGTTATTACGTTTAATAATGATAGTTGTGTGATGATGTCTGGTGGGAGTGGAGAGGACCTAAATACTAATGTTCGTAAACCAACATCAATGTTGGATTGATTTGTAGGCCCGTTGGGTTGTGGGACCTGTGGATCACAACCGTAAGTTCATGGTTGTTGTGGACCTCCTATGGTCATATGAAGAGTCAACCCCTGATTCGAGTATCCAGTAGTTGTATGCCTTTTTGGCCTCTATGTTTAGAACTAGAAGTTACATGATTTTCTCGGAGTACCTAACAGGTGTTCTGGCAACTTGGATACGTAATATAGTGTCTATATCAATGAGGAGGTCTCCTATGTCTGGTTGTGGGACTAGTGGATCACAACCGAATGTTTTCTCTCTTTCAGGTCCTTCTACAGTCATATGGATATCTATCAAGGCAGTCTATAATTTGGCTGATTTGACCAAAACATGTGTGCTTTGTCGTCTTCTATGTTTAATCCTCTTAATTGTGTGTGATTTCTTGTAGGTTTATGATTGTTGGAAGACTGAATTTACGAGATTTTGGTCTATGTCAGTTATTGCTGCAACAATATTTGGTTGAGGCACGATTGGCTCAAAAACATATTCCTGGGCTCCCTAGGTCCCGTGATTGTCATACAAGATCAATATAAGCCTAACTGAAATGAAATAAACTAATTATGCAAGATATATCTACAACATATATATATTCCTCTATTTTTGTATTTTTGATAGAATTTTGAATAGAATTGAAAGAACAACTAATCTAATATATTCAGAAAATGACAACTAATCTAATAAAAAAATTAAAACAAGCAAGGTAGCCGGTGTAGCTACTTGCTTGTGTAGTTGTGAGTTTATTCTAAATAACTAGATAGCTGATTAATTTAATTGAAAGATTCTTGATCCTACCTCAGAAGTGAGGAATGAATCATAGTTTCTCAAAAACTATCAATCCCCATAGCTTCCCTGGCAATATCAAAAATGAAACTTAACTAAAATGAAATATTTCACTACTCTATTTGATATGTTTTAACTAGAACTTTGACAGATAAAACCTAGAATTTATAGAACAATGGCGAATCCAATAGTGTATGATTTTTTCCCCTTAGAATGATCTCCTCATTCCTTCATGTTCACGTGAGTCCAGAAGAGCGTGTATATGCTAGCATCACAGAAAAGGTATTTCAAACAATGGCAGCTTTTGGATATAGACCGAATATAATGCGAGTAGGAGAGGGATAGCACAAGTGACAGAGCTTGGTGTATGCAATTCCTAGCGGGATTTATTACGGGAATACAACACAAGTGTACTGAGAGATTCTAGAATCTACCTTCTGTGAAGAACACAACCTACAACTCTAATGGATTCAATCTACAAATGACACTACTCTACTCTAAACTAATTTGTATGAACAACAATGAACAAGACTAAAGCAAGAAGATCAAATGGCTTCCAACAGCAAAGGAAAACTAGCATGGATGCAAACATGAAAAAAAATGAGCTCTAAACAAGAAATTGAAAGACTAAACAATGGAAATGAGAAGTTTGAGGGGCCATTTGCTTGAAAACAAGCTGGCTATTTATAGATTTCACATTCACCCAAAGGTAATTCCTATTAGAAATCTTTTACCATTAAATAATGAAGAAACACTATTCCAGGGAACATAAAACATTAATACAAGCTAAGGCAGTTGAGAAAAAAGTTGGTGAAAGTTGAAAAATTATGCAAGTCATGATGAAAGGAGCATCTTTGGAAAATGCGTGAAGGACCACCGCCCTAAGTAGGCGGTGGTAATTCTGAGACCGCCACACTAGTAGGGCGGCGAGTTTCATCACTGAAGGACAAAAAGCTAAGAAAAAAAGGAGAGGAATAAAACAAAGCACAAGGAACATGGATAAAGCATTTAGGATGTTAACATATACTTTGTGAGCTTCTCCAAATCCCGAACACCTGCATGAGGTGACTCGTATCATCATTGGGGCATGTGTGACATCATTCGGTGGTACGGTACCTATAATTTTGGGTACGTATAGGGTCCTCATCTAAAATATCATCATTGTCAAAGTTTTCTTCGAGAGGACATAGTTAGAGAAGAATAGTCTTAAGAGCCTTACAATTTTCCACATCATGCCCTGACACACGATGGTAAGAGTAAATTTTGGTATCGTCAAACCCTTCTAGTTTAGGTTTGAGTGGGTCGTAAGGTATAAGTGGTGGAAATGTGATGACATAGGTTTCCAAAAGGTTAGCTAAGATGTTGGTGTAAGACCCCGCCCTGGAACACAATGTGAAGTAATTATGGGTATAGATGGAAGCGTTGGTGACTTTGGTGGGAGAGGTGCCAGCAGAGGTGGCATCGAGAGGTTGAGTGAGTTTGACCACCTGTTTGGTAGATAGTATGATTTTAGGTTTGGGTTGTACCTTCTTGGGTAAAGATGTAGCAGGTGAACTAGTTGTTGAAGGTGGTGTAGGTTTAACTAGTCTTGGGCTTTGGTTGCACCTTCTTGGGTAAAGGTGAAGAAGAAGTGTGTGATGTAGAAGGGAAGGAAGATGGTGGAAGGGGCCGAGTTAGCTAAGGTGATAATGGAGGTGTGGTGAAGGTTGTAGTAAGAGGAAATGTGGAAGGTACTAGTTGAAGATAAGGGAATAACATATGTAATGATGAGGATACTAGAAGTGGTGTAGGTATAGGAGGTAGAAAGGATGTAGGTGACGACGAAGGCATAAGATGTGTAGGTAATTTGGGTGTAACAAAGGATTATGACGAGGTATGCTTCTTGGATTTTGGTTTACTCTGGGTAGGAGGCTACTTGGCTAAGGTTAATGGGGAGGGACCTAGGATAGATGGAAGCGGTGAAGGTGACAGAGGGGTAGTGGGTGAAGCCGGTGTATGTGGCCTAAGAGGTTGTGTCTTCCTCTTAGGTGGGGGAATAATCTTTGCGATAAAACACCGAGGATGTGGTTAAATCTAGTTTGACATGAGGATGGACTAGAAGTGATGTCAACATGAATCCTAATGTGGTAATGGGTCTAGACGCAGAGGAAGGTATAGGTGTAGGCAAGGTTTTGGGCATAGGAAACATTTCATTTGATTGTAAAGGTTTAGGTGTGGGCGAGGGTGATGAAGAAGGGGTTGCTAAAATGGAATGGGCATGGTGGATTTGGTTGTCTGAAACTCCTTTGGATAGATCTTGGAAGTATCGGCAGACAAACTTTTCATTTGAGTTGAGACAGGTAGTCGAAGGCATCCCCAAAGCATGGAATTGTCAACATAATCCAAGCGGTTGGCCAAACATGAAAATGGCACCATTGTAGGGGGATGATGTTGATTTGGTAGTAATCCCTATAAATAATGTCTGTGAGACAGGGAAATGGTTGGCTTTAGACTCTGTGGGTAAAATAGATGAGAGAAAATCAACAAGATCCTTAAAAGCCAATGGAGAATTATCACCAATAGGAAGGGACGTTGTTAATGGATCCCCTGTGGGTAGGGGAGATGACAATTTGGATGAGGTAAGTTCATCTTTTGGTGAAGAAGAAGGTAAGCATGACTCTCCTATGGGTAGAAGAGTAAGTACTGTAGGTTGTTTGTCAGGTTGAGAGGTGAGTGGGGAAACTGCATCAATAGATATGGTGGACTCCTCCATGGGTGAAGGAGGAGATAAGGGAGACTCCTCTGTGGGTAAAGGAGTAGATGAAATAAGTCCCTCTATGGATGAAGGATCTCATGCAAGAATCTCCTTAATAGATGGAGTAGGAGGAAATTGAGCAGGAAGAGTTTATATGATGTCGAAAACAACATGAACCTCATGAACATTATTGTCATTGGTCGAGGTTTCACTGGTTTGGTTAGACAACAAGGTGTGAATTTTGGAACTACTTCTTGAAGATGTGAAGGTTCGATTAGCATTTGGTGCATTGGGATTATCCAAGATGAGATATCCATTATCTAACATTTCTTGGATGATATTTTTAAAAGTTATACAATTACCATCACTATGACCTCTAACGCGATGATAGTTGTAGTAATCATTTTCTTTGTACCATGTAGGCACAAGATCGGAGGGTAAAACTAGTATGGTTTGACTAGTGGAAGAGTGATTGCTCCATATTTTAGAATTTTTTTAAATTGAAGAGTAGGGTTCTCCTATGGGAGTATATTTTCATTTCTCCCACTTGAATTGGAAAGCGTGAATAGGAGAAAGATTGGAAGAAGGCTTTGATTAGTTGGATGGGTGAGATGGGATGGATTTCAAAACTACTATTTTGATAGATCCTTTTGCTTTAGAGTAATTATTTTGTGGTTTGGAAAGAGAAGAGGTATCATTTGATTTAAATGCAATGTTCTTGTTACACAATTGTATCTTCTTCTTTTAAATGAGACAAATTTCAAGTTTTCAGGCCATGGTGAATGCCTCGTCAAACATGCAGAAGGTTTGAACTTGGAGAGTTGGAAAGATGTGTCTAGCACAAGCTCTGGTGAATAACTCTATTAACTTGGTTTGAGGCAGTTGGAATGTGAGCTATTTTATTAGGCTCCGCCAATGAGTGAAAAAAATCTGTGATAGATTCATCTTCGTATTGGCGTGTCACGTACAAGTCGGTCATGGTGAACTTCTTGACAATGTTGATAGAAAAATGATTTAGGAAGGCTTTAGTTACTTGGTTGAATGAGAAAATAGAGTGCCTAGGTAGAGCACTATACCAATCCAAAGCAGGTTCTATCAAGGACATTGGGATTTTTCACAAGAGCAAAGTGTCATATGAGCAATCGAAAACACATATGTTTAAAAGACCGTAAGTGTTGTTGTGGGTCTTATTTGCTATTAAATCTGTTGAATTTAGGAATTTCCCAATGGTGAGGGTATAAATGAATCGAAATGGATGGGTGAATGGGTTAATTGGAAATCTCATCGTATGTCAGAGAGTTACGTGAGCCAGAGACAAATTCTTCCAATGTTTACATCTTTTCCATCATCATTTTGATAAGATTATTGGTAGGTTGTGATGACTAGGCACCCCTTACAAGTATAAGGGGGTAGATGAGGAGGGTATGACATGGGTGACATCCCAAGTATGTGGTGGTGCAGTATGAAAATTGTGAGGAAGGAATGTAGGCCAAAATAGATGTAGATGGAAAGTATCCTGAATAAGTGATAGATGAAATAGGGGGATGTTGGTGATAAGTGTAGGTAGGTGAAGTGGATGTAAAGACTCTCATATAAATCAGAGGAAGAGATTGCAGGATGGAGAGGATAATTTTTGGAAGGGAGTATGGGTTGCCGTCACCATTGGTGGTTGAGATGCAATAGGTATATAAGAGGTGTAGATGCGAGATAGACCTAAACTCAAGGCGGTTGATAAAGATATGGTTGACATTGTAGGAGCGACATACGTCAAAGGTGCGACAAATTCTGTAGGTGCAGCCAATATCGATGATGTAGGTTCAAGCTGGGAAAACATAGGTGGTAAGGTGGAAGAGGGCGAGGATAAAATAGTAGTAGCTAATGCAAACTTGGGCGCAAGGGTAGGAGTAATGGACACAAGCATGCCATATATAAGCTACCTTGATGAATCGTGGGTGGATGAATAAGCGAGATAGTACTTCAGAGCAGTGGGGTTTTGATCAAGGAGTCTCGCAAACTCCTCATCACCAGTGGGTATGGCAAGAGATTGATTAGGGTCCATGGGTGATGAGATTGAAGGGGTGATGGGATACGTGGGAGTAGCTGGCAGCTAGCATGAAACATGAGAGTGTTAGCTTGTTTACGAGTCAAAACCATGTGACTGACGATAAAATAGGTATTCTGAGCTTTGTTGATGATGTAGAAACACGTAAATAATGGCAAAAAAATAGTCTAAAATGAGTGATTATATCGTTGTTATGATTGGAAAGTGAGAATACAAAGACCAATGTTGGTTGGGGTAATGGATGTCAGTATGAGGGTAACCAACACTGGTCATCTCAGATCGATGTCAGTTACTGTGATAAATAAGAGATTCAAATATTTGGCAATGAAAGGTGAAAATGGGTCAACCTAGATCCTAAAAATGATATCAGAGACTCAAGAGTGGGATAAAAATGGTAGAAAAAGTGTGAAAAGAACAAGAAGGTGAAGAATACTATTCTAGAAAAAATAACCAAAAAAGTATATAAATTGACGTAGGTCAGTTAAGCGATCTTTGATAAGATGATACAACCGATGCCGATCAGTTGGACCAATATCGGTTGCTATGAAATATGGGAAGAGAAGAAAAATGAAGTTTTGGTGATTTAGATCAAATAAAAGGGCCAACCCAAAGACTGAGTATGGCTATGAGGAGTCCTAATAAACCTAGAATAAAACCGGAATACACCGAGTTATGGTGTGGGGCGTAAAAAGGATAAGAAAGAATGAAGAAACACAATTCCCACCTCAAAGCACAAGAAGACAACAAGCTAACAAACACAAAATCCTAAGCTATATATTTTATGTTGTGGCTTATGCCATTTAGGACTGGGCAATGTAGAGGATAGCATTTTTGGTTAACAAAGGTGCCTTATAAAAGATGACAACTATGACTAGTTTCAGGTAAGTTTTGGCATAAGAGATCCTTCTCTGAGATGACGAATGGAAAGAGAAACCAGATGGAGCCCACTGTCAATCCTGTGATCGTTGACAACTTAGGAAAGATGTTGTTTAAGAACTATGTAGTTTGTTTTTAGTGATTTGGTATAAAGAGTGTGAAAAATGTGAGCTACGGTTCAATTTTTCAACCATCAACTAGGCATGACTTCCAACATATAGGTTGCCCACAATTTAGATTAGCTATAATGCAACAAACTCAACAATGCAAGTGCACAAGTTTTAAAACCCAAATCCACAAATTATATTCAATGAGAACAAATTATGAAGAGGTTAAGGGCATGAATTTCACTAAATGCAATACAAGAAAAGAAAGAAGAATTCTTTTTAATCCCAAAAAACAAGTGTCATTGAGATAATCAAGAAAAGAATATTTCCAGAGAAGAAGCTTAATGTGAACTCATTTCAAATGAAAATAGACACACAAGATTTTTCTCCCTAGGAATGAACAATGCAAAGAACCCCTGATGGGTCCCAGGCATGCCAAGATGTTTCACCTAATTTGTTGCTAGTTAAAATTGAATAGGAAATAGGTTAGGAGGAATACTTGTGATATGTAGGTCGAAGGTTGAATGCACGCGTTAATGAATTTTTGATCCAAGATGATCATGAAGAGCTTCCCTTTGGCTAGGAGGAATGACCTATATAAGAAACACAACAAGACCACCAAATAGTATTAATAATATAGGTTAGTGGATTGCCTAATGAGTGCTAGATCCGGGAAGTAAGGTGCTTCCTAAAAGGTTTTCAATCCACTTTCAAATATAAATTAATATTACAAATATCATGAAGTAAGGAAATCCTATTGTAGTTATACGATTTAGGTATCTCGTGCAAATATAATAAGAAAATCTAATCTAACATGCAAGGTTATGATTAGATCTGGAGGTTTGGTAGGTTATTCTAGTTTTGCAGGTCTGACAGGGGTCTGGGATTGATCGGATGAGGTCTGGGTTAGTTTTGGTTGATTGAGATGCTTCTCATTGGTAAACAAAAATGAAATGGAAATGAGATCGATATCAGTCGGTGTGACGATGTTGGCATATATGTGAAACCAATGATGATGATCGAGGTAATCATCGTCGGTAGGGGTAATCGACAATAATGTGATAAAAATGGTTTTGGGCTTTTATGTGATTACACAAAGAGAGAGAGGGTGTGGTTAGGTTCATTATATTACTGAGAAGACTCGGGGATACAAAGGGGGAAGTCATGGAAGGAAAAAAGGCTATAGGTGGTTGGGTTGGTAGATTGGTGAGGAGGTGGAGATAAAGGAATACAGACAGAAATAAAGTATAATGAAAGAGGTAAGGAATATATACTTTAAGTAAGCATAATATGATCAAAATCATGAATACTTACTTTCCTTTACATATCTGGTAGGTGAAGGTGGATGGTAGTTGATCCGTGAAGAGATTCTAGAGTCGATTCTGCAGAAGTACTCCCGTGAGTATTCCAATACTCTGGAAGGAGAATCAGATGCTTGCTTGGGCATGTGGTTGAGTATTTTGTGTCGTCTGGATGCTAAGAGGCTTTGGATTTGCACTTGAATGCAATAGTTCTCTCAAAACTAAAAATGACCAACCTAGGTAAAAGGTTGTAAAATTGTATATAAAGTAACCGATGGCGGTTAGGTGAACGAGTGCTACTCAAGGGATAACAAGTGTTGATTAAGGTGGGTAAGTCTAAGTTTACAAAGAATAAGTAGATTTTCCCAGCATTTTGCGTGTTTTCAAGTTGAGTCCGCTTAGGGAAATGGAGTTCTCATTAGAAAAGGTAGGAAGGTCATAGAAGAAGTCTAATTAGGTTTGAGAAGAATTCTTAGTTAATTAGGTCAAGTGGTGACTCAACACTGAGAGTGATGACTCAATGTTAAGAGTGATGACTTGGTCATTGTGAGTTAAATTCCCTGGAATGAGTCTAGGGTGAGGTGTCATGGTGAGGTGGGGGTGTGAGGGTGAAATTAATTTAATTAAAATAATTAAATTAATTAATAATGTGAAGGTGAATATATTAGTAATAATTAGTAATGAGGTCATGGTGTGTTTAATTAATTGAAAGGGACCAAGGGGAGTGTGACCCAAATTTGGTGTCTACACACACACACACAAACAAATACCATCAATCAAACAATTACATGCTCTAATGAGAAACCTAATGTAACACATTATCAATATAAAAATTTAGAGAGTGAGAAATACATTACAATAATATAAGAATGAATCACACTACCGATCCAATCTATAAATATTTCAAGGGGAGAGACCATCATATGTACTACCCCTTATCCCTTTACGAAGGAATCCTAGCTAGCCTTTGGTTCCTCCAAGACAAAACACACAACATAATAGTATCCACCCTTATTCCATCACTTGAAACACCATTACAGATCCACCAAGAGTAGCTATGAATTCCTTTGGTTTCTCTTATGAAATAATACACAAATCCTTATTCATTTCTTATACTAACACCATGTTATCCTTCCACTAAAAATGAATTGGTCTCTCTCTCTCTCTCTCTCACACACACACACACACATGAAAATACTTAATTCACTTTAGCACTTGATCGAAGGAACGATTCAAACACAATAGTTAAACTAAAAGAGTGAGTAAAAATTGGGTTTTATCCATTAAGTACATAGGTTGCAATTGCTTTATTTTATCCATTAAGTACATAGGTTGCAATTGCTTTACTATTTTATTACAATCAAAATCATTATTTAATCATTTAAATTACAACACTTTTGAAAAACATAAGATTCACATACCACTTGTTTTGAAATTATGAATTTCTATTTCAATTAGACATGTTTCCCTCATGGAAAACCTCACTTAAATTTTATTAAAAATTTAAAGGTTTATCAACAAGCTTAATAAGAGAGTATTTTAAATTACAAAATTCAAACGGAACCTAAAATCATTTGTTACTCATCATGAAATACTTGTACGTATAAGGACATAATGAGGTTACTCATGATAGTTTAGTAAGTAAATGTACGAAGTTCATTGATTCAACTTATGAAAGGTTCAAATGAAATGAAAAGAAAGATTACAGATTGGTCATCCTAAGCTTTAAACAAGGTTTATATAGTCATGACCCACTTCACATAAGGTTACCCAAATGGAAAAGTAGCCTAATCAATTACTACTAAAACATGCTAGGTAAAGAATTCAAAGTGAAGATAATCTCATCCAAGTTATTATTAAACGTTAAGAAACATATTTCCAATAGATTATGAGAGTTATTTCATATGGGTTACATCATTTTAGTTTAGTTAATGAAGGATAATATAATGATAGGTTTTGGGAAAAATAGTTTCAATCTATTTGTCTATTGGTTTCATTTTAATTCTTACTTTATATGTATCTCCATAAGGATACAACTACACAATGAAAGTTAATTCCTAAGATATAGTATATTCATTTAGATACAACACACTTTTCTTAAGAACATGATGATTTAAAATTTCCCATAAACGAATTAGTCAATTTCAATCATTTTCAGCCCGATACACTAAAATATAACTAACTGAGACACAATAATACAACAATTCCAACAAGAAATCCAATTTCCTTTTAAATGAATTATATTTTAAAAGGATTAACTGCAATTCAATCTTGAGTAATACTAATTATTTTCTTTTTTTGCATCTTATACCACATGTAACAACAAGGAGTTGGCAAAAATATGGAATGAATTCCACTTCTCCTATCTAATAATGTTATCATAATCAAACAATCACATTCATAGTTTGGATATTGAGAACGAGATTGATATTTTCCACAACATTTTATATTATAATCACTTTTCTAGGTTTGGGAGAGAGTGAAACATTCATTTTATTTACATAAGAAAATAATTTATTTATATACTCAAGTATGAATTGGAAGAGAGAACAATCAAACTCTTTTTCACACAAATTGATAGTCTATTCACATTTCAAAGTTTGAGAGAGGGGGAGGGGGGAGGTTTTAAATTTATTCACACAAATTTCATTTTAATTTCCATTAAGAAGGTTCAAGAGGGGAGCACAACATTTTTCATATAATCAAAATTTATAATTATAATTTAATTAAAGGTGTTAAGATCTATTATTTATAGGTACTAAATATATTTCCAACATCAAATTTAATCTTACCCTACAAGTGTCTCAACAACCTCAATTTTGGTCAATAAGACTTAGTCACACTACCATTCAAACTAGCCCAAGTGGATAAAGAATGGCCTTATAAATAGGTCACCAAACACCCAAAAGGGGAATATATTAATTCGATCCTATTATCCTTTATGGCGAGTGCAAAGAAACTTATGAAATTAAAACCAATAACCAAAACTCATTTTAGAGGCACTTTTCTGAAGCCACTTCATGAAATTTAACAATTTTCACTTGAGCATTATAGGCCAATGTGGATCCAAGAAAAGCATAGAAAAAGTGTTTCTTTAGGCAATACAATGAAACCAAATACGCTATGCTATTTTTAATATAGGAATGAAAATGTGCAATACAATGAAACCAAATACGCTATCCTATTTTTAATATAGGAATGAAAATGTTTGAGGTGGTAGATATTGATTTCTCGATCCAAAAACATTAAAAACAAGATGATTCCAAAATAATTTTGCAACATCGAGTAGTTATTATTACGATCATCTCTTCAAGGTGGCTTGGAAATCCATGCCAATTAAATTCCAAACAAAGGTATGAGGGTATTTTGAGTAGTTTTTGTCTCCACTAGGCATCTAGGTATGTGTAAAATCATAAAGTTAGAAATGGAAAACTCATAGGCAATTTCCACTCGTCATTTCTAAAGAAACTTTATAACATTTTTAAAGGTTGTTTTTAATTGAGAAATTTTAGTTTTACATGTCTTTTGAATCTCCTAGTTCGATGCGAGAACTACAATTGCATGAGAGATTATGTTTCATATCAAAAATCCACAAGAAATTTCATAGGTTATTTTCAAAAACATCGAGTAAAATGTTTTTTAAAATTGGTTTCACTAGTTAACAGATAATTTTATGGTTAACTATAGGTAGGTTAAATTTCAGTGTTCATTCCATTTACACAAACCAATGATCTTGTTACTGATCCATTCATTTAAATGATAAAATTATTACAATATTAAAACTAGAAAGAGAGGATAAATCCATACTTGAATTCTCCTACAATAGTGATTAGAAGTCCTTTGAGGCAAGATTACCACAGAGAGAAATAAATCACTTCACCACCAAGTTTGAAGGTAATTTTTCCAACAATTTCATGAGCATTATGTTTGAATCCAAAATTTTCATACATATCCACTAGGTCATTTCAACAGCATTTTTGATTTGGATACCCATTTCCATTATGTTTGTTGGTTTCTACACAATGACGCAACTAGAAGAAAATGGGTAGGGTAGCTTCATACATGTCACTCTCATTACTTGGAATTTTCCTAGGCCTCTTCAAAAACACCTCCATTTAGATGATGTATGCCTTGGTTTAATAAAACACTCGATAATAACATTCCATTATTTTTAATGAAGTTCCATTTTTGTTCTAAAACTCCCATTTTGGCACAAGATAGAGTATGTTGTTGACATTGTTATTTATTTCCAGTGTTGAATTTTTCTACAAGTGGCTACATAAATATTATTTGGTAAATTGGTTTTGTTATTTCCAAGTCATAATCAAATGCATTTTCTACAAAACCTATTATGTGTAGATATTGCACTCATCGAGTTTCAAAAGGCCACATTTCTATCCTTATTTTCCTCTCATCCTTCCCAAAAACTCATAATATGTATTTCATATAGTCACACAAGTATATGGTTGGGATTTCCAAAACCACTTGAATCTTCATTTGAAAGGGACAAGGATGATGCTTAGTGTGATTGTGGATTCTCGCTTCACACCTATCAATTCACATTACTTAGCAAGTTGTTTTGAAGCCGATTCAACAAACCCATTATTTACAAATAATGTAACAATTACAAACCCTCTTTGAGCCTATTATGACACAAATATTCCAAGAGATCAAATTTATTTGAGGCATTTTGTCGAGATAGTCTTGTTTACCTCTAATCGGTTCCAAATTTTACTTATCTACATAGTGTTGGTCGTCAAAAGGACTTCGTTGAGAGAAACAATCAGGGGACAAGAAGTCCCTCCTCTTTAATGGGAGAGGTTCCCTTATTCAAAAGAAAAACTTATTTACATATGTACAATGTATAGTTTTAATGTGGAACTTGGATATCATGAAAGTGTTTTAAAATAAAATGGATCATCAATACAAAAGTACAAAGGAATGAAGTAGTGGAAATGAGCAGAAAGGCATTCTCCAGAACTATAGATAACAAAATAATTCCTTATGCATGCCAGAATGAAATTATTTGGAATAAACCATTTGCATTTGAATCAAATAAGATGCTATTGTAAAGACACAAAGTTCCATAAATAACACTTACAAGAATACAAAGCTTCTTGACATAATATAGACAAATGATTCAAAGGCATTTAGCAGATAGTGATAAAAAAACAAGACCAGATAGACATATGAGGGGAAAACTCTTGTATTTATTGCCTTTTTCTCTTTACACTTTCAAAAATAAGCCAAGTTCTAGCCCTGAAAATGGCGGAGAGAGACCATTATATAATTTTACAAATCAGTTACACTTGGTAACTACTTCTTTTAACTAAAATGTTTAGTTAAAGGGATGCTTAACGCAAAACCCCAACTAATTACAATAAGTCCGAAATGAGAAAAAGAAGGAGAGAGAAGCCAGGAGGGGAAGACAAGTGCTCATGATTGGGAAGGGCCCACTGACTTGAGGATCCATTGTCTAAACCTTTTCAATGCCTCTGCTATGTCTCTGCCATGTGGAACCGATGTGTTGGCAGTAGCCTGGGTCCAAGATCCCTAGACATTTCTCCATCTCCTTGTCAAACTCAGTGTGTGTATGGTACTCCTTATTTGCTTCCTCAATGGCAGATTGGAGAGAGAATATTTCCTTTATCTTCTCCTTGGTAATGGAATCCTCTTTAAACAAGTTTTCTTTGACAAAAGCTCTGAATTGAGCTTTAATTTCTGAGGAGAAAGGTACACCTGAGGTCTCATCATGGAGGTGGCAGTGAATATCCTTAAAAGTAGATATCACCAAAGTCTTGAAAGCCTCTCCCTTTTGCTAGCTATTCCTTAATTCTCCCAAAGCCTCCTCCAACACTTTGATTTTCCACTCTATCGTTGAATACCCATGACTTTGACAAATTATCCTTCACATCATCAAAGACCTTACTCGCCATCAAAATATTTTCATCAGTCTGCCCCATCAGGTGAAGGTATACTATGCAACTACTCCAAAGTTTGAGCTCTTTATCCATATTTCCAATTGTGGAGGAGAGCTTCTGTTGCAGATTATTTACCTTCTCATTGAGCTTGAAGGCTTCACCAATGAAATTCAACCCTACAACAAGCATGTCATCCACCATGGCCTCCATAGCCCTCCCATAGATGGAGTACCTGTGTATATCCTTGATGCTCTGGACCTCATCTTGACTGAGGATCATAGGTGGTGGAAGAGCAATCAGTGGGGTAGGGTCTAAAACTTTATCTTTAGATAGTAGTGACTTGATGAAACTAGAAAGCACTTGAGCCTGCTCCTCCAGCTGCTCTATAGTTTGCTACCCTTTTTCTACCCTCCCAATGACTCTGGTGACTATTTCTTGAAGGTTGTGTATTTCACCTTCAGGAGTAGACTCTCCCATTGAGATCCTTGAAAGCTCTAGATTAGAGGCCTACAAATCCTGCTCTGGCTTATCAACCTTGGGCTTAGCTATCTCAAGGAATTGCTGACCTTGGGCATTAGTCACTATCCTTGAAGTGGTCCTAGCTTTCTTGGTAGGAGCAGAAGGAGTAGTACCCAACAAGGCTGCCATAACATCAAAGTTGGGCCCTGAGATCTAAGAAGAAGACTTCCTCTTCCTACTATCAACAAGAGGTTGCACCCATGCAAATGTGGAGGAAGAAGAAGGAGGAGCAAGGGAACCAAGAGTGAGAGAACTCATGGCACATAGAGTGTTTACCGTTGTTGCCTCTAATTGAGATGTGAGTGGAGCAGATGAGCCTTCTTGAACAGAAGAATCCATGGTGCTTGGAGGCTCGGTGCTATGAATTTCTGCTCCTTATCCATGGTGGTTTCAGAAGCACCTGCAGGAATTGGTATTTCACTATCTTCACTCTCACTGAGAACAATGATGTTCTCTAGCCCAGAAGGTAGTTCTGAATGCTTTGGCAGAGGATCTTCTTCAATGGGATCCTTCTTGACTTCCTTCACCTTCTTTTGATAGACTTGAGTGGAGGAGGAAGGGGTGGAGGATTCAGGTCCTTTACTTGATGAAGCAGGAGGAGTCTGTACAGGTACCTCTGAACTGGGTGTTTGTGCCTCCTTCCTCGGTGTCGAAGTGTCTTTGGAAGAGGATTCTCTGTGTTCTTCCTCAGCTCATGAACCTTCCTATCAACCCAGACTTTGGTTCTTACCAGGACATGGGCTAGAATCTTAGCCAAATCATCCTTCTCCCTCTTAAACTAGTCTAGATCCTCTAAAGGAGTGTGCTTGATCACAATTTCATATTCATATGACAAAAGGTCTGTGTTGTCATCCTGAAGTCCTTCAGGAATCTGATACAGGTTAAGATATTGTATTAACTGAAGAGGAAACCTGCCATAATGCCTCCTTCTGGCCTCAAAATCATCTGTGTAGTCAACCCAATAATATTCAATGTTTTCCCTATGATGGTAGTTGATTCTGATGTTCAGCTCAATGAATTTCTTCAAGTCGAAATAGGTTCTAGGCCTGAAGAAATGGACAGTGATGGGAGCTAGGGCTATTTCTATGTTATGAGAATCTAGAGTAGTTTTGCATGTATAGTTCTCCAAAGATATAGGGAAGTGTAACCCGGTGATCCTCTTATCCCTACGGAGTTACGTGTAATTTGTCCAATTGCCTACATACTTCAATCAGGGTCATCTTATCATTACAAAATATGGTGAGCTTAAGAGGAGTGCTCTCATAACCTACTAGCCTAGTGTAAGAGAACCTTCTGAATTGAATGGAGTAGGCTCCATAATTTGCTATCAGGCTCATGGCTTCATCTGAAAACCTCCTTGTAGTGTTACTCTCTAGAAGCCTTACAATGTACATGGTGAAGGCATCATTCACCCTCCTGAAATTGTGATTACTAGTGTCCAGGGTGAACTGAGGGCAGTAAGCATATATAGGATCACCCTTATGAGCATCAATGTATGTGAAGCCAAACCACTGTCTAGATGCTGCTAGGGTATACATCAGATAAGAATTCAAGTAGAACTTCTCGGTTTCTTGTACATGGGATAAGCGCTATGTCAAATTCATCCAGATGATCTCCACCCAGTTGATGTTCTGGGTACCTTCACACACTATGTTGATAAGTGGGCACATCCAGAAGTGAAACTCGTTAGTAGAGGGCAAGCCCATGACCCGAGCTAACAGGATTATGAATTCTGATAGCTCCTCATTGAAATCAGACCTAAACAGAGCTTTGGATAGTCGGGATGCCCCTTTCTTAGGGTTCTTCAGCCATGACTTCGCCACTCTTGCCTTGTATTTTCTTGTCTTGGTCGAAGAGTGCCTGTGCTTGATTTTGGGAGATTACTACAGAATTATCCATTTCTGGGATCCTTAGGGTAGTGGAAATGGTGGCAGCGTCAAGCTTAGTGATTAACTCCCCATGCACATTTGTTAATTCACTCGTGTCAGGGTTGAAGTGAGCCCCGCAGGAGAGTTCCATGTCAGCACACTACACCGAGATTGGAAAACCAACAACAAATGCTAGGCCGCTATCATTTATCATTTGTGCCATGGGAGAGGGACTCGGGTCTGTCACTGGTCCAAAAATCACCAAAGTCCAGGTGACGAACTTCACTGTCCCCGATATTGAGAACGGAGGACTCGAGTGGAGAAACCTGCTCCTGGCCTTGAAATTTAATCTTCATGTTGATAGTACTTAGAAAAACAAACTCACAACTTGAATCCGCGATGAAATTACGGGAAATGGGGATGCGAGCAGATGGTTTCAATCACAGGGGTATGAGCGGATGGTAATGAGAAAGTAGTGTGTAAAAATGTGTAGAGGGGCAATCTATTAAATAGCCATTTAGGAGAGAGAAGGTTATAAATGTGCATTAAATTCATATCCACCAACTCAAAAAGCAAGCATCGGGAAGAGCGGGAAAAATTATCCCGGATGGCCTTTGGTACATTTGGGACACACGGGATGTGAAAGCACGACTCGGATGATGCGGGGAAAAATGCACAAATTCTTTCGGGACACAAAGGACCAAAGTACACGAAGTGCATGATGTAGCTGACGTGGGTGATCGGGAATAGAGAGCCCAAGTGAACTTGGGACAGTTGGAACAAAAAGTTCCGATGGGCCCGCAAGTTAACAGATTTCGGAGAAAGCGGCCAATCGATGAACTGAGAGCCCAAGTGAACTTGGGACACATGGGACAAAAATATCCGAAAGACCCGTAAATCACACAAATGACTCAAAAAAGTAGAATTTTTCTAAATTCTCGACTTTCCCTTTACCAGAACATCAGAAAAGGTGTCAACTCAAAATTTTTCATTTTTTTGACTTTCAAAAGAGGGGAAATTTGAGAGGACAACACATAGCAAGGAATTTTGTACTTACATTTGTTAAAAAGTTTAAGGCCAATTCAACAACCCATTTGTGCATACCTTGAAATCACGTGTTCCATAAATGCCTAGTTAGGATGGACATGGACATCATTTAATCACCAAATTTTTTTCACAAACCCACTTTCCTCCTCCATGACTCCACATCAAAACTCCATCACTCCATTATGATACTAGAGCATAATCAACCGAGGAGTAAGTAGTGAATAAAGAGCTAATCATGGCATAATGGTTTGTAAAATTCCATCTGGAAGTCCTCTTAGATTCAATAAGTCATATGAGGGCATGTATGAATTCTCCTCCGAAACTTTATTCAAATTGTAATGGTGGATTCAAATGTGTTTAAATGGAACATGGAAAAGTCATGTGTAGGAAGTCCATTTATGGTCTTAAACATCCTGTGAAGCTTATCAATATCTCATTAAGCATGTTTAGGTGTTTAAGTGTCCTTGTTAAGTCTAATAAGGGGTATTATTCATATTTGAAGCATAAAGTCATTATAAAGTGTGTAATTTCTCAACATAGAAAGGATGAAATGTGGAGATAAGTCAAATGTTGATTAATCATGAAGATCATGGGGAGAACAAGTTTATAAGAATAAATATTTGAAGGAATTCATACATGGGATGTTGGTGGAGAGGAATTTGGAGTGTTGTTTTAAAATCCACCAAAATATGGATTATTTGTTATGTGAGGATTTTCCTCAATATCCACGTGAAGATTAAAATGTAAAAAATATAACATGCTGAGAATGTAGGATATATAGGGTAGATTTAGGTGGAGTGAAAGGAATATTTCAGCTGGTGTGGAGAGAGACATGAAGGCTCATCAAGATTTTGTATAACTATGATTATCTGTAAGATAAGTCTTGAGTCAATAAATCTATGAATTCTCGTATATGCCTGTAGATGTTCTTCTTGAGATATATGATTTGACATGATCAAGCTTGTAATGTTATAATGAATATATCCATAGTATGAAAGGGATGATCTAGAATAGGTGGTGTGCATGATTTTATACTCCTATTGTTTTAAGAAACCATGTATTGTGGAAAAAACTATGACTGTGAAGGTTCATTGAATGGACAAGAGATACTTGGTATGATTTTTTTATGAATGCTCAAACTATGAGCTACGGGTAAGAAGGATTTTAGTGTATATTTTGGTTTTTTGGAGCGTGTTTATATTGAGAATCTAAAATATCTTGCAAACATGGTGAAGACATGACCGTATGTATATTGTCATTTCAAAGCAAGTTGTAGACAAATGTTATTATATAGATTTGTATATGTGTTCTAAGATTTATATCAATGAAGATGAGGTTGTGTTGGTGTGATTTATGGGTATGTGAAGTGATATTATGATTTGGAAGGGTTGATTAAATACTTTATATAAATTTCTCGTATATTGGGGTTGTATAGTCCCTAAACTAGTGTTTTTGGAAAAACTTTCATATCTTTTCGATACAAAAGAGTTAAGAGCTGAAATTTGGAATAAATTATCTTAAGAGGGTATAATTTATGTTTAAATTTTTTTATAGTTATTGGTATATGAATTTGGAATTTCTATATGACATAAATTTTCTGCAAAGTGACACGCAAATTGTTTGACATAATGATCAAATGGGAAAAATCAAGGTAACTTTTTTTACAAAACCAAATTTGCTGAAATTTGGAAAATGTGTTCTTTAAAGGGTTACACAAGAGATTTAAATTTTTAGAGCTAATTGATATGGGTGTAGGGAGTTATTGATTTCATACATTTGTAGGTTTTTGAGAAACTGGATAGTAATAATGACTTAGGAAAATTGATGATAATTGTACAAGGAGGATGATTCAAATTATGAGAATGATCCAAGAGATGTTATAAAGGAAATACGAGTCAAGAGAATCTAGAGGAGGACTACTATTTCTATAATATTAGGATTGTATGAGTTCATGAATATCACCTAATAGCAAAGGTACTTGGAAAACGAAGTTTCTCATTTCCTCGAGTACATTGTTTGATGTCAATGATGATATATGAGTTATTGGATGTCAGAGATCATCTAAAGAAGGTGGGTATAAAGATGTAAAGACTGTATAATAGAGGTAATAAGATCAAAACCTTATCATTGATAGTTTTCATTGAATTCACAAGAAATGAAGTAGATTATTCTCAAGTGTGCCTTGGAAACTCATGATAATTGTTTGATTTGTACAATAATAAGGGCTAATCATTTCTTGACATTCAAGTATAGACTTGAGAGATATTGATTTAAGAGAGGGATTAAATATCTAAGATGAATGACGTAGTAAATGGTATGAGTCCTTTGTACAATTTTATGAAGGGAATGCTAGATTAACGTTTCATTTCTTTAAACAAGGATCCTCATATGCACCTAGAAGCATGGTGTGATTGTTTAAAAGAAGGAATTTTATGATTCATAGGAAAGTAGTCACCATAATTTTCTTTGAATTATAAGAAGGTGCATCAATTTTTGGTATCGAGTGAGGTCCTCTTTGAATGTTGATCTATACTAATGCTATTGTGAAGAAAATTGTTTGGTGACATGAACAAAAGAAGTGTAATTGAAAGTAGAGGATTGGAAAAGCTATGTTGAGGTAAATTAAAGGTGAAATATTTGGTGTTTGTGTGTGATCAAATCTTGAAGGTTGTGATTTGTAGGAAGATTGAGAGTTTGAATAGGATTTGTGAAAGGAGGACAAGAGAGGAAAGAAGAAGAGATAGTGTGACAGTAGAAGCCCTATAGCCATTAAGGCTTGAAGAATATTAGGTGAAAGTAAAAAAGAAATAGAAGTCAATAGGCCAAGGTGAAATAAACTTGGTGACATGAGAGTTAAGAGGAAAAACACACAAAAATACTAGGTACAAAAAAATATCCTAGGTGAGGTATCTAGTAAGGTCAAATAGACTTGCTAGGAAAAAGAAAGAAAGCGAAAAATGATTTGAAAAAGAAAAGATAAGAGATGAAAGGATTATATGAAGATAAGAGTAATAAGAAAGAAGAGATATATGTGGAGAGAGAGATAACCGAGATTAAGCTAATCTTGGCATGTGTAGATAAGGTCTTGGAGGATAGAAGAAATATATTCTCTGTAAGAATCAGGAAAAGAGTACAATGGCCTCTCAAAAAAAATATTGAATAGAGAAAGAGGAAGAAAGAGATCAATCAACTAAGATGCCAAATTAGATATTAATAACATAACTTAAGAAATAGGAAAGAGAGACAAATCAATCTCAAATGTATATTTCTAATCATTTCTTGTCATGGGTGCATATAGGTGAAAGAGAAGATGAATGAGGATGCTTTTAAAATATTATAAAAGAGGAGAAAAAACAAAAATTTTACATTGAAGACTAAATGAACATGTCATTTGAGTGGGAAGAAATTGAAGTATGTTTTCCAAAAGAAGAAGAAATATTAGGTGAATATGAAGAAGTTGAAGGTCATAAAATTTTTCTTTCTAATGTTGTTTTTATGATGAAAATGCAAATTTTCAAGAAGATGGATTCTATTAGAAAAGAATAGAATTGTTTTATAGGCTAATGGGAGATGAATGTCTGGAAGAAGTACTTGTGAAATATGATATGTAGTAGGAAAAAGTGTCTCATATGATACAAGTGGAGGATAAATCAGCCTTAAACCAAGATATTATAGAAGAAGAAGAATAAGAAGAAGAAGATTTGCAGCTGATTATGAGAAAACCAAAGAATTTAAACCTCATAGGAGATGATGAAGACATGAAGAAAGCAAAGATCAAGTCATTGAAAGTGTGGAATGACAAGTATCTTGATGGAGGGTAGTTTTTCCTAAAAATATCATCTAACATTGATTTTGAGTGGGTGTATGTAGGTTTAGAAGATGAGTTAGTAAAATAAGAAGAATTTTGTAGTTTAATCACTTATTAGAAACAAGAACAACTTGAAGCTGAGCTAAGAAACTTGGAAAACTTGATCTCCAGTGACAATGTAACTGATTGTAAGAGAATAAAGACTAGAATGATTCAAGACGATGTTGAAGATAAAAGCCAACCAAAGGAGAAGTTTGATGAGATTTCAAAGTCTCAAAGTTTTACATTTGATGATCCATCTAATTTTGTGGATGCAGAAGTGAAGAGCATGGAAAGAAGATCTCTTGAGAGAGTTCAAATGGAGAAAATACACAAAGATATCCCCATCTTGGAGGATGAAACTATGAAGAACAAGATATAAGACAATAAGCAAAAGAACACAAATGAAATTAGAAGAACTATACCAATTCAACACAATTGGAAAAAACCAAGAATCATTTGATCAAGAGCTCAAATTTCCTTACTTGGGGAGTCAAATGCGGGAGCATCATCCACCAGTGTAAATAGTGAATAAAGAGGTAACCATGGCATAACGGTTTGTAAAAGTCAATTTAGAAGTCCTATTAGATTTAATAAGTCATATGAGGGCATGTGTTGATTCTCCCTCCAAAAATTTATTCCAATTGTAATGGTGGATTCAAATGTGTTTAGAAGGAATATGGACAATTCATGTGTATGAAGTCCATTTATGGTCTTGAAGATTGTGCGAAGCTTATAAATATCTCATTAAGCATGTTTAGGTGTTTAAGTGTCCTTGTTAAATCTAAGAAGGGTTATTATTCATATTTGAATCCTAAAGTCATTATAAAGTGTGTAATTTCTCAACATAGAAAGGATGAAACATGGAGATAAGTCGAATGTTGATTAATCTTGAAGATAATGAGGAGAACAAGTTTATAAGAATAAATATTTGAATGAAATCATATGTGGGATGTTGGTGGAGAGGAATTTGGAGTGTTGTTTCAACATCCACCCAAATATGGAGTTTTTATTATGTGAGGATTTTCCTCAATATCTACATGACTATTAGAATGTAAATAATATAATGTGCCAAGAATGCAAGATAAAGGGGATAGATTTAGGTGGAGTGAAATGAATATTGCAGCTGGTGTGAAGAGAGCCATGAATGCTCATCAAGAATTTGTATAACTATGATTATATGTAAGATAAGTTTTGAGTCAATAAATATATGAATGATTGTATATGCATGTAGATGTTCTTCTTGAGATATAGGATCAAGCTTGTAATGTTATAATGAAGATATCCATAATATGAAAAGGATGATCTAGAATAGGCGGTGTGTGGTTTTATACTCCTATTGTTTTAAGAAACCATATATTGTGGAAGCAAAGTGTGACTGTGCAAATTCATTGAATGGACAAGAGATATTTGGTATGATTTTGTTATGAATGTGCAAGCTATGAGCTACATGTAAGAAGGATTTTAGTGCATATTTTGGTTATGTGGAGTGTGTTTAGAATGAGAATCTAAAATATCTTGCAAACATGGTGGAGACATGACTGTATATTGTCATTTCAAAGAAAACTTGTAGACAAACGTTATTGTATAGATTTGTATATGTGTTCTCAGATTTAGATCAATAAAGAAGAGGTTGTGTTAGTGTGTTTTATGGGTATGTGAAGTGATATTATGATTTGGAAGGGATGATTAAATAATTTATACAAATTTCTCTCCTATTGGGTTTGTACTAGTCCCTAAACTAGTGTTTTTGGAAAAACTTTCATATATTTTTATTCGAAAGAGTTAAGAGCTGAAATTTGGAAGAAATTATCTTTTATGTTAAAAAATTTTCAGAGTGATTGGTGCATGCATGAGGAAGTTATATATGACATAAATATTCTATAGTTACACATGAATTGTTTGATGTAATGACTGAATGGGAAGATGTAAGTTTTTTTATTAAGACTAAATTTACTGAAATTTGGTACACATGTTATTTTAGGGTCATAAAATAGATGTAAAATTTTTAGAGCTAACTGGTATGTTTGGAGGGAGTTATTGATTGTAAAATTTTTAGGTTTGTGAGAGGCGACAGTGGACAACAACTTCAGAAAATTGATTTTAATTCGTATAAGGAGGATTATTCAAAGTTTGAAAATGATCCAGGAGATGTTATAAAGAAAATAAAAATCAAGTTAGTCTATAAAAGGACTACTATTGCTAGAAGATTATGATTGTAGGAGTTCATGAAGATCACCTAGTGGAAGGGTACTTGGGAAATGAAGGTTCTCATGTCCTCAATACATTGTTTGATGCCAAAGACGATTTAGGAGTTATTGGATGCTGAGATCATATAAATAAAGAAAGAACAAAGATTTAAAGACTATATAATAGAGGAAATAATATCAAAACCTTATATTTTATAGTTTTCATTGAATTCACAAGACA
Source organism: Taxus wallichiana var. yunnanensis (assembly GCA_018340775.1). Taxonomy (NCBI): domain Eukaryota; kingdom Viridiplantae; phylum Streptophyta; class Pinopsida; order Cupressales; family Taxaceae; genus Taxus; species Taxus wallichiana. The sequence goes on along the minus strand of CM031244.1, from coordinate 545,509,671 downwards.
TGGAATAGATGATTCTCAGGTGTGCATTGGAAACTCATGAGAACTGTTTGATTTGTATAGTAATAAGGGCTAATAATTTCTTGACATTCACATATAAAATTGAAATAGATTGATTTAAGAGAGGGATTAAATACCTAAGATGAATGACATGGTAAATAGCATGAATCATTTGTACAAGTTTATGAAGGGAATGCTACATCAAGGTTTCATTTCTTTAAACAAGGATTATCATATGCACCTAGAAACATTGTGTGAATGTTTAAAGGAAGGTATTTGATGATTCACAGGAAATTGGTCACTAGAATTTTCATTGAAGTATAAGAAGGTGCATCAATTTTTTTGTATTAGAGTGAGGTGCTCTTTGAATGTTGATCTATACTAATTCTATTGCGAAGATTGTTTAGTTACATGAACGAGAAAGAAGTGTAATTGAAAGAAGATAAGTGACAAAGCTATATTGAGGTAAAGTAAAGTTGTAATATTTGGTGTTTGTGTGACTAATCAGCTCTTGATGGTTGTGATTTGATAGAAGATTTAGAGCTTGAAGAGAATTGGTGAAAGGAGGATAAGAGAGGAAAGAAGAAGAGATAGTGTGACAGTAGAATCCCTATAGCCATTAAGGCTTGAAGAAGAGAAGGTGAACATCAAGAAGAAAGAGAAGTCAATAGACCAAGGTGAAATAGACTTGGGTGAGACAAGTGAAGAGGAAAAACATACCAAAATACTAGGTATAAAGAAAAAGATCCTAGGTGAGGTATCTAGTAAGGTGAAATAGACTTGTTAGGAGAAAATTAAGAAAGTAAAATAGAGATTGAGAAAGAAAATAGAAGAGATGAAGGGATTAGAGGAAGAGAAGAGTCACAAGAAAGAAGAGATAGATGTGGAGAGAGAGATAGTTGATATTAAGCTAATCTTAGTATATATAGAGGTGGTCTTGGAGGATACAAGACATAAATTCTTAGTAAGAATTAGGAAAAGAGTATAGTGTCCTCTTAGAAGGAAGATTGAATAGAGAAAGAGGAAGAAAGAGATCGAGTCGGCTAAGAAGAAAAATCAGATTGTTAATAAGGAAAATTAAGAAAGAGGAAATGGAGACAAATCAGTCTCAAATGTATATTTCTAATCATTTATTGTCATGGATGGATACAAGTGAAAGAGAAAATGAAGGACATGTAGACACCCAAAATTGGGTCGTAACCCTCTAAACCCCTTCGATTAATTAATTCAATACTATTCCCCCACCATGCCCACTTGCACAAATTTTAATTAACTTAATTACCAAAATTAAGTTAATTACCTACCTCACCTAACCACCTCACCTAAGCCACCTCACCTCTCCACCTCATCCTAGACCCATTCCAACTCCATTTATTACCTTAGACTAAGTCCCCACTTATCCTAACCAATTAGGATTTAGTCTAACCCTAATCTTAATGACCTATTATCCCTCTAACTACTTTCCAACTCCATTTATCACCATTCTTCACTTGTGACCCAAAACCAAAATCAAGATCACACCAAATTTAGTAAGGATCGGGCTATTTTTAGCAACTATGACCTATTATCCTTAACCGACATTGGTTATCCCTTGGACAACGCCTTGATCACCTAACCGCCATCAATACCTTAAATAAGAGTTTCTAACTCTTTGTTTAGGTTATGAATCTGGTTTTCTATCTCTTACGACCTTGCATACTGACTCTCAAGATTTTTAGTGATCTTGCAACATACCAGAGACCCTTACAACGTTCAGACACCACATAGTTCATCAAGAGATTGATCCAGAGCTCTAGTGCACTCACAGGGAAGCACCATGTCCTCCTACCATTGTTGCATTCGTTCGGGATCACATTCTCCTACAACCATCACCACCACCTGCTTTCTACCTGCATTCCACAAGTAAGTATTATTTCTTCTTTGTCATTGGTTTCAGTAGATTAGCTATTTACTAGTTATCTATTTCATTCTGTCACCTCTCATACTCAGATCTCTCCTACAAGTACCTTTATCGACCATTGGCCCATAAATCCTCCATATCTTGCCAAAATACCATTCTTATGATCTCTGAGTCTTTCTAGTAATCCCACAACCTCACCCAAACCTTCCCAAATCTCTGTGCAATCACATAGATCTCCTAAATACTTATTTTTAATATTATTACCAAATTTTCCCTATTGACACCAGTCACCCAACCAAATCGAGTTTATTACTAGTACTGGCATTGGTCGCCTAACCAATCTTGGTCTCTCGTGAATGGTAAAATATCCAAACCAACAAGCTCATAACTTCTCCCAAACAGCCTAGAACCTTACCAAACTTCACCCAAACTTCACCTACTGACCTCTATCAAACCTACAAACCCGGAACAACCTAACGGCCTGTGCAGATCTAATCGTAACTTTTCCTATTAGATTATATTTATTTATTGTATTAGCACGAGACACCTAAATCATACAACTACAGTAGGATTTCCTTATTTCATGTTATTTGTTGCATTAAATTGTATTTGAATTGGATTGACATCCTTCTAGGAAGAATTCCACTTTTGGATCTAACACTCATTAGGAATTCCACTAACCTATATTGTTAAAGCTATTTTGTGGTCTTGTTATTTTTTTTTACGAAGTCGTTCCTCCTAGCCAAAGGGAAGATCTCACAATTAGCTTGGTCAACATTCTACACATGCACACCTTCTTCTATTATCACAGGTATTCCTCCTCACCCTTACCCTTATCTATTTTATCTCTACATTTACGGTGAAACATTTTGGCATGCCGGTGGGACCCTATCTTTTGGGTTCTTTGCATTGTTCATTTTAGGGAATATTTGTGTGTTTATTTCTTTTACGGAAGAGTTCACATTAATTTCTCCCTAGAAACCTTCTCTTCTTTCTATTTGTCTAAATGAAATTCATTCTTTGGTGCTTAAAAAGAACATTTCTTCTTCTTTTCTTTTATATTGCATCTAGTGAAAGAGCATTCCTCTTCCTATTCTCCACTTGCTACATCAAATTTCATTGTCAATTTGGGTTTTAAAAATATGTGCATTTCATCCTTGTGATTGTTGCATTAGATCACCTAAATTTTATTTGCAATCTATATATTGGAGGTCATGACCAATTGATGATTGGTGGGAATTAATCATAGTTCACACTTTGTGCACACACACCCCTATCCAAATCACTTTAAAAATTTACTCATTTCTTAAACATCTTCCTACGGGTAGTTCTTTGTCAAATATTAATAGCCTATTGATGGTGGATCCGGTGGTGTTACGGAAGGTCATCGTATAAGATTTCGTACCATTTTAAGAGCTCATACCACCTATTTGTCCATCATTCACATGGTTTTGACTCGCCAACAAGAAACACCCTAGTTTTCATGCCGGTCATCATTTGCTTACCTCCTAGCCCTTCACCACCTTCTATTTCTTCACCCATAGATCCCACTGCTTCTACCACTATACCCACAGGTGATGAGGAATTCATGAAATTCCTTGATCACAATCTCATAGCCTTATAGTATTACCTCACCCATTCTTCTACCCATAACTCATCAGGACAACTCATATATGGGATGCCTGTCTCCATTCCTCCCGCTCTCGCCCCCACTTCCGTATTGGCCAACACTAGTGTAGTGTTACTTGATTCCACCTTACCACCCGTCATTTCTCATATCATCCCTACATCTTCAATATATATCACACTACGACATCTATCACACATTTGGTGTCTATCACCCCTTTGACATCTACCACACCATCATCTATAAGTCTTAGTGTAGGGATTCCCACATCATCATTCGTTATTACCTTACTGACCTCCGATTACGTAAACCTTATTTGAGAGTTTGGTCATGTTTATACTCGCCTGCTTGCCACATATTGCTACGAGGGTATTTACACGAGTCCCTCCCACCTATACCTTATCTCAACCACCACCCATCACCTACATGTCCCATTCAGGATATATTCCCCATCATCATCTTCCGCTACTTATATTCCCCTGAATCAGTTTGCTTACTCGATATCTCCATACACTAGTGTGCTATCTACATCTAACTCATTATATCCACCTCCTTATACCATGGGAGGTGTACCTCAATCTAATCTAACCATGTATTTGATCAAAATGATGATGGAAAAGATGCAAACCATCGAAGCATCTATTTCTGGCTCTTGCAATACCTTGACCTATGACAAAATTTTTAATGAGCCTATTCATCTATCTATACCCATTCATTCTTATCCCCCACATTGGGAGATGCCTAAGTTCAATCGGTTCAATAACAAGGAAGATCTACAATGAATTTCTTTACCATTTAAACACATATGTTATCTGATTTCCCACGATGACACCTTACTTCTTAGGACCTTCCCCATGTCCTTTTCAGGACTTTCCCTTGAATGGTATAGTGCTTTACCTAAGTAGTCTTTTCCTTCGATTAGTTGGCCCAGACCTTCCTGGACCACTTCTTGATTAACACCACTGAGAAATTCACCATGACTGATCTTTATTCCATCTGCCAATATGAAGATGAATCTATTGTAGATTTCATTGCCCATTGGTGTGGCCTTATTAATCAACTCACCTTCCTAATTCCACAAACCAAACTAATAAAGTTATTTACTATGTCTTGTGCCAGGAACATATCACCAAATATTTAGGTACATACATTCCAAACATTTGATGAGGCATTCACCATGGCTCAGAAGCTATAGATCCATGCCCTAGAAGAGAAGAAACTTCAGATTGTGCAACAAGAGCACTCCTTTTAAATCAAATGACACCCCTTCTTCTTCTAAACCACAAAATAATAATTCTAAGGAAGAAGTATCTACCAATGCGGTGGTTATGAAATCTGGATCTTCCCATCGTAAAACCAACCAAAACTTCCTTCTAACTTGTCCCATGTTTAGAATTTCTAGTATAAGTATGAACAAAGATGTTATACTCCCATAGGATAACCTTACTCCTATGTATTGGAAAACTTGTTAAAATTAGGTACTATCACCCTTCCACCCATTAAACCACATACTGGTTTTTACCCTTCCTATCTTGTACCAACATGGTATAAGGAGAATGAATACTACAACTATCACTGTGTTAGGGGCCATGGCGATGAAAACTACAAAAATTTTAAGAACGTCATCGGGACCCAACACGCCAAAGAAATCAAAACCCCTATATCTTTAAGAAACCTTTCCAAAACCATAACCATTCATCAAAATAGGCGGTGAAAACTCTGACACCAATGTTCATGAGGTTCACACAATCTTTGATACCATACCTACCTCTTCTAATCAGTTTCCTCCCATCCCATCTATTGATGAAATTATCACCCGTGCTCCTCTACCCACATAGGAGCCTATTTTTCCTACTCCTTTATCCACGGAGGACCCTACTTCACCTACTCTTCTACTCATGGAAGATTTGACCCTACCTATTGTTTTACCTACCCAACAACCTATGTCACCTACTCCATCTACCATAGAGATTACCCCACTTATCCCCCCACCTTTCAAGGAGCCCGCACTATCCACACTTCTACCCATGGAAGCACCTATTTCATCTTCTTCCACATAGAAGGAAGAGCCTACATGACCTACCTTGCTTCCTCCTTGACCCATAAAGGAGTCACTTTTATACTCTCTTCTGTCAGTGATGTGTCTCCTAGGGTCTACTATGATCTTGTTAATCTTATTGCATCACTTCTACCTATAGAGTTAGAAGCCAAAATCTTCCCTGTCTCACATACATCCAAAATTTTCATAGGGATTACCAGCAAGTCATTGCCATACTCCTCTACCTCTATGCCATTCTCTCGTTTGGCAAATTGTTTAGAGTATATGGACCACACCACACTCTGGGGACGTCTACATCTCCCAATACCTAATCAAATGAAAATTCTGATCCTAGACACTTCAACCATTTATCTAAATATATTCCAAACAATTAAGACCATGACACCTGAACCAGTCATATTAACATCTTCTTCATCAGCCTCGCCTTTAACTCAACCTTCACTTGCACTTTGAACCTTCATTAACACCTAAACCCCAACCTAAAACTAAACCTAATGCTACATTAGGGGTCCATCCTACACCTATTCTACTACATCCCATAGTCAAATTAGACCTGACTACTAAACAACCACCCATCATGAAGTCAACTCCCACACCTAAGAAGAAGACACAATCTCCTAGGCCTTATTCACCCTCACCTCTTCCATCGATCTTAGGCCCACATCCATCAACCTTGGTCAAACAAACTCTTCACAAAAACAAATCCTAAGCGTAACAACCCACACCCACACCCATACCTTCATCACCTCATTTTCCCACACCTTTACCTTCTCCACCTCTTCACCTACATCCACATGTATACCTTCATCATCTACTTTGCCTATATCTTCTCCATTACCTACCACCATATCACAACCAAAACCACCACTTTCACCCTGGATTTTTAGATTACCTTCATCTTCTGTGTCTCCTTCTACCTCACATACCCCATCTGCACCTTTACCCAAGAAGGTGTAACCTAAATCAAAAACAAAAACAAAACCTTTTTTACCTACCAAAAAGGTAGCCCCACCTACACCACCTCCAACAACACCCCTTCCACAAAAATCACATGTGCCTTCACCAAAACCCACTCTGACTTCACATTGTGATCCATTGGCGGGATCCTATTCCAATGTCCTTACTAGGTTACTAGAAACCTATATTATCACATTACCACCCATCAAACCTTACGACCCGCTCAAACCTAAACCAACAGGGTTTGACGATACTAAGATTTTGCATATCATCTCTCTCCAGGGCATGATATCGAATATTGTAAGGCCCTTAGAAACATTCTCATTAAGCTTTGTAATTTGGAAATCCCCTTGGAAGAAGATGAATAATTAGAGGAGAATTATATTCCCCCTTCACTAACGCCGTATGACCTAATCCTATATATATTCAATGGTCATTACCTCCATCTCCAAAACCATATTTTCCACCTCCGATCTTCAAAATCAATATGGTTCGAGTAAACACTCAATCACAAAAGGAAAAAGGAAAAGAGAAAGCTAAAAACCCATCTAGTGCACCTGCACCTACCATTCCATCTGCACCTACCCCTAAGGTAACCATCCATGGGCCGGCCTATCCAATTTCTAATGGAGTCACACACATTGCACCATGATCAAACAACTACATCAATCTCCTCTAAAAATGTCTTTGTATGACCTCATCCAAACCTTTGAGTCTCATCGCTCAGGCCCTCCTCAAGATCTTGAAAACTATTGAGGTTCTACCGAATGACCCTACGCCTATTTCTACCATATTCACCCCTCATCATGTGGCCACTCTCACTACTTCGCCTAAAAATTCTATTGCCACTACCACTCACCAAGTTTTTGTTGTCAGTTTCTCTAACTTGGAGATTTCTCCTCACCATTTAGAGGATCCTGATCCTGCCCTCTTCATCTCTATCTACATTGAGGATACTCACATCTGACGCATTATGATTGATGGAGGTGTAAGAATTAACATTATTTCTTCCTGTGCATATGAAAAAATGCACATACATGCCAATTACATGCATAATAACCTAGTTATGTTGCATTATTTCAATAATGCTTTGACTTCTACTCTCGGCACCATCATTCTCCACATCCGTGTGGGTCCCCACACCATTCTGAACAATTTTATGTTCTTGAAGGAGAATTCCAATACAACATGCTTTGCTTGTCCAACCTTGGATCCATGCCATGGGGTGTATACCTTCGACCCTTCACCGCTGCATCAAGTTTGAATATGAAGGACACCCTTACACTATTCAGCTAGATCCTTCACCTTTCGAACATGTAATATGTTGTATAGACCCAATGCTATCCTTATTCCGGTTATAACATCTCTACTACCTTTGTCGTCTCATCTACTACCACTTTCTTTGCCTCATCCACTACCACTCTTTGCTTCATCTTCTTCTTCTATTTCATCTACCATCTCTACTACTACATCTTCCTCAACTAGCCCATCTATCCCCATTCTTTGCCAAAAATTCCAAACTTAACCCATCTACCAACCCTTCTTCTCAAACTTTGAATAGCTCATCCATTCCCACCACCCAAGTACTAACTTTTGACCCCTTGAAAGGTGTTTTTCAATGCCTTACATTGGGGGAGTATCACCTATACAACATTGACACTTTCCAAACTCCTCAAGAGTATAAAAACCTTCATTAACACCCACATTATGACCGTCGTATAGGAGAAGCTTTTCCATATGGTCCTCCCCACCTTTACACCAACTTGAAATTTAGGGGACTTGATACTTCTTCTTATTCTCTTGAACCACCCACTCAAACATGACCTTTTCCTCTAACTTCCGTTACCTCACCAACCACCACTTCACCCGCACCTTTCTTCATCATTGTGCTTGGAAATGATTTGGATTTGGTATTTACGTATAAGGTCATCACACAATTATTCCTTTCACTACCTACAAACATAAGGAATTCCATGGTATTGGATTTGCTGAACCACCCAGTCCTAAGAAGGTAAGAGTTAACCTTGTAGAAGAAGATCAACCTTCTTCACCTTCTCTACCCTCTTCACCTATCACACCACCTTCACCCTTGTAACTTTTTTTTTCATGAACACCATTTCTTTGGGATCTATGAACTATCATTGTGATGGTGAGGCACCCTCTTCCCTTCCTCTTACGTATATGTACATGTTGGAAGAACAAACACCTTCTATCAACATCGTTCAATGTTAGGATGATGATTCCATTCTCAATTATTTAGGTGCAAAATATTCTTACAATCTCTGGTCGTTACCTTCTGAGACACAAACCATGTTGAATGAATCAACCATTGAGATCAATATCCACACTTAGGATGACCCTCACATTCTAAAGATAGGCCAATAAAAGATTCTACTGAACAGGAAGCCTTCACCTCTTTCCTCCGAGATCATAGCAATGATTTTTCTTGCTCTTACGATGATATGCTTGGTATTGACCCAAATATCATGGTGCACAATATTATTACTATCCCACGATGCCAAACCTATAAAAAAGTTACAAAAAATGCATCCATGCATTTTCCTTCTTATTACAGAAGAACTTGAATGCCTTCTTTCTATTTCTTTCATTCTACCTATCAAATATTCGTAATGGATATCTAACATTGTTTCTATCACCAAAGAAATGAGGGGACTCCACATCTACATAGATTTCGTGACCTTAAATTTGTCTACCCTAAAGATGACTTTTCTCTGCCTAGTATTGACCAACTTGTTGATCTTACAACCGACCATGAGATGCTATCTCTTATTGATGGGTTTTCAGGTTACAAATAAATATTACTTGCACTGGAAGATCAACACAAAAAACCCTTCATCACCCCTTGGGGACTTGTTATCGAGTCATGCCTTTTGGCTTGAAAAATGCTGGTGCCATTTATCAACGAGTTATGACCTATATATTCTATGACATCATGTATGACATAATGGAATACTACGTTGATGACCTTTTTCGTAATTCCAAAAGTCATGCCGATCACCTCTCAGTTCTCAAAATCATCTTTGATCATCTCATCAAATACTACATTCACCTTCAACCAAAGAAGTGCGTCTTTGCAGTTCTCTCTAGAAAACTCCTTGGTTTCATCATCTCTTGCAGGGCATCAAAGTTGATCCCACCAAAATCAAGGCTATTCTTGAGATGCCCCCACCTACTAACCTTCGATAGCTTCGTAGTTTGTAAGGAAAATTACAATCCATTTAATGCTTTATTTCCCAACTTTCTAATCGATGTCACCCTTTTCATCATCTTCTTAAAAAGGATGTCTCCTTCAATTGGAATGATGAGTGCCACAAAGCCTTTGAAGCATTGAAGAAATACCTTCTTCAACCACCTATGCTCATCCCACCTAAATATGAAAAACCTTTCTACCTATACATTTCTACCACTGACCATTCCTTGGGTACCATGCTCACTCATTGTGATGAGAAAAATAGGGACAAAGAGGTTTATTACATAATTCGTACACTTTTAGACTATGAGACTAGATATACCCACGTTGAAAATATTTTCCTATCCTTAGTCTTTGTGGCCACCAAAATTCACCACTACCTACTTAACCATAAAACCTTTATCATCACTAATACCGACCCTTTGTATTACTTGAATGCAAAACCTTACCAACATCAATGCACATTGCATTGGCTTATGCTCCTTGCTAACTTAGACCTCAAATTCATTCATCAAAAGTCTATTAAGGGCCAAACCATTACAGATCAACTTGCAAACACTTCACTTCTTGGACATTAATCTTCTAATTTCGATTTCCTGGATGACTCTATCACCTTCCTTTCCCTCGATGATTTACCTAATGAATCAACCATTTACCAAATGAACTTATTTTGTGATTCTAAATGTCAATGTGGGGGTGGTGCGGGGGTCATCCTTGAGAAAAATAGCATATGGATCTAGTACGGGAAAAGTGAGAACAAAGAAATAACTCGGGAAAATATATTAGGAACAAATATAAAGGAACAAAGAAAATAATGATTTAACTCGATGATTCTCAATTCGGGAGAACCATTTAAATAGTTTTAACAAGTAGTTTTATACTCCTAGATACAAGGGATGCCAATCTAAAGTAGAGATAACAAACCCTCTAAACTAGAGATACCAATCTAAACTAGTTACGGGAGTTTAAAGAAAATCCTAATAAAATTAAACTAATAACAATTATTATCTCACATGAGATTATTAGGTGTAAATGATTATTTACGCGAAACCCTCCCATAAGAAAATGCTAGGGAGAAAAGAGAAATAAGGGTCTTGGCTACTAGGCACGATAAGGTACACGATACAATACTAGAAAAGAAGGAAGGACTATATAAGCTCCCCATGGACAACTTCCTTCACCCCAAACTTGTCTCGCAACTCCAAATAGTGAGGGGAAACCAAGGGTTTAGTGAAGATATTTATGAGTTGATCAGCCATAAGAAAAACTCCATCGAATGACCCCATCACGAATAAAATGTTGAATGAAGTGCATGTGGATCTCTATATGCTTCATGTGTTGATGCTCAACAGAGATTACGTGCAATGTGAATAGCACTTTGGTTATCACACCAAAGAATGGAAGGAGACTCCTGTGAAAAACCAAACTCACCAAGAATCGACAAAGCCAGAGAACCTCCTGCCCTGCTGTCATAGCACCTCGATACTCGGCCTCAGTGGATGATAATGCAATGGTATTCTAATTTTTACAAGACCAAGCAACTGGACCAGAACCAAGATGAAAAAAATCCAGATGTGGATTTGCGAGTATCACGACATCCACCCCAATCAGAATCTATAAAGCCCTCAATACAAGGAATAGTCTGAGGTGTGTAATGAATACCAAAACTAAAAGTCCCCAAAGATATCTCAAAATCTGCTTGGCTTCTTCCCAATGACTCTCATGAGGCTCATGTGAAAACCGAGAGACAAGATTAACAACAAAGGTGATATCGGGATGAGTATGAGTAAGATACAAAAGGCTCCCAACCAACTATCTATACAAAGTGGGATCAACTAGTTTAGACTTACATGCAACAATCAATTCAATACCTGATCGATACGGTGTGGGAGATGGATTGCAATCAGCCATATGAAATATCTGAAGTAGATATGTAGCATACTTCTTCTAACAAATAGAGATTCCTGCCGCAGATTAGTGAACTTGTAGGACAAGAAAGTAGTGTAACAATCCCATATCTGTCATATCAAATTCTACTTTCAATTTCCGTTTAATGTTCGTGTTAGAGAATTTGAACTACTCGTAATGAGGATATCATCAACATATAATACCAATAGAATCAAGTCATCATCGGTATTCGGGACATAAACTGTATGATCGGTCTTACAATGATGAAAGCCAATAGACAACAAGAAAGCATCCATCTTCTCATACCAAGCCCAAGGGGCTTGTTTGAGACCATAGAGTGAATGCCGAAGTCTACAAACCAATGAAGAGTCATGTACGAACCCCTGAGGTTGCTCCATATAAATCTCTTCCTGGAGATCACCATGCAAAAAAGCACTCTTCATGTCCATCGATGTCGACGATCAATGAGAAGCAACAAGAGAGAGAACAAGGTGAACATGATCCATCTTTGCGACATGAGAAAAAGTTTCAAAGTAATCTACTCCTTCAACTTGAGAATACCCCTTGGCGACAAGATGTGCCTTATACTTTTCAACCGATCCATCAGTTGCATATTTTGTCTTATAGACCCATTTACATCGTACAAGCTTTCTTCCCTTAGGAAGAGGAACCAAATCCCAAGTATTATTCTTCATAAGCAAAGAATATTCATCCTGCATTGCTAAATCCCATTTTGGGTTTCGGATGCTGTGAAAAAGAATAGGATCATTAGAAATAGCTTGGCTCATAAGATCCATACCAGAATAGGGTCGATGATCGACAACACCAAAAGTCTCGCTCTAGTACGTCGTAGATCTTGTGAATCACCCGCCAAATCACCTACTGTAACCAATGTAGATCTCAGCCATTTCGAGAGTAGGAGAAACAAGAGCGGGAGCAACGGGATCGGGATTAGGGGGACCATCAAAATCATCATCGGTGGCGGGAGAAAGAGGCAATAATGGAGATGGAAGAACTACTGTATGATCTAAAGGAGCCTCGGTCTTATCAAATCAAACATCCCTTTGAAACACAACATCTTTGGTAGTAGGATCAAAGAGGCGATATGCCTTCACATACTCACAATAACCAACAAAAATGAGTTCTTTTCTTTTCTTCTCCATGGTTTTTTGAGTGTCATCAGGAACAAAGGCCCAAGCCTTACAACTAAAGACCTGGAATTTTGATACGTCAGGTTTTTCACCTGACCATGCCTCCTCAGGAGTAACCCCTTGCACTGCTTTATGTGGCATTCTATTTTGAATATGATTTGCACAGTTGACTGCTTCCACCCAGAACTGAGGTGCCATGTTCTTGGACTGAACCATGCAATTTTCCATTTCCTTGAGTGTTCGGTTCTTTCATTCAACAACTCCATTTTGTTGAGGGGTGTGAGGAACAATATACTGGTGCACAATTCCATGATTAGCACAAAAAGTAGTAAATGCATTACTCTCATATTCCCCCATTATCTGTGCAGAGTATTTTAATACAATGTTGATTGTTTCTCTACAATAGCCTTAAAAACTTTGAAATGTTCTAGGACATCACTTTTGTATTTTAGAAATTACACCCAAGTTTTCCTAGTAAAATCATCTATGAATGTGAGTACATACTTAGCATCGGAAAAATATCTATGAGGAAAATAAGTTAGATCACTATGTACCAACTCAAGATGAGCCGTAGCTCTATTTTCTTGACCTTTTGGAAAAGGATCCAAGTGTTGCTTACCCAACATACAAGCCTGGGGTAGACACCATCATGTAATTTTACCTTCGAAAGACCTATGACCATATTCTACGAAGAGAGTTGCTACGAGATATCGTAATTGAGGTGACCAAAGCTCTAGTGCCTGAGTTTTCTCAAAGAATCAGCATGAGCAATGAGTGAAGATCCTGTAGAGTTATCAAAGCTCTCAAATAAATACAAACGTGAACATGAATCCATAGTTCCTATAGCTACAATATCATCATGATCATGAAGTTCCCTGATGACAACCTTATCTGGTGAGAATTCAACAGTTCTACCATCACCAGAGTTATAGATTTGATATATGGAAAGCAAATTGTTAGACATATGGGGAACATAAAGAACATTATTTAGATGCCCATTTGGAATTTTTACAGTACCAAAACCCAATACATCTACAGAAGTAGAATTGCCCACCAAAATTTGTGAAGTGTTGCAAGTAGAAACAAAAGTCAACAAATCCTTGCAATGTGTAATATGATGAGAAGCCCCTGAGTTAAGAATCCACCTATCTTGCAAAGGAGAAGAAGCTCTAGTAGAAATATCCTTACCCTTGCTAGCATTAGAAGCATATGAAGGTGATGGAACAGTGATATTGTGTTGTTTTAAAGCCTTTTCTAATGCTTCCAACTTCAAAAAAATTTAGATTCAGGATGATTTCCCCCACAAAAGGAACAAGGATCAAACACCGCTTTTGAAATGGTCTCTTATTTTTACCATTATTCTATGGTTTAAATGTGTCAATGAAGGATTAGAAACCATATTGTGAGAGGGTACAGTGGGTTCATCATAGCTTTGCTTGGGTTTGTTTTTCCAAATTTTCTTAGGAGAACTAGCCAAAAGAGTATGATTCAATGTAGGCATAACATCTAGAGAAATTAATTTTGCTTGTTCTCGTGAGAGACATTCACAAAACTGTTCAAATGAAGTCATTTTAAACTGAGTGTCTAGTGCATCCATAGTAGAAAAGAAGGTTAACGTAAATATAGAAAATGGACCCTTTAGTTTAGTTAGGATCATATATATGCATTCGTCATCCTTTTTAGTTCTACCACCCGCTTTCAACTGACTGTGAATCTCTTTAAATTTTGACAAAAATTCTTCTATGGAAGGAAAATTTGAAGGCGATAAAGAGTTTAATTCATGATCCAGTTGAATTAATTTGAACTCGTTTATCTTGCCAAACAAAGATTCAAAATTTTCCCATACCTCTTTTAGAGCTGTGGCCATGGAAATATGAAACTAGAGGTTATCCGCTACATTCAACATGATCAATCGAGAGCTTCATCTTGCTTGCATGCATACAGGTACTTGTCCTTCTTTGTGGTGAAAGTGGGAACTGTATCATCGAACACATGCCATAATCCACTATCTTTTGTAAGAGCTTTGCATCTTTGGTTTCAGGCATGGTAATTTGTCGAGTTTAGAGGCTCGAACAACCGTAGATCCCTGGTATGGCCAGAAGACGAGGATGATAAAAAGGCTCTCGACATGGTTTCAAAGAGGTTATTTTCCAAATTTGCCTTTTTAATGAAATTTGCTTCAATGCAATGAGAATGAAAAATAATCAACTTTTGCAAAAAATGGCACTCAATTTCGAGTTACCGTGCAAAAGTTATTAAACTTTCAATTTCCCGTAAAATAAGTCAATTTTTAATAAAAAATTGCTCACTGATTATAATATTGACCAAATAGAAGACAAATATGGTCGTGTGACCACTCGTTGGACTTGGGAGGAAACAAGGAATACAAATTTGTCCTCGGTTTACAAACAACCCACCAACAAAGTATTAATTGGCCTCAAAAGCATTAATTTCCCCCATAATGCAATTTTTAATAACAAACTATAGAAAAATTTAAAAATTTAATACTATAGTTTTTTTTAAAAAATGCTTTTATCTCGGCCAATCAGATAAGGTTGTGCATGAACTTACAGATTAATCACCATGGAAGCAAATATGAATACCAGTTGTTGCATGTTAGTGAGCAAGCATATGGCTGGCAGGTACGACTACCACTACGTGGGCCAAGGCCATAATGAAATACAAACTGTTGTCCAGGGAGGCAGACAATATTTCTCTTTTATTGAGTTTTCTGATAGAGGAAACCAGAAAGTGCAGAGGTGAAGAATAAGCAGAGAATCCCAAAAGGTAGTGAAAAACTTCAGCAAGGTATAGAATGGGCGAAGAAGGCAATAACAGGATGCCAAGGTAGCCACAAAGAGCCAAATCAAAGCATGACCATGCCAAAAGGCACCAAAACCATACACAATCCACAAGGTAAATCTCCACCAGTCAACGAAAGAGCCCCAAAACTAGCACGATCCGAAAGAGACGACTACCATGAAAAAATGGAGCAACTAGATGGATCAAGAAAGTCCATGCAGTCATAGAATAACGCTCCACACGTCCAAAAAAATTCTCAATGAGCGAACAACCTTCCACTACTGACCGGCTCAACTCTCTTGCTACAACATGCTCTAATACCATGAGAAAACTAGCATACGGATCTAGTACAGGAGAAGTGAGCACAAAGAAATAACTCAAGAAAATATATTAGGAACAAATATAAAGGAATAGAGAAAATAATGATTTAACTCTGATGATTCTCAATTCGGGAGAACCATTTAAATAGTTTTAACAAGTAGTTTGATACTCCTAGATACAAGGGATGCCAATCTAAAGTAGAGATAACAAACCCTCTAAACTAGAGATACCAATCTAAACTAGTTACAGGAGTTTAAACAAACTCCTAATAAAATAAAACTAATAAAAATTATTAGCTCACATGAGCTTATTAGGTGTAAATGATTATTTACACCAACAATCCTCATTCCTATTGATGCCTTTATCCTTCAAATTAGACTTTTATTGTACCAATACCATCACCAAATATGACGCACTTGTCTTAGGCCTTCAAACTACCATAGCCTTAGATGTTAAAACTATTAATATCTTTGGTGATTCCTAACTAGTTATGAACCAAGTCAACGGTTTATGCCAAGTGTCGTAGTAAGATCCTTCAAAAGTATAAGTTCCATGTTAACTTACTTTGGACCATCTTAGACCATTACCTCATTCAAAATACTTCGTAATCCACCAAAAAAATTGTTGATACCATGGCTTGTCTCACCTCATAAATACCTGCCTCACCTTCCGAATCAAAAATATTTGTCACTTTCTGATGGTTGTAGTTTCCTTCCTACATCATTCTTAACATTAATTTTGGGGGACGTATCAAACCGACCCACATGACATTTGGTATAAGCAATTCGTTGATTACATCTCCCTTTCAATTCTACTCCTAGCCCTCACTCGCAATGGTTGGCAAGCCTTACTCCATAAGGTCTCTGTTACATCATCATGGGTGGTCTTATCTACAAATGTGGCTTTGATGGTATCCTACTCAGGTGCCTCACTAGTTCTGAAATTATGTACACCATTAAAGAAATCCATGATGGGATTTGTGGTGAACATTTTAGTGGCCACACTGCGCAATCGCATCCTTCATCTTGGCTATTAATGGAAAACCCTTAACCAAGACTACTGTGAATATGTCAAACGTTATGTGAAATGTCAACAACATGCTAACCTTCACCATACTCCTAGTCATGCCTTACAAGTCGCTAGGGAATTTTTTCCCTTCTCTCAATGGGGTTTAGATCTCGTCGGAGAGATTAACCCTCATTCTTCTCAATGTCATCAATGGATCATCACAACAATCGAATACTACACTAAATGGGTGGAATTCATCCCTCTCATTTCTACTAAAGACGATAAAATATGTGAATTCATCAACCACCACATCATTTTTCACTTTGGTGTTCCTCATCACCTCATCACTAACAATGGAAAAACATTAAAAACAAAACCCTCCATAAATTGTGTGATAATTTTGGCATTCAACTAAGTTTCTCATCACCCTATTACCCACAGACCAATGACCAAGCCAAATCTTTCAACTAAACCATAAACAAAATTCTTATGAAATTTGTCGACGATATTGGAAAAGATTGGCACATAGACATCCCTTTCACCTTATGGGCTCACCATACTAGCATTCGTACATCTACTAATGCTACACCTTTTCTTTGGTCTATGACACAAAGGCCGTCCTACCTCTTGATGTCCAAATTCCATCTATTCATATCTAAATAAAAGATATGCTATCTGATGATGATTTTCACCAAGAACATTTGGCACAACTTGAGCTCTTAGATGAACACCATTTAAATACTCTCCTACCATATTCAAATCTACAAAAATGCATCAAGCATGCCTATGAAAAACGTGTTCATGAGTGAATTTTCAAGATTGGAAATCTTGTCCTAAAGGAAAATCAACATGTAACTAAAGCTAGAGAAAAGAAAACAGGCAAGTTTTCTCCTAATTGGCTTGGACCCTACATTGTCACCCATACCTATGGATCAAGTGCTTATTGTTTATCTTCTCTTGAAGGTAAACCCAAACATGAGCCCCTTAATGCCTTGCATCTTCGACTATTCTACTATTGAATAAAGTACTACATCACTTTATGTCACCTATATGCTTATCCCTTGAGAAAACCTTTCCTCCATCTACCTATTTTAAGGACCAACGACTAAACTAGAATTGTGTGATTATCCATCACCATTCAACCTTGTCTTAAATATGAGTACCATGACTCTACTCATGGCATGATTCTCATGGATAATTTTCATATTTTTTAGGATGGAATCCCATGGTCATTCATCACTTAAAACCCCTCTTTCATAGTTAACCTTTTTGTGTTATGGTATTTCCTTCATAAAAAGGCCTATACTCCTTTATAGTCTTGTCCATGACTTCAAGTTCAAAAATAAAAAAGAAAAAATATACATGGGATAACCAAAACTCAACTCCTTGAGTCAAAATTCTCACAAATAGATGAATCCCTCAAAAGGACATCTAACTCTCTTTCTTACTGCTATAAGTAGACTACTCCCTCGAAGGAAAACTATAAAAAGCCAACCACTTATTGTAATTAGTTTATCCAAAAAGAATACTAAATTGTATCTCTTAAATAAAATAATTCTGGAGCTTCCTGCATCGATCAACTTCAAGAATACCTTAAGGAGAACCTATTTATCCCATTATAGACTTCACACATCGATCAATATATACACACAAAAATAATAGAAACGAAAAAGAAAAATACAAACTTTTGGTCATGGAATTTCCTATTCTGGTTTTGGGTATCTTGTAGAAGGGGCATGTTGTCCCACAACAAGGTTACACTAAACAAACTCTTCCACCTTACCCTTTGATTAATATCTTCTAACTCAAATTCAAGGGATGACACATGTATTTTACACATTGTGATCACACCACTTCTTTCACCTATAGACCTATCCATCATGCAATGTATCTAGGGACTTACGTTCAATAAGTCTAAGGGTATGACATTTATGGTCTTTTCCAACTTGGGGCATTTCACTTCTTTTTAATTTCACCTCTTCCTACCTTGTTGTTTGTTCAACAGGACAAGATCATCAAAATTGATTTAACCATGACACCTTTATCTATACCTACGTCTAATTCACCTTTCATATTATCGATTCAACAGTCAACCTTTCCTATTCTCAAACATGCCTTACCCAACCACCCTATCAATCCAATTTACCTACTCATATGACCTAACCCAATCTCATTCTTCTCTGGTTTATGGGAGAACTACATTGGCTTGAGGCCCCTTTCACCAGGGCTATGTAGGCAGCACTCTTAGGGCATGGGGCCCTTGGAGGTTAGCTCGACCACTCTTTCCCTTTCCTCATTTTCCAACCTTTTTCCTCCCCATTTTTCCACATCAAACAAAAAATTAATTAAGTTAGTTTCCATCAAAATAATACCTTGGAAATTGAATCATAAACAAAACCATACATCATCCATTATACATCATCATTTATTTTCCATAATATCGGTACATTGGAAACTAAACTATTCAACATAACACCATTTCATTTCACAAATAACATCAAACTCAACCATGTCCAATCATATAGTTTCCATCACATCAAAGTAGTGGAAATTAAACCATTATGTCATCTAAACCATAACCAAAACATGCCTACATCTAGTTTCCATAACATCAATAACTTGGAAATTAAACCAAACCATGCCTAAATATCTAATTTCCATAACATCAATAACTTTGAAATTCAACCAAACATGCCTAATCATCTAAGTTTCCATGACATTAATAAAATGGAATGAAATTAAAACATACATTAATAATCATCCATGACTACTTATCTAGTTTCCATAATAACAATACAATGGAAACAAACCAAGTGCATCATCTATAAATATCAACATCCATCTATACATCAAAAAGTATGTATATCAATACACTGAATATATAGATATGAATACAAGTCTCTCAAAAATCTCATATACATCTCACTTATTTAGCATGCAAAGAGGCTAGTATATATATCAAAAATAAAAATACATATCTCATCTCTATAAGGGGACGACACCTCTGCTTTGCTCTCTCTAGCCCCCTCATTTGGACTCCACCTCGGCCTTCTAGTTACCTCTCCCTATCCATGGGTTTGACGGATCTACGAGCTGCTAGTACTCCAAGTCCGTGAGCTGGTTCGACACTCTCTTCTGATATGCTTTATACTCATCATATGTCACATCTTGGATACCACTCTTAATCAAACGATCCTAGTAATACCTAGCCTCTACCACAATGTCTCTATAGATGACCATGGAAATCACCTGGGGTGGTGTCATTGCTCTAACACCTACCTATAGACCCTGTTCCTATACTAATGGTCCATGTCTTGCTATCTCGTAAAATATGACCCTATCCTAGTGCTGTGCTGTATAATGGGACCTGTCCTATAAGCGGTGCATGTACTGCGTGCCTATATACGTACTGAGCATGTGCCGCCTAGCCCTATAAAGTGGTAACTTATGGATGTAGTGTGGAAAATTATTCTTGTAGCCTTGTAACCTACCCCCATCTCTGCCCGAGATTGTGCCAAATGATCATGTAACATAGCTACTTGTGCATGTAACCCTATCACCTATGCCTGCAAAGCGGTAACTGTCCCCCATGTCCTACCGATAAGTGTGCGGTGGCTCGAACACGAACATGAGCACGTGCCTATGCCAAGTTGCCTTTGTAATCTAGTCACCCTTCACTCAAGGGTGTTCACATGTTCATGTGCTCGAGTAAGTTGTAGCTATAAAGCAGCCACCTACCCTGTAACCCATCTCTACACTATAACAATAGCTAAATCCGACTATCTTAGCCTCGTGGTGCATCTTGTAGCTAGGCTATCCACCACTACCTATACCCATCGGTGGTACCCGCATCATAAATCCACTTGTTGGCCACTTGCTCCTCCTGCCCTATGAGATCTACTAGATGTGGTGGAGACAATGGTCTCTCCATGTCGTATCTCGTGGTACTATATAAAGGTGGATGCACATCTTCTGAGACCAAAATGTCATCTAACCCGATTTACTAGTATCATCTCGTGCTCTTTGGGCCTCCATCCTTCTATCCACCTAACCAGCTGTAGTCCTACCAACTCCTCTGCTATGTCTCCATAGGAAGGCAAATCAACATAAGGCTGCCATAAAATATCCAGTCCTGGTAAGCCCTCTAATAGTTGAATATAGTAGGTCAAATCTCGTGATGCCTCATCCCCCTCGAGATGTGCTCCTACCGACATCCATCTCATGAATCCTTCTCTGTATACACCTCTAAACCAAACCTATCATTGTAGGCTGGTAGAAAGAAAGAAAAATATGTGCTCATAGGTGCAACAATGAAGTAGATAGGTACAACACATGTCGAACTACCTAATCATCCAAAGAGGCCCATAACTCTCTTTACAACTATACTAGAAAAGCTAGTACCCAAGAAAAATAGACTCACTCCTCAATCATATCCTACAAAACCCCCATCAATGCTCGTGGATATCTCCCACCCTCACGAATTAGGAAGTGCATAATAACTAACTAACACCATCATCAACAATGACAATTGTGTCTCCTCTGGATGTGCATCATACATATCTCTATAGTTGATGCTCACATTATGATAGGATAGATCTCCCATGGCCTCTCCAGATACTACAACCATGGGATCAAATGACTCATCGAAAAATATGATAGATTGGCTATCTAACAATTGGCGATCTCAATATCCTATAGACATCTTCCAAAGTGTGATCATCATCTTCCTAGTTAGAAGGTGGAAATTGTCGGTTGCTTAATCCCATCTATCAATGAGAGTGACCATCATACGGTGATCCCTCACAATACGCCTATATAACCTCATGGTGCCCAACCCAACAACTCTCATATGATCTCACTCGTCCTTTATCACGTGTGGTCTCACCTGCACCAATAGTGGTGGCATCCTATCCCTCATGGTCATCTGCTTCCTCACCTACATCATCACCATTCAAACATGTTATTCAATTGGCCCTTTCAATCATTTACCTGACCCAAACTAGTTCAATACCTACCCATGCCTTTCCCAGTCTACCCACTTTTACACTTTACCTATTTCATTTCTTTCCCTCCCTTGCCCACCCATCCATACCTAAATTCACCCCAATTTACCAACTCTTACCTAACTTAGTCGTAACCCACCCCTACATTATTTTTTTGCCTTCCCAAAACCCTTTTTGAGCCTTAGTCACTTTTAACATAACCAACATCGGTCACCACCCTAAGCGATATCAATCTTTATTTGACCCCATTGATGCCAATAGACTTTCCAATGTTGGTCGATAAATGACCGATGTCGATCCTTTGGTTCAAACCTTGACCCAAACCCCACGCCCCAAAATTGAAAAAAATTACCAAAATAACTAATTTATCTACCCGAACCACCCCAATCAATTATACATTCATTTACCACTTACCTACATTAGATTTCACCCTCCCCATACCGATTTCACCCACATTTTAAAAAATTCAAATCCATTCCCCAAAACCAAATCATTCATTTTCTACTTTAATTTTACCCTAAAAACTAATCATCAAACTTGGATCTTACCTCTATGCACCACCACCTCTGTGGTGGGATATCCAAAATGGGAATAGGACCTCCACCAACACCTTCTTGCCTCCACCATATCTCAATCGATCCCACTTTGCTCACAACCAATCCCCTTGCATTGATAGATCTCGTAGGTCCGTATTCTCTAATCCCATTAGCTACTAGCGAGTTGGCCAATTCAACCTCCTCAATCTCCTTGTCATTTTTGATGGAAAAGTGCTCCCAATCATCATTTTCCCAAATTGGGATCATTCAAATGAGTCGTTTTCAACACAGATTTAATTTTTGACCCCAAATTGACTTGAGTGACATCAGTTTCATGCCCTAGGAAACGAACATCAGTTACCCTTAATGACATTAGTTCACCTTTATCAACCATTATTAGTCACCCTATAATATCCATTTAACCTAATTTTCCTAAATGTTTGCTACATGATACCATTTTCTTGCCGCTACAATTTTACCATCACATAACATACTCACCTAGTATCCTTCCCAACTTGTCTATCTCCCTAATTTTACTTAGGGGCATGTTTTTTTCCTACACCTCAGCCTTACCCATGACCTCACCTATACACCCAACCCGAACCCACCCATTTGACACTTGAATTCACTTACTTGTTTTACCTTGTGACAAAGTTACTCATGTTGTTTTGCCTACCAACCTTGCCTTGCCTAATGCCATGATGTTTATCTTGACCAACCAAAACCTTTTGGTTCTTTTGAACCCACCTAATGCACATTCATACACCTATCCTCATTTTGTTTCAAGACCGTATCCTATACCTTGGATACCTGAACCACATCAACCTTGTTTGGATAAACTATCGACCTTTGATGATGTAGAGTTTGTGATCTCTTCAACCTAGTGCCTTTTCGCATTCTACATGTGTGCGTGCATTTGAATTCCCCTCCTATTACCTACACCCAAAATCACCATTGCATGTGCCCATACCCTATCTTATTTTTCATCACCTACCATTTTATCAAACCCATCACCGATTCATCCTACTACTTCATCAATTTATGGGTTTGAGGGGATCACCTCCACCCATACCTAGGGAAACCTAACTTCAACCCATACCTGGGGAAACCACTCCTATTTTTGTTATTTTTTCTTATCAATACAAGCTACGCAACAAAAAGGGGCAAATGTAGACACCCAAAATTGGGTTGTAACCCTCTAAACCCCCTTTAATTAATTAATTCAATACTATTCCCCCACCATGCCCACTTGCACACATTTTAATTAACTTAATTACCAAAATTAAGTTAATTACCTACCTCACCTAGCCACCTCACCTAAGCCACCTCACCTCTCCACCTCACCCTAGACCCATTCCAACTCCATTTATTACCTTAGATTTAGTCTAACCCTAATCTTAATGACCTATTATCCCTCTAACCAGTTTTTAACTCCATTTACCACCATCTTCACTTTTGACCTAGAACCAAAATGAAGATCATGCCAAACTTAGTAAGGATTAGGATATTTTTAGCAATTATGACCTATTCTCCTTAATCGACATTGATTATCCCACAGTCGGTAATCTTGGTCACCTAACTACCATCGGTTGTTAGGTTATGGAGCCTTTTTTCATGTGTGAAAATGTTGAAGACTTTACTCTAAGAGTATTATACACTTTCCACAGTTGTCTCACCAAGGTTTGGGGCTAGGCCATGCCTTGAGTGAGGGTTCAAAGTCAACCCCAAGAATTTTTTTGGCCTTGAAAAATGTGCCCAATATACTAGGATACGTGATTTTCTCATATGGGTGGGATTTTTGACCTATAGGTTTATGGGACGATTTTGGCCCATGGTTTTGATACCCATGGTTTTGTAAAACTACTTAAGCAGTTGTCTACTTATGTAGTTTTATGCATATGGTAGGTATAATGTAACATTGCAGATGTGTCTGAATTTGGGTGTGAATTCTATAGAGTTTGTTGAGCATAGCTCCAAACAGATCTAGGTATTGTATTGAGAGAGTGGTGGCTTGTAATAAAATTTGAGCAAGTGATTCTTGGTGGACGTAGCCCAAATTGGGTGAACCACATTAAATATTGTCTCTTTGTGTTGTGTTATTTTTATTCTGTACTTTTATTTGAGATCTGTAATATTTTTTGCATATTAGTTTTGTTATCCAAAATGTGCCCCTGCTCATTTTTTGTGGCTAACTCCTTCCATTCTCCCCTCTCTTGTGCCTCAGTCATAATATTTTGCTTTTTAGGCACTCAAAACCTTCTGGAAATGGCACCATTGGATAGAGCTCTTTCTCAGCTTTCTAGAAAGGTAAAGTTTTCCTCCTAACTCCATGTATTTTTGAAGTTATGGCTCGGTGGAGTTTTTTGGGAAAATTTTCCCCTGAAAGGCCCACGGCCAATGAGATGCCACCATGTGGCACCTAGAGTGGTGGAGCGTGGGGAAATTTTGGAAAATTTTCCCAAATGCAAAAAAGGGTAAAAATTCAAAAAAATTTCCCGCCGACCCGATTTGGCCTTGTTTTGCCCTAAAATTTCAAATGGCCATAACTTTCGATCCAGAGCTCGGTTTTCACGTTCTTTATATCAATGGAAAGATGGTGAAATTATATACAAGATTCAAGGTCAATTTTTCATTTTGATGGAGTTTGGAGAGAAAATGAAAAACATCTCTGGCACGTGGTGATGAGCAAAAATGACGTTTCAACCACCGTTTTTAATGAAGAATGGCTCGCATTCTCTCCCAGCATGGCTAAAAATGTCAGGGGATGGGTCTGTAAGGATGCCCATGCTATTTTGAATGTGTTTTGGTCAATGGTTGAATCCCTTCTATGTTTTCCCATGTTTCTCTCTCCTGGGCTTGTCCCTTGCACTGTAAAAGCCAGTTTTGGCTCATTTTCAAAGGGTTGAACATTTTTGTGTATTGCAGGTCCCCTTTCTCACCTTGGAAGTGATTTTGGTGGAATATCAAACCTTTTCTAAGAGCTGCAACTTTATTTTTCCTCTCAGGTGTTGTAATGTAAGTGATTTTGATGATTAAAATAACAATACAACCTCTGTGATTAGTTTTCATCCTCTGCCTGTGTTGTTTGGTTAATTTCTGATCCTTCATTACAATTATCAGTTTGTGCATGAGGTTCTTTACTACATTTTTATGGACTGTGTCAATCTGCAGAAGTAAAAAATGCTCACCACTCATTTGGTGCATCACCTATTAGCATTAGTTTTAGCTTTTTTGCATTCTCTATCTCTGTCTCCTTTGGAATTTAGGGTAGGGTTAGGAATATAGATCTCTGCAACTTGTAAGTGATAAATCGACTAGAATAATTGAGGAACCAGTCTCTAAACTGGAGATTCCTTTCTCATTTTGCAAGTCCCACACTTGGGGAAAGGATTCAATGTTGTGCAATCACACTGGATGCTAGTATGATCAAACTAGAAATCGATCAACATCCAAGGGTGTCTTGCGATTTGCAACAACAGTTTCTCTTGTTGTGATTCGGTGAGGGATTGTTCCATATATTTTATCCCTTATCTCCTAACATTGGTTACCTTAAATAAGAGTTTCTAACTCTTTGTTCAGGTTCTGAATCTGGTTTTCTAGCTCTTGCGACCTTACATATTGACTCTCAAGATTTTCAGTGATCTTGTGACATACCAGAGACCCTTGTAACATTCAAACACCACAAAGTTCATCAAGAGATTGATCTAGAGCTCTAGTGCACTCACTGAGGAAACATTTTTGCTCTGTCACTACCACATTTGTTTAGGATCATATTCTCCGCAACCATCACCACCACATGCTTTCTACACTGCATTTGACAAATAAGTTAGTTTTTGTCATTGGTTTTAGTAGATTATCTATTTACTATTTATCTATTTCATTCTATCACCTCTCATACTTGGATCTCTCCTACAATACCTCTATCTGACCATTTTCCCACAGAACCTCCATATCTTTCCCAAATACCATTCTTATGATCTCTGAGTCTTTCTAGTAATCCCAAAACCTCACCCAAACCTTCCCAACTCTCTATGCAATCATAGAGAGCTCACAAAACCTTATTTTTAATATTCTTACCAAATTTCCCTACTGAAACTGGTCACCCAAGTAGTGTTGATTCATTACGATCGACACCGATCCACCTAGCGATACCGGTCTCGTGACCGGTAAAATATCCAAACCAACAATCTCATAACTTCTCCTAAACAACCCAAAACCTTACCAAACTTCACCTAGACCTCACCTATAACCTTTGTCAGACCTACAAACCCAAAACAACCTACCACCCCTCCGTATTTAATTGTAACTTTTTTTGTTAGATTAAATTTACTTATTGTATTAGCACAAGACACCTAAATCATACAATTATACTAGGATTTCCTTATTTCATGTTTTTTTTGCATTAAATTTTATTTGAAAGTGGATTGACAGCCTTCTAGGAAGCACCTCACTTCTTAGATCTAGCTCTCGCTAAGGCTAGTCCACTAACCTATATTGTTAATGTTATTTTGTGGTCTTGTTGTGTTTCTTATAGGTCGTTCCTCCTAGCCAAAGGGAAGCTCTCACAATCAGCTTGGTCAACATTCTACGCGTGCATACCTTCTTCTATTATCATAGGAATTCCTCCCCGTCCTTACCCTTATATGTTTTATCTCTACATTTGCGGTGAAACAAGAGGATTCTTTGAAAACAGGATAAAAGAGAATAAAGAACAACAATTTTTACATGCAAGACCAAATGATCATGTCATTTGAGTAGGAAGAAATAGAAGTATGTTATCGAAAAGAAGAAGAAATGTTAGGTTAAGATGAAGAAGCTTTTGAAGAATTTGAATGTGATATAAATTTGCTTTCTAATGTTGTTTTTATGATGAAAATGTAAGTTTTCAAGAAGATGAATTGTACAAGAAAAGAATAGAATTGTGTGATAGGCTAATGGGAGATGGATGCATGGAAGAAGTGCTTGTGAAATATGATATCTTTGTAGGAAAAATTGTCTCATATAATACAAGTGGAGGATAAATCAACCTTAAACCAAGATATGAGAGAAGAAGAAGAACATTTGCAACTTATTATGAGAAAACCAAAAAATTTAAACCTCATATGAGATGAGGAAGACATGAATAATGTAGAGATGGAGTACTTGAAACTCTGGAATGAAGAGTACACTAATGAAGGGGTATTTTGCCTAGTTTTTTTCATCTAACATTGCTTTTGAGTGTGTATATGTAAGTTTAGAAGATGAGTTAGCAAAATAAGAATAAGTGGATTATTTATTCACTCATGGAAGCCAAGAACAACTTGAAGCTGAGATAAGAAACTTTGAAAACTTGATCTCCAATGATATTGCAAATAATTATAAGAGAATAAAGAATAGAATGATTCAAGATGATGTTGAAGACTAAAGCTAGCTGAAGGATAAGTTTGATGAGATTTCAAAGTATCAATGTTTTACATTTAATGATCCATCTGATTTTGTGGATGTAGAAGTGAAGATCATGGACATTAGATCCCTTGAGAGAGTTCAAATGGAGAAAATATAGAAAGATATCCTCATCTTGGAGGATGGAACTATGAAGAAAAAAAAAAAGAAGACAAGAAGAAGAAAAACACAAATGAAATCAAAAGCACTATACCAATTCAACACAATTGGAGAAAATGGAAGAAGCATTTGATTAAGAGCTCAAATTTCCTTACCTAGGATTACGATGTAGGAGCATCATCCAACAGGGTGTAAATAGTGAATAAAGAGATAATCATGGCATATAGGTTTGTAAAAGTCCATCTAGAAGCCCTCTTAGAGTGAATAAGTCATATGAGGGCATGTGTGAATTATCCCTCCAAAACTATATTCAAATTATAATGGTGGATTCAAATGTATTTAGAGGGAATATGGAAAATTCATGTGTAGGAAGTCCATTTATTGTATTGAAGATTGCGTGAATCTTATCAATATGTTGTTAAGCATATGTAGGTGTTTAAGTGTACTTGTAAAGTGTAATAAGGGGTATTATTCATATTTGAAGTGTAAATTCATTATAAAGTGTGTAATTTCTCAACATAGAAAGGATGAAACATGGAGATAATTCAAATGTTGATTAATTATGAAGATAATGGGGAAAACAAGTTTATAAGAATAAATATTTGAAAGAATTCATAGGTGGGATGTTGGTGGAGAGGAATTTGGAGTGTTGTTTCAACATCCACCCAAATATGGAGTATTTGTTATGTGAGGATTTTCCTCAATATCCACGTGAAGATTAGAATGTAAAGGATATAAAGTGTTGAGAATGTAGGATATAGGGGGTAGATTTAGGTGGAGTGAAAGGAATATTGTAGAAGGTGTGGAGATAGCCATGAAGGCTCATCAAGATTGTGTATAACTATGATTATTTGTAAGATAAATCTTGAGCGAATAAATCTCGAATTATTGTCATTTCACCTAATTATTAGATCATTTCTTTAAAGCGTTGATGAAACAGATAGGGTAACGGGCATAGGAGGAATACCTATTTAAATGTTGGTTGATGGGTTGTTGCGCGCGTATGATTTCGAATCCACAGATGATCATGAGAGCTTCCTTTTGGCTAGGAGGAACTACCTGTAATGTAAAGCAAGACCACCAGAAGGAATTAAACAATATGGGAAGTGAACTACCTAGTGTATGCTAGATCCAGGAAGTGTGATACTTCCTAGATGGTTGTCAGTCCACTATTTTAAACAATTTAATGTTGTAAACAAATTAAATCCTATTGTGGTTTGAAATGATTTAGGTATATCACTTAAAAACACAATAAGAAATAGATCTAATCTAACAGGCTAAGCTAGAATAGAATCCAAAGGTCAAATGATTGGTTCTGGGTTCTGCAAGTTTGATAGAGGTCACAGATAGATTGCAGGTGAATGAGAGTAAGATGAAATTTGGTGGGTAGGTCTCTACTCTAGGATGTGTGGGAAAATATAGAGACCGATGTCGATCGGGGTGACCGCGGCAGTTAGGTGTAACCGGTGCCGGTTAGTGTGAGATCTAGAAATATCACAGAACAAGCTATGGTCCCCTTTGTGATTGCACAAAGGACTTTGGTGGGTCAAGATGAGGTATTGGGTGACTGGAGTAGGATTTGGTGAGGTTTTAATGGGTATATAGACGTGAAAATGTTGGAGAAGGTCAATAGGAGGCAAAGTAAACAATAGATGATAAAATGATGATGAAATGAAATAAACCAGGAAAGTATGATGTTATACTTACTTGGATTCCGGTCCTGAATGCCTATGTGTGAGGGATGGAGGTGCTAATGAGGGGTTTGAAGGCTGCAAGTGATCACCAACTGAAAGAAAGCTTTTGCATGGGCTACATGTACACTCCTCTTTGCTTGGATAGATCAGATCATGGTTGGGATGGCTATGCAGGAGAAGATGCTCAATCTCCTTCCTTGCATGTGGGTTTTCACTGGAATTTGCTCTCTGAAGATGCATTATCTCTCTGAGATGTGTTCTTGCTCGTCAACCTTCTCTCAATGTTTTTCCAACTTCTAACTTCCAACCTTGAGAAAAAGGTTGCTTTAGGGTTAAAAAGGTAACCGACGGTGGTCCGGCTTAACTGGTGATGGTTAGGGGTAACCGACATCGGTCAAGGTGGGATTTCCTAGGTTTACTAAACTAGGGAGATCCTCTTGATTTCCTTGGATCTCATGTCGTTATCCCGTGGATTAGACTGGGAGATTCTTGTGAGCATGTGGGGATGTGGTTAGAGGGAATGTAGGTATTGATTTTTAGGGTTTGGGTAAGTCTTAGTTAGTTATGGCAACTTGCTAAGAATAGGTCTTAGGTTGAGTTGGCTTGGTGAGGTGTCTAAGTGAACTGTATGTGTGGATATTATTTAAATAAGATATTTAAATAATAAATATAGTGAGGATAATGAATTAATTTAATTAGATTAATTAAATTAATATTAGTGGGGTGAAGGGGTCATGGCTAGGTAAATGTAATAAAGGGTGCTTATTGGTCAAGGTACGAAAGGGGAGTGTGACCTGATTTTAGTGTCTACATTTTGCCCCTTTTTGTTGTGTAGCTTGTATTGGTAAGTAGCGCTAACAAAAATAAGATGTGGTTGCCCCATGTGTGGGTGAAGGTGATCCCCCTCAAACTAGAACCGATTGAGAGCAAAGTATAATGAAGTGGTGAGTGGTTTGATAAAAGGAAAATGTGGGGAAAAGGTAAGTGGGTACAAGGGAAAATGGTAAAAGGTCTACTCAAGAAATATAGGGTATAGGCAGGGTAAAAGGTAGCAAAAATCAAACACACGCACACATATAAACAGCAGCACGCTAC
Organism: Taxus wallichiana var. yunnanensis; assembly: GCA_018340775.1. Lineage (NCBI taxonomy): Eukaryota > Viridiplantae > Streptophyta > Pinopsida > Cupressales > Taxaceae > Taxus > Taxus wallichiana. The sequence continues at coordinate 545,478,861 of CM031244.1, read as the reverse complement.
TAGGTTGAAAAGCAGGAAAACTCTACATCATCTAAGGTCGATAGGTTTATCCGAACAAGGTTGAAGTGAATCCAGTATCTAAGGTATAGGATATGGTCAGGAAACACAATGTAGGTTAGGTGGGAATAGTTAGGTGTGTTTTGCACACCAAAGGTAGGGTCAGGATAAATGGTCACATCAATAGGCTAGGTAAGGTCATTAGGTCAACAACACAGGTAACAGTGCCATAAGGTATAGCGAACACATGAGGTCAAAGGTCACTAGCGATGGTCCAGGTCCAAATATCTAGGTCACGGCATGGGTAAGGCCAAGGTATGGGTAAAATAACGAGTCCCCAAAGGAGGAAAAGAGTAGGCAAGCAAGTGAGGAGGTCTGGAAAGGTAAGGTAAATAGGTTGGGTACAGGTGGGGTGGGGTAAAGGAGCAAGGTAAAGGGTGGGGTAAAATGGGAAAAGTAAGGGAAATGTGCAAGTGAGGGTGACTGATGTCGGGCATGGATAATCGACGTTGGTAAAGGGAAACCAATGACGGTTAGGTAGGGCACGCGCGATTGATGTCGGTAAATGGTAATCGACATTGGTTAGTTGGGTTGGGTATAAAAACAAAAAATCCACGTTTTTATTATTCACTTGTTATTTGTGAAGTGAATAAATGACAAAAAGAGAGAGAGAAAAGTGTTCAAAGGAAATGGTACATTTAGTGGTAAATGATTTGATGAGGGTTGGGTTGGTGAGTAGTGGGTCCCGGGATCGGTGAGAGAGAGAGTTGATTGGGTGAGTAGTTATTCGGTGATGGTAGATGTTGGAGAGGGATCGAGGGGACCATCGGCATAGAAGCTGACGTGCCACCGAGACGGAGGCAAAGCATGATGAGGTAAGTGCCTAACTCTATATTGTTGATTAGCTAGATTAGGTGTTTTGGTTATTGTCATTTGTAGGGTTTTGTGGGTTTTGGTTTTTGTGGGTGGGTAAAAATAAAATGTGGGTATGGGGGGAATAATGGGAAAAAGAGGGGGAGGGTAGTAAAATGTATAGGTGGGGTGGGTAGAGGTCCAGGGGTAGTTTAGGTCATTGTAGGTGGGGAAAAAGGGGAAGGGGGTGTTTTTAGAAAATGGGGTTTTGGGAAGTCACGGGATTTTCGCAATGACAAATGCTAGTGTCGTCACAAGCTTGGCTAAGCGTCGGTTTGGTAGAACGGGATCGGTCACCAAACAGGTGACTGAGGCGTTAAGTGGTAACCGTGGTTGGTAAGGGTGAACCGGTATCGGTCACCAAACAGGTGACCAGTGCCGGTTAAAGGGTGGTCGGGTCGGTTAGGATGAATGGTACCGATCGGCTTTGAGGCACAAAGGTGAAAAATTGATGTAGGCTAGGTAGTTGAGATGGGTAGGGTGAAAATAGGGTGGAGGGTAATGATAATTGGTGAATATGGTCATGGTACAGGTAAATTAATGTGTGTTTGTGATTGGATGCAGGGAGAGTACAATTACACATGCGGGACGGGGTTCCACCCTCTACTGGTGACATTGCATGGCTTAGTGACCCCTTTGGAGCTGCAACACATGGAGGCAGTGGGTTTGAGTGGGATTTGCACTACTGACATGTTGTTCGGAAACCCAACTTGATGGTGTGATCATCGATAGATGGGACTCCGCGACCAACACGTTCCACCTTCCGACGGGTGAGATGACTATCACCCTAGAGGATGTGTTTCATATTTTCAGCTACCCATATTGGGTGCCCAAGTTTACTCTATCTCCTCCGAGGCCTCAGAGGAGCTGATCGAGATAGTATTTGGTGAGGGGGTGGCAGATCTGAGATTCTATAGCGCCAGTTTGAGCTATGGTGAGATGTACCTAGCCCATCCGGATGAGACGAGGCTAGTAGTTCTATTGATGGAGGTAGTGTGTTGCTATGCACTACCAGATGCAAAGGGTGGATGCTTTCCCAATCACTGATGGGGGTGCTCCATGATATGATGGTAGAGGAGACCGATTTTTCCGGGGTGCCATTCTGGTGTATTGCACTGAGAGTTATGGGCATATGGGTGGCTGTGTAGGTTCAACCTATGTTGTACCTTCTTACTACACTGCTAGGATTAAGAGCACATAACTACGTGGGTGACGTAGGGATGCCCCAAGAAGATGCATTCCCACTGAGATTTGTGTGGGTAGGATATAGGAGATGGGTGCCAGTGATAGGAGAGCGGAGATCGGATAGGCCGACACATGATGTGGCCCATTTTTGGTAGTTGTTGGAGGGGTTTTCTAGAGTGGACATTATCTAGAGGCCATATGTGGGATTCCCCTTATATAGGCACATGCACGAGGAGCTAGCTGAGCTACGGCTAGAGAGGTGAATACATGGTGCCATCTTCAAGGAGGATGAGATGATCCCGGTAGATAGGGTCCGACGACCGTTCGGGTTTGTACAAGAATTCCTCCGTCCTTCCCACAGTATCAGAGAGATGACGTGGAGAGGCCTCTACCTCTACCACATCCTACAATGCCTACAGGGGAGGAGGAGGAGCCAGTGGATCGGTGGATAGATGATGCCGGATGTACATACAGGTACATGCAGTGGTGGGCGGCCCGATTACAATCCACACCACCACCTAGGAGACAGCCAGACCTAGCTACCATTACAGTGTAGAGGGATGCCCTACAGGGGTAGGTAGTGACGTTGATTACCCAGATAGGTATACTGCAGACATAGCTGGAGGGGTCAGAGGTAGAGGTAGCAGAGAGCAAGTGCAGTGGCTAGTCTGCCCAGCCTAGATGGTGAATGGAGGAGATGGAGATGGTTAGGGGGGATGGTCAGGTGGCAGCCTTATAGGCTTAGGTGGCAGGTTTACAGGGCCAGTTGGCCATAGCCAAGCACATATTGGGGCCTTATAGGCCTAGATATAGGCATAAGGGTAGGTGGCACCACCACAGACATAGGAGCTGGTCCCAGTTCACAAGCTAGCATAGGGCATGTCATTTGTAGGATAGGTTGCTACCAAGCAAGGCACAGTCACAGGGCCGAGACCTATGGGACCACCACAGACCGTGCTTGTATCTAGGTTACGAGATGCCCTAGGTGAGGTGAGATATTATCAGGATCATCTCATGGTGGCTGGGATAGACTTCATATCCTATGGAGAGTACAGAGGAACAACAGGCGTCCAGTGAGAGGATGAGATCCCGCACACATAGTGTGAAGAGCACAGGAGGTCAGCGAGCTCCAAGGCCTAATCAGGGAGAGGCCACCAACGCACAATGTGATCAATTCTAGGTGAGGTGCCAACAGGGACACCATAGGTTGAGGGTGCAGTTACATAGAGATGGAGGACATCTGACGAGATGTCTGATATGTGGTCACCTAATTTTTGATGTATACTAGTGATTTTTTGATATATATATACCAGCCTGTGCAAGAAGATAGTTGTATTTTTTATCCCATACCGGCTCGTGTGCTTAAAGACAGTGAGGATGTACGAGTGATTTTGTATATTTTGAGCATATACCGGCCTCGTGTTTCAAGAGATTTTGTATGTGATTCATTCATTCTTTTGTATATATGAGACCGGCCTACATGCCAATGACATTTTGTATTGTATATTGGCTTACGTGCTGACATTTTTGAGATGATAGACATGATGAGGTAGACATGTATATTAAGACACACCCATTTATTGATTTTATGATGAGATTCATGGCATTTCATGAGACATTGGTTTATGGCTTGTGTTAGATGAGATATAGATTTGTTACTTTAATGTGGATTGAAATTAGGTGAGTTAGACATGATGGATTTAGGTTATTTAGGCATGGATCGAGTCAGGTTATAGGCATGGTTGAGTCAAGTTGGTTAGGCATGGATCGAGTTAGGTTATAGGCATGGTTGAGTCAGGTTATAGGCATGGATCGAGTCAGGTTATTTTAGGCATGGATCGAGTCAGGTTTGGTTACGCATGGATTGAGTCGATTTGGTTAGGCATGGTTGAGTCAAAGTTAGTTTAGGCATGGTTGAATTAGGTTATAGGCATGGTTGAGTCAAAGTTATAGGGATGGTCGAGTCAAGTTGGTTTAGGCATGGTTGAGTCAAGTTATAGGCATGGTCGAGTTGAAAGTAGGTTTAGTTATGATTCATTATTTTGGCGATGAATGATACTATGGGTCATATGTGAGATGTGGTATAATCTATGCATAGTGATGATAGAGAGATGGTAGGTGTAATAAATGTATGTTGTGGTAAGCAACTTGTTATGTATGTGGCTTAATTTCTAATTTTGTTATAAAAGGGGAACTAAGTGAAATGTGATGTAAATGGTGAGTTAGGCATGGTTGATGAATTATTTTAGGGTAGAAAATGGCTGAGCTAACCTCCAAGGGCCCCATGCCCTGGAGTGCTGCCTACATAGTCTCAAAGAAAAAGGGACCTCAAAGCCGATTTAGTTCTCCCATGAGCTAGGGAAGAATATGAAAATGAGTTGGTAGGTTTTTTTTGGGCATGGTGTGGGTTTAGGTTTAATAGGTGTAGGTATATTATAGGTAAAATGATGTAGGTGAAGGTGATTATGGCAAAAGGGGAGGATTACCTAAAAGGTAAGCATCAAGGACCAAGTCTTGTATAAGGTAATCAAAACATAAACAAAGATGGTTAAAAGATAAGAGGGGGCAATAAAGCCACCTGATTGGGTAGGATCATACCGAGTAGATCATACCTTGGAGGGGGTGATGAACATAAGACCCGAAAGGCATTGCACAATTAACTATTCTATGATGAAGGTAGTCACAGGATCACCAAATGTCTAAATTCCAAGATGTCCCTTGAGGCAATTGAGACAATGAGAGTGGAAGTTGTAAGGAGGGTGAAAGGTAGTTAATTTTATATGTTTTGAGTGACAGGGATTTTGGGCAAGGGGTCCTAGGTCACAATGGGCAAGTCCATGACTAAAAGTTTTTGTTTTGATAGACTGATCGATGCGGGAAGTCTATATGGGATAATGAATATGGTACTCCTTGAGGTCTTCGTGAAGTTGATCGATCGGGCAAGCTCTCATTTTTTTGTTTTTTTTTTTTTGTTTTTCTTTTTCTTTTGTTTTTGTTAAAAGCTTCACATAGCTATCCTTTGAGGGAGCAGTCTATTTATAGCAGCAATTTTGTCAAGAGGAAGATGTCCTTTTGAGGGAGTCATCTTTTATTAGAAGTTTGACTCAAGGAGTTTGGTCCCATGTGAGGTCTTTGAAATCATGGACAAGACCAAGGTGGAGGATAGGAATCTTGTTCAAAAGGTAAGGTGGAACGACCATGGGATCTCATCTAAAGGTAGATGAAAAGTATCCATGAGAATCATGCTATGTGCAAGCACCATGGTACACATATTCAAGAGAAGATAACAAGTGTCGGTACTCACATGATTCTTGTTTAATCATTGGGGAGGTGTATGGAGTGGGTAGTGCTCAAGGGACGAGCCTGGAAAGAGACAAAGGGTGAGGTAGGATGATGAGTCAACAATATAATGGTTGAAGATGTAATGCGTTAAGGGGCTCAGGTTTGGGTTTACCATCAAGTGAGGATAAACGATATGCACCTGATCCATAGGTATGAGTTACGATGTATGGTCCAAGCCAATTAGGAGTGAATTTGCCTCGTTTAATTTTTTCTACCTTGGTTACATGTTGATTTTATTTCAAGACAAGATCACTGACTTGGAAGGTTTGTTCTTGAACATGTTTGTCATAAGTGAATTTGATACATTATTGGTAAACTTGAAGGTGATCCAGAGTGTTAAGATGACATTCATCTAATAACTCTATTTGTTCTAAGTGGTCCTGATAAAATTCATCATCAGTAAGCATGTCATGAGAGATAAATGCAGAGTGAGGGGATTTGGACTTCGAGAGGTAGAACAACCTCTGTATCGTAGACCAGAGAAAATGGTGTGGCCATAGTGGAAGTGCAAATACTAGTGCGGTATGCCCATAGGGCAAAAGGAATGTGCGTATGCCAATCCTTCCCAATATCATCAACCACTTTCATGAGAATTTTGTTGAGGGTTTTTTTAGTGGATTCAGCTTGGCCATTAGTTTGTGGGCAATAAGGTTATGAGAAACTAAGTGAATGTCGAAGGCATCAATATATTTTGCAATGTTTTGTTTTTGAATTGTTTTCCATTATCAGTGATGAGGCGATGAGGAACACCAAAGTGAAAAATGATGTGATGGTTAATGAACTCACATATTTTCTCAGATTTTGTGGAGATGAGTGGTATGGCTTCCACCCATTTTGTGTAGTATTGGTAAGTAGATTATGATCCATTGATGGCGTTAGGAAGAATGGGGATTGATTTCTCCGACAAGATCTAAAACCCATTGAGAGAAGGGCCAAAGATCATGAGCGACTTGTAAGGCATGCCTTGGTGTATGATGAAGGTTGGAATGTTGTTGGGATTTTACACAACATTTGACATATTCACAACAATCATGATTAAGGGTCACAAGAATAGCCTAGGTGAAGAATACTCTTAGCAACAACAAGGCCACTAAAGTGACATCCACATATGCCATCATGAACCTCCTTAATGGTATAAGGAATTTCAAAACTTGTGAGGCATCGTAAGAGAATACCATCAAAGCCACACTTATAAAGGAGTCCCCCTAGAATGACGAAACGAGAGATATTTTTGAGGAAGGTGTGTTGTCCATTACGGGTGAGATCAGAAGGTAAGATGGAGAAAGAAAGGTAGTCAAAGTATTGTTTATACCAAAGGTCACTCGGGTCAGGGGTGTTGGTTCTGATCGAGTAAACATAGTGAGGTAAATAAGAAGGTGAATGGAGGCATTTTACGGTAACAAAGATTTTTAAATCGGTAGGGGAAGCGGGTATTTGGGAAACTAAGTAGGCCATGGTATCTAAATTTTTGGTTGAACGGGGTGGTTTAAAGGGTGTAACAATCAAAGGTGGTCAAAAGTATGTCTACATGATGTTTATACTTTTGAAGTATCTCGTTATGACATTGGTACATACCATTGACTTGGTTTATGACCAATTGTGAATCACCAAAGATGCTGATTGATTTGACATCTAGGGCATATGTGGCTTGGAGACCTAGTATGAGGACTTCGTACTTGGAAATATTGTTGGTGCATTCAAAATCTAGTTTGAAATAAAAAGGCATGGGTTATCCATCTATAGGAATGAGGATAATACCAGCCCCGCCCCCACGCTGACACTTGGAACCGTCGAAGAAAAGTGTCATTTGGTAAGGGGGTTCGCCCAGGAAAGGGTAGCAATCGACTCATTGGGAAGTCAAAATTAGAGGGTTGATCCTCAGAAATAGGTGCGTCAGCTATTTGGTCGGTGATAGCTTGGCCCTTGATGGACTTTTGATGAATGAATTTGAAGTCAAGATCAGCTAAAAGCATAAACCATCATGGGGCACATTGATTTTGATAAGGTTTGGCATACATGAAGTGTAAGGGATTGGTGTTGGTTACGACATAGGTTTTTTGGTTGAGTAGGTAATGGTGGAGTTTGGTGGAAACGAAAACTAAGGCTAAGAAAAGTTTTTCTAGATGGTTGTATTGGGTTTCATATTCCAAAAGAGTATGGCTTATGTAATAAACCAACCTGCTCCCCGTGTTCTTCATCACTGATGAGCGAGCATGGCTCCCAAGGAGTGATCGGTAGCAGATATGTATAGGTAAAAAGGTTGATCGTCTTTAGGTGGATGAGTATGGGTGGTTGGAAAAGGTATTGTTTTAAGGCCTCAAAATATTTGTGACAGTCATCATCCCATTTAAAGGAGACATCCTTCTTGAGCAGATGATGAAAAAGTGGCACCGATCGATAATTTGAAATGAAATGGTGAATGGACTACAACTTACCTTCGCAGCTACGGAGTTTGTTTAAGGTTAGTAGGCGGAGGCATTTCGAGGATGGCCTTGACTTAGCAGGTCAACTTCTATACCATGGAGGGAAATGATAAATCCTAGGAGCTTTCCGAGAGAACCGTGAAGACACACTTTTAGGTCAAGGTGGATACAATATTTAATGAGGTGGTCAAAGATGGTGTTGAGGACAATGAGGTGCTCAGAGCAACGTTTAGATTTGGCCAAGAGATCATCCATGTAATCTTCCAATATGTGATGCATGATATCATGGAAGATGTAAGTCATAACACGCTGATATGTGGCACCAAGCATTTTTAAGGCCAAAAGGCATGACTTGATAGCAAAAGGTCCCCAAGGGGTGATGAATGTGGTCTTGTGTTGATCTTCTGGGGTAAGAAAAATTTGGTTATAACCCGAGAAGCCATCCATGAGTGATAGCATCTCATGACCAACGGTGAGGTCAACCAGTTGATCAATACCGGGAAAGGGAAAGTCATCTTTGGGAAGGCTAGGTTAAGGTCACGGAAGTCCGTAAATGCAGAGTCCCCTTGTCACTTTAGTAATAGGGACAATGTTAGAAATCTAATGAGGATAATCAATGGGTAAGATGAAGGACACAAAAAGAAGGCACTAAAGTTCTTCTTTGATGAGAAGAGCAATGCGAGGGTGCATTTTCCTCAGCTTTTGTTTGATAGGTTTGGCATCGGGAATGGTTACGATATTGTGGACCACTATGGTGGGGTCAATACCAGACATGTCTACATAAGACCAAGTGAAAGCATGGTTATGATCTCAGAGGAAAGAAGTGATGGCTTCTGTTCAAGCATCTAAAGATTGTTTGATATTTAGGATGTGCGGGTCGTCCTGAGTATGAATGTTGATCTCGATAGTCAATTCATTCAACATGGTTTGTGTCTTAGAAGGTAATGACCGATGAATATATGAGTCTTCTGCACCAAGGTAGGTGAGTATGGATTCATCATCCTAACATTGAATGATGTTAATTATAGGTGTGTCATCATCGATCATTTTAGGATACAGGAATGGAAGAGTGGAAGGGGCCTCACCTTCGCGTTGATAAGTCAAAGGCCCCAAGGAAATGGTGTTTATGAAATTTTTTTTAAGGGGGATAGATTCAAGATCCATCGACTCCGCAAAGTGAGGGTGGGTGAAGGTGGTCGATGAAGGTGAAGGAAGGTGAAGAATGGCTAGGTCCTCAATGAGTTCAATGCGGGCTCTGTTTGGTAGGAGGTTCAGGGAAGCCGATACCACTATGGTCGTTATGTTTATGAGTGGTACATGGAATAACGGTATGGTGGCCTTGCTCATAAAAGCTAAAACCAAAACCCTTCCATGCACAATGGTGCAGGAAGGTGTGAATGAAATCATGATTGGTAAGTGATTGGAAGTCAAAAAAAATGGGTGGGTTTGTGATGGTGGTTTAGGTGTGTAAGTGGTAGTATCAAGTCCCCCATAGGTGAGACTAGTATGAAGATGAGGAGGACCATAAAGGAGGTGTTCTCCTATACGGTGATCATAGCGAGGGTGTTGGTGAAGGCTTCCATACTCCTGTGGAGTAAGGAATGTGTTGACACTATATAGGCGGTACTCCCCGAGAGTGAGTCATTGAAAAACACCTTCCAAGGGAGCAGTGGTTGGTAAGTAGGTAGCTGGAATGGATGATTTGTTAGAGGTCGATGTAGAGGTGGAGTTAACGGATTGGGAAGCTAATGGGTCAGCCATGGAAGTTATAGCAGTGGTAGGAATGGAGGAGGTATGTGCGGTGAAAGCAAGTGGTAGATTAGTAGTAGGTAGGTGTAGGTGAAGTGGTAGTGGTGTGGAGGTAGACGGCTTGGAGTATGTATGAGCACATCATTAGGTCGGTAAAGCATGTTACATGTTTTGAAAGGTGATGGGTCAACTGGAATGGTATAAGTGTGTCCTTCGTGTTCAAACTTTACACAACGATGTAAAGTGGAAGGAACACAACCCATGACACATGGATCCAGGGTCTACCAAGCAACAAGTTATATTGAATTCCCCTCCAAAATGTAAAACAATTTTGGAAACAAGACGGGGCCCACACGAAATATGGAGGATGATAGTGCCTAGTGTGGAGGTGATAGCGTCGTTGAATGAACGCAACATGACTAGATGTTTATGCATGTAATTGTCAGGTATGTGCATTTGAGAAAATGCATGGGATGAAATGATGTTAATGTTAGCACCTCCATCAATCATCACATGGCATACCCATATGTCATCAATGTGGATGGAGATGAAGAGGGTGGGTCCGGTCATCATTTTGGTGTGGCGCGATCTCCTCCTCTGAGAAGCTAAGGGAGGCCACTTGGTGAATAAGGTGGGGTGAAGATGAAGGTGGTAATTTGGTGAGAGAGGCTACATGATGGGGTGTGATAATGGAGGCTACGGGTGTAGGGTCATTGGGTAAAACCTCAATAGATTGAAGAACCTCCATGAGAGCTTGACGATGGGATTCCGAGGTTTGGATGAGGTCGTATAAGGAAATTTTGAGGGGAGATTGGTGTAATTGTTTGAGCATGGTGCGATGTGTGATGCCATTAGAGATGGGGTATGTGGGGCCACAGATAGTTATTTTAGGTATGGGTGCAGATGGTATGTTGGGTATAGGATTGGTTGGTAGGTTAGTTTCCTTTTCTTTTCCCTTTTACACATGTGTAGTGACGTGTATCATGTTGATTTGAGGGGAGTTGGAAAATGGAGAAGGTGTAGGGTGAGTGGTGTAATGACATGAAGGGAAAAAACCTACTGGAGGAGAAAATCCTTGTGAGGTGAGTTGGGTGCAATGACATTGGGGTGGTGGCGTGGAAAGCTCTCTGATGTGAACCATGTTAATTTCAAATCTTGAGGGTGACTCTAGGAGTGGTGAGGGTGGAGGTTGTGGTTGTTGAGTGGGTAGTGTGGGAATGGGTGTCAATGAAACAGGATCCTCGTCAAGAAGGTCATCATCATCAAAGTTGGTTTTGGTGGACACAATTGGATAAGGACGGTTTTCAAGGCCTTATAGTTCTCCACATCGTGCCCGGCACATGATGGTATGCAAAATTTTAGTATCATCAAACCCTTTTGGCTTGGGTTTGAGGGGGTCGTAAGGTCAGAGTGGCGGTAATGTGATAACAGAGGTCTCGAGGAGGTTGGTTAAAATTTTGGCATAAGACCCTGCTAGTGGATCACAATGGGAAGTGAACGTGGGTTTGGGTGTAGGTGTGGTTGATTGTCGAGGAACTATTTTTGGAAGAGGAGGAACGGGTTGAGCTATGGGTTTAGGTGCTAGTGTGGTTTTAGGTATCGGTCGTGTTTGTTTGGGTAGGGGTACAATAGATGAATGGGTAGGAGGGTGTGTGGTTGTTTTGACTACCTTATTGTGGGGTAGTGGGGTTTTGTTTTTGGGTTGCACCTTCTTGGGTAAAGGTGATGTGGGTGTACGAGGTCTAGAAGGAAAAGTAGATGGAGGAAGAGGGTGAGTTACCCATGGGGATAACTGGGGGCTTTGTGAAGGTAGATGATGCGGGTCATGCTTGGGGTGTGAGGGATAATGACTAAAGTGTAGTGGGTAGTGAAGCAATAGCTGAGGGTATTGGAGGTATTGGTGGTAAAAGACTACAGGTGTGGGTGTAAGTCATGTTGTGTGCCTGGGTAGGTTAGAGGTTTGTGAGGAAGGAATGGGTTGTCGTGTTATTGGTTTATGGATGGGTGAAGAACGCTTGACCATGTTGGGTAGCTGAGGTCTTAAGATAGATGGGAAAGTGTAGGTGTGATTGGTGTGGTTGGGGTATGAGGTCAATGAGTTTGTTTCTTTGGTTTGGGTGTTAGAGTAGGTGTGGTATTGATGTTGGAGGATGTAGCTAAATCTAGTTTAATAGGTGGATGAGTAAGGTTGGTGGTCGGGGTGACCCCTAAAGTGGTAATAGGTTTAGTTGAGGCAAATGTTGTAGGTGTGGGTTTGGGTTTAGATGTAGGTTGGGTTATGGGTAAGGGTGTGGTTTGAGTGCTAACAGGTATCGTGGAAGGGGTTGCGACAGAGGTGGTTGTATTTGGTTTGATTGGTCGAAATGTGTTTGGGTAGATAGTGGAGGTATCAGTGAGGGATCTCTGCATCTATGTTGAGATGGGGAGTAAGAGGCACCCCCATAGTAAAGCCCTATCCACATAATCTAAGTGATCAGCCAAACGTGAGAACGAAATGTCTGTAGGTGGATTTGGTGAGGACCTAATGGAAATTCCCGTAAAATGTGTCTTAGAGATGGGGAATTGGCTAGCTTCACTTCCAGTGGGTAAGAGAGCTGAAAGTAGGTGGTGGGGTTATGGGTAGCTGATGGAGAATGCTCGCCAAGAGGAAAAGGTATCTCAACTAGATCTATGATAGGTGGAGGAGATGATGGGAGCTCCTCTATAAGTGGAGGAACAAATGGGCACTCCTCTGTGGGTGGAGGAGGCAATGGGTGCTCCTCTTTGGGTGGAGGAGATAATGGGAGCTCCTCTATGGGTGGAGGAGGTACTGTGGGTAAAGGTTCTCTAAGTGGTGAAGCCAGGGGTGAGATGGGCTCAATGTTAGTGGAAGACCCTCTCGTTGGTGATGAAGGAGATGAAAGGTGTTCCTCTATTGGTGAAGGAACAAGGGAGGTTGGTTCCAACGTGGAAGGAGGATTTTGGGCTAGGATCTCCTCTATGGAAGGAATATGGGGTAATTGGGAGGCACATAGTACCTCATTAAAGATAGCATGAACCTCATGGGTATGGGTATCGTGAGTTGATGTCTCACCGGTTTGATTGGATGAAGGGGCATGGTTGGGAAATGGTTTTTTAAAGATTTATAGATTTTGGTTGGGGTGGCATTGGGATTATCCACGTTAACTCACCTTTCTCGAGCATTTCTTGACAATATTTTTGAAAGTGATGCACTTTCCATCACTATGACCCTTTACTCGATGATAGTTACAGAAATCATGTTCTTTATACCATACGGGCATGGGGTGAGTAGGGTCAAAACTAGTGTGTGGTTTTATAGGTGGAAGGGTGATGGCTCGACTTTGATAAGATTTTCTAAGATAGAAGAGTAAGGTTCCCAATTGGGGTATATTTTCACTGCTCTCATCTGAATTGAAAAGTCTGGATAGGTGAGAGATTAGATGAGGGGGTAGCTTGATTTGATGGATGATTTGGGCTGGCCTTGAGTACCACTACGTTAGCGGTGCCCTTAGCTTTTGAATAATTGGTTTGTGGTTTGGAAGAAGAAGAGGTATCATTCGACTTGAATTCTAAATTCTTATTGTGTAACTAGATTTTCTTCTCTTCGATGGCCCGAATCTCTAACTCTCATGCCATAGTGAATGCCTCATCAAATGTTGGAAGGTTTGGACTTGCAAGGTTGGGGAGATATATCTAGCACAAGCCCGTGTGAAGAGCTCAATGAGTTATGTTTGTGGTAGTTAGAAGGTAAGTTGATTGATCAAGCTACACGCCAATGAGTGAAAAAATCTATGATAGATTTGTCCTCATACTGACGTGTGGAATATAGATCGGTCATGGTAACCTTCTTGATGATATTGATAGAGAAATGATCCAAGAAGGCTTGGGCTACCTGATTGAATGAGAATATAGAGTGTTTAGGTAACCCACTATACCAATCTAATGCAGTCCAGTGAGGGACATGGGAAAGGTTCTCAAAAGCAAGGCATCATCATGAGTGATCAGATAACACCTGTGTTTGAATGACCACAAATGTTGTTGTGGGTCTTCTTTGCTATTGAAACGATTGAATTTAGGCATTTCCCAATGCATGGGTATGAATAGATAGGAATGGATGGGTGAATAGGCTCGTTGCAAATATCGTCATAGGTGAGAGTGTTGTGGGAGCTAGAAACCGATGCCTCCAATGTCTACATCTTTTCCAACATCATTTTAATTAGGTCATTGGTGGGTTGTGATGATTAGATGCCTCCCGTAGCATGAGAAGGTTGGTTTTGGGCATATAATGGGGGTGGCACTCCAGTGTATGGGGCTGCCATGTAGGGTGGTGGAGAAGAAGGTAGTGAAATAGGGGGTACGTACCTAGAATGAATAATGGATGAAATAGGAGGTTGTTGGTAGTATGTATATGGGGTGGAAGGGTTGTGGTAACCCTGTGGCAATATGGGCTAATGATTGTTGAATAGAAAGAACCACATTCGAAATGGGGTAGGGTCACGAAACTAGAGGTGGTAATGTAGCTATGGGTATGGGTGAGACATTAGGGGTGGATGAGGTTGTGTTTAGGGGTAGTCGAGGGTACGGTGGATGTAACGGGTGCCATAGAGGTAGTAGACGCACTACAGTCATAGCAAGTATAGGACCTAACTATGAAATGACTGGGGTAAGGTGGATGCGGGTAGCATGGAGCCAGATGGGGCCAATGTGGGAGTGGGTATGAGATTCGGGGGGATAGATACGGGCATGCCATATATCAACTGACCCGAGGCATCTCGAGTGGACGAGTGGGAAAGGTAAAACTGCAAGGTGGCAGGGTTTTGGTCAAGGATTCATGCAAACTCCTCATCTCTGGTAGTGATAGTAATAGGTTGGATGGGATCCATGGCTGGTGATAAAATAGAAGGTGGTGAAGGACTAGGTGGGAGTGGTTGATAACTGGCATGAAATATAAGTGCGTTTGCTTGTTTTCGGGTAAGCACCATGTGAACCAGTATTGATTAGGTAGGGCTGCTTCTCTGTAAATGACACGAGAGAATAGCAGAACAGTGAATCTGGTAACAAAAGTGGGTTAAGTACTAAATGGTGGTTGGAATGTGAAATAGGCTAAATGATGCCGGTTAGGAAAATTGATTTTGGTTAGGGGTAACCACTACCAGTTCGTAGAAAATAAGTGAGTAAACAACGAGGCAGAAGGTAAAATCTGACAGGTATGCCAAATTTGAAGATGTTTAAAACGTCAATGGGAATAATGACAGTGATAGGGACTGTGAAAAGTGGAAGAAAGTGAAGTAAAATGTCCTTTTGAGTAGGTTAGCAAAAGGACGAACCGACGTTGGTTGGATATAACCGATGGCGGATCGAGGTAATCGATGACTATTCATCGTGAAATTGAAACAATGATGAAAGAAAGTGGTGTGAATTAAAATCTGATGTAGAATCAACCAAAATTCTGAGAATGATGATGATATGGCCTAGGCACACTCGTGAAGAAGCCGAATACACCAGATGTGATGAGGAGCATGCAAGGATGAAAAACAAAAAAGTGAAGAACATGATCTCTCACCTCAAAATGCAAGCCAAGCAAAAAAACTAAGAAAATGCGATCCTAGGATTGCCTTTTCTATTATGTTTGTTTAGCTTATGCTATTTAGGGACTGACACATGAATTGTGAAATAGAGTTTTTGGTGAGGATGGATTCCTACAAAGAAGGAGATCTAAAAGGTGAAGTTTCAGGTATGTTATGGTGGGGGTGAGCTTTGCTTTGAAGTATGACTCAACAAAAATGAAAGTCTGGGTGCCCACCGTGTCGTGATCGTGTGATCACCTACGCTTCTTCCAGTGTAGGATGTTGTTTAAGAATGTATGTATTTTGAATTTTTGTGGTTTGGTAAGACTCAGAGAAAGAGAAAAGGATAGAAGTGCTTTTCTATGATTTGTTTGTCAACCATCAGCTAGGCATGACTTCCAACATATAGGTTGCCCTCAATTAATGTGAGCTAATGCAATAAATCAGAATGGAATGCACTTATTTTTAAACCCAAATCGAAAATGTGAAATTGGATGACACAATAAGATGAAGAGGAAGAGGGATGCTCTTTCACTACAATGTAAAAAACATGAAGAAATGGTTCTTTTTAATTACACCAAAAGAAAAATTTTCCTTTAGAGCAAATAGAAAGAGGAGGTGGATTACCAAAGAAGAAAATTAGTGTGTACGCTTTTCAGAAGGGAAACAAACACACAATTTTTTTTTCTAGGAATGAATGAAATGCAAGGAACCCCGGATGGGTCCCACTGGGCATGCCAAAATGTTTCACCTGATTCTTAGATCATTTCTTTGAAGTGTTGATGAAACAGATAGGGTAACAAGTGTAGGAGGAATACCTATTCAAATGTTGGTTGATGGGTTGTTGCGCGCGTATGACTTCTAAATCCATAGCTGATCGTGAGAGCTTCCTTTGGCTAGAGGAACTACCCGTAATGAAAAGGCAAGACCACCTAAGGAATTAAACAATATGGGAAGTGAACTCGCCTAGCGTATGCTAGATCCGGGAAGTGTGATACTTCCTAGATGGCTATCACCCACTATTTTAAACAATTTAATGTTGTAAACAAAGTAAATCCTATAGTGGTTTGAAATGATTTAGGTATCTCACTTAAAAAACAATAAGAAATAGATCTAATCTAACAAAGCTAAGCTAGAATAGAATCCAAAGGTCAAATGATTGGTTTTGGGTTCTAGCAGTTTGACAAAGGTCTCAGTAGATCATAGGTGAATGAGGGTAAGATGAAATTTGGTGGGTAGGTCTCTGTTCTAGGCTGTGTGGGAAAATATAGAGACCGGTGTCGGTCAGGGGTGACCGATGGCGGTTAGGTGTAACCGGTGCTGGTTACTGTGAGATCTGGAAATATCACAGAACAAGCTGTGGTCTCCTTTGTGATTGCACAAAGGACTTTGGTGGGTTGAGATGAGGTATTGGGTGACTAGAGTAGGCTTTGACAAGGTTTTAATGGGTATATGGAGGTGAAAATGTTGGAGAAGGTCAATAGGGGGAAAAGTAAACAATAGATGATAAAATGATGATGAAATGAAATAAACCAGAAAGTATGATGTTATACTTACTTGGATTCCAGTCTTGAATGCCTGTGTGTGAGGGATGGAGGTGCTAATGAGGGGTTTCAAGGTGTAAGTGATCACTAGTTGAAAGAAAGATCCGCATGGGATGCATGTACACCCTCTTTGCTTGGATAGATCAGATCATGGTCGGGATGGATCACCGTGCAGGAGAAGATGCTTAGTCTCCTTCCTTGTATGCGGGTTTTTGCTGGAATTTGCTCTCTGAAGATGCGTTATCTATATGAGATGTGTTCTTGCTCATCCACCTTCTCTCAATGTTTTCCAAATTCCAACCTCCAACCTTGAGAATAAGGTTGTTTTAGGGTTAAAAGGGTAACCGATGGTCCGGCTTAACTTAACGACGATCGTTAGGGGTAACCGATGTCTGGTCAAGGTAGGATTTCCTAGATTTACTAAACTAGGGAGATCCTCTTGATTTCCTTGGATCTCATGTCATTATCCCATGGATTAGATTGGGAGATTCTTGTGAGCATGCGGGGATGTGGTTAGAGGGAATATAGGCATTGATTTTTAGGGTTTGGGTAAGTCTTAGTTAGTTATGGCAACTTGCTAAGAATAGGTCTTAGGTTGAGTTGGTTTGGTGAGGTGTCTAAGTGAACTGTATGTGTGGATATTATTTAAATAAGATATTTAAATAATAAATATAGTGAGGATAATGAATTAAATTAATTAGATTAATTAAATTAATATTAGTGGGGTGAAGGGGTCATGGCTAGGTAAATGTAATAAAGGGTGCTTATTGGTCGAGGTACGAAAGGGGAGTGTGACCTGATTTTAGTGTCTACAATTGTATATGTGTGTAGATTTTCTTCTTGAGATATATGTTTTGATAAGATCAATCTTGTAATGTTATAATAAATATCTCTATAATATGAAAGGGATGATCTAAAATAGGCAAAGTGTGTGGTTTTATACTCCTATTGTTTTAAGAAACCACGTATTGTGGAAGAAAACTATATTTGTGTAGGTTCATGAATGGACAAGAGATATTTAGTATGATTTTATTATGAATGTGCAAGCTATGAGCTACAGTATGTATGATTTTATTACATATTTCGGTTGTGTAGAGTGTGTTTAGAATGTGAAGTAAAAATATCTTGTTAAATCTGTGGATACTTGATTGTATATTATCATTTCAAAGAAAACTATAGACAATCATTATTTTATAGATTTATGTGTTATCATATTTAGATAAATAAATAAGAGGTTGTTTTTTTGTGTTTTAGTGGTTTGTGAAGTGATATTATGATTTGGAAGGTCGATTAAATAATTTATACAAATTTCTCCCCTATTGGGTTTGTAGAGTCCCTAAACTAGTGTTTTTGGAAAAAACTTTCATATCTTTACGATACGAAAGATTTAAGAGCTGAAATTTGGAAGAAATTATATGAAGAGGGTATAATTTATGATCAAAAAATTTCAAAGTGATTGGTGCATGAATGTGGTAGTTCTATATGATATAAATTTTCTGTAGTTACATGTGAATTGTTTGACGTAATTATGAATTGTAAAAATTGATGCAACTTTTGATTTTGCAACAAAATTAATTGAAATTTAGAACACATTTTATTTGAATGGTTATACAAGATATTAAAATTTTGAGAGCTAACCTGATATGTTTGTAGGGAGTTATTGATTGCAGAAAGTTGCGGTGTTTGTGAGAGACTAAAAAGTGACAGTGTTTTGGGTTTTAAAATGGTACTTTAACAAAACCACAGTTAGGGGAAAACAAGTCCCTCCTCTTTATGGGAGAGGCTCCCTTATTGAAAGTAAGCAACAAAGCTTATATACAAATGTACAAATTTCATCTTAAGGTTGGACTTCTGACATCTTGAAATGTTTTTTACCAAAATAGCTTATCAATACAAACGAATGGAAGAACTGAAGAAAGGAAAGAGCAGAATATAACAATACTTTTAGGAAATATAGATAACAGAGTATAACCTTATACGTACTAAGAAAAGGTGATACAGAACATAATCATTCTCATTCACAACATAAGATATCATTCCATAAACACAAATTTCTAGAAATCATATCAATAAGAACAAAAAGTTTCTTATTACAGAAGATAAATGATCCAAAGATTTCAGGAAAGCAAGAAGAGACAATAGATGAAGTAGAGAGAAAGGGGAAATTATTTTGTATTGATTGCTTTCGATTATATTTACACTTCAAAAGTATTAGAGTCCAACAACTACAATGAGCCAAGATCTTACATTTATAGATGAAGCGAAGAGAGGAGAAGAAGAGAAGGAAATAAATCTGATTTGGAAGCTCAACCACCAACCATCAATGCCCCCTGCAACTCGCCTATAATCTGTCAAGTCTAGTTCTACATGTCTATTTGGTGCGTTGGAGAAGGAAGGATGGAAGATCGGATCAAATCTGATCTGGTTGAAGTAATCAGATCACATATTAATGGCGTGAAAGACATTTTCCAGATTCTCACCATCAAATCCTACTGAAAATAATATTTTATGTTTCCATGGCGGTAGGTGAGAGACTTGATAGCCTAAAAAATGGTAGACTAGATCATTAATGGTGGCGGGTGAGTAGCAGGCATCCAGAGCTCTCTCGAAAAGTCTTTTCCTTCTCAATTTTGAGCTCCTAGTTGAAAGACATGGATGTCTGAAGGTGCGGGGTTGAGATTTTAACACAAGATCACAATATGCGAAAGGGTTTGTCCATACAGGGGCCATGCGGAAACCTCGCACGTGTTAAGATTTTACCCCCTCTTTTTACTCTTGAAGTTGCACCAAGTTGACACATGGTGTCTTCCATGGGTCTACTATGTTTCCTTTGTATTATGCCTAAGTCCCTCCCATTGGTAGAGACATTCGCCGACTCAAGACACGTGTAGGGATGACGCATGTTGGGAACCGCCCCAAATTTTCTTTTGAAAGAGTGCTAATTGGATGCGTGGAGGCTTCCGTAGACTTTGGACTTTACAACGGTCGGCTTTGTCCCCACTTGATTCTGACCACGTGGCGAGATGGCACTTGTTTGGGGACCACCTTTGGATTTTAACCTTGAAGATGCGCCGAGCTGATGCATGGAAGCTTCCTTCGGCCTATCTCGAGCTTGGAATTTTCAATGGTCGAGTGTCTCTTTTCAGACCTAGGATATGTGGAGGGTGGTGCTAGTTCAAGGTATCTCTTTGGGCTATGCCTTTGAAGTTGCACCGATGAGGCACGTGGAGAGTCTGTGCTCACTTAGGATCCTACTTTGAACTTGGCCTTTAGAGGTGCACCATTGGGATGTGTGGAGGCTTTCGCCTGGCTCTTTATACTTAGCTAATTCAACAACTCGGTTTTGTCTTTTTTGAGAATCGACCACGTGGCTTCTCTTGGGCATCAACATGGATGCGGGTCACTTTATAACTTTTATGCCTTTCTGCAATAAAAATAAATTTCCAAAAGTGCTCGATGGCTCGCCTCCCGCTTTGACTTTTGATGCGAGCTCGATATTTGACTTTTCTCGTCCCAACGGAGTCATGACTCATTTTACAACTTTAATCCCTTTTGGAAATAAAACTAAATTTCCAAAAGTGCTCCAATGACCCACCTCCCACTTTGACTTTTGAAAATAGCCACGTGTCCCTTTGTGGGGCCAAAGTAAGAATTTTTCTCGCCACTTCATAATTTCAAAAAGCCAATCAGGATCCAGTGGAGACATGGGGTAATTCAACCTTTTTGTAAATGTAACAAAAGTCACAAGTTCACAAAAATACCCACCACACCGCATCCAATTAGAGGTGACCATGTATCCACGACACTGGAAAATAATTTGATGGGAAGATGACCGTAGAAAAATGCTAGAGAAGGGGAAAAACACCACCATTCACGCCCGAATCAAATATTTTTCTTGTAGAAAGATAAATGCAAGGAATACAAGGCTCGACATGGTCCACAACCATAGAAAAAGATTGATAAATTCCATGCATCCATGAAAGGAGATAGAAAAATGTTTCAAAATGCACAGACTGAGGAATTTTAAATGGAATTGGTGGGATTAAAAACCGAGTACCAACACTTGGGACCTACAAATTCGTCTTTCACAAGAGGGGAATTTTAGGGTGAAAATAGTTGGCTCTTTTTGGGGATGACTTGACTTGGACAAAGGAACGAGGCAAGACAAGAATCCAAGAAAAACTCTGGGAAGGTAGACCAGTGCCTTTTCCATTGGGAAAATAGAGTCAAAGGCAAAACCAATACAAAAGACAACACACATGCAACAAGAAAAGAAACAAACCAAAAAGGAAAGACCAAAAACAAAACATTGTACATAATATACAGAAGGACTTCCTAGTCACCTAGGACTTGAACAACTTCAAATACTTCCCACTATAAGGAAGTGGGAGAGGAGATCCATCCATATAATCCAAATAGAAAGAGTTTTCTCCAGCAAAGTGTTTGATTTTGAAAGGACCAAGCCTAATAGAATCAAACTTACCATGGTTTCCTTGAGGTTCATGTCTTTTGTCCCACGAAGAACAATGTCTCCCACTTGAAAATATCTAGGCCTATCCTTTTTATCAAATAAAGCTTTCAACTTTAGTTGATGAGCTGAGATCCTATCAAAAACTTGCATCCTATCTTCATCTAGCTCCTGAAGATACATGATCCTCTTTTCTGAGGAACTGATGAAACTTGAATCATCAATAGCCTTCATTAAATGAAAGGTGGTAATTCCACTATTATCGGCGGTTGAGCTTCAACACCATACATTGCTGAAATGGAGACATCCCAATCATTCTTTTGGGTTTAATTCTATCTACCCAGAGATCATCATAGAACTTCTTGTGCCAATTATTTTGAGAGTCATTGAAAAGCTTCCGAACAATGGTTACCAAATTCTTATTTGTTGATTCTACTTGTCCATTCCCTTGGGGGTAATAGTCTGAAGAATGAGTAAGGGAAATTCCATAACCATAGCAAAAATCCATCATCTTAGAAGAAGAAAAATTCGAAGCATTATCAGTCATAATTTTGTTTGGTACCCCAAACCTTATCAAGATGTTCTCCTTGATGAAATTACACACCACCTCAGAAGTAGTGCTTTTGACTGGAATAGCCTCTACCCACTTTGTGAAGTAATTTATAGTAGTTAGTACGTGAGTATGTCCAACACTAGAAGGTGGGTTAAGAGTTCCAATGAAATCCAATCCCCACTGTTGAAAAGGCTCATCAATCACTACTGGTTTGAGTGGTAAAGTAGCCAACTTAGGTCTCCCAACAAAATTCTAATAGGCTTCACACTTACCTACCCATTTTGATGCATCTCTGAACAATGTAGGCCAATAGTACCTGCACAAAGGATTTTATGGGCAGTGACAATAGAAGAGAAATGCCCTCCACAAGCCTGATCATGAAAAGTGAAAACAACTTCTTTTTTCTCTTTGTCCACACATTTAAGGAATCTTCCATCAATGCCTCGCTTGAACAAAGAATTTTCCCATAATACATACTATGTAGACCTTAGCTTAATATATCTCTTTTCTTTGGCACTCAAATGGGATGGACACTCTCCATAATTAAGGAAAAGTGCAATATCACCATACCACTCATATGTTGAACTAAGGAAGAGAACAACAGGAACATCAACTGCTTTGTGGACAATTCTTCATCAACCCCTTTAGCAATAAGCTCACACAATCCTTTACCCCAAAATATCTTAGTTGGCTTGATATCAAGGTCATATTCTTGGACTTTTGCTACCCAATTTCCTCTCTTAGTTCCAAACTCCTATTGTGTAAGAATAGACTTGATGGTTATATCAGGTACAAACACAACAGAGTGATAATTAATAATATTAAATCGAAACTACTTGACAACTTTGACCACTACAAAATAATGTTTCTCCATCATAGTATATTTCAATTCATGAGCTTTTAGAACATAGCTCATGAAGGAAATTGGAAGTTCATGATCCTCAGAATTTTTTGAGTTAGCATAGTAGCCAAGGTACTCTCTGTAGCATAACAATAGATAATAAAATCTTTGCTGAAATCAGGACATGCTAAGATGGGGGTTCTAGCAATGGCTTTCTTGATACCTTCAAATGCTTCTTTACCTTTGGAATTCCAACCAAAGTTTTTCTTTCCTTTCATCATGTGAGCAACACTCATAGTCAGTTCTACAAAATTTGGAATGAATCTCCTCAAGAAATTTATCTTGCCAAAGAAAGAGTGAACACCCTTTTTGCTTGTGGGAAGAGGAATTTGCTGGATTTCTTGAACTCTTTTTGGATCTATCTTGATCCCTTCTTTGGAAAAAATATGCCCCAGCAACTTTCCTTCAGTAACAAAAAATACATACTTCTTAGGATTGAGGGAAACTCCATGTTCTCTGCATTTTTAAGAATTGTTTCCAGATGTTGAAGATGATGCCCTTTTTTGGAAAAAAACTATCAAATCATCAAGGTACACAACAATACACTTTCCCTTTAGATTTCCAAAATCTAAATCCATTGCCCTCGGAAAGTGGCACCTTTGTATGTACCCAAAATTGTAGGGTACTGCGCTGCCAGAACAACATAACACGCTCCCCAATGATGATACAGGTCTCCTCGCAAGGTGTTCGGGATCCGAAAAATCTCTCCAAGAATGTGTTAACATCCCGAATGCCCCACTTAGCCCCTACATGCTTTATTTTTCCCTTTTCCCCTCTTTTCTTGGCCTTCGCTCTTGATGAGGAAACCGCCGCCCGCTCAAGGCGGCGGTCCTTACGCATTTTCCAGAAAGCTCTTTTAACATGACTCACGTAAAATTCAATGATTCACCAGCTTTTTTCACCGCCATAAGCTTGCATTAATGATTCTGGTTCCCTGGAATAGTGTTTTGCCATTGTTTATAGTTTAAGAGTTCTATTTGGTTTTTACCTTGGGTAAATGTAAATGCTATAAATAGTTGGCTTGTGCTCAAGCAAATGGCCCCTCAAATTTGCCTCTGAATTTCTCATTACAATAGATTAGTCTTTCATTTTGCTTAGAATTCCTAGTTTCTTTCATTGCATGCTTAGTTAGTGTCGTTTTGCTGTTAGTAAGCCACATATCCATCTTGTGCAAATGCTATTGACATTTTATCCAATCCATTGGAGTAAAATTGCAGGTGTTTTCAATAGGAAGCCATTAAAGTTACAGGTTTTGCTCTTCAAACAGGATAGTTTCAGGTTCTGGATGTTTTATATTGCATGACTCACAATAAATCCCACTAGGAATTACATAAGCCAAGCTTTGTACTCTTGCGCTATCCCTCTCCTACTCGCATTGTATTCAGTCTGTATCTTGAGCTGCCTTTGTCCCAATATCTACTTCTGTTGATGCTAGCATTACACGCTTTTTTGGATCCACGTGAACACAAAAGAACGAGGAGATCACACTGAGGGGACAAGATCACACACACCATCAGATTTGCCACTGTTCTGCAGAATCCAGGTTCTAGCTTTCAAAGTTCTAAATTAGAAACATATCAAATAGAGTAGTTAATCACTTTATTTTAGTCAATTTTACTTTCGGTATTGCCGGGGAAGCTGTGGGGATTGATAGTTTCTGAGAGACTATGATTCATTCCTCACTTCTGAGGTAGGATCGAGAGTCTTGCAAATAGACTAGATCAAGTATTTCATTATTTAGAATAGATTCACAGTTGCACAGACAAATAACTATACTCGGTTATCTTGTTTGTTTTAATTTGTTATTCTAAATCATCAATTTCTAGATATATTAAATAGTTACTCTTTAAATTCATTTGAATAGTTCATCAGAAAATACAAAAATAGAGAAATCATATATGCTATAGATATACTTAACGTAGTTAAATTTCACTTTGCTGCAGTTAATTTTCATTGTTGCTTTTGTATGACAATCACGGGACCTAGAGAACCCAGGGAATACATATTCAAGCCAATCGTGCCCCAACCCAATCTCATCACAGCCATAACTGATATAGATCAGAATCTCAGGATCCAAGTCTTCCGAACAACGGTAAACTTACAACAAATCAGTTTCCAACTGCATGGGTTAAACATAGAAGACGACCAAGCACACACATTTTGGTCAAATCAACCAAACTACAGATTACCTTAGATTTATATCTACATGACTATAGAAGGGTTTGAAAGAGAGTAGACATTTGATTGTGATCCTTTGGTTCCATAGCCAGACACAGGAGACACTCTCATAGATATAGATACCAGCCTAAGAATCTAGGTTGCACGAACACCTGTAGGATATTCTGAGAAGATTACATAGTTATTGATTCTAAATATAGAAGCTGAGAAAGCATATGATTACTAGATACTAGGGATTAGGGACTGATTCCATACATGACCATAGCAAGACCACAACAACCACAAATCTATAGTTTTGACCCACAAATCCCACAGCCCAACGAATCCATAGGTGAATCAGACATAGATGTTGGCCTACGTACACTAGTATTTAGATCTACTCCACTTCCACCTATCATTATCGAACAGTTATCCTGGTTAGACATAGCAACTAACAAAGCTAAGGAGTTCTAGACTAGGCCAGAGAATTGCCCATAGAGTCGATTATACCATCTGCCATATGACCTTATCTGGAGATATACACGAAACTATCCCAGGACATTTTCCACATATTCCACAACCTATAGACCAAATCACGCCAAAGCTTGATATTGATTGGAGCCTTCGAGCAGTCATCCTTGCTGATCGATCTATCACACCAGTTCAAGTTAGGAGGGCCTACTTTGCCTTAGATTCACAATTTCCACTAGTGCATGTTGAAGACATTAGATTTCCTAACTAGTTTGTCTATATCCCACGCATATTCCATCCCCACCAGCTGTCTCGCATGACCTCGGGAGGTCGGGTGCGAGGAAGAGTTACTTGTAGATTCCCAAGCTCACTTGTCACTTTTCCGTCGTACAAAATTGGTGAACCCGACGTGAAGCTTTCTACTTTCTGGTCTGGAGTCAGATTTCTACTGGTTCTTTCAAATTAAAAGCGACTCTTTCATCTTTATTACCTCATCAGCTTTCACCATCACCTTCACTCCTTCCCATTATTCTGTGGGTATTCATATACCCCCCGAATATGTCGGGATTCGATGCATATGGTAGACCCCTCTTGGGTCTTGAGGCATACTACGCCCAACAGAATAGACAATCATCACCCTCGCTCTCAGTATGGGGTGATAACTACTCAACTAACCAGTTGTCAACACAAACTCGAAGATTAGATATACCTCATCCCTCCGAACAGAGGAGTTGGATCAGTTCGCTCAAACACGGCAAACAGAGCCTTCAGGCTCGAACAATATGACGCTCACAGGAGAATCAAGTTCATCTCCTCAGGTACTACTTAGACCACAAATTAGTAGACAATCAGACTCATACCTGGGTTTAGATGATGAACATTCAGTACGTTATGCCAGGAATGAACAATGTTCTCGAGGTATGTACCCACCTATAGGAGGTTTACAAACACAACCCGAGGTCTCTTTTCAAGAAAATACCTCCATACCACTACATATAGGAAATGCCCTCGGGGAAACTTGGCAGGGCAGCGATCAATTCATAGCAGGATATCACATGCCTATACAACACCATGATATACAACAAATGCCGCCAAGGCAAAGTATCGGGACTTCACCAAATGAAGTCATTTCAACTCTAGTAGAAAAGGTTAGGGGGTTAGAACTTGCCCAAGCAAGTCAAAATTCTCAATTCATGCAGGCAGGAAGTCCTAATCCTCCACACCATCCTAGCCAAATAGACCTCCTCACAGGAGTAGGTACGTTAGGCATGACTCCTCAGTATTCACAACAAACCCCAACAAGAGCTGCCATTTCTAACACCGCTCCTCCCGGTCTAATACAAAGTAATCCATTTTTGGACAATACCCCTTCATACTTAAACATGTACTCCAAATCACCACAAGGGGATATGTTCTCCTCTCCCGGCATGGTTCCTCAAACACAGGGGTTTCCTTACGCCCGCTAACATGTACGCTACGCCATGTCAACAACCCATTCCACCGCCGCTCCCTCAACAGGCACCATCAATGGTCGAAACCTATGCGATAGGGACATATTCAGAATACTTGAAAGAGCCTTTAGATTTCACCATACGAAGCGTCATGCTTCCAAGACCTCTTCCCGATTTACCCAAGTACAAAGGTGAGGGAGATCCGAATGCACATATCAAGGCTTACGCTATAGCCATTCGAGAATTACTCCCTTGGGATGGGGTTGTTGCTAAAATATTCCCAAAAACCTTGGAAGGCATC
This sequence comes from Taxus wallichiana var. yunnanensis, assembly GCA_018340775.1. Lineage (NCBI taxonomy): Eukaryota > Viridiplantae > Streptophyta > Pinopsida > Cupressales > Taxaceae > Taxus > Taxus wallichiana. Next base: position 545,451,840 of record CM031244.1, on the reverse strand, counting down.
ACTCGACTGGTATTATAGAATACCTGAGGCTTCCATCCATTCATTTAAGCAACTCGTTTCAGAGTTCATCAAGGCATTTGACATGAATAAACTATTAAGAACAGGAATCAGGGAATCTTTACACATCAAGCAAGAACAAAATGAATCTGTTTCCCATTTCATCCAGAGCTGGCATACAGTTCTTTATTCTTCGGTAAGTGCTACAAACATGGATAAGATGGAACTATGCAATTTATTCCTTCATTCTCTTAGCAGAGAAGTGAAGGAAGAAGTCCAGAAGTTCCCACTAAGAACTTACGATGAAGTACTTGAAAGCGCTCTCCGAATAGATCAAGCGGCAATTGATAGTGGCCGCAAAACATATGGAGCAAACGGGAGGTTAATCACCTCCAACCAGAACACTACAACTTATCCTACTACCACGAATGTCAATCAAGGACCTAAAGTCCTTAATAAAAATCACGGCGTAACAACGGATGGAGTAACTGATCAGGCTAGAAAGACAAACGTTGTGAATACTCCACCACAAATAAACAATCAACGAAACAACAACCTTACCCCAACAATCAATGCAGTAGATTTTAATCATCCACAAAAAGCAACAACAACAACGATGGAAAAACCTTACACAGGGTTCAAGCCAAAGCTCAACTGGTTATCAAAACCAGAATCAAAATCAAAAACAACAAATGTAAAACCTTAATAGGCAATGGTTTGGTCAAAGTTTTGGGCCACAATACGCACCAAACCAACAAACTAGGAATTACAATCCTAATTCGTATTGTGGTTTCCATAAAATTCAGGGCCACGACACTAGAACGTGTCGTGACTACAATAAATTCATGCAACGCTTGCCAGAAGAACAAAGACAACTTTTCATAGATATGTTTTTGGCAGATCCTATGTCACCAGCATCAAATAATTTTGCAGGGGCGGTTTCCCCTCAAAACGCACCCCTCAAGATCTTCAATGATCCACTCCCAAATCACGATAACAATAGGCTAAATCTAACTGGGACAAACAAGAGCGTAATGACAGGAAACAATGATCATGAAGCTTCAACTTTGCTAAATCCATTAGTTGCGCCACAATTAGGAAGTCAGCCATGACCTAAGATAGTCACTTAGTGGAGTTAGATGCCGAATTACCCATAGAGGTTGTAACAAGGACACGAGAGTATTCCTCTCAGCCAAGTCCAAGCCACCTGCCAGGGACAGATAACATCCAACAAATAGTAGCAAAACCTGTGGGTGCCTATGATTTAATTAATGACCTAACAAAAACCTTCTCACACATTTCATTTTTAGACTTACTAAAGAACTCTCCTGCTCACAGGGCTGCTCTTTTAGAGGCATTAGGTTTAGGTCATTTAATTAACATCACCCCACCTCCTGAAACACAGGTAAATCACATAGACTTTGATGTTCATCCTCTGGGGCAGGCAGATAAAGATGTCGAATTCATATTCGAAATAAACAAAATGCCGACGGATGCTGAGATCGCACGCCGAGGTGATCCAGCCTTACATTTGCAAGTATGGATTTATAACAACTATGTAAAGCGTGCAATGGTAGACGATGGGGCAGCGGTCAACATAGTCCCCTTCTCTTTCCTTCAAAAGCTAGGGTATGGAGAAACAAATTGTTCCACAACTCGAAACACACTAAGAGGCTATGATAGCCTTAAAGCCACCTCGATTGGAACTATAATATTACCGGTCACCTTAGGACCCAAAACCATCCTGACTGAGTTTTATATTATAGATCGGGAAACTAACTATAATATGATCCTCAGCCGACCATGGATACACCGTATGAAGGCAATCCCTTCTACGCTATTTCAAGAAGTAAGGTTCTTGCATTTAGGAAAAGTGTTCATAGCCAAAGGTGATCCAAATCCATTCGATGTACACCTAGCTGACTTAAAGAAAAGACCAGGCATGCACTCGGAGTTTGAACTCCCAACAAACCAACTTAATAAACCTACCAACGCAAAACCAGAAGAAAATTTGGTACCTACGACAGATCTTGAAACTATGAGCCTAGCCAAGGCAACCCCAACCCCCAAAAATGAGGCTAACACTGTAGAAACAATATCATTAGGAACTACTACGCAAAAATTGTTGAATTATTAGAACAAGATCTACCAATGTTCCTACCATTTGATTCTGTAGGCATGGGATATTCCCTAGGTGTCGGTTCTCTCCCAGCGGTAGATCTCTGCATGGTAGAGGTAGAAGATGTTAACACAACAAATATCCCAACATCTATACTCCCAGCTAAATATTGGACTCTCCATTTTGATGGAGCTAGATGTCATTATGGAGCTGGGGCAGGTATAATCCTTACTTCTCCCGAGGGAAGAGTTCTACCATTCGCCTTCAAACTAAATTTTGAATGCACAAACAACGGCACTGAGTACGAAGCCCTCCTCCTTGGCCTCATCTTAGCTAAGAGAATCGGTGTAGATAACATCAGAGTGTTAGGAGACTCGCAATTGGTAGCAAACCAAGTCTCTGAAGTATATGAAACCAGAGCCGAGCACTTACAACTTTACAAAACAGCTGTATTAGATTTAAGCAAGGAGTTTGACTTCATATCAATTGAAGCAATCCCACGAGAGAAAAATCTTCTCACTGATTCAATAGCAACCTCGGCATCACGCTTCACTCCAAACAATGAATTCCAAGATACCTGTTTCATGGTGTCCCTTCGTACCAAACCATTGGTAAAAGCAATGTCAAGCCCTCTTTTAATGAACAAAGATGAGGACAAATCTACTATCCTAAAACACATTGATAGTGATACAACCACTCTGAATTACTTAAACGCCTACATGGCATTACATCTCTCCCATCACGTGATAGATGTGTCCTTAATCCCGCATTCGTCTTCCTACTTCGGAAATCCTATGATGGAGCTTCCCCCACAAAAGAAGCTTAGCATATACTCAGTCGAGAATGGAGACGATTTAGATTTACCTCCAGCCCCACCTGAGTTTGAAGAAGGTAACACTTCTTTAATCGAAGAAACAATTGATATTAACATCGGAACAGAGGATGAACCAAGGATCTTAAAACTAGGATCCTCGTTAACTCCATCAGAAGTAGAAATACACACTCGAATCCTCAAAGAACATCAGAAGGCTTTCACATTTAGTTATAAAGAAATGACAGGAGTTACACCGCACATTGCGGTACATAACCTCGTCACTAAATCAGATGCAAAGCCAATTAAACAAAAATCAAGACCAATGAAACCTAAGGTAGCTCTCATGGTGAAAGAGGAGGTGATAAAGCTCCTCCAAGTAGGATTCATCAAACCAGTCGATTACTCTCAATGGGTATCTAATATCATTCCCGTTCTCAAAAAAATGGGAAGATACGCATCTGCATAGATTTCCGAGACATTAACAAAGCATGTCCTAAAGATGACTTCCCGTTGCCATCCATTGATGTCATTGTTGATGCAACAGCTGGATTTGAACTTTTGTCTCTCATGGATGGATTCTCGGGATACAATCAAATCAGAATATCTAAACAAGATCAAGCTAAAACCATGTTCATAACTCCTTGGGGAACCTATTGCTATGTTGTTATGCCATTTGGTCTCAAGAACGCTGGTGCTACATACCAGCGAGCTATGACATATATATTTCATGATCTTATTCATAAAATTGTGGAATCCTATGTAGATGACTTGTTGGCTAAGGCCAAGAAGCATTGTGACCATCTAGAAGTACTTCGCGTCATTCTTTCACGTCTGATAGAATACGGAGTCATGCTAAATCCAGAAAAATGTGTCTTTGGTGTAACAGGAGGGAAGCTCCTAGGTTACATTATATCATCACGTGGGATCGATGTTGACCCAACCAAAATTTGGGCTATCCTCGAAATGGTCCCACCTTGGATGAATCTGGAATCAGGTCATTTCTCAGAAAGCTTGGTGCAATCCAGAGATTCATCCCAGACTTAAGTTTTGCCATTCATCCAATCAACAATCTACTCAAGAAAGACTATAGCATTGATTGGACCGAAGACTGCAATGAAGCTTTCAACGCAGTTAAGTGTTTCTTGTTGTCACCACCTACGCTAATGCCACCTAAACCAGATCACCCATTAATTTTATATTCACGAGCTACCAATGTCTCACTAGCCTGTATGTTGGCTCAAGAAGATGATGACAAGAGAGAATGTGTGATCTATTTCATTAGCTGAACGTTGCTCGACTATGAAACACATTATACACAAGCAGAACAAGAATGCCTCGCTATAGTCTTTGCAACCAAACGCTTAAGACATTATATGCTAAATCAAGAAACAAGGGTCATGGTAAAAATGAACCATTTACGAACTTTCCTCACACAATGTTCCTTGTCTAAGAAGGCTGGACGTTTTATAACCTTAATGGGAGAATTCGAATTAACATTTGTAAATTAGAAGTCCGTTAAGGGACAAATCATCGTGGATTGGTTAGCTGATAACCCATTAGATGGAGGCAATCTAGTAGATCTGGATTTTCCAGATGAGTGCGTATACTACATTGAAACCAGACCTCCTATCTCTGAGTGTCCTTGGTACACTGATATCATTAATTATATCATGGACCATACATATCCAGAAAGTGCTACTCCACAACAAAGAAGGCGGTTACGCATTATCGTAGCAAAATACGTCATTATAGAGCAAGTGCTCTATCGAAAAGCATTTGATGGAATGCTTCTAAGATGTGTCAACACAGAAGAATCCAAGAAGATTCTCCATGAATCTCACAGTGGAATGTGTGGGGGTCACTTTGGTGGCCATGCCACCGCTCATAAAATACATCGAATGGGCTATTTCTGGCCCACTCTAGAACACGACGCAGTAGAGTTTGTACGTAGATGTCATAAGTGTCAAGAATTCTCCCACGAGATTCACATGCCAGCACAAGCTCTACAACCGATCGCTACTCCGTGGCCCTTTTCCACATGGGGCCTAGATTTGATAGGGAAATTCTCTCCCTCGTCCACAGACGGCCATAATTTTATAATCACGGCCACCGAATATTTTACCAAGTGGGTAGAGGCTATGCCTCTTACTACTGTACTGAGGTTCTGTAATCGCCAAGTTCATTTTGAACCAAATCATTTGTAGGTACGGTGTCCCACAAATCATTATCTCAAATAATGGAACTTCTTTTAAGAATGAAAAAGTTCACGAATTGTGTAATAAATTTAAAATAAGCCATCATACGGCTTCGTTATATTACCCTCAAGCCAATGGATAGGCTGAGGCAATAAACAAAACATTAAAATCCATTCTCCTTAAAACGGTGAAAGAAAACAAATGAGATTGGCATTTGAAGTTATATCCAGCCTTATGGGCCCATCGAACCTCAATAAGAACACCAACAGGAGTGACTCCTTTCTCGCTAGTATTTGGGGCGAAGCAATTCTCCCACTTGAGGTTGAAATACCTAGTCTCCGCATTTCATTACAAGGGATCCTGGATGAAGACGCTTATAGAGAAGCACGTCTTTCCCAACTAGAAATCCTAGATGAAGCTAGGTTAGATGCTAAACAACGGCACAAAGTCTATGCTGACCGGATGTGCCGGCAGTATAACAAGAAAGTCTATGAACGTGACATATATGAAGGTGATCTAGTTCTAAGGCTAGACAACCGGATCGACAAAAAGACCGGCGAAGGAAGGAAGTTCCGGCCCAAATGGTTGGGCCCGTACCGAGTCATGAAGGACTATGGAAATGGGGCATACCTCTTATGTACGCTAGAAGGTGAGGAATTTGGCAAAATAGTCAATTCCCTACACCTCAAATGATTCTACGCGTAAGCAACTAGCACTATTTATAATTACATCTACATTGCATCTTCATATAGATTAAGATCATTTTGTCCGCTTGTTTCGTACCAAAAAAATGTGTGATCAAGGAATTTGTTCTCAAAGCAATTCATTACAAACTCATGATGTTGTTGGCATAAACACTCTAATCATACTTCTCCATTTCCATGATATCATCAAACTATCTCGGAATCATTTCATCAAATAAAGCTAGATATGACAAGGTCTTAACGGTAACCATGCCAAGATCTATGGGTTTATTCTCACTTTTGGTTTCTTCTTAGGATAGGTGTCTTACCTATGGTCTGTTCTAGAAGCTTCATGGTGTCACATCTATCCCGTATGTATATCTCTTTGGAAATAAGCACATACTAACATTTTACTCAAGTAAACAAGTCAAATATTGATCAAACAGAAAATTTTAATTTTACACATTTCCTTGCCCCACCAACCTTTGGTGATGAGCTTGCATCTCTTACTAGTGACGTAGGGTTGGGAAAGGATGGAAATGCCCTTACTCGCCTATGCTTTTCCCATGGTGATAAACCCACGCTTCTTACTAGTAGCATGGGGCAAAGTGTAGGGGGTCCTCTTGACAAACAAATGCAAAAGGTCATAAACAAACAATTCAAATCTTGAAGTCTTGAGTCAAAAACAAATGAATCGGATGTCTGAAATTCCAAGAGAGTTCAAAATCCTAAAGCCCAGATTTTGTCTACCATGTGGCCATCTACGGATCTAAGTCTAGATAAACCGCAAAGCAAGTTGCATCCCAAAACTATGAAGTCACTCGAGTGGAGTAGGCTTGTGGCATCCTAATTTGGTTCCGCCAAAGCTTTGTCTATCTTTCATCACTATCATTTCAACACATTTCATAACTTGCGCCCTTCCCAACTCTTGGTGATGAGCCCTCGCATCTTACTAGTTGCGTGGAGTTAGGAGTAGGGGTAGGTTTATCTGCTCATCATATCAGCTTATCTTCACCACTTTGCCAAAACAAATATGAAGTATCCAAAATTGCTTACAGAAACTAAGATTCAAAATCACATTGTATCTACATTATCATATATCAGCATCATGAAATACAAAAGGAAAGTAAACACTTGCATCATTTGTTCTCCATTGCATACATTCTAAGGAGCATACATGCATAACATCATAACTCACATGAAGAAACAGAAATGGAAAGTAAGCCATAAATACCAAGGGTTTTGATCAAAAAGAATATATATATATATATATATATATATATATATATATATATATATATAAATGATCAAAGTTTCTATACAATGCCATCATGCGCTAAGCATGGTCAAAACGCTCAAAGAGCCCGGATATACAAAAGAATATATCATACAAAATCTAGGAGAGCCAAGTGGCTTCTCAATCCCTACGAGACCCCTCTGAAGGCACACGCCCACACCTAGGACTCGGCTACGCCGGTGCTCTGAGTGCATGGAGGGCTCAGGATCCCGAGGGGCAACCGCAGTCTCGCCACGAGAATGACTCCTCATCAAGCACTTGGCTATCCTATACCCCGCTAGCTCCATGCGAAGAGTCGATACCATCCTGGCCACATGCCAAACTGGGCAAAGACATCGCATATCTACCACTGGCCGAGGGCTCCCCAGTGTCCACAAAAACTCTGCGCGGGTCCTCTCCATGGGGATCATTAGGGTATCGGTGCATACCCTACGAATCAAGTCCCGCCACTCATCGGCGGTCTCTGCAAACAAAGGAGAAAACAAATTAGAAACAAAACAAGAGATTAGAAATACAAGATAAAACAAAAAGAGAGATAGCAACTAAGGAAATCCTAACTAAAAACAAACATTAAAAGGAAGGATGGTAACTTACTCGGATCACCAGGCCTCCAGGATGGATCGCTAGGGTCAGCACCTGCCACGGATGCCGCCGCTGACTGGGGTGTTACTCCTGTGACTGGAGCAACGTAGCATCCCGCAATAGACTCATCCTCCCGCCATGGCCCTGGGAGAGTGGCTCCTCTGAAACTAGAGTAACTCTCTCTGCACTCTGCTCGGCCCTCGCTGACTGCATAATATCCTGAGTGTCATGCCACTCAGGATCACTGTCCTCCTCTGTCTCTCCCCTGTAAACTCCTTGGACTCAGAGTCTATGTCAATGGGGTCATCGCTACTATGGGCAGGGCCCGCGGAAATATAAAGCAAGGGTGCTTGAGGCACACCAGCTCTCCCTCTGGCATGTACTACCCTCCTGGCCGTAATAGGAATGCCAGGAGTAACCACTGTCCAACCTCGGCCTCTCGAACTAACTCGTATACTCGTGGTGCTACCGGGGAAGCATGCCCATGTAAGGTAGGCAAACTGCGAGGAACTTAGCCAAAGGGGTGTATCTCCACTCGTCCCACTCTGTTAATAAGCTGCCCTGTAGTGGAGTAGGAGATCAAAGTAAGAGCCTCCTCGCCCCATATACCTGCCATAGTCTGATACGGTGTGGCCTCCATGTCAGCAGTGGTCAAAGAAGCAACTGGCTAATGAGGTGCTCTGAGCACCGACATATCTGTCCATCTAGCTGCCCTCACAGCTCCAGGATCTATCACCTCTACACCTCTACCATAAGGAATGAAGTGCTCGTAAACCCAACTCATGACTAGGGTCGGGTGGCTCAAGGACTGCCCCTGTAAATGGACTACCCTGTATAAATCGTGGTAGGTAGTCCCAAGAATATCTCGCTCCTGTGCATATATCTGGCCGTGTCCCTCTATCTGTGCAATGATGGGGGACTAGCAGTATAACAGTGTGTCTCCTCCCTTGTCCCCGATCAGTCTCGAGGCAAGGATCCCCATAATGGCCTAGCGAAGCAAGGGGATGGGAAAGCTAGGAATGGATCAAACTCTGACCCCCTTCTTCAAACCCATGGAGATGACTGCATCTCCCATATAAGTGGCCCACTGCGCTATCTGGGCCCGCGAACTTGTTGTCTCAAGGGTCAGACGTCTCCCAATGATCGGGACCCCTAGAATGCGATAAACATCCTCCAAAGTGATGGTCCACTCACCGCGGACCCCTGGTAATCGGAAGGTGTTCCGATCAGCATCCCAATAGGAGAATAGGTCACAAAGAATGTGACTGGAGGGTGCAACATGAGGAACGCGTGAGATACGTAGTATCCCGGCCCTCTGAAGAGTGTCCTCCTCATCCTGTGAAAGTGCATCCAGTACTCCTGGGAGCCAGTCACACTCCCTCTCTCGGCTCCACCGGATATACTCCTCTCTCACCTGCATACACCCAAAACACACAAAACAAAGCAAGTTAGCATCCGAGTGATATTAGAAAAATCATGAAAACACGTAGAAATGCTAAAAATGCAAAAACAATCTCAAACAGATGTACTTTTGGCATTCTGTGCAAAACCGCCGCCCTGAGCAGGGAGGTGGTTTTGTAACCGCCACCTTAAGGGTGGCGGTCGTGTAACTACCACCCTGAACAAGGTGGGCGGTTGGTAACCACCGCCCGGGCAGGCGGCGGTCATGTGCCGAAAACCCACATGGGTTTTATAATTTAAAAAGCCTAAAAACGCTAAAAAGGACCGTTTTGGCTAAAAACAAAGCCTACCCAGTAGGCGCCCCTAGATGGACCTTTTAAAACTAGCATTTTCAAAAATAACCCCCCCACAACAAAGATTTTAGCATTTTAAAGTTAAGGGGGTAAAAAGGATAAATTGAAGAAAACTAACCTGTGATCTCGCGGGTCGGTGTTCCACTCATGAGGCATGATCACTATCCCGTCACGAACGTTTCGACTCTACTCACACAAGAAACCGTCACCGTGGGTTCCAGAGCTCAGAATCAATCAAATCAACTCATGTAAATGAATAGGAAAATGGGCCCACTTTCGTATATATAAAGCAAACCTGACTTGTTTTAAAATGTTTTTTTACAGGTTTGGAGCACCGATGGAGGTAAGTTTTTATCCCCGCACGAATGGTACGTTCTCATTTCCTATTATTTTAGCATTTATTTTCCAAATTATTGTGTCTATCTGCGCTTGAGTTCTCTTTTCGTTTTGCAGGTGGCAGGAATTTTGGACGGCGTCATTTCAACACACGGACGTATCAGGTATAACTTTCAAACTTCCCATTTTGGGACCGCCATACTCGGACCCACCATTTTATGCCTCTTCATGGCTAAAACGCTTCTCCGAGGGGGCAATATGTACGTACCCAAAATTGTAGGGTACTGCGCTGCCAAAACAACGTAACACGCTCCCCAATGATGATACAGGTCTCCTCGCAAGGTGTTCGGGATCCAGAAAAGCTCTCCAAGAATGCGTTAACATCCCGCATGCCCCGCTTAGCCCCCATGTGCTTTGTTTTTCCCTTTTCCCCTCTTTTCTTGGCCTTCGCTTCTCTTGCTGAAAATCCGCCGCCCGCCTGGGTCAGGTGGCGGGTCTCGTGACCGCCGCCCTGAACAAGGCGGCGGTCCTTTACGCATTTTCCAGAAATCTCTTTTAACATGAATCACGTAAAAATAAATGATTCACCAACTTTTTTCACCGCCATAAGCTTGCATTAATGATTCTGGTTCCCTGGAATAGTGTTTTGCCATTGTTTATAGTTTAAGAGTTCTATTTGGTTTTTACCTTGGGTAAATGCAAATGCTATAAATAGTTGGCTTGTGCTCAAGCAAATGGCCCTCATGTTTGCCTCTGAATTTCTCATTACAATAGATTAGTCTTTCATTTTGCTTAGAATTCCTAGTTTCTTTCATTGCATGCTTAGTTAGTGTCGTTTTGTTGTTAGTAAGCCACATATCCATCTTGTGTAAATGCTATTGACATTTTATCCAATCCATTGGAGTAAAATTGCAGGTGTTTTCAATAGGAAGCCATTAAAGTTACAGGTTTTGCTCTTCAAACAGGATAGTTTCAGGTTCTGGACGTTTTATATTGCATGACTCGCAATAAATCCCACTAGGAATTGCATAAACCAAGCTCTGTACTCTTGTGCTATCCCTCTCCTACTCGCATTGTATTCAGTCTATATCTTGAGCTGCCTTTGTCCCAATATCTACTTCATTGATGTCAACATTACATGCTTTTCTGGATCCACGTGAACATGAAAGAACGAGGAGATCACACTGAGGGGACAAGATCACACACACCATCATATTTGCCACTGTTATGCAGAATCCAGGTTCTAGCTTTCAAAGTTCTAAATTAGAAACATATCAAATAGAGTAGTTAATCACTTTATTTCAGTCAATTTTACTTTCGGTATTGCGAGGAAGCTGTGGGGATTGATAGTTTCTGAGAGACTATGATTCATTCCTCACTTCTGAGGTAGGATCGAGAGTCTTGCAAATAGACTAGATCAAGTATTTCATTATTTAGAATAGATTCACAGTTGCACAGACAAATAGCTATACTCGGTTATCTTGTTTGTTTTAATTTGTTATTCTAAATCATCAATTTCTAGATATATTAAATAGTTACTCTTTAAATTTGTTCGAATAGTTCATCAGAAAATACAAAAATAGAGAAATCATATATGCTATAGATATACTTAACGTAGTTAAATTTCACTTTGCTGCAGTTAATTTTCATTGTTGCTTTTGTATGACAATCACGGGACCTAGAGAACCCAGGGAATACATATTCAAGCCAATCATGCCCCAACCCAATCTCATCACAGCCATAACTGATATAGATCAGAATCTCAGGATCCAAGTCTTCCGAACAACGGTAAACTTGCAACAAATCAGTTTCCAACTACACGGGTTAAACATAGAAGACGACCGAGCACACACATTTTGGTCAAATCAACCAAACTACAGATTACCTTAGATTTATATCTACATGACTGTAGAAGGGTTTGAAAGAGAGTAGACATTTGATTGTGATCCTTTGGTTCCACAGCCAGATGCAGGAGACACTCTCACAGATATAGATACCAGCCTAAGAATCCAGGTTGCACGAACGCCTGTAAGATATTCTGAGAAGATCACACAGTTATTGATTCTGAATATAGAAGCTGAGAAAGCATATGATTACTGGATACTAGGGATTAGGGACTGATTCCATACATGACCATAAGCAGACCGCAACAACCATGAATCTACGGTTGTGACCCACAAATCCCACAGCCCAATGAATCCATAGGTGAATCAGACATAGATGTTGGCCTACGTACACTAGTATTTAGATCTACTCCACTTCCACCTATCATTATCGAATAGTTATCCTGGTTAGACATAGCAGCTAACAAAGCTAAGGAGTTCTGGACTAGGCCAGAGAATCACCCATAGAGTCAATTATACCATCTGCCCTATGACCTTATCTGGAGATATACACGAAACTATCCCAGGACATTTTCCACGTATTCCACAACCTATAGACCGAATCATGCCAGAGCTCGATATTGATTGGAGCCTTCGAGCAGTCATCCTTGCTGATCGATCTATCACACCAGTTCAAGTTAGGAGGGCCTTCTTTGCCTTAGATTCGTAATTTCCACTAGTGCGTGTTGAAGACATTAGATTGCCTAACTAGTTTGTCTGTATCCCACGCATATTCCATCCCCACCGGCTGTCTCGGCATGACCTCGGGAGGTCGGGTGCGAGGAAGAGTTACTTGTAGATTCCCAAGCTCGCTTGTCACTTTTCCGTCATGTACAGGCACCAACATTGATAAGACCAAATGGCATTCTCTTATAAGAAAAGGTGCCCTAAGAGGTAGTAAAAGTAGTCTTGTGCTGATCTGGGGTATTGACTTCCACTTGATTGTATCCAGAGAATCCATCTAGCATAGAAAACATTTCATAGCCTAAGAAAACTTGAAAAACTTGATCTATCATGGGAGTGGATAGTTGTCTTTTAGAGAGGCCTGATTTAAATTCCTGAAATCTACACAGATGTGAATCTCGCCATTCTTCTTTCTGACAGGAACAATGTTGGAAATCCATGTTGAATGATGTATAGGGAAAATAATCTTGTCTTTTAGTAACTTCTGGATCTCTTGAAAAATAGTATCAGCAACCTTAGGATTGTACTTCCTTTGCTTCTTCTTGAAAGGTTTGATCCTAGGTTTTAGAGGGATATAGTGTTGCATCTCCTTTGGTTGAAAATCCTTAAGATCTTCATATGAATAGGAAAGAACATTGGCATAATTTTTTAATAGGTTTACTACTTTCTTTTTCTCTTCTTGAGTGCAAAATTTTCCAATATTCACCACCCTGGGTTCATCATTACTTCCAATATTGACCTTCTCATACTCAGTAGATTGTCGAGTCCCTTAAGAAGCTTCAGATTTAATGAACCTATCATGTTTGTCAAACAAATCTTCTAAACTCACCAATCCTTTAGGAATCTTACTACCCTTCAAATTAATACATCCATCATAATCCATCTCTTCCTTGATATCTTCCTCATTAGAGGGAACATGTTCTCTAGGAAGAGTTTCACTTCCTTCAAATTATAACTGATTGAAGTTAATTTAAGCTCCAAGAAAGAGAGCAAGTGTTGATCATTATTTAAAACCTACCGATTGCTTGCATTATCCAAAGACACTAGGCCTATGAATCATTTCAATGGTAAATTTCTCTTGAGATAAATCTGGATCTAGTATTATTTTCAGATCTAGTATTATTTTCTCTTAGCACAACTTCAATTAAGAAAGCATCAAGGAATTCAATGGAATCCCAAACAAGATTTCTATAATGTTTCAATCTCCTATTCTTGACTTGGTAAAGATCCCTTACCTGCTTCAAAATCAAATCTACATCACCACGAGCACAAATATCCTTTACTCCTATTTCTTTTACCATGCTCAACCCAAGGATGAGAGCCTCATACTCAATTGTATTATTTGTGTTTTCAAAATGAAGCTTGAAAGAAAATGGACGAATCTTCCCTTTTGGAGAGATTAACACCACACCAGCTCCAGAACCAACTGAAGAGTAGCTTCCATAAAACTCCAAAGTCCAAATGCCATTGGGATCATGAATCACTCCCTTATAAAGACTTACCTCATCCTCTAACATGATCATATATTTTCCATGACCTATATATTCATAGAGTATTTTTGCTTTTGGATCATCAATCTTTTACACAATATACTCAGTTTTCTTTTCTAGTAACAAATTTCTTATTTTTCCATTGACCGGGATCAAAGCATGTAACCAGTCCATCTGAATTTCACATCCTACCTCTTTATAGAAATTCCTACTTAGTAACATACCATATGAGGGAGGAATATCAACAACCAAAATAGTGGCTATAAACCTTTTCTCTGGAAAAGCAGTGAAGGCTACTTGTGCATCTTTAATCCTTCCAACCAAAGTCACTTCTCTACTCTCCATGGAATAACAGGAACCAAAGGTACGTGTTAGAGTCAGGCCCAAAGCATGAGCTAATTTTATAGGCATTACATTATCTGATGCTCCTAATTCTATAACACAATTACTAAGTTTATGGCCAACTATGAGGAGAGTCACATAGAATGGTTCAATTTTCTCATTAGGGAAGTGACTGTAGCCACAAGGATTAGTTGAGGTGAGGAAGAGGGAGTGGGAAAAATACCTTTAGAAGTATTGGATGAGGCTTTGGATTTGGAATTGAAAATTTTTACCATTTTAGTAAATGCTTTTGGATGGGTTTGGTAAAACTCTACCTATAAAATTTGGATCTTGGTCTTTTTGAGGTGATCAATGATATCAAAAGACCCAGAGGTGGATGGGGAATCACTGCTAGGAATAGGAGAAACTTTTGATTTATCAACTTTAGGAATTGAAGGACAAGAAGTTTTGGAACCAGAGGTAGAAGGAGGAGGATTAGCATTACTCACCTTTTACGTGGAGGCATTGGGAATAGGAGCTCCTCTTCTTGCAACCACTGGAATAGTTATAGGAAACTCCTTAGATTTCTTAGTAGGCTGCATCACTTTTTATTTTTGTTCGTTTGCTCCCAAGTCATAACAACATATGACTCACTATTCATCTATGTCACTCTTTCATCATATTCATCTTCATCATCCATAACAACATATGACTCACTATTCATCTCTGTCACCTTTTAAATGAACTTGAGATCCACAAAGCTCTTCCATTTCATCATCAACCTCTTCTTTTGGTTCTTCATAGAGTTCATTAAACTCCTCATCATCAAGTTCTTGAACTTCACAAGTTGCATTGACTGGAACCTTGATAGGTGGGCCTTCAATAGCCAATTTATTCTGAGAAGGAGGTAATTGGTTCCTAGGATGAAAATTCCTTCTTGGAATATCTTGATAAGGAGTATGTTGAGCCAATTTCTTTTTGATGGAAATGAGATCATTTTCCAACTTCTGCACTAACTGATCTAAATTGGCTCTAGGAGAGGAAGAGGAGGATGCTTTAGACTTGGAGGGTTCTCTTTTCAATTTACCAGACATGATTAAATCATCCTCAACACTGATAGCCAAATGTTGATCAACATCTAGAGTTACAAGGTTATCTCTCCTTAGTGCATAGCTTACTTTAGGTAACTGAGCATTGAGGAAGAAGCATTTTTGGATTTGATCTATAGGACGAGTGTTATGTGGAATTTTATGAATGAGATTGTTGAATTTGGCCACAAATTCTCTCATGGGCTCATGTGGTTCCTTCTTGATATGAGAAATTTGAGCCAAGAGAGCATGCACATCTTTAGTAGGTTTGAAACATTGCTCAAACTAAGTTGTCAAGGTGGTCCAATTAGTAATTGACCCAGTAGGAAGATGATAGAACCAATTAGTAGCATTATCTGCAATGTTTCTACAAAGAGCCTGACAGAAATGTCTTCATGCTCAATCCCAAGAATCCCACATGCAACGTTGAAGGCTGTAATGTGTTCATCTGGGTGTACCTTCCCATCACCTCAGAATTTAGGAAAACATTTCCCACTTCTCCTGTGTAACTCATGCAATGGTTGAGGAAGAGCAAGAAGCCCAATCCGTTATCCCTAAGGAAGAGGTGTTGCCGTTTGTGGGAAGATTGTCTGAAGGGGAACTGAAATACCAGCACGTATCAAAGCAAGAAGATTAGGGCTGAGTTGTTCTGGAGGAATACTATTCTTGGAATTTCTGTCTTTAATAGGAGGTGTGCTTGCAGAAGGAGGATGTTCCTGGAAGAAGAGATAATTTTTGTTGCTCCAGAAGTTGAAAATGAGAATCTTCAACCCCGAGAGATTTCTTCCCACGTGTATATCGTAGAGTCGCCAGATGAAAAAATGATCTTGAAGTTGTTTTAGAAAGGGATACATTGAAATGAAATCCCTAGTGGAGTCACCAAAAACTGTTGGGTTTTAAAATGGTACTTTAACAAAACCACAGTCAAGAGACAGCAAGTCCCTCCTCTTTATGGGAGAGGTTCCCTTATTGAAAGCAAACAACAAAGCTTATATACAAATGTACAAATTTCATCTTAAGGTTAGAATTCTGACATCTTGAAATTATTTTTACCAAAATAGCTTATCAATACAAATGAATGGAAGAAATGAAGAAAGGAAAGAGCAAGAATATAACAGTACTTTCAAGAAATATAGATAGCAAAGTATAACCTTATACGTACTAAGCAAAGGTGATACAGAATAGAATCATTCTCATTCACAGCATAAGATATCATTCCATAGACACAAATTTCTAGAAATCATATCAATAAGAACACAAAGTTTCTTATTACAGAAGATAAATGATCCATAGATTTCAGGCAAACAAGAAGAGACAATAGATGAAGATAGAGAGAAAGGGGAAATTCTTTTGTATTGATTGCTTTCGATTCTATTTACACTTCAAAAGTATCATAGTCCAAAACTGCAATGATCCAAGCTCTTACATTTATAGATGAAGCGAAGAGAGGAGAAGAAGAGAAGGAAATAAATATGATTTGGAATCTCAACCACCAACCATCAATGCCCCTACAATATGTCAAGTCTAGTTCTACATGTCTGTTTGGTGCGTCGAGAAGGAAGGATGGAAGATCAGATCAAATATGATTTGTTTGAAGCAATTGGATCACATATTAATAGCATGAAAGACGTTTTCCAGATTCCCAACCATCAAATCCTGCTGAAAATAATATTTTATGTTTCCATGGTGGTAGGTGAGAGACTTGACAACCTCAAAAATGGCAGACCAGATCATTAATGGTGGCGGGTGAGTAGCAGGCACCGGAGCTCTTTAAAAATTCCTTTCCCACTCAATTTCAAGCTCCTGGTTGAAAGACATGGCTGTCTGAAGGTGTGGGGTTGGGCATTTAACGTGGGCTCACAATATATGAAAGGGTCTATCCATATAGGGGCCACGTGGTGACCTCACGCATCTTAAGATTTCACCCCCTCTTTTTACTCTTGAAGCTACTCTGAATTGACACATGACATCGTCCATGGGTCCGCTCCATTTCCTTTATATTCTTCCTTATTCCCTCTCATTGGTGGAGACATTCTACCTGACCCGAGACACGTGGAGGGCTGGCACACATTTGGAACTACCCCCAAACTTTTCTTTTGAAAGAGCATCGATTGGACACGTGGAGGCTTCGCAGACTCTGGACTTTTCAATGGCCGACTCTATCCCCTCTTGATTCTAACCACATGGTGAGATGGCACTCATTTGGGGACCGCCTCGGATTTTAACCTTGAAGATGCACCGAGTTGACATGTGGAAGCTTCCTTTGGCCTGTCCCAAGCTTGGAATTTTCAATGACCGGTGTCCCCTTTTCAGACTTGGGACATGTGGAGGGCTGGCGCTAGTTCAAGGTCTCTCTTTGGGCCGTACCTTTGAAGTTACACCGATGAGGCATGTGGAGATTCTGCACTCACTTAGGATCCTACTTTGAACTTGGCCTTTGGAGGTGCGCTGTTGGGACGTGTGGAGGCTTCCACCGGCTCTTTATACTTAGTCGATTCAATGGCTAGCTTTGTCTTTTCAGACTCTGACCATGTGGCTTCTCTTGGGCATCAATGTGGTTGCGGGTCACTTTATAACTTTTATGCCTTTCCGCAACAAAACCAAAATTCCAAAAGTGCTTGATGACCCACCTCCCCACTTTGACTTTTGATGCGGGCTCGATATTTGACTTTTCCCGTTTGATGGAGTCACAACTCATTTTACAACTTTAATCCCTTTTGGAAATAAAACCAAATTTCCAAAAGTGCTCCATGACCTGCCTCCCGCTTTGACTTTTGAAAACAACCACGTGTCCCTTTGCGGGGCCAAAGTAAGAATTTTTCTCTGCCACTTCATAATTTTGAAAATCCAATCAGGATCCACGGAAACACGGGGTAATTCAACCTTTTTGCAAATGTAACAAAAGTCACAAGTTCACAAAAAGACCTGCCACACCACATCCAATTAGAGGTGACCATGTATCCATAGATGCTGGAAAAGAATTTGATGGGAAGATGACCGTAGAAAAATGCAGAGAAGGGGAAAAGCACCACCATTCACGCCTGAATCAAAGATTTTTCTTACAGAAAGATAAATGCAAGGAATACAAGGTTTGGACGTAGTCCACAACCATAGAAAAGATTGATAAATTCCACACATCCATGAAAGGAGATAGAAAATTGTTCCAAAACACACATGATTGAGGAATTTTAAATGGAACTGGAGGGATTAAAAACGAGTACCAACACTTGGGACCTGTAAATTCATCTTTCACAAGAGGGGAATTTTAAGGTGACAACACGTGTGACTTAGGATAATTGATGCTAATTCATACAAGGGGGATAATTCAAAGTATTAGAATGATCTAGGAGATGTTCTAAAGAAAATAAAATTCAGGAGAATCTAGAGGAGGACTACTATTTCTAGATATTATGATTGTAGGAATTCATGAAGATCATGTAATGGAAAGGTACTTGGGAAATGAAGGTTCTCATGTCCTTAGTATATTGTTTGATGTCAAAGATGATTTAGGAGTTATTGGATGCCAAAGATCATCTGAAGAAGGTGGGTAAAAATATGTCAATACTTGTTTAATAATGGTAATAAGATCAAATCCTTATCATTGATAGTTTTTATTGAATTCAAAATACACGGAGTAGATGATTCTCGGGTGTGCCTTATAAACTCATGAGAATTGTTTGATTTGTACAAAAATAAGGGCTAATCATTTTTTAACATTCAACTATAGACTTGAGAGATATTGATTTAAGAGATGGATTAAATAGCTACTATGAATGACATGGTAAATGGTATTAGTCCTTTGTACAAGTTTATGAAGGGAATGTTAGATCAAGGTTTCATTTATTTAAAAAGGATCCTCATATGCACCTAGAAACATGGTGTGATTGTTTAAAATAAGGTATTTGATGATCGATAGGAAAGTAGTCACTAGAATTTTCTTTGAAGTATAAGAAGGTGCATCAAATTTTGGTATCACGGTGAGGTGATTTTTGAATGGTGATTTATACTAATACTATTGTGAAGAAGATTTTTTGGTTATAGGAACACAAAGAAGTGTAATTGAAAGTAGAGAAGTGGAAAATCTATATTGAGGTAAAGTAAAGTTGAATTATTTGGTGTTTGTGTGACTGATCAAATCTTGAAGGTTTTGATTTGTAGGAAGATTGCGAGCTTGAATATAATTGATGAAATGAGGATAAGAGAGGCAAGAAGAAGAGATAGTTTGAAAATAGAAAACCTACAACCATTAAGGCTTGCGAGAAGAGTAGGCGAAGATCGAGAAGAAAGATAAGTCAATAGACCAAGGTGAAATAAACTTGGGTGAGACAAGTAGAGAGGAAAAACACACCAAAAGACTAGGTACAAAGAAAAAGAGCCTAGGTGAGGTATCTAGTAAGGTGAAATAGACTTGCTAGGGAAAAATAAGAAAGTAAAGAAGAGATTGAGAAAGAAAAGAGAAGAGATGAAGGGACTATAAGAAGAGAAGAGTCATTATAAAAAAGAGATAGATGTGGAGAGAGATATATATGAGATTAAGCTAATCTTGGCATGTATAGAGAAGGTATTGGAGGATACAAGACAAATATTATCCGTAAGAATCGGGAAAAGAGTACGGTGGCCTCTTAGAAAGAAGATTGAATAGAGAAAGAGGAAGTAAGAGATCGGTCTGTAATAATCCAAATCAGATTGTTAATAAACGAGGTTAAGAAAGAGGAAAGGGAGACAAATCAGTCTCAAATGTTTATTTCTAATCATTTCTTGTCATGGGTGCATACAGGTGAAAGAGAAGATGAAGGAGGATGCTTTGAAAACATGATAAAAGAGGAGAAAGAACAACATTTTTACACGGAAGACCAAATGATCATGTCATTTGGGTGGAAGAAATAGAATTATACTATCAAAAAGTAGAAATGTTAGGTGAAGATGAAGAAGCTTTTGAAGAAGTTGAATGTCATAAAAATTTTCTTTCTAATGTTGTTTTTGATGATGAAAATGTAAATTTTCAAGAAGATGAATTGTATAAGCAAACAATAGAATTGTTTGATAGGATAATGGGAGATGAATGTATGGAAAAAGTGCTTGTGAAATCTAATATCTGTAGGAAAAAGTGTCTCATATGATACAAGTGGAGGATAAATCATCCTTAAACCAAGATATGAGAGAAGAAGAAGAATATTTGCATATTTGGAATAAATATTATGTTGATGGATCGGGCTATTTTTCCTAAAACAATTTCATCTAACATTACTTTTGAGTGTGTGTATGCAGGTTTAGAAGATGAGTTAGAAAAAGAGGAAGAAGTGGATAGTTTATTCACTTATGAAAGCCAAGAGCAACTTGAAGTTGAGATAAGAAAATTGGAAAACTTGATCTTGAATGGCAATGAAACTGATTGTAAGAGAATAAAGACTAGAATGATTCAAGAAGATTTTGAAGAACAAAGCTAGCTGAAGGATAAGTTTGATGAGATTTCAAAGTCTCAATGCTTTACATTCGATGATCCATCTGATTTTGTGGATGTAGAAGTGAAGATCATGGAAAGAAAATATCTTGAGAGAGTTTCAATGGAGAAAATATAGAAATATATTCTCATCTTGGAGGATGGAACTATGAAAAAATAGAAAGAAGACAAGAAGTAGAAGAACACAAATGAAATTAGAATAACTATACCAATTCATCACAATTGTAGAAAAATGAAGAACCATTTGATTAGGAGCTCAAATTTATTTTTCTGGGGAGTCCGATTGTTGAGAAGAAAATGTATAACACTCAACATAAGGCATATAAAATATTCTCATGGAAGAGAAGAGCACGTTCAGAGGTGCGAGAGGATCGGGAAAGAATCGTGCGCAGAGGATAGAGATAGATTCGTGGCTTAGCCATTTTCATGATTATGATCTATTTTTGGAAGATGTAATACGGAGCACATAAATGGGAAAAGACTTACATGACACACATTGACTATTTTATGAATAATGAATATGAAGCGCTTTGCATGGGATCAATCTAAGAATAGAGTTATTCGACATACCAACTAAGAGAGGTCTATTGTTAGCATTCTTATATGTGAGCCTATTATTGTAAAGGCACATGGCTATTCTTAGCATGCGACCTATTTTGGGATTAGATAAGTGGTGAAGGGAAAGTCCCCACCCTTATAAATATGTAATGAACTGCAGTAGTATAGTAGTGGTATGTGAGAACTGAATTATTGTGAGGTTATGCTGCCAAATCTGATGTGCGCATAAACTATGGTATTATCTATTGTAATGATATTCTATGTATTTATCATGTTTAATGTAATGGAGTGTATTGGCTGAATCAGAGTATTAATCCTGAGTATAATTGGCTCTTGCATGTTTGATTCCATCATGGTTATCATTTAAAGTTTGTTATTCTCTAGTTATAGATATGAACATGCACTGTAGAATGGTATGTTAATTATGGATCTGAATGCATTAAGTCTTCATCATGTTAACATCCTATAAAACCACCCCTAAAGAGGGGCCTAGTACCTTTGTGTGATTTGGGTGAGTGCTTAGTCTAGGCTGAGTGATGTGCCAAAGTGCACCTGGGCTTTTTCTGGTAAATTCTAGGCTGCATCATTGGTTCCGTTGTCGGGACCTCTTTTTCAGTTGTTTTCAAGATGATTCGTGATGAAGACACACTTTGGTTGACCCTATAAGGTGTTGAGGAGTGGATATACAACCTAGAAGAAAAATATGCATGGAGGTTCAAAACTGGATTTGAGTTTGACGCAAGCACGTGGGTGGAGTAGAATCTATATGACTGTTTGTACGAGAGCTTCTTCGTTATCTTTCTAGTAGAACTATATAAGTGGCTAGTTGCTTATGCATCTAAATAGAATTGCAGGTATCGCACACTTATCTAGAAGTAGGAAGAATTTCAGACCCTTTATGATGCTGATCTGATTTGGAATCGTTTATGGATACGTGGTTCCATGGTGTTTTGAACAACTATATCTTGGAGTACTCAATTTCCACTTACTCGTGCCCAAAGGTAGTTAAATTCCAATTTTTATGATATCCCAGGGGAAATTACCTATAAGGTATTCCACTGGCGATCAAAATTTTGATGTTAACCCTAAACTTGGAGAGAAAATTGATGGATAACTAAACCCCACCATGCGCGGGGGGAGAAGGTTTGGTGAAAGATGGTAGACCTAGCGGTAGAGAGTTAGAGAGAATAAATGTGGCTTAGGTATAATGAGCGCATGAGAGGGAGATAGAGAAATAATGAGATGTTGCAGATTGAATGGCATTGAGGAGAGAGATGGATCATGAAGGATTTGGAACTCACGTAGAAGGCGTGGAGCCAGTATCAGAACTCTACCATTTAGGAAAGCATGATAGGGAACCCTCTTTAGCCTCACATGGAAGCATGCCAATAGAGACAACTTGGGTCATGGGTGTGCATCGAATCTACCTGGAAACCTTGCTCTTGTGCTTGGTCTTTTAATATTAGTACAACAAATAGTCAACAAGCTAATTTAGGTAGTGGGAGAGAATGAGTAAGTCATATAAAAAGCACATCGATGGCAGCACAAACATCTTCATTATTGTTTGGGGGTACCTTTTAGGTGTATCTTCTACACATAATTCAAGGCATGCATAATTTTGGACTCTCTTATGGGAGTAGTAACACTTCACAGATCGTAGGGGTGTAGTTTAATACTAGTGTTGAGACATAGTGGAGAATATCTTCGGGTTTGACTTTGGCTACGAGTTCGGGATCGGGAGGTATAGGTGGTTCTAGAGGCAGAGGAAACACAGGTAGTTATAGATCGGTGGCCAAGGTCCGCACCAACCTCAAAATATTTACATGGAGATGTATCTTCATCTTCCAGAGTATAAGGGAATAGAAGATACTGTTGAACACATGGACATGTGTGAAATACTATGGCATGCCAAAGGAATCACGGCTTACGAGCGCAGGGAAAGTCAATTTTCCACTACGTTACAAGGGCGTGCACAAAGTTGGTACAAAATTTTTGACCCTAGTCAGACTTGTGTAGACTATGCAGCTTTAAAATATGTTTTCCTTAAAGAATTTCATATCCTTGAATTTGAGCAGAAGAGTATAATTTATGCTCAAGGACATTAAACAAGGCACTACTGAGAGTGTTAGAGAGTATGATGCTCATTTCAAAACATTGTTATCCAAAATTTCTTATGATATTCATGCAAACCAGCATGCACAATGATGGTTCATTGGGGGCCTAATTACACCTTTTAGAAGGGCACTATCACATAAGACATACATTGATTTTCATGAAGCACTTGAAGTAACTTTACATGTTAAGGAAGTTGGAAGTATAAACATTGGGGTAAGCCTATTTTTAGAAGCACAGATTGTAGCTATGGCGAAGCAATTAGAGAAGCTATCGGAAAATTCAACACATGAGATGCACATAGGGATTTGGTGCACATATTATGAAGTGGAAGGTCACACAAAGGATAGTTTTCCCTACATATCAGTACACTCATTGTTGTTAGACTATGAGATATGTCATTTAAACCATGATGCTTAGCTTAACGCTCGTTATTATAATGCACAATAAGGAAGAACGTCTCTTGTTACTGTAAAATTTGTAGATCCACAACTCATTACATAGAAGAATGCTTGACTGATTGGTAAGATCCATGATGTTATAGACATTGGTGTACAAAAGATAGGAGTTTTAGATAACTCTAAAGGTAAGAACAAACATCGGGATCAGGATCAAAATTAGATGCACTATGATTAAAGTGAAGGGCATTTTGAAGGTGGTTGTTGCAGAGGTCAAGGATACCATGGTGGATTTAGAGGATGGGACCATGGTGGTGGACGAGGTGAGTTCCTTGTGGAACATGTTATACAAGTGGATCTCCTTACCACTACAGGTGTGAATTTCCCTAAAATATTACATGTTATTTCTGTGGAAAGAATCATAGTTATGAGGAATGCCTAGAATTGTATGAGCATCTTAGTAAGTAGCATAAACAAGAAAACAAAGGTGTAGGGATGGTTAGGATACAATGCACTGTGGAAAATCGGTGGATGCCGAGTTGGTACCAAAATCGAGGCATTACAAGTAAGGATCACCACCCATCTTTGAAGCGGCGCACGCTAAAGACACATTACAATAGAAGCCTACCATCACTAAGGAGGAGGTTCTACATGCATGGTACCCAAATCCTTCCCATCGAGATGAAGTTTTATCATGAAATCATGGAGGTACTCGAAATCTTCGGGGTGAAATACAATATTTAAAGGAGAAATCATTGAAGATGGAGAAAAAGAAAGCATCGAGATGATCCAATTTGATATGGATGACTTGAAATAGGTGTGTAAGATGTTGCGCCAAGAGAATATCATTCCACTATTAGGGAATTGGTTAAAAGGAAACACTCCATGTGTAAGGATTGAGATTGGATGGCAGATCTTGTATGCAAATCTTCCCCCTCATAGCCTAGATTATGATAAGGAAATCACTCTGAATGTTGTTGTGGATGGGTGTCTTTTGAGTAATATATTGATTGATACTAGGCACGGTAGTAAATTTTCTTACCTTAGATGCATGGGTACAAATGGGGAGACCTCCATTGTAGCCATATTTGAATGTATTGTTCAAGGATAATAGGACTAAGGCTACTCACATTGAAGTTTTAAAAGATGCCTCCATTACTATACAAGGAGCCAAGTTCACTGGAGATTTTGAGGTTTTAGCACTGGTAGAGGCAGATAGTTTCCCAGATCTATTGGGGCATCCTTGGTGCTATGCAAATAATGTTGATATTTGGTTCAACAAGGGTTATATCAGCTTTGAAAACAAGGAGGAAAGAGTTATTATCCCTTTAACAGATGGAAAATATGCACCCTATGTTAAGCCCTTGAGTGAGGAAGACCTAAATAGGATTTATGTACGTGTCATCCAAGACCCAGAGGTACATGATCCATGTAAAAAGGAATCCTTTAGTGGGAGGATGCATAGTCTCTTAGCAATATTATAAGTGTTGCTTTTGATAATTGGGCTCATAACACTTATGAGTTGGTAGGGCGTGAAGTAAAGAGGATAATTTCTAGAGACAACAGACCGCATTGTATCAAGAGAATAGTTAACTAACCAATACCGTGTTACACCAAAGAAGGAGACCCTATGGTGTTCATGTATGCCCTAGAGGAACAGTGGATAGACCAGTTGGAGAGATGAAATATGTAACATATACCCTACGTAGGGACAACAATGCACTTTTTGGTGGTTCACAAGGATAATCTTGTAGGATGGGATGAAATTAGGATTTCTCTTGCTACTAGGTTCTTTAGGGGAAATGCACTTACTCAAATTTGTACTTATCATGGTAATCAACCTATTCAGCACCATGTTCATCAGTGTGAGAGACTCTGGACATAGGGGCAAGAAACTTTACCACCTTCACTTTGGGTGCACACATTTTATTCCACTTTATAAGGTTGTGCGTGTGCTTGGTATGTATATGCAAAACTCCATAGAGAGACTGGAAATTGGTAGGATTTAATTGCAGGAATGACCCAGATGTTTGAATTCTTCTCTACTAAACCTCCGGTGGAAGAAGCATTAAAGGTTATAAAGCACTTAACTATGGGGGATAATGCCAAGGCGAAAGAACTCATTCAGGAGTTATTTGATGAAGGAGACTTAGGAACACATTTTTCTGAAGAAATAGAGGCCGATGCCACATTGCTTCAACATGCTTTCCTTGAGAAAGAAAAAATAAAAAAGGTCTACTTAGTGGATGATGAAGAAGTAGAAAATCTAGATGTAGACCATTAAACGGGTAGGCGTGACATGTTGGATAGTGTAGATAAGATCACATGTGCCTATCATGAACTTATGAAGAAAAAGAAAGTGAATATTAGATCAGATGTTGAGCCTAAGGAGGTCATAATTGGAGGCTATTGGTTAGAATCTATAGTGGAAAAAATCATTGAGTTACTATGGGATTATCGGGAGTTATTCCCTCTAGGGTACCATGAACTTTAAAGCGTGCACAAATAATTAGGAGAGATGAAGATAAAACTTAAAGAGGGTGTGTGTCAGTCAAAAAGATACCCTATAAGATGAATCTAAGCTTGGGTGAAAAGGTTAAAGACGAGATTATCAAAATGTTGAAGTCTAGAATCATCAAACCCCTGGATGAATCAGAGTGGGTTAGTCCAATGGTTATCAGTATCAAGAAGGATGGTCGATTAGGATCCGTGTGAACTATAGGGAGTTGAATGCTACCCGTGTGACTGATCCCTTTCCTATGCCATTCGAGGAAATACTAGAAGGCATTGCAGGGTGTGAAATCTATTCGTTTACAGATGGGATCTCTGGGTATCATCAGGTTAGGATTTCCCAAGAGGATCAAGAAAATACTACTTTTACTACTGAATGGAGCAAATTTTCCTATATTGTGATGCCTTTTGAGTCCGAAAAATGAGTTTTCGTATTTTCACGCATAGTTGTTCAGGCATTCAAAGATTTTATTCACAAATTTTTGTAGATTTATTTAGATGATTGGACGATGTATGGACTTGTTAAGGATCACTGTGACAATCTACACTTAGTGTTTAAAATATGTAGACAGTTGAATATCTCTTTGAACATCAAGAAGTGCATATTTGCTACATCATTTAGAATATTGTTAGGACACATAATTTGCAAAGAAGGTTTGTTGGTTGATTCAAAGCTAAGGTTGTAGTCATTATTGGCCTAAAAGATCCCATCATTCAAAGTGAGGTTCATGATTCTTTGGCCACATGGGGTAATATAGGAAATTCATAAAGGGGTATGCCAAGGTTGCCACACCTTTGGAGGAGTTACTGAAAGGAAAATGTATTTCTACTAGGGAGAACCACAATAGCGCGCATTCAAGACATTGAAGGAGAAACTTACTACCGCACCTATTCTGCACTTTCCTTCGTGGGACCAACCATTTCATGTACATGTGGATGCCTCTAACACAACCATTGGTGTGGTGTTGGCTCAGCTAGGAGAAGGTATTATAGATCATCCTATCTATTTTCTAGTAGAAAGTTGACTCCTACAGAGTAGAATTACACAACTACAGAGTGCGAAGCTTTGTCAATGATCTATGCGCTACATAAATTCAAACAATACCTGCTAGCTACACCATTTTTATTTTATACAGATCACATGGAATTGAATTATTTGGTAAATAAGCCCATTTTACAGGGGCATATATGCAGATGGGTACTCTTATTTCAAGAATTTGATTTCATAGTTGTGGTAAAACTAGGGAAAATTAATTCTAGACCAGACCATTTATCCAAAATATAGTCAAGAGAAGAAGCACAAGCAATTGAAGATACCATGCCAGATGCACAGTTATATAGGTTACAACAAGTACCATCAGAATTAGAGGACATTTTTGTCTTTCTATGAACATGTATGACACAAGAAGGAATGAAATCCTTAAAGAAGAAACAACTTGCTATACACGCGACACCCTATATGTTGATTAGCAATGACCTGTATAAGTTAGGCCAAGATGAAGTATTGCGTTGTTGTGTACTAGAGAATGAGCACACATATATCATGGAGGAATCCCATGGTGGTATTGCAGGTGGCCACTATGTAGGTGATGCCACTGTGTGTGCAAGATTCTACTCATTGGATTATGGTGGGAGACCCTGTATAAAGATTGTAAGGCATATTGCAAGGCTTGTGATCACTATCAGTGCCTTGGGAAACTAGGTCAATGAGATGAAATGCCTCTAAGACCTATTACTAGTGCAGAACCATTTGAAAAATGGGCTATAGACTTTGTGGGTCCTATTTCACCAGCCGCGCATAGGACTAGATCACACTACATCATTACTTGTATAGATTATCTCACAAGGTGGACAGAAGAAGAACCTAAAAGGATTGTATAGCTACTACAGCAAGAGCCAGTGTTTCTATGGGAAAATATTATTAAAAGATACGGATCTCCTTTAAGTTTGACCAAAGTGATAGGGGAACCCATGTTTTGAATGAGATAATCGGGATATTATTGGATGAGTTTATGATTACGCACTACAAGACTACACCCTATCATCCTTAGGCTAATGGAATTGTTGAGGCCTTCAACAACATTTTGATCCAAACATTGATAAAAAGTTGTGATGTTAGAAGGAAAGATTGGGATGATTAAGTTTCGATGTACTTTGCATATATTAAACAATGTATAAAAGTTTGACCAAAGCCACACCATTTCGGTTAGTGTTTGGCACAAAATCAGTTCTTCTAATAGAATTTATGCTACCTTCTTTTCATATTGAGCGCCTTTGGAGGAATAGGTGATGAACAAGCATTAGAAGAACAAATTGAAAATTTAATCAAAATGGATGAGCGATGAGTAATTACACACTAGATTTACAAGCAAGAAAAAGCAAGGTAGAATGCATGGCATGATAGGAACATTAGGTACAAAAGCTTGAGATAGGATAGATGGTGCTTCTCTATGATTCTAAGTTTCTGCGCCATCCAAGAAAACTCAAAGTACATTGGTTAGGACCATATGTTATCACTCACATAATTGAAACATGAGCTTGTCAGTTAGAAATGCTTGATGGAAAAATGGTACCCGGTACTTCAATGGAAGTAGGATGAAGCCCTACTATAAATAAGTCTTCTTGGTGTTTGTAACAAGATAGTGTTTTCATTTAGATTAGGTATTTAATTATGTATTTCCTTCTTCATCGCTATGCTTTGTCAATTTAGTTAGTTTTTTGTGTAATAAGCACGTTTGCACACAAGAAGCTAATTATTATTTGAATAAATTTTTATGCATAGAGGACTACACATACCATTAGTTTGCGGTGGTTATTGATATCCAAGGACTGTTGAGAATAAGTACACATGAAAGGAACAAACTGCTACGGGTGTTATTCAAGTTGGAGAATTGTAAAAAAAGAGATTGCTTCTGGAAACAAGGACCATAGGTGGAGAAAAATGAAGAAACAAGTATAACACAAGGTAACCAGGGGCCATGGGAACTACCAAGGGAAGGTGTAGTGGTGAGGTACTCAGACACATGGAGGCATGCTAAAGAGAAGTCCGCAGCTAGAAGGTAGGAAGGAACACTAAAAGGTTATAGCTTGGGCGTGACGATGTACCGCGCGGAAAGAAAAAAATGATCGATTAACGAGAGGTTTTGGTAGGTAAAGGAGCAATAAATGCACTAAATTTTTGAAAATATATATAAGGATGGGATGTGAGTTCATTATTCTACAATTGAAATTGCAATAATTTGAAAAGAGATAAGTGCAATGTGAGAGCTGATCGAATCATGTTGAGGTGTGAAGAGTGAAACCATATGTGGAGAGAAGATTTGTGCATAGGAGAAGCTTGCGTCCACATAGGTGAAGGGTTTGAGTGAAGTAGATGTGTTACAAAGATCTAGGGCATGCAATTTCCACTAGGGCATGAAGATTCGAGCTAGGGGTTTTAACTTGCTCATTACAAATGATAGAAAGGAGATATTTTCAAATGACACTTTGAAGAAAGAACCTATAACAGGAGTTAAAGGGAAGAAAAAGGTCAAGGTGGAAGAAGAAATTGCTCAGAGAGTAATTTCTCAAAAATGCAAAAGATATCGGAGGGCGTGAATGTGGGACAAGAATGGGATTCCCACATCCATAAATGTATGATCGGTGATTACAACCATCACACATCAGATAATAAGAAGGCACTAGATGCGTTGTTGAGCATGAAAACAAACAAACACACATCAAAAGACATTCCGGTGTACGATGATGTTGGAGAGAAGTCAGTAAAGCAGGTTGGAGTCTACCGGTTGTATGAGCTACCATACATTGGAAAGTATGAACCATTATATCGATGGTTGATGAGCAGAGTCCATGATAACTTCTTCTACTTCACCGAATGGAGGGTTAGAACTACACCACCTTAATTTCAAAAGTGACAAGATTAAGGGCCTCGGGAGTAGATCTAGAGAGTAAACTAACGAGATAAAGCAATGATCTTGGAGATAAGGAAGCAACTAGGATATACTAAGGGTTCACGTGGCATGGAAATTGATAAGTTGAAGAAGTACCCGGTGGTACAAGAAGCTACACATTTGATAACAAATTCGAATGACCAAGAAATATGATTACATGTGAATACAACGTGGTTGCGTTGCAAGGAAAATATCTCAAGGAGTGATCTACAATATCATGGGTTACATATAGCAGAGACAATCATTATAGAAGTACATACATGTGATAGAATTAGTTTTGATTCTATTTTATTATCTTTGGTGTTTATGGATATTGGAGTTCCCGATGGGCCAAAGGAAAATATTTGGGAGTACCCACGAGAAAATAAATCTCTGGCAAAAAGATTTGATAAATAATTATGTAAAGGGACCATGGGTGGGCCATTTAAACAAAGGGTGGAGATTTGGTATGATAGGCTCTGCATGACGTTCAAAGAGGAGTGGTGCATACCCAAGGAGTTACCTTTGGTGGTAGGTAAGGAATTATAGTTCACGGTTTACCAACATTTTTACATCGTGTAATTTGTGATGAAGGACAAAAATTGAAGCCCTTGGTGCAAACTTCCATATGCCTTCACAACATGCTACTTATAGGCATCAGTTTACTTGTTCATAGATGTGTGTGCTGCCTAAACTTCATCGTAGATAAGGTAGATTGTGATTATCACACACACGAGAAAAACATATCTATATCCGGAAGGACCGCCTACATTGAGAGGCTTATCTCGGATGTAATAAACATGAAGCCGATAAGCTTGGTAGTCGGAGACATTGGGAAGTGCTTATGTATTTTAAACTCAAGCCCAAGCTAGAGAACAACAAATATTTACAAAATGAGTTTGCACTTCGGTGGCCGCCCAAGGGTAAGCATACAAGAGAGAATGTGCCAACTCCACGACTTGTAGATACTATAGTGGTGGATGAAGAGGAAGATGAATGAGAAGATAGTGGTGGCTTGGAGCATAGAGGATGAAGGAATCCTACATAAAAGGTGAGAACTAAGCACGTGTCTACACCACCTTAGGCAAGAAGGAGGTGAGGAGGACCTAGATGTAGTACAAGGAGAGTGCCACTTCAAAAGGGTATTCAGAAGAACCAGAACCCAAGGTGCTACACCAGAGTCAGTGCGCAGATCACCACGAATCTCTCCACAAAAGGAGACAACTAAGAAAAGGAGGAGAAAGCTGAAACTAAATGAGGAGGTGGAAGATTCTAAGGAGAGAGCACCCAAATCTCCGACATATCTAGAGGACATGGAAGAGCCAAAGGATGAAGAAATGAAGGATTGAGAAGGAGTAAAGGAGGTAGATGGGATATTGTAAGAGACTACTCGGGGAATAGTAGAAAAGCTCCAAATCTTGTGCTCAAGTTCTTACGGGCCCAAGGTGAAGAGAAAAAGTGGGGGAGTATCTTGCACTAGTCATGGGGACATAAGTAAAATTTTCCACGCCCATTTCTAAAGCACGATGGGCCTTAAGGAATTTTATTGATGGGAGCGAAGGATGAGGACATGGCCACCATGCACACAAGGAAACAATTGTCTTGGTCAATGCAAACACATATGGACAAACTAGACTTCGATGTATGTGAAGAGTCCTGTGTATCAAGAAGATTGAAGAAGACACCTCGGGAAAGACACATAACAAGTAAAGTCTCTTGTTATGTCAAATGAAAAAGTTAGTAATGCCTTGGTGAAGGTATCTACAAAGGTAGCAAGGAGGAATGTGGATAAAGCTATAACTATTAGGGCACTAAAAGAAGATATCAAGGCCAAAGATGTAGAGCTAGCACACCTATGACAAGAGAAGGACTTAGAGAAGAAGAAGAACAATGCTTTCATCAGCATGGTAGAGGAAATTGGAGACCATATCCTGAAAACAAGACCACATTTGGAGGCTAAGGCACCCAAAAAATTTCCTTCGGAAATGCATTATGTACGTACCTTGGTGGATTTGGTTCTTGAGGATGGACCTACACGCATGCTAGCACAAAAATATTTGGAGTAGGAAGTAAAGTGAGAATAGGCTATGGTTATGAGGAAGATTGAATCTTATGAGGGATTGCTCCAAACCTTATAGGAGGACTGAGCAAAGCAAACTAGGCATTGAATATTTGCACAACTCCAAAGGTGGT
Source organism: Taxus wallichiana var. yunnanensis (assembly GCA_018340775.1). NCBI lineage: Eukaryota > Viridiplantae > Streptophyta > Pinopsida > Cupressales > Taxaceae > Taxus > Taxus wallichiana. The sequence continues at coordinate 545,419,435 of CM031244.1, read as the reverse complement.
CATTAGAGTAAGGACCATGATAGAGGAAAATTAAGTCCTAAAAGTGATGAAGGATGAGACACTGGGTCTATGCAGAGAGGTTGAATTTGGTAAAACAAAAAGCACAAGGCCTTTGCATTAGCACATGAACCCCATAAGGAAAGGTTAGATGAGCTAGGGAAGATTATAGCGTAGAAGATGGATCTGCTAGAAGGAATAATGTCTACAATGTCCAACATTGTTTTGGTTTTGTAGAATGAAAAGGAAATTTCCCAAGATGAGATGGATTCTATTGCGGTAGATATTCTAGAAAAAGTAGAGGCCATACTAAGTTAATGGTAGACATTAGAGGCTGAAATAAAGGAAGAATATCCAGAACTCATTCTTCCAGTTGAAGCAGAGGATCTTCTTGAGTAAATTATTCTTTGTATATATTATTCTTTACTATCTTACATTTATATTCTTTCTTATTCTTTGAACATTCAAGGGGTAACCATTTTTGGGGAGGAAATTCAATTAGTGTGGGGTAATGTTGAGCAGACAATGTATAACACTTAGCAAAAGGAATACGACATATTTGCGTAGCGAGTAGAGTGCGTTCGAGAGGTGTAGAAGGATCGGGAAGGAATCACGTGTGGAGGACAAAGACAGATTCAGGACTCATCCATTTTCATGATTATGATCTATTTTTCAAAGATGGTGTTTGGAGAACACAAACGAGAAAATACTTGTGCGACATGCATCATCTATTTTTGGAAGAACGACTATGAAGCACTTTGTATGGGATCAATCTAAGAATAGAGTTACTCTTGATGATCAACTAAGAAAGGTCTATTGTTAGCTTTCTTACATGTGAGCCTATTATTGTAAAGGTGCATGGTTATTCTTAGCATGTGACCTATTTTGGGATTAGATAAGTAGTGAAAGAAAAGTCCCCACCCTTATAAATATGTATGTGAGAACTGAATTATTGTGAGGTTATGATGCCGAATCTGATGTTCGCATAAACTATGGTATTATCTATTGTAATGAGCTTCAGTCTATTTATCATGGTTAATGTAATGGAGTGTATTGGCTGAATTAGAGTATTAATCTTGAGTATAATTGGCACTTGCATGTTTGATTCCATCATGGTTATCATTTAAAGTCTGTTATTCTCTAGTTATACATCTGAACATGCAATTTATAATGGTATGTTAATTATGGATCTAAATGCATTAAGTATTCATCATGCTAGCATCTTACAAAACAACCCTAAAGAGGGGTTTGGTACCTTTTCATGATTCAAGTGAGTGCTCATTCTAGGCTCAGTGATGTTCCAGTGCACTTGGGATTTTCTTGGTAAATTCAAGGCTTTGTCACGAATACATGAGCATCATCTATCAAGGTGTAAATAGTGAGTAAAGAGCTAATCATGGAATAGTGGTTTGTAAAATTCCATCTAGAATCCCTCTTAGACTCAATAAGTCATATGAGGGCATGTGTGAATTATCCTTCCAAAACTTTATTCAAATTGTAATGGTGGATTCAAATGTGTTTAGAGGAAATATGGACAAGTCATGTGTAGGAAGTCAATTTATGGTCTTGAAGATCATGTGAAGCTTATCAATATCTCATTAAGCATGTTTAGGTGTTTAAGTTTCCTTGTTAAGTCTAATAAGGGTTATTATTCATATTTGAAGCATAAAGTCATTATAAAGTGTGTAATTTCTCAACATAGAAAGGATGAATCGTGGAGATAAGTCAAATGTTGATTGATCATGAAGATAATGGGGAAAGTAATATTATAAGAATAAATACTTGAAGGAAGTTATACATGGGATGTTGGTGGAGAGGAATTTGGAGTGTTGTTTCAACATCTTCCCAAATATGGAGTATTTTTTATGTGAGGACTTTCCTCAATATCAACGTGAAGATTAGAATGTAAAGAATATAAAGTGTCGAGAATGTAGGATACAAGGGGTATATTTAGGTGAAGTGAAAGGAAAATTGCAGCATGTGTGGAGAGAGCCATGAAGGCTCATCAAGATTGTGTATAGCTATGGATATCTATAATATAACTCTCGAGTCAATAAATCTATGAATTCTTGTATATGCATGTAGATATTTTTCTTGAGATATATGTTTTGATAGGATCAATCTTGTAATGTTATAACGAAGATCCCCATAATATGAAAGTGTTGATCTAGAATAGGTGGGGTGTGGTTATATACCCCTATTGTTTTAAGCAACCACATATATAATTGTTCAAAGTTATCCCTGAGTTCCAAGAAAGAGAGCAAATGTTGATCATCATTGAAAACATGCCAGTTGCTTGCATTATCCGACACACTTGGTCTATGGATCATTTCAATGGTGAATTTATCCTGAGAGAAATTGGGATGAGGTATGAGAAAAGACCTTGACACGGCTAGGGAATCAGCCCTATGTTCTTTTCCCTTGGGACTACCTCGATGGAGAAGGCATCAAGAAATTCAATAGAATCCCAAACCAGATTCCTATAATGCTTTAATTTTCTATTCCTTACTTGAAAAAGATCTCTGACTTGCTTAACAACCAGCTCCGCATCTCCATGAGCGAGAAGATTCTTCACACCTTTCTCTTTTACCATGTTAAGTCCAAGAATGAGAGCTTCAGATTCTGCAGTGTTATTGGTGTTCTCAAACTATAGTTTGAATGAGAAAGGATGAACCTTTCCTTCGAGAAGAGATATCAACACCACACCAGCTCCAGACCCAACCGAGGAATAACTTCCATCAAATTTCAAATTCTAAACCACATTAGGATCATGAAGTAATTATTTGGGACGTTGTGTTTCATCCTGAGACATAATCATATAGTTTCCATGTCCAATATCTTCATAGAGTATTTTTTCCTTTGGATGATCTGTCTTTTGCACAATATATTCAGATTGCTTCTCGAGAAGTAGTTTCTTCATCTTTCCATTAATGGGTATAAGGGCATGTGACCAATCCATTTGAATTTCTCCTCCCACATCCTTACAAAAGTTCCTACTCAACAACATACCATATGAAGGAGGGATATCAGCTACCAATATAGTAGCTAAAACCTTCTTTTCTGGTAAAGCAAAAAAAAGCTACTTGTGCATCCTTAATCCTTCCAACCAAAGGCACCTCCTTACTCTCCATAGAATAGCAGGACCCATAAGTGTGTGTGAGAGTAAGACCCAAAGCATGAGCCACTTTTGGCAGCATGACATTATCCGACACCCCTGAGTCTATGACATAGTTACTAAGTCTATGGCCTATCATAAGGAGGGTCACATAAAATGGTTTGATTTTCTCATTAGGTGAGGTGACTGCAGCCACAAGGTTTGGTTGGGATGTGGAGGAGGGAGTGGGAAAGATACCTTTTGAAGTATTGGGCGAAGTTTTGGAATGAGAATTGACAAAGTGGACCATTTTGGAAAAGGATTTTGGATGAGTTTGATAGTACTCAGCCTCTGAAATTTAGATTTTTGTCTTCTTAAGGTGATCAATGATATCAAAATATCTAGAGAGGGATGGGCTATCATCACTAGGAATCCTAGGCTTATCAAGTTTAGGAGCTAGAGAAAAAGAAGTTTTAGAAGTAGAATTAGGAAAAGAAGAATTAGCAAAACTCACCTTCTGTGTGGATGCAGTGGGAATAGGAGATCCTCTTTTTGTAATTATGGGGATAGTCATGGGATGATCCTTGGACTACTTAATGGGATGCATCACTTTCTCCTTCTTATTTTTCTGTTCCCGATTCATAAACAAGCATATGACTCACTGTTCATTTCTGCTACTACTTCATCATAATCATCTTCTTCATCAACACCTTCAGTGGTGAAGAAATTAACTTGATATCCCTCAAGTTCTTCTAGTTCTTCATCAGCCTCTTCTACGGAGTTCTTCAAATTTTTCATTAATCTCTTCATCATCAGGTTCTTCAACCTCACAAGTTAAATTAACAAGGACCTTGATGGGAGGTCCCTCAATTTCCAGCCTTGTCTGAGAGGAGGGAAAATGATTTCTAGGCTGAAAATTCCTCCTTGGAACATCTGTATAAGGAGCATGCTAAGAAAATTGTTTCTTGATGGAAATGAGGTCATTAGCAAGCTTTTGTACTAATGGATTTGCAATAGCTCCGAGAGCAAAAGAAGAGGAAAAATAATCTCTAGATTTGGAAGGATCTCTTTTTAACTTACCAGACACGATCAAGTCATCTTCAACGCTAACAACTAATCTCCGATCCTTATCCAATGTTGCAAGGTTGGCTCTCCTTAATGCATAGCTAACTTTAGAGAGTTGAGAATTTAGGAAGAGACATTTTTGAATTTGATCTACAAGTTGGGTATCTAGTGGGATATTTTTAATTACATTATTGAACCTAGCCATAAATTCTCTCATGGGCTCCCGTGATTCTTTCTTTATTTCAGAAATCTAAGTTAACAAAGCATGCACATCTTCTGCAGGCTTGAAATGGTTCTCAAATCTTGTTCTCATCATGGTCCAACTGGTAATGGCCCCAACAAGAAGATGATAGAACCAATTTTCCACATTATCTTGCAAAGTCTCTACAAAAATCCTCACCGAGACATCTTCATGCTCAACTCCGAGGACTCCACATGTAACTATGAAAGCTGCAATATGCTCATCAGGAGTTCACCTTTCCATCACCTCTGAACTTGGGGAAGTTATTCCTATTACCCCTGGGTAACTCATGTAAAGGTTGAGGAAGGGAAAGAGGCCCAAAATGATGGGACCAAGCTAATGTAATTACCATCCGTGGGAAAAATTATTGAACAATTGCAAAAATAGTCATAGTTCCAGCCCCTTAAAATGGCGTGGAGAGCTCATTATATAGCTTACAAATTAGTTACACTTGGTAACCATTTCTTTTAACTAAAATATTAATTAAGGAAATGCTCAATACAATATCCTTAATTAATTTACAAGGAGCTTAGCACTTAAAAATAGGAGGAAAAGAGAATCCAGAAGAAGAAACATCTAATTATGGTTGAGGCGGGCCCACTAATTTGAGGATCGATATCTGAATTTCTTCAATGCCTCAGACTATCTCCATACCTCATGGGATTGTTGTGTTGGCAGTGGTGTGAGACCAAGTGCCTAGACATTTTTCCATATCTTTATCAAACTCGGTATGCTCCAGGTATTCTTTATTTGCCTCAACAATTACAGATTAAAGGAAGCAAATGTCCTTTATCTTCTCTTTGGTAATTAATTATTCATTGAACAAGTCTTCTTTGATAAATGTTCTGGACTGAGCTTTGATCTCTTAAAGAGAGAAAGGAACACCTAAGGTTTCATCATGAAGAGGGCAATGAATATCTTTAAAGGTAGAGGAAACACAAGTTTTGAAAGATTCTCCTTTTTGCCACACGTTATTTAATTCACCCAGTGCTTCTTCCGAACCTTCATTTTCCATTCGACACCAAAAACCCATGCCTTTGACAAGTTATTCTTGGCATCATCAAATACACTATTGTCCAAAAGGATCTTCTCATTATCTTGGCCCATAAGGCGAAGATCCTGTAATACCACTAGTCCAAACCTTCAGCTCTTTATCCATAACCCTTATTGAGGAAGTGTAGATTAATCACTTTCTCATTGGCTTTAAAGGATTCCTCAATGAAATTCAAGCAAACTATAATCATATCATCAACCATGACTTCCATAGCCTCTTCATACTTAGAATACTTATGTATATCTTTGATGCTCTAGAATTCATCCTGGATGAGAATCATGGGGGTGGAAGAGCAGCCAGTGGGGCAGGATCCAAAACCTTATCTTTGGCCAATAATGACTTGATAAAGTTGGAAAGAACTTGATTCTGTTCTTCCAACTATTCTATAGTTTGTTTTCCCTTCTCTACTTGTTCAATAACCTTTGTCACTATTGCTTGAAGGTTATGAACCTCACTCTCAGGAGTGGATTCCCCCATTGGGATTCTAGAAATCTCTAAATCAGAGACCAAGAGATCCTACTCTGCCTTATCAACCTTGGGATTTGCAACCTCCAGGAACTATTGGCCTTGAGCATCAGTTACTATCCTTGAAGTGGTCTTGGCTCTCTTAGCTGGAGGAGGAGGATTAGTTCCTAGCAGAGTTGCTACAACATCAAAATTAGGCCCTATTATCTGAGAGGAAGATTTCCTCTTCCTGTTGTCAACCATGGGTTGCACCCAAGAAAAATTAGAAGAAGAAGAGGAAGGAACAAGGGGCCCAAGAGCAAGGGAACTCATGGAACTTAGAGTATTGACCATTGTTGCCTCTAGCAAAGAAGTGGAGGGAGTATCAGGGGCTTCCTTTGTAGAGGAGTCTGTGGTACTAGGAGGCTCTGCACTAGACATTTCCTTCTCTTTTTCAACAAGTAACTTCAGGAGCCCCTGCAGGATTTGGCACTTCACCATCATCACTCTCACTAAGAACAATAATGTTCTTTGGTCTTGAAGGTAACTCTGGATGCTCAAAAAGAGATTCTTCATCAATTAGTTCCTGTTTAACTTCTTTGATCTTCTTTTGATATACTTGAGTAGAAGAAGGAGTAGATGACTCAGGCTCTTTCATTGAGGAAGAATGAGGGGTTTGCTCAAGAACCTCGGTGTTGGTTGTATGTGCTTCCTTCCCTGGTGTAGAGGTGTCTCTGGAAGAAGATCCACCCTGATTCTTCTTGAACTCACGAACCTTCCTGTCAAACCAAAATTTAGTTCTTACAAGAACAGGGGCCATAATCTCAACCAAATCATCTCTCTCTTTTTGTACCAATCCAGATCCTCCAAAGGAGTGTGTTTGATTTTTGTCTCATATTCAAAGGACTCGTAAGTCATCATCATCCTTAAATCCTTTAGGAACTTGGTATAAATTAAGATCTCTAATGTGTTATAGAGAGAGTCTGCCATAGTGCCTCCGTCTGGCTTCAAAATCATCTGCACAATCATCCCATTAATCCTCATTATCTAGCTTGTGATGATAGTTGATCCTAAGGTTCTGATCGATAAATTTCTTCAGATCAACGCAAGTTATGGGTCTGAAGAAATGAACAGTGATATAAGTAATAGCCCTTTCTACATTTTGGGCATCCAAAGTTGTTTTACATGTATATTTTCCCAAAGAGATAGGGAAATGTAGGCCAGTGATCTTCTTGTCCCTGCATGTCCTATGCAGCTTATCAAGCTACCTGCATACTTCAACCCATTTTATCACTGTAGAACATAGGGAGCTTGAGGGGTGTGATTTCATAGCTAGCCAACCTGATATATGAAAACCTCCTAAATTAGATGAAGAAATCCCCATACTTGGCTATCAAGATCATTGCTTCAACAGAAAATCTCCTACCAAAGTGTTTCCCTCCAAGAGTCTTACAATATACATGGTGAAAGCATCATTAAGGTAGTATTCCCTCCGTTAGTTTGGTGTGCTACTTATATTTGGTAGTTTTTCTCCTTTATGTGGTAAGGGGTTTTTCGTTTCGATTTTATTTTTTTCTTCGGTTCTATATTATTTCGTTCCTTTATTTTATTTCATATCCTATAAAAACACACACAAAAAAATTAAAAATATTATGAAATAACATTCAATTAAGGTATAATAAAAAGCAATATAAAATTTTTCTTTTAAATCCTAACTATCCTAAATTACCCATCCCCTATCTATCACCCCATTTAATTATTTACCCAAATCCCATTTCACTTCCTTCACCACCGAGCTACCATATCCATTTCCTCACTCCTCTTAAACCACAAGAGCTTCATACCTCACTACTTGACCGATGCCTCTTCCTTCCACATCACTCCCGAGCTCCCATCTCCCCTCAACCTCCACTAATGCCTACCTCCACAAAAATAATCATTACTTCAATGTACCCATATCTCTCCTCTCTCGGCCACTCCTCACTCTATAATCTAATCCCATATCCTTTTAATTCCACCGAGATACCATCCCCACACACCGAGCTCTCCACCGCACACACACCGAGCCCATTCTAACTCCACCACCCACTCCCTATCAACGTATCAGACTTATTCCACTTTCCCTTGACTTGGCACCTCGATTGAGTCATCACCACTTCTATCGTAACACACCATCTTCCTTCTAACCACCTCCCTCCAACTTCTACACCAACCGAGCCACTTGGCTCACCCTTCCACTCCTACTCCATTCATATTTCCCTTCCTCACCTCGACCGAGTCATTATGTTACCCCACATAACTACCTATCCAAGTCCTTCACCCACCGAGCTCTCATCCTAACTACCAAAACACCACCCTTGACCCATCCATCTCAACCACTTCCTCACGGAGCCCCATCTCCCTTTTATCCAAAGAAGGTACGTACATAATGCATTTCCGAAGGAAATTTTTGGGTGCCTTAGCCTCCAAATGTGGTCTTGTTTTTAGGATATGGTCTCCATTTCCTCTACCATGCTGATGAAAGCATTGTTCTTCTTCTTCTCTAAGTCCTTCTCTTGTCATAGGTGTGCTAGCTCTACATCTTTGGCCTTGATATCTTCTTTCAGCACCCTAATAGTTATAGCTTTATCCACATTCCTCCTTGCCACCTTTGTAGATACCTTCACCAAGGCATTACTAACTTTTTCATTTGACATAACATGAGACTTTATCAAGTTATGTGTCTTTCCCTGAGGTGTCTTCTTCAATCTTCTTGATACACAGGACTCTTCACATACATCGAAGTCTATTTTTTCCATATGTGTTTGCATTGACCAAGACAATTGTTTCCTTATGTGCAAGGTGGCCATGTCCTCATCCTTCGGCTCCCATCAATAAAATTCCTTAAGGCCCATCGTGCTTTAGAAATGGGAGTGGAAAATTTTACTTATGTCCCCATGACTAGTGCAAGATACTCCCCACTTTTTCTCTTCAACCTTGGCCCCGTAAGAACTTGAGCACCAAGATTTGGAGCTTGTTCGACTATTCCCTAAGTAGTCTCTTACAATATCCCATCTACCTCCTTTACTCCTTCTCAATCCTTCATTTCTTCAGACTTTGTCTCTTCCATGTCCTCTAGATGTGTTAGAGATTTGGGCATGCTCTCTTTAGAATCTTCCACCTCCTCATTTAGTTTTAGCTTTCTCCTCCTTTTCTTAGTTGTCTCCTTCTGTGGAGAGGTTCATGGTGATTTGTGCACTAACTATGGTGTAGCACCTTGGGTTCTTGTTCTTTTGAATACCATTTTGAAGTGGTTCTCTCCTTGTACTACATCTAGGTCCTCCTCACCTCCTTCTTGCGCCTAAGGTGGTGTAGACACGTGCTTAGTTCTCACCTTTTATGTAGGATTCCTTCATCCTCTATGCTCCAAGCCACCACTATCTTCTCATTCATCTTCTTCTTCATCCACCACTATAGTATCTACAAGCTGTGGAGTTGGCACATTCTCTACTGTATGCTTACCCTTGGGCGGCCCTGGAAGTGCAAACTCATTTTGTAAATATTTGTTGTTCTCTAGCTTGGGCTTGAGTTTAAAATACATAAGCACTTCCCCAATGTCTCTGACTGCCAAGCTTACTGGCTTCATGTTTATTACATCTGAGATAAGCCTCTCAATGTAGGCAGTCCTTCCTGGATATAGATATGTTTTTCTCAGAGTGTGATAATCACAATCTACCTTATCTACGATGAAGTTTAGGTAGCACACACATCTATGAACAAGTAAACCGATGCCTATAAGTAGCATGTTGTGAAGGCATATGGAAGTTTGCACCAAGGGCTCCAATTTTTGTCCTTCATCACAAATTACACGATGTAAAAATGTTGGTAAACCGTGAACTATAATTCCTTACCTACCACCAAAGGTAACTCCTTGGGTATGCACCACTCCTCTTTGAACGTCATGTAGAGCCTATCATACCACATCTCCACCCTTTTTTTAAAGGGCCCACCCATGGTCCCTTTACATAATTATTTATCAAATCTTTTTGCAGAGATTTATTTTCGTGGGGTACTCCCAAATATTTTCCTTTGGCCCATCGGGAACTCCAATATCCATAAACACCAAAGATAATAAAATAGAATCAAAACTAATTCTATCACATGTATGTACTTCTATAATGATTGTCTCTGCTATGTAACCCATGATATTGTAGATCACTCCTTGAGATATTTTCCTTGCAACGTGCAACCACGTTGTATTCACATGTAACCATATTTCTTGGTCATTCAACTTTGTTATCAAATGTGTAGCTTCTTGTACCACTGGGTACTTCTTCAACTTATCAATTTCCATGCCACGTGAACCCTTAGTATATCCTAGCTGCTTCCTTATCTCCAAGATCATTGCTTTATCTGTTAGTTTACTCTCTAGATCTACTCCCGAGGCCCTTAATCTTGTCACTTTTGAAATTAAGGTGGCTGTAGTTCTAACCCTCCATTCGGTGAAGTAGAAGAAGTTATCATGGACTCTCGCTCATCAACCATCAATACAATGGTTCATACTTTCCAAAGTATGGTAGCTCATACAACTGGTAGACTCCAACCTGCTTTAGCAACTTCTCTCCAACATCATCGTACACTGGAATGTCTTTTGATGTGTGTTTGTTTGTTTTCATGCTCAACAACGCATCTAGTGCCTTCTTATTATCTGATGTGTGATGGTTGTAATCACTGATCATACATTTATGGATGTGGGAATCCCATTCTTGTCCCACATTCACGCCCTCCAGATACTGCATTTTTGAGAAATTACTCTCTGGAGCAATTTCTTCTTCCACCTTGACCTTTTTCTTCCCTTTAACTCCTGTTATAGGTTCTTTCTTCAGTGCCATTTGAAAATATCTCCTTTCTATCATTTGTAATGAGCAAGTTAAAACCCCTAGCTCGAATCTTCATGCCCTAGTGGAAATTGCATGCCCTAGATCTTTTGTAACACATCTACTTCACTCAAACCCTTCACCTATGTGGACACAAGCTTCTCCTATGCACAAATCTTCTCTCCACATATGGTTTCACTCTTCACACCTCAACATGATTCGATCAGCTCAGTTGCACTTATCTCTTTTCAAATTATTGCAATTTCAATTGTAACAATGAACTCACATCCCATCCTTATATATATTTTCAAAAATTTAGTGCATTTATTGCTCCTTTACCTACCAAAAACCTCTCGTTAATCGATCATTTTTTTCTTTCCGCGGTACATCGTCACGCCCAAGCTATAACCTTTTAGTGTTCCTTCCTACCTTCTAGCCTAATAAGCAGATCATCTCCGAATATTTTGAGAGGTTTTTTTAATACATTAGGAATGGTAGTCTAATACCCAATGATGTACCTCCTCATCCTAAATGAATACTACCAAACCCACCTACACCTCCCTCATAGAACACGCTTTCTCTAAGTGCATCAAAGATTGATAAAGTTGAACATTTCTACGTCTCCCTTCTTATTGGAGAATATGTATTGAATAATTGCATAATAGATTATGGTGCCTCAGAAAACGTGATGCCTTTAAAGGTTACCAAGGCTCTCAAACTTACCATGACTCCACCTAGTTTCTCTTATTACTCTTTGGAGTCAAAAGAGGTCTCAATTGTAGGGAAATTCAAAGATGCATAGGTGACTCTTGCCTGATTTCTAGAAAAGAAAGTTTCAGCGATGATTTTGGTAGTAGACGTCCCATCCTCGTTTGGAATGTTGCTGAGTAGAAGTTTCTGCCAAGACTTGGGAGGTAAAATTTAGATGAGTTGGTCTTCTACAACCATACCAATGAAGGGAGGCATGGATAAATTACTTCCTGAGAATAAGATGAGGTACACAGTGCACGATAAAGTCCGAATCCCGAAAGCTAACATCTTGTATCAAGGTTACGGGTAGAATAATAACTTTGTGGAAACCAAGGAAGAAGAGGATATCCCCATCTTGATAGGTTCATACATGCCTTCTTGGAGATATTTAGACTTTGAAGAAGCATTGAGGAGATTCGAGTTACAAGAGGGAAACCTTGAATTTCCGGATGATGCAAACCATGAGGAAGAGGAGATGGTTCTTGATGATTTTCAAGAAGAAAAATCAGCTTATATGTTTATCCAAGATGAGGAGTTATTCTCATTCCCATTTGGGGATGAAGATGATCTCAATCAGGCCATCTATGGAGAGACAAAATCAGCTTGTGATGATCCCGTGAAAGGTTTGAAAGAAATTTTTGTATAAGAACTTCTTAGAGCTGCAGAAGAAACTAAAGATCCTGAGCTCAGTCTCGAGCTCCTGATGCAAGCCACAAATCTGCAAGATAAGTGTGGATCTGATTTGGAAGCCTTAACTAATGTGAAGGTTGGCCATATTGAGATAAATCTAGATGAGAAATATGATACTCCTCTTGAGCCAACGGTTGGTGGATACAATGATGAAATTGATGTATTTTCTTTCCCATTTGAAGAGGAAGAATATTTCCATGATGAACAAATTAAAGCAAGAAGTTTTGAGGCCTTTGAAACTAAAGCTCCTCTAGAAAAAGGAGTGATAAAATGCAGTGATTCCCAAGATGATGAGGTAATTCCTCTAAATAGTTTCCTTGAGCTGCAAAATAAAGATTCTTCAAAGGCGTACAAACATGAGCTACAGGAAATGATGAAGCATAACTCCGTGCAAGAAATCTTGGATGCAGTAGAAGTTATGGAGGACTCAGAGATAATTGTTGATCTCTTCACATGTGTCATGGATATACAAGACAATTATGAGGTCGCTCCTAATCCTTCCGTCAGTACTCAAGAACCTCACATCGGAGTAAAGGGAAAAGGATAAATCTAAGGTCTCTCATGGAAAAGAGGTCAACAAGCATAGACCTGGGAAAGAAAATAATCTATAATTTTCAAGTAATTTGAATGAAAATCATCTTTGGGAATTGATGAGATGCTCGTTAAGAATCATCTATGTCGATAAACGTGGAATGCAAATCGAACTATGAGACCAATTTCAAAGAATATGAAGGCGCGTGGAATTTTCAAGCAAGGACTTGAGCATCGAAAGCTCACATGGAATCACTCCTACAAAGTAAAAGGACAATCATGGAAGCACTGGATTTCATAAAACATTAAGGAAAACAGATTACTTTCTCGAACGAGCTAATGGCTTCTGATAACAACATCACTCAGTGTTGCCCACTCACGGGTAACTTTTGAGGAATAGAAAGTGCTTCGGTGAAAGAGGATTTTCCCTCACCCTCTATCATAGGTGATTTCTATGTGTTTTTCCCTTTCGTTGCATGTGTTTCCTTCCGTTGTGTGTGTTGTTTCCTTTTTGTGTGTGTGGGTTTTCTTCTTCTCTATTTCTCTCTTGTTGTAAGTTATACGTGACTCACAGGCCCAATGGATAAGGAACTAGTCAATATGTTATAAGTTGAGATTCTGGGAGTTCTCATGCCATGTCTTCTCTACACTCAGTCCATGTCATGTCCCTAAGCTAGAGCCATTTTTTGTTGTGCAAATTTACAATAGGGAAATCGATAATTTCCATGCATGATAACTATACCCTTGTGTTAAAATTTTCAATTCTATCACTCCAAGACACCCAGATCTATCTAGTAAGTCTAAATGACCTCCCAAATAATGATATACCATTCCCTAGGTGATTTAGCAAATTTTGCTCATTCCCCTAGGTGATTTTAGGATTTCATTTGTAAGTTACATGCAATTGTGGAAAGGGCTATCACTGGCCTTCCCATGACTGGATCAACCCTCTTGGATCAGAACGGAAGGGAAAAATTCAACATGGAAGTGAATGAAAGACCTTATAACATCATGGAAATAATTTTGGAATGTTTTGGGGAGTTTTGAAGGACTTGGAACAGTCTGAGTTAAAAATAGGATTTACAAGCCTAGGTAGTACATCTGCCTAAAATAGTTGTTGGGCTTCAAAAGAAGATTCCAAGAGCTCCAGATGGAGTTAGAAGTAAAACAAAACACTACTAGAAATAGGATTCTAATACCTACATGATGGTGAAATAATATTTTCCACAACACCTGGTGCATAGGATTTGCGGGAAGATATTATTAGGCACAAGTGGACTATCAAATCACAAATCCTATTTTTAAGGATCATATCGTTGAATCAAGACATAAGACGCCCACCATTGGATTCAAAATTCTATGTTTAGTTAGGATTATATTAATTTTCACCAAGAAATTCCACCAGGAGCTCAAGTTATCATCCTTCCAACTTGTCCTCTCAAAGGCAGTTCAAGAGTTAGTCAATTTTTGGGAGGACACGTGTCAGCACCAAGATCCTAGCAGAATTTCATGTCCCCGAAGTCACTAACGTTAGGTACACCAACCTTGGAAAAATGTGCCCAGCCTCCATTTGACCTATGGGACCCTCACATGACCTCCAAACTTGACAATTCAGCCCCCAGGTGCATTTTTGGAGCATCCATTCCCTATCGTCGATCAAGCGCCACATGTCATCTCCAAGACCACCATGGAAATTTATTTCCCTCATGTCCCTAAGTTTAGGGACATCAAACATGAAAAAATTCACCCAACCCCTATGGGGAGTCTTTTGGCCGTCCATGTGATCTGACAGTTTAGCCCCTGTGTGCATTTTCGAGCATACATTCCCCGTCATTAGATCAAGCACCACATGTCATATCTAGGACCACCGTGGAAATTTATGTCCCTCGCATATTTGATGTTAGGGACATAAAACATGAAAAAATGTGTCCATTCCAAATAGGAGTCTTTTGGTCATCCATGTGACTAAATTTCAGCCCCTAGGTGCATTTTTGAAGCATCAATTCCCTATCGTCGGATCAAGCACCACGTGTCAACTCCAAGACCATCGTGAAAATTATGTCCCTCACATCTCCGAGGTCACAAACATCAAGCATGGAAAAATTCACCCATCCCCTATGGGGAGTCTTTTGGTCACCCATGTGACCGACTTTTAGCCCCCAATGCTTTAAAGCAGCTTTTCTCACCTTCATTCCCCGCCGACATTCGCCATGTATAATCCTCTTGAGCACCATGGAATTTGATGTCCCTCATGTCCCTGAGGTCAGAGAAATCAATTCATGAAAATTTCTCTCAAGCTTCTCCTTCCATGACTCAAAAATTCAAAAAATCTAACTGTCGCTTCAGTGCCTCTAACTGCTTCCACTCCCGTGCACAGATTTTCTCCATTCTTCCTATGTAACTTCTCACCACCATTCCTCCATTTCTAAAACTCAAACCTGACCTACCAAAAATTTAATTCCCTTCACTCCATGAAATCATGCAGGTCCTAGAAGGAAAATTGGAGCAAACACAAAAGGAGAAACACAGAAAGAAGAAGGAGAAAATAGAGAAAACTCCATGGCCATGAAACAAGAAGTTGAAGAAATCTCCCAAACAGATGTGTGAAACAAAAAGTTATATTTTTATGTTCATTCCTCTACCCAAGGCCATCAAGAAGACACCTTCAAACTCTCCTTCCATGTAACAAAGCATCCACAATGAAGAAATCCCACTTCTGGCCTAACAAAGAAAAAATCCAGTTTCCTGTCAAACCGCTGGGTGAAACAAAGTAGAAAGACACATGAATCATCATTAGAAGAAACATATCGCAATGAAATTTATTTAATCGCAAATGGAGGAAAAACCAGACCTGTAATTTTGAGGTCCATTCATGGCCGTCGCGTCCAAAAGCATTGTCAAGTCTGAAATTTGAAAGTTTAAAATCTCCTGGACTATTAAGTAGGTGGGTCTAAAATTTCAAAGGGTCAATATTGGGAAAAAAATACATATAAAAAAATTCTTTCTACATCAATCAAACCTCCAGAAGCCCACTTTCTAAAAATAGCAGGTCTTCTACATAGGGACTGTTATTTTAGGAAATTCAACAACAAAGAACCTGTGAAGGAGACGAAGACATTAGAGGTGCACGACAACTAATAATTCATCGAAACGAACATTTTTTACACTTACTAAAAATAGTAAGTGGTCCCAAAGACACTGCTAAAAATAGAAAATCACACTAAAAGAGCAATTTTGGCACAATGGGACATTCAGAACTTTGTCACATCGAGCTTTCCATGAATGAGGATCAATAGACTTCATCGGGAATGACATCTCCTCTTCTTCTCTCTCTCTTTCTCTCTCCTCTTTCCCCTTAACTTTGTCTCACTTTCCAATATTCTAATTTCACGTTGGGGTTTACACTTTTTGATATGCCTTTAAGTCACTTAAAAGTGACTTTAGAAACATAATGTAAATTAAGTCGCCTTGATTTCATAAAAGGGACTTAAATATTTTGTAGGAATACGAATAGTCTAAAGTTAGAAATAAGGCATATGGAGGGTCATGAGGAAGACGATAAGTCACCTCTCACTCTATAAATTATAACACCATTCCCATTTCAAAGGGTTGGTAATTAATTTTGTAAGCTCAAGAGTGCATTCTACCTTGAGAGAACAAAGGAGATAGCCAAATTCTTCCTTCCCCCTTCTCAATTTCCTCCATTTCTCCACTATGTATAACTTTTGTTTGAGAAATTAATACAAAGAAGAAGTAGTTTTCTATCTTTCTTCGACTAAGGGATTTCCGATACTTTGTGTTCATAGAATTTCATTTGGTCTTAATGATGCTTCTAAAATTGTTTCTTCTCATAAATGCATGTGAGGATCTCGTATAATGGAAAAGTGACAAGCGAGCGTGGGAATCTACAAGTAAATCTTCCTCGCACCAATCCTCCCGAGGTCATGCCGAGACAGCCGGTGGGGATGGAATATGTATGGGATGCAGACAAACTAGTTAGGTAATCTGATGTCTTTGACGCACACTAGTGGAAACTACAAATCTAAGGCAAAGAAGGCCCTCCTAACCTGAACTGGTGTGATAGATCGATCAGCAAGGATGACTGCTCAAAGGCTCCAATCAATATCAAGCTCTGGCGTGATTCATTCTATGGGTTGTGGGATACGTGGAAAATGACCTGGGATAGTTTCGTGTATTTCTCCAGATAGGGTCATAGGGTGGATGGTGGGTAGAGTGGACTCTACGGGTGATTATCTGGCCTAGTCTAGAATTCCCTAGCTTTATTAGCTACTACGTCTAATAAGGATAACTGTTCGATGATGATAGGTGGAAGTGGAGTAGATCTGAATACTAATGTGCGTAGGCCAACATCTATGTCTGATTCACCTATGGATTCGTTGGGTTGTGGGATTTGTGGGTCACAACCGTAGATTCACGTTTGTTGTGGTCCTGCTATGGTCATGTGTGGACTCAGTCCCTAATCCCTAGTATCCAATAGTCATATGCTTTCTCAGCCTCTATATTCAGAATTAATAGTTGTGCGATCTTTTCAAAGTATCTCACAGTGTTTGTGTAACTTGAATTCTTAAGTTGGTATCTATATCTATGAGAGTGTCTCCTGCATCTAGCTATGGGACCAAAGGATCACAACCGAATGTTTGCTCTCTTTCAAGCCCTTCTACAGTCATGCGGATATATATCTAGGGTAATATGTAGTTTGGTTGATTTGACCAAAATGTGTGCGCTTGGTCGTCTTCTATGTTTAACCCGCTTAACTGGAAGCTGATCTGTTGTAAGTTTTCCATTGTTCGGAAGACTTGGATCCTAAGATTCTGATCTATATCAGTTATTGCTGTGATGAGATTGGGTTGGGGAATGATTGGCTCGAATACGTATTCTCTGGCCCTCAGGTCCCGTGATTGTCATACAAAAGCAACAATGTAAATCTAATTGCAAAGAAAGTAAAATTTAATTATGTGAAATATATCTATAACATATATAACTTCTCTATTTTTGTATTTTTCTGATGAATTTATATGAACAAAATTGAAGGAGCAACTATCTTAATATATCTAGAAATTGACAACTAATCTAATAACAAATTTAAAACAAACAAAGTAACCGAGTATAGCTACTTTTTGTGTGGTTGTGAATCTATTCTAAATAGTGAAATAACTAATCATATTTATTTGAAAGACTCTTGATCCTACCTCAGAAGTGAGGAATGAATCATAGTTTCTCAGAAACTATCAATCCCCATAGCTTCCCTGGCAATATCAAAAGTAAAATTGACTGAAATAAAGTGATTGGCTACTCTATTTGATATGCTTCTAACTAGAACTTTGAAAGCTAGAACCTGGATTTTACATAACAGTGGCGAATCCGATGGTGTGTGTGGTTTTGTCCCCTCAGTGTGATCTCCTCATTCCTTCGTGCTCACGTGGATCCAGAAAAGCGTGTAATGCTAGCATCAACAGAAGTAGATTTTGGAACAAAGGCAGCTTAGGATACAGACTGAATACAATGTGAGTAGGAGAGGGATAGCGCAAGAGTACGGAGCTTGGCCTATGCAATTCCTAGTAGGATTTATTACGAGTCATGCAACATAAAACGTCTAGAACCCGAAACTATCCTGTTTGATGAGTAAAACCTGCAACTTTAATGGCTTCCTACTGAAATTTAAAATGTTCTATCTTAATGGATTGCATGAAGTAATGATAACACTTTTCACAAGATGGATATGTGGCTTTCTAATAGCAAAATAACATTAACTAAGCATGCAATGAACTAAAATATGAATCCTAAGCAAAATAAAAGACTAAACTACTGAAATGAGAAATTGAGAGGTAAATTTGAGGGGCCATTTTCTTGAGCACAAGCCAACTATTTATAGCATTTCCATTTACCCAAAGGTAAAAACCAAATTGATCTCTTAAACCATAAACAATGCCAAAACACTATTCCAGGGAACCAGAATCATTAATGCAAGCCAAAGGCGGTGAAAAAAGCTAGTAAACGTTGAAATTTACGTGAGTTGTGTTAAAAAGAACATTCTGGAAAACACGTGAAGGACCGCCGCCCTGAGCAAGGTGGCAGTTACAGGACCGCCACCCTTCTTAGGCGGCAGTCATGAGACCGCCGCCCAGGCAAGGTGGTGGTTTCGTCACTGAAGAATAAAACGCAAAGAAAAGAGGGGAAAAGAGAACAACAAAGCATGCAAGGGCTAAACGGGGCATGTGGGATGTTAACGCATACTTGGAGAGCTTTTCCAGATCCAAACACCTTACGAGGAGACCTGTATCATCATTGGGGCACGTGTTACATTGTTCCGGTAGTGCAGTACCTTACAATTTTGGGTACGTACATATTGCCCCCTCGGAGAAGTGTTTTAGCCATGAAGAGGTGTAAAACGGTGGGTCCGAGTATGGCGGTCCCGAAATGGGAAGTTGGAAGTTATACCTGATACATCCGTGTGTCAAAATGATGCCATCCACAATTCCCGCCACCTACAAAATGAAAAGAGGAATCAAGTGCAGATAGACAAAATAGATCGGAAAATAAACGCTAAAATAATGGGAAATGAGGATGTACCATTTGTGCGGGGTAAGAACTTACCTCCGTTGGCACTCTAAACCTATGAAAAGGGATTCAAAATGAGTCAGGTTGCTATATATATGAAAGTGGGCCCATTTTCCTATTCATTTGTGCGTGTTGATTTGGTTGGTTTTGAGCTCTGGGACCCATGGTGATGGTTTCTTATGAGAGTAGAGTCAAAACGTTCGTGACAAGATAGCGATCATGCCTCCACGAGCAGATCATCGACCCGCGAGATCACAGGTTAGTTTTTCTCAATTTATCATTTTTACCCCCAAAATTTTAAAATGTTAAAATCTTTGTCATGGGGGTTATTTTTGAAAATGTTAGGTTCAAAAGGTCTATCTAGGGGGGGCGCCTACTGGGTAGGCTTTGTTTTAGTTAAAATGGTCCTTTTTTTTATGTTTTTAGGCCTTTTTAAGGTATAAAACCTGCGTGGGTTTTCGGGACACAACCGCTGCCCTGAACAGGTGGTGGTCACGTGACTACCACCCTATTCAAGGTGGTGGTTACAAGACCTTTGCCTTTAAGGCGGTGGTTACAAAACCGCCGACCCTACTCAGGGTGGTGGTTCCTAACAGAATGCCAAAGGAACACTTGTTTGAAATTTTTTTTGCATTTTTAGCATCTTTATGTGTTTTCATGATTTTTCTAATGTCATTCGGATGCTAACTTGCTCTATTTTGTGTGTTTTTGGGTGTATGCAGGTGAGGGAGGAGTACATTCGATGGAGTCGAGAGAGAAGGAGAGAGTGTGACTGGCTCCCAGTAGTATTAGATGCCCTTTCACAGGATGAGGAGGACACTCTTCAGAGGGCTGGTATACTACGTATATCACGTATCCCACATGTTGCTCCATCTAGTCACATACTTTGTGACTTATTTTCTTATTGGGATGTTGATCGGAACACCTTCCAGATTACCAGGGGTCCGAGGTGAGTGGACCATCACTTTGGAGGATGTTTACCATATCCTGGGGGTCCCGATCATCGGGAGACGACTTACTCTTGAGACAGCAGGTTCATGGGCTCCAGATAGCACAGTGGGCCTCTTACATGGGAGATGCAGTTATCTCCACTGGTTCAAAGAAGGGGGTGAGGGTCCGATCTATTCCTAGCCTGCCCATCCCCTTGATTCGTCAAGCCATTATGGGGATCCTTGCCTCGAGATTGATCGGGGACAAGGGAGGAGACACACTACTATATTGCTGGTCCCCCATCATTGCACAGATCGAGGGACATGGCTGGATTTACACCTGGGGAGCTGATATACTTGGGACTACCTACCATGACTTGTATAGGGTAGTCCATTTACAGGGGCAATCTTTGAGCCACCCAACCCTGGTTATGAGTTGGGTCTATGAGCGCTTCATCCCCTATGGTAGAGGTGTAGAGGTAGCAGATCCCGGAGCTATGAGGGCAGCCTAGATGGACAGACATGTCGGTGCTTAGAGCACCTCACCAGCTAGTTGCTTCCCTGACCACTAATGACATGGAGGCCACACCATATCAGGCCATGGTAGGTTTATGGGGCGAGGAGGCTCTTACTTTGATCTCCTGCTCCACCACAGAAGGTTGTTGATGAGTAGGGAGAGTGGAGATACACCCCTTTGGCCGAGTTCCTTAGTAGTTTGGCCTACCTTATATGGGTATGCTTCCCCGGTAGTGCCAGTATACAGGTCAGTTTGAGAGGCCAGAGGGGGTCCTAGAGGCCGGGTTGGATAGTTGTTACCCCTGGTGTTCCCATTGCGGCTAGGCGGGTAGTACGTGCCCGAGGGAGAGCCGGTGCTCCTCAGGCACCCTTACTTCAGATTGCCACGGTCCCGCTCACAGCAGTGATGACCCTATTGACATAGACTCCGAGTCTGAGGAGTTCACAAGGGGGAGACGGAGGAGGAGACTGAGGAGGACAGTGATCCTGAGTGGCATGACACTCAGGATATCATGCAGGCAGAGAGGGCAGAGCAGAGTGCAGAGAGGGTGACTCTGGTTTCAGAGGAGCCACTCTCCCAGGGCCATGGTGGGGAGGATGAGTCCATTGTGGGGACGCTACGTTGCTCTAGCCATGGGAGGAGTACCTCAGTCAGCGGCGGCATCTGTGGCAGGTGCTGACCCTAGAGATCCATCCTGGAGGCCCGGTGATCCGAGTAAGTTATCTTCCCTTTGCTTTTAGGATCACTTTAATTTCCATCTCTCCTTTTGTTTACACTTGTGTTTATCTCTTGTTTTATTTCTAATTCATTTTCTCCTTTGTTTGCAGAGACCGCCGATGAGTGGCGAGACCTGATTCACAGGGTATGCACCGATACCCTAATGATCCCTATGGAGAGGACCCATGCAGAGCTATCTGTGGATGCAGGGGAGCCCTCAGCAGCTGGAAGACATACCGACATCTTTGCCCCCATCTGGCATGTGGCCAGGATGGTATCTACCCTCTATACTGAGCTGGCAGGGTATAGGACAACAGAGTGCCTGATGAGGAGTCATTCTCATGGTGAGACCGCAGCTGCCCCTCGGGATCATGAGCCCTCCGTGCATTCAGAGCACCGGCGTAGCCGAGTCCTAGGCATGGGCGTGCACCCTCAGAGGGATCTCATAGGGGTTGAGAAGCCACTTGGCTCTCTTAGATTTTTGTATGATATTTTTGTATTTCTTAGGCTCTTTGAGTGTTTTGACCATGCTTAGCGCATGATGGCATTGTACAGGAATTTTGATCATTTATATATATATATATATATATATATATATATATATTCTTTTTGGATCAGAATTTTGGCATCTATGACCTTGCTTCCATTTATGTTTCCGTATGTAAACTATGATGTTATGCCTATATGTCTTTTAGAATGTATACAATGGAGAACAAATGATACAAATGTTTACTTTCTTTTTGTATTTCGTGATGCCGATATATGATAATGTAGATACAATGTGATTTTGAATTTTTAGTTTCTTTAAGCAATTTTGATACCTCATATCTATTTTGGCAAAGTGGTGAAGATAAGCCGGTATAATGAGCAGATAAACTTACCCCACTCCTAACTCCACACAACTAGTAAGATGCGAGGGCTTGTCACCGAGAGCTAGAAAGGGCACAAGTTATGAAATGTGTTGAAATGATAGTGATGAAAGATAGACAAAGCTTTGGTGGAACCAAATTAGGATGCTACAAGCCTACTCTACTCGAGTGACTCCATAGTTTGGGATGTAACTTGCTTTGTGGTTTATCTAGACTTAGATCCGTAGATGGCCACATGGTAGACAAAATCTGGGTTTTAGGATTTTTAATTCTCTTGGAATTTTGGACATCTGATTCATTTTTTTGACCCAAGACTTCAAGATTTGAATTTTTTGTTTATGACCTTTAACGTTTGTTTGTCAAGAGGACCCCCTACACCTTGCCCCATGCTACTAGTAAGAAGCGTGGGTTTATCACCATGGGCAAGGCATAGGCGAGTAAGGGCATTTCCATCCTTTCCCAACCCTACGTCACTAGTAAGAGACGCAAGCTCATCACCAAAGGTTGGTGGGGCAAGGAAATGTGTAAATTTAAAATTTTCTGTTTGATCTATATTTGACTCGTTTACTTGAGCAAAGTGTCAGTATGTTCTTACTTCCAAAGAGATATATATATGGGATAGATGTGACACGATGAAGCTTCTAGAACAGACCATAGGCAAGACACCTATCCTAAGAAGAAACCAAAAGTGAGAACAAGCATGCAGACCTTGGTATGGTTACCGTTAAGACTTTGTCATATCTAGCTTTATTTGATGAAATGATTCCAAAATAGTTGATGATATCATGGAAATGGAGAAGTATGATTAGAGTGTTTATGCCAATACCATCAGAATTTTGTAATGAATTGCTTTGAGAATAAATTCCTTGATCACAAAATTATACGAAACAAGCAGACAAAATGATCCTAACTATATGAAGATGCAATGTAGATATAATTATACAAGTAGTTGGTTGCTTATGCATAGAATCGTTTAAGGTGTAGGGAATTGACTGTTTCACCAAATTCCTCACCTTCTAGTGTGCATAAGAGATATGCACCATTTCCATAGTCCTTCATGACTCGGTATGGGCCCAACCATTTGGGCCGGAACTTCCTTCCTTCGCCAGTCTTTTTATCGATCCGGCTGTCTAGCCTTAGAACTAGATCACCTTCATATATGTCTCATTCATAGACCTTCTTGTTATACTGCTAGCACATCCGGTCAGCATAGACTTTGTGCCGCTATTTAGCATCTAACCTAGCTTCATCTAGGCTTTCTAGTTGGGAGAGATGTGCTTCTCTGTAAGCATCTTCGTCTAATCCCTTGTAATGAGATACGAAGACTGGGTATTTCAACCTCAAGCGGGAGAACTGCTTCTGCCCCGAATACTAGCGAGAAAGGATTCACTCCTGTTGGTGTTCTTATTGAGGTTCGGTGGGCCCATAAGGCTGGATATAACTTAAAATTCCAATCTCATTTGTTTTCTTTCACCATTTTAAGAAGAATGGATTTTAATGTTTTGTTTTGTTTCAGCTTGTCCATTGGCTTGGGGGTAATACAAGGAGGCCGTATGATGGCTTATTTTAAATTTATTGCACAATTCATGAACTTCGTCATTCTTAAAAGAAGTCCCATTATCCGAGATAATGATTTGTGGGACACCATACTTGTAAATTATTTGGTTCAAAATGAACTTGGCGATTACAGAACCGGTACAGTAGTAAGAGGCATAGCCTCTACCCACTTGGTAAAATATTTGGTGGCCGTGATTATGAAAATATGGCCATCTTTGTGGACGAGGGAGAGAATTTCCCTATCAAATCGAGGCCCCACGTAGAAAAGGGCCATGGAGTAGCGATTGGTTGTAGAGCTTGTGTCGGCATGTGGATCTCATGGGAGAATTCTTGGCACTTATGACACCTTCATACAAACTCTACTGCATCGTGTTCTAGAGTAGGCCGAAATAGCCCATCCGATGTATTTTATGAGTGGTGGCATGGCCACCGAAGTGGCCTCCACACATTCCACTGTGAGATTTGTGGAGAATCTTCTTGGATTCTTCTGTGTCGACACATCTTAGAAGCATTCCATCGAATGCTTTTCGATAGAGCACTTGCTCTATAATGACGTATTTGGCTACGATAATGCGTAACCACCTTCTTTGTTGTGGTGTAGCACCTTTCGGATACGTATGATCCATGATATAATTAATAATATCAGCATACCAAGGACACTCAGAGATGGGAGGTCTGGTTTCGACGTAGTATACGCATTCATCAGGAAAGTCCAGATCTACTAGATTGCCTCCATCTAGTGGGTTATCAGCTAACCAATCCATGATGATTTGTCCTTTAATGGACTTTTGATTTACAAATGTTAGTTCAAACTCCCCATTAAGGTTATAAAGTGTCCAACCTTTTTAGACAAGGACCCTTGCGTGAGGAAGGTTCGTAAATGCTTTGTCTTTACAATGACCCTTATTTCTTGATTTAGCATATAATGTCTTAAGCGTTTGGTCACAAAGACTATGGCAAGGCATTCTCATTCTACTTGTGTATAGCATGTTTCATAGTCGAGCAACGTTCGGCTAATGAAATAGATCACACATTCTCTCTTGTCATCGTCTTCTTGAGCCAGCATACAGGCTAGCGAGACATTGGTAGCTCGCGAATATAAAATTAGTGGGTGGTCTGGCTTAGGTGGCATTAACGTAGGTGGTGATAACAAGAAACGCTTAACTGCGTCGAAAGCTTCATTACAATATTTGGTCCAATCAATATTATAATCTTTCTTGAGTAGATTGTTGATTGGATGAATGGCAAAAGCTTAAGTCCGAGATGAATCTCGGATTGCACCAAGCTTTCCAAGAAATGATCTGATTCCAGATTCATCCGAAGGTGGGACCATTTCGAGAACAGCTCTAATTTTGGTTGGGTCAACATCGATCCCTCGTGACGATATAATGTAACCTAGGAGCTTCCCTCTCATCACACCAAAGACACATTTTTCTGGATTTAGTGTGACTCCGTATTCTATTAGACGTGAAAGGATGATGCGGAGTACTTCTGGGTGATCACAATGCTTCCTGGCCTTGGCCAACAAATCATCTACGTAGGACTCCATGATTTTGTGAATAAGATCATGAAATATGTATGTCATTGCCCGTTGGTATGTAGCGCCGTGTTCTTGAGACCGAATGGAATAACAGCATAGCAATAGGTTCCCCAAGGAGTTATAAACATGGTTTTAGCTTGATCTTATTTAGATATTCTGATTTGGTTTTATCCTTAGAATCCATCCATGAGAGACAAAATCTCAAATCTAGTCATTGCGTCAACAATGACGTCTATGGATGGTAACGGGAAGTCATCCTTAGGAACACCTTGTTAATGTCTCGGAAGTCTATGTAGATGCATATCTTCCCATTCTTTTTTAGAACGGGAATGATATTACATACCCACCGAGAGTAATGACATTGCTTGCTTGATGAATCCTACTTGGAGGAGTTTCATTACCTCCTCTTTCACCATGAGAGCTACCTTAGGTTTCATTGGTCTCGATTTTTGTTTAATCAGATTTTCATCTAATTTAGTGACGAGGTTATGTACTGCAATGTGTGGTGAACTTCCCTGTCATTTCCTTATAATTAAATGCAAAAGCTTTTTGATGTTCCTTGAGGATTGGAGTGTGTATTTTACCTGATGGAGTTAACGAGGATCCTAACTTCAATATCTTGGTTCATCCTCTGAAATTCGATGTTAATATCGATTGTTTCTTCGATTAGAGAAGTGTTACCTTCTTCAAACTCAGAGATCATGTTGGAGGTAGTTCGACATCATATCCATTCTTGATTGTGTATATGCTGAATTGGTAGATTTTGTTGGGAAGCTCAACATGGGATTTCCGAAGTAGAAGATGAATGCGGGATTAAGGATAAATCTTTGCGTGATGGGTGAGATGTAACGTTGCGCATAGGCATTTAAGTAATTCAGAGTGGTTCTATCACTATCAATGTGGTCTAGGATAGTAGATTTGTTTTCATTTTTGTTTGTTAAAAGAAGATTTGACATTCTTTTTACTAATGGTTCGTCTGAAGGGATACCATGAAATGGGTATCTTCCAACTCACTTGTTTGGAGTGAAGCGTGACCTTTATTGAATCAGCAAGAATATTTTGCTTCTCGGGGATTGCTTCAATTGATATGAAGTCAAACTCCTTGCTTAAATTTAGTATAGTTGTTTAGATCTATAATATAAGTGTTCGGCTCATGTTTCATACATCTCTAGAGACTTGGTTTGTAGTACCAATGATGAGTCTCCTAACAGGTGGATATTATTAACACCAATCCTCTTAGCTAGGATGAGGCCAAGGAGGAGGGCTTCATACTTAGCACCATTGTTTGTACAGGAAATTTATTTTAAGGGCAAATGGTAGGACTTTTCCCTTGGGAGAAGTAAAGATTACACCGCCCTAGCTCAGTAAATGACATCTAGCTCCATCAAAATGGAGATTCCAATACTTATTTGGGAATATGGGAATTGGGATATTTTTGTGTTAACATCTTCTACCTCACTACCATGCAGAGATCTACTACTCGAAGAGAACCAACACCTATGGTGTATCCCATGCCTACGAGAATCAAATGGTAGGATTACATTGGTAGATCCTGTTCTAAGCAATTCAACAATTTTTGTAGTAGTTCCTAATGAGAATTCTTTCTACAATCTTAACCTCATCTTTGAGGGTTTTTGTTAGATCATCTAATTAGGCTCATAGTCTCAAGATCTACGGGTAGGTACCAACATTTTCTTTCGGTTTCGCGTTGGTGGGTTTATTAAGTTGGTTTGTTGGGAGTTCAAAATCTAAGTGCATGCATGGTCTTTTCTTTAAGTCACCGGTGTATATTGACTATCTTGGGTCGCATGATTGACTTCCTAATTGTGGTGTAACTAATGGATTTAGTGAAGTTGAGGCTTCATGATTGTTGTTTCCTGTCATTACACCCTTGTTTGTCCCATTCGAATTTAACCTGGTGTTGTTGTGATTTGGGAGTAGATCATTGAAGATCTTAAGGGGTGCATTTTGAGGGGAAGCGCCCTGTAAAAGTATTTGGTGTTGGTGACGCAAGATCTGCCAAGAACATATCTATGAAAAGTTGTCTTTGTTCTTCTAGAAAACGTTGCATGAATTTATTGTAGTCACGGCATGTTCTAGTGTCATGGCCTGGATTTTGTGAAAACCACAATACGAGTTAGGTTGTAATTCTATCTCTGTTGGTTTGGTGTATATTATGGCCCAAAACTCTGATCAAACCGTTGCCTATTAGGATTAAAGTTTTGCATTTTCTATTTTTGGTTTTGGTTTTGGTTTTGATATCCAGTTGAGTTTTGGCTTGGACCCTATGTAGGGTTTCACCGTTGTTGTTGTTGTTGTTGATGATGATTGAAATCCACTGCATTGATTGTTGGGGTAAAGTTGTTATTTCATTGGTTGTTTACTAGTGGTGGAGTATTCACAACATTTACCCTTTTGGGCTGATCAGTTACTCCATCTGTTGTCACTCCGTGATTTTTATTAAGGATTTTAGGTCCTTGATTGGTATTTGTGGTGGTAGGATAAGCCGTAGTATTTTGGTTGGAGGTGATTAACCTCCCGTTTGTTCCATACGTCTTACGACCACTATCTATTGCCGCTTGATCTATTCGGAGAGCGCTCTCAAGTACTTCATCGTAAGTCCTTAGTGGGAACTTCTAGACTTCTTCCTTCACTTCTCTACTGAGAGAATGAAGGAATAAATCACATAGTTCCATTTGGTCCATATTTGAGAGCGTACATTTGGATGAAATGAGCAATGGATTCATTGTGTTCTTACTTAATGTACAAGAATTCTTGATTCCTGTTCTTAATAGTTTGTTCATGTCAAATGCCTTGATGAACTCTGAAACGAGTTGTTTAAACGAATGGATGGAAGCTTTAGGTATTCTATAATACCAATCGAGAGCAATGCCTTCCAAGGTTTTGGGGAATATTTTAGCAACCACCCCATCCCAAGGGAGTAGTTCTCAAATGGCTGTGGCGTAAGCCTTGATATGTGCATTCGGATCTCCCTCTCCTTTGTATTTGGGACAATCAGGAAGAGCTCTTGGAAGCATAACGTTTCGCATGGTGAATTCTAAGGGTTCTTTCAAATATTCTAAATAAGTCCCTATTGCATAGGTTTCGACCATTGATGGTGCCTGCTGAGGGGGTGGCGGTGGAATGGGTTGTTGGTATGGCGTAGCGTACGCATTGGTAGGGGCATAAGGAAGCCCCTGTGTTTGAGAAAACATGTTGGGAGAGGAGAACATGTCCCCTTGTGGTGATTTGGAGTACATGTTTAAGTATGAAGGGGTATTGTCTAGGAATGGATTATTTTGTACTAGACCGGAAGTATCGGAACGGTGTTAGAAATGGCGGTTCTTGTTGGCATTTGTTGTGAATACTGAGGAGTCATGCCTAATGTGCCTATTCCTGTGAGGAGGTCTACTTGGCTAGGATGGTGTGAAGGATTAGAATTTCCTGCTTGTATGGATTGAGAATGGTGATTTACCTGAGCAATTTCTAACCCCCTAAATTTTTCTACTAAAGTTGAAATGACCTCATTTGGTGAAGTCATGATATTTTTCCTTAGTGGCGTTTGTTGTATATCCTGATGTTGTATAGGCATGTGATATCCTGCTATGAATTGATCGCTTGCCCTGCCAAGTTTCCCCGAGGGCATTTCCTATATGTAGTGGCATGGAGGTATTTTCTTGAAAAGAGACCTTGGGTTGCATTTGTAAACTCCCTATGGGTGGGTACATACTCCGAGAGTGTTGTTCATTCCTAGCATAACATACTGAATGTTCATCATCTAAAACTAGGTATGGGTCTGATTGTCTACTAATTTGTGGTCTAAGTAGTACCTGAGGAGATGAACTAGATTCTCCTGTGAATGTCATATTGTTCGAGCCTGAAGGCTTTGTTTGTTGTGTTTGAGCGAGCTGATCCAACTCCTCTGTTTGGAAAGATGAGCCATATCTAATCCTTGGAGATGGATTTTGTGTTGATAATTGGTTATTTGAATAGTTGTCACCCCATACTGAGAGCGAGGGTGATGACTATCTATTCAGTTGAGCGTAGTATGCTTCAAGACCTAGGAGAGGTCTACCATATGCATCGAATCCTGACATATTCGGGGGTATGTGAATACCCACAGAATAATGGGTAAGAGCGAAGGTGGATGAAAAGAAGTAAAAGTGAAAGGACTATGCCGTTCACATCACCAATTTTGTTGGTGAAGCTGATGGTGAAAGCTAATGAGGTAGGTAAGATAAAATAAATGTTTGTTCATGTCGGGTTCACCAATTTTATACAATGGAAAAGTGACAAGTGAGCGTGGGAATCTACAAGTAACTCTTCCTCGCACCCGACCTCCCGAGGTTGTGCCGAGATAGCCAGTGGGGATGGAATATGTGTGGGATGCAGAAAAACTAGTTAGGAAATCTGATGTCTTCGACGAGCACTAGTGGAAAGCTGTAAATCTAAGGCAAAGAAGGCCCTCTTAACCTAAAGCGGTGTGATAGATTGATCGCTAAGGATAACCGCTTGAAGGTTCCAATCAATATCAAGCTCGGCGTGATTCATTCTATGGGTTGTGGGATATGCGGAAAAGGACTGGGATAGTTTCATGTATTCTCGAGATAAGGTCATGGGTGGATGGTGGGTAGAGTGGACTCTATGGGCGATTATCTAGCCTAGTCTAATTCCCTAGCTTTATTAGCTACTACGTCTAACAAGGATAACTTGTTCGATGATGATAGGTGGAAGTGGAGTAGATCTGAATACTAATGTGTGTAGGCCAACATCTATGTCTGATTCACCTATGGATTCATTGGGCTATGGGATTTGTGGGTCACAACCATAGATTCGTGTTTGTTGTGGTCCTGTTATGGTCATGTGTGGACTCAGTCCCTAATCCCTAGTATCCAATAGTCATATGCTTTCTCAGCCTCTATATTCAAAATTAATAGTTGTGCGATCTTTTCAAAGTATCTCACAGGCGTTTATGCAACTTGAATTCTTAAGCTAGTATCTATATCTGTGAGAGTGTCTCTTGTGTCTGGTTGTGGGACCAAAGGATCACAACCGAACATTTTCTCTCTTTCAAGCCCTTCTACAGTCATGCGGATATATATCTAGGGTAATCTATAGTTTGGTTGATTTGACCAAAACGTGTGCACTTGGTCATCTTCTATGTTTAACCCGCTTAACTGGAGGCTGATCTGTTGTAAGTTTGTCGTTGTTTGGAAGACTTGGATCCTAAGATTCTGATCTATATCAGTTATTGTTGTGATGAGATTGGGTTGGGGCACGATTGGCTCAAATACGTATTCTCTGGGCTCTCTAGGTCCCGTGATTGTCATACAAAAGCAACAATGTAAATCTAATTGTAACAAAGTAAAATTTAACTATGTGAAATATATCTACAACATATATAACTTCTATATTTTTGTATTTTTCTGATGAATTTATATGAACGAAATTGAAGGAGCAACTATCTTAATATATCTAGAAATTGACAACTAATCTAATAACGAATTTAAAACAAACAAAGTAACCGAGTATAGCTACTTGCATGTGCAGTTGTGAATCTATTCTAAATAGTGAAATAACTGATCTAATCTATTTAAAAGACTCTTGATCCTACCTTAGAAGTGAGGAATGAATCATAGTTTCTCAGAAACTATCAATCCCCACAGCTTCCCTGGCAATATCAAAAGTAAAATTAATGAAATAAAGTGATTGGCTACTCTATTTGATATGCTTCTAACTAGAAATTTGAAAGCTAGAACCTGGATTTTGCATAACAATGGCGAATCCGATGGTGTGTGTGGTTTTTTCCCCTTAGTGTGATCTCCTCGTTCCTTCGTGCTCACGTGGATCCAGAAAAGCGTGTAATGCTAGCATCAACAGAAGTAGATTTTGGAACAAAGGTAGCTTAGGATACAGACTAAATACAATGCGAGTAGGAGAGGGATAGCGCAAGAGTACAGAGCTTGGCTTATGTAATTCCTAGCAGGATTTATTACGAGTCATGCAACATAAAACATCCAGAACCTAAAACTATCCTGTTTGATGAGTAAAACCTGCAACTTTAATGGCTTCCTATTGAAATTTAAATTGTTCTACCTTAATGGATTACATGAAGTAATGACAACACTTTGCACAAGATGGATATATGGCTTTCTAATAGTAAAATAACATTAACTAAGCATGCAATGAACTAAACTATGAATCCTAAGTAAAATAAAAGACTGAACTACTGAAATGAGAAATTGAGAGGTAAATTTGAGGGGCCATTTGCTTGAGAATAAGCCAACTATTTATAGCATTTCCATTTACCCAAAGGTAAAAACCAAATTGATCTCTTAAACCATAAACAATGCCAAAACACTATTCCAGGGAACCAAAATCATTAATGCAAGCCAAAGGTGGTGAAAAAAGTTGGTAAACGTTGAAATTTACGTGAGTCACGTTAAAAGAACATTCTGGAAAATGCATGAAGGACCTCCGCTCCGAAAGAGGTGGCGGTTACAGGACCGTCACCCAGGCAGGGCGGCGGTTTCGTCACTGAAGAACAAAACGCAAAGAAAAGAGGGGAAAAGAGAACAAAATAGCACGCAGGGGCTAAGTAAGGCATGCTGGATGTTAACACATACTTGGAGAGCTTTTTTGGATCCCGAACACCTTACGAGGAGACCTGTATCATCATTGGGGCACGTGTTACATTGTTCTGACAGTGTAGTACCTTACAATTTTGTGTACGTACAGATACTTCTACCTAGTGTGTGTGCGGGAATCTGATTTCCTACTTGCATCATTAGTTATCCTACCTCTTTTCTCACTCCCCTTTCCCACACTTTAGATAAATTCCACTCTAGAAATTAATTGCTACCTTTTCGCAGGTCATTTGAGTGTCCTTGTTAGATCCTTTGTTGAAATGCCACCACGAAATAAGCCTTTTCATGTGCAAGCATATCTTTAGCCAGACTTGCATAGGTTAAGTATACGGACTTAGATTCCCGAGCATTGGAAATAAATCCATAAGTTTTTCTACTCGAAAAATGTTCTCACCAACAAGGTGAAAGATTTTTCTAGGCCTTGTATTGTAATTTTGTGGGTTTGGGTCTATGCCGACATATAATGTATATTTTTGGTAATTTTATATGATGTAGTAGAGTAATTTTAATTTATTTATTACTAAGCTTAATGGTCTTGTACGATCTATGGTTTTTCATAGAAAGAGACAGTATAAAAGTGAAGTTTGGTGGTTCATTTGAGCTGGTGAAGTTGAAAAAATTGTGAGCGAGCTAGATGAGGTGAAAGACAGTGTTACAAGGCATTAAGGTAGAGCTAAGAAGAAACATGATAAGGTGATTATAGTATAGTATAATGTCTTAAAGGTCATTAGACCTAATCATCATATGAAGGTGCAATATTGAGTGAAGAAGGAGAGAATTTTTTTTTTGAGAGGGTTTTAAGGTGTATGATCAAATCTTGTGATCACTATCGGTTGTTACAGCAATAATTCATCGAGCTTATCTTCATCTTTAGGTGACTGAGTTGGCACTTGGTCATATTAGGGGGTTGTAGCCTCCTTATAGGGTTGGTGTTTTTTCTAAATAGGGTTTTGTGTTCCTTGTCGGATTGGTGTCTCACTAAATAAATATTGTTTGATGTGTAATATTCACATAATTCTTTTGAATTGAGTAATATATTCAGAATTTTTAGTGGGTTTTATTCCCTTGAGGGTTTCCCACTTTATATTTTGTGTTCTTGTGTACTCTCTTGGTTCATGTTCTTATGGATGGTTGTTTCATGTTAATAAGCTCACATTGATGCATGATTGAATGGTTAATGGTTCACACAAGTTAAATATAATTAATGGAAATTTTTAAAGGATTAATTTACACCCCGCTATCAATCCATTTTTCTTCTAACAATTGTAGGACATAGTGTCTTAGTTTTTTTCATTGATGTCAAGTTTCATTGATGGAAAATGGTGTCTATGTGTATCCATGAGGTGTGATTCATTAGAAAACATGAAGGTTGATTGGTAGTGAAGGGATTTTGTTTAATGAAGTGTTGTTGTAGCATGATGTCTAGTTGAGTTGCATGGTTCAAGCTATTATGGTTATGGTATGAGATCCAAAGTTGGTCGAGCTCTCTATGGATTCAAAAATATTTTTTCATGGGTGTAAAAGGTGTGAATAGGTCTGCATGGTGATGGTAAGGACAGTTTATGTATGTCATTTAGTGAAACAAGCCTTTCTAGGTCTTGTTGTTGACCTAGTGCAATTGTGATGATGTGGCAACATGTGATATGAAATAAGGAAGACAAAGGTATGCAATTTAAGTTTGTTATTATGTTGCATAATAGGTATTGGAGGTGTCCAAGGTCACATGTCAGCACCTAAATGCATGTACAAGCTCCTTTTGAAATAGAGCACTAAGAATAAGGCAAGAAAAACAAGGAAGTCATTGTAGTTGGAGAGATTCAAAGGTTTACATACATGGATGATTTTTGGAATGCATGGAGAATATCATTACAAAGTTATGGACCAATTTTAAGGCAAAATATTGAAGGAATTGTAAATAAAGCGGTTTTGACTCTATCGATCTCTCAAAACATTATTTTCCCAACTCAAGGTCAAGTTTGGAGTGCTCACTTGCTCATAAAATATTTTCATGTGGACTTGGTACTTTCATCATATTTGAGGCATGGAGCTAATATTATTTTATAGTTGGACTAAGCTTTAATGATGTCATGTGATTTATGAATGAATTTTAAGAAGCCAAGGTGGTCAAAACCCTCCATGAACCTATTTCAAGAATGATGGATGAAAGCTTATGTTTATGAGCTCAAAATAAATTATATCATAAAATATGATGATTAGAGTATGGAAAGGACTCTTCCATCTTCTTTCGGATCGTGGTGATTTGGTGTCTTGACAGTAGGTGGACCCCACTTAGAATTGCATGTTTTCAAGAAATTTTAGTTTTCTCTTAGGTTTTCCATTGTAAATGATTTTGAAATTGGTGTTCTAAGAATAAGGGAAGCTAGGATAAATTTTGAGATGGTTTCAAACCATGGTAAAGTCTTTGGAGGTCTGCATAGGTTCAAAATTGAAGACTATTTTTAGGCGTAAATTGGTAGTTTTTATAGTCATGATGAAAGGTGGTTCTTGGGAATGTGTGGCCTAATAAGAGGTGTCTAATGCCTATTAGGGTGTTGTAGACATCCAATGTGACATGTTCCATGCTTTAGTTGAGCCCTATAGGTTTGTATGATCGGCAAGGATGAGTTCATAAGTTGACCTACTTGATAGGGTTTAAGGACGGTGAAGGTTCCTTAGTGTAATTGGTCTAAAAGAAAAATATATTGTCTTGATTCATGATATCTAGATATTGGAGAGTGATGACGGGTTCAATATGATCCTCTTCCATGATTTAGAGGTCTTTAAAGTGTAATTATAGGTGTGAGTGTAGTCACAAAATCATACACTTTAGACATTTATTTATCTCGGTCTCATACTACTATTTAGAAGCTTATTAAGGGAAGAAATTACTATATAACCCCCATCCTTTAGCCATCTTGTTTTATTTTATTTCATCATTACCAACCTATTGCACCCATATTCCCATTTATATTTTTTCATCCCACACCATTTTAGCCTTGACAGGCACGCAAATTAGTATCTTGTAGCGTTCATGGGCACCCTAGTCCCATTAGGGGCATCCGGTCCTTTTTGCACTTTCCCATAACTTTTTGGGCTCTTTCTAGCCATTTGAGATCTTTATATTTCTTTTGGTCAGCCTTTTCAAGGTTAATTATGAAATTAGACAAAGAGAACCTTATAAATATAAATTTATGAGACCATAATGAGGGACCTAGCATCACTTACTACTATCACTCCATCTAGAGTTACATCCATCTATTGCATTGGAGATCACTTGCATCCACATAGCTCCATCATTAAGGCACAAGGATAGGACATTTGTATCACACTTAATAAGGGAGGGATTCTATTTTATTCCATGCACACATTCTACTACATTTTCTACACATAGTTATTGCTTGCTATTTCACAAAGTGTGACTGACACAAGAGCAACCTAGGGCATGTTCACACACACTTGCACATAGAACTACATCAGGTTTGAGATGTAGTGTAGCACTCAGTTGGTAAGTCCATCATTGTGGAGTTGAGGTAATTTTGACCCCTTTATATGCATTTTTATTTTTAGGGTTTGATGCTTGTTTTGGGGTTTTACAGGTCTTTCTTCCATCTTGAGTTATTGGAAACATCCGGAGCGGGATGACAGAGAAGTTGATGCAATAGAAAGTAAGGGTTTCATATCACCTTTTGGCCCTATAAATATCATATTCATATCTTTTACATGACTAGGGCACCTAGATTACATACTAGAATGCCCACAGTGCCCTGGTCCTCTCCTCCAAGCACTCCACCCAGTAAGATCCTCCAGATCCATCCTTTTTGGGACCTCTCTGCATAGTCGTTCTGCTCCCGATTTTTCCAATCTCCTCTGCGACATAGTCCCACGAGCATCACATTATCGCTAATTTCTTTCCTCTTCCTTCTTGCACATTAGGGTTTTTATTTTCATTAGTTTTATTACTTATTTCATTTACATATTGTCTTAGTGCATTTATTTGTTGCATTTATATGTCCTCCTAGATTAGATTAACTATCCCTTACTACACTAGTTAGTTAATTTTAGTTAATCAATGAGAAGTTCATGTTTTC
The DNA here is from genome assembly GCA_018340775.1 of Taxus wallichiana var. yunnanensis. Lineage (NCBI taxonomy): Eukaryota > Viridiplantae > Streptophyta > Pinopsida > Cupressales > Taxaceae > Taxus > Taxus wallichiana. The sequence goes on along the minus strand of CM031244.1, from coordinate 545,383,270 downwards.
AAGACTATTTTCTGGGTAAAATAGGTATCCTAGAGGAAAATGATGATTTGATGACTCTATGGGTTGAGTCATGAAGCATAACATTATTTTTGATGTTACTTGGGTAAATTAATTTCCATTGAGTGGTTACATTCCATGGTTAAGGGCATATGTTGAAGCTTTTTCTACATATTTGAAGATTGGTCTGTTGATGATGCTCATAATGAGTAGGACATAATTCTAATTATTGGTGAATTGATTTGTTTAGCTGGTGTAGATGTTCCTTATCCTATAGAAGGTCTTGAGAGGATCTAGCTGACATGTGTGAATTTTGTGGATTCATAATGGAGTTTTTTTGTGCTTGTAAAATTCATAATGTGGCCATTGGAGATGAAAGCTTATTTTAGGCCTTTTAGTGCAAGGTTGTGGGTTTGGGTCTGTGTCGACCTATAAGGTATATTTTTGGTAATTTAATATGATGGAGTAGAGTTTTTGTAAGTTTTTATGACAGAAATTAATGGTCTTGGCTGACTGTGGTTTTTCATAGCGAGGAGATAGGCATAAAAGTGAAGTGTGATGGCTCATTTGAGCTACTAAAGTGGATAGATTTACGAGTGAGCCAGAGAAGGTTAAAGAGAATGTTAGAGGTAATTAAGGTAGAGATAAGAATAAGAATGAGAAGGTGAGGAGAGTAGATTAGAAGGTATTCAAGGTCATTATACCTAATCATCATATGAAGGTGCAAGAGTGAGAGAAGTAGAGAGAGTTGTTTGAGAGAGCTTTAAGGTGTACGAGATAATGTTGTGATCACTATCGGTTGTTGGAGGATCAATTCATTAATGATCTACATATTTAGGTTATTGAGTTGGTATTTGGTCATCTTATGGGGTTGTATCCTCCTTTTAGGGTTGGTTCCTTACTAAATAAGGGTTGGTGCTCCTTTTCGGATTGGTGTCTCACTAAATAAATCATGTGTGATGTGTAATATCCACATGAGTATTTTAAATCAAGTAATATATTATGAAGTTTCATTGGGTTTTCTTCCCTGAGAGTTTCCCACTTTATATTTTTTATTCTTGTGTACTATCTTGGTTCACGTTCTTATGGATGGTTGTTTCATGATAATAATCTCATATTGATGCATGATTAAATGGTTAATGGTTGACACAAGTTAAATAAAATTAAAAGAAAGTTTTAGAGGATTAATTCACCCCCTCATTCCCTTGTGATTCTAAAAATTGGTATCAAAGAAACGTCCTTTTCAATCAAGTTTAACTACTAGAAGGAGAACCTCTAAAGCACTAAAATGGCAATTTCTAAGGTTAGTACTCCCACCAAGTAAAGCTCCTATATTTGATGGGTCATAATGCATTTTGGAGAATCATGATGAGAACTCACATCATGTCCTTAGGATGTGACATTTGGCAGTTAGTGATATATGTGTATAATGTTCCTCGAGACTCCTCCAACTAGTGTTATAGATAAGAAGGCTAGTAATGACATCTCCAAAGTAATGAATTATATTTTATGTGGTTTGAAGAAATTTGAACTTTTCAAGGTTATGCATTTTACATTTCCTAAAGACATTTGAGATATGCTTTAGATCATAAATGGAGAATATTCCAAACTAAAGATATCAAATCTTTAAACATATAAGAATCGGTTTGAAGGCCAAAAATGAAGCAAGAATAATCTATTTTTGTTTATCTAATCAAAGTTGATCAAGTTGTCAACATCATCAAAGGTTTAGGTGAAGAGGTAAAAGAAGAGGTAGTGGTGAAAAAGGTGTTGAGATCTCTCACTCCCAAGTTTGATCCTAAAGTGTCTACCATTGAGAAATCCAAGGATTTGAAAGTCATGTTGATGGGGATCATTAATTCAAGACCTATCAAGAAGGAAATAGATTTTAAGGCTAAGATTAAGTCAAAGGAAAAGAAGTGATGTAGAGCTATTTTAGATGCAACAACTCACAAGGGTTATTTTGATACCAATCCCCAAAATCAATGTTTTATAAGCAAGATACTCACTTTCCCAAAGATGAAAAACTCTTCCTTCTTGAGTCTAATTTGACTTGAAACACCTACCTAGGTGTGAATTATTCATGTACCATATTTCTTAATCTCGTCCAATGCTCAATTAATCACCAAATGGAAACCATGGAAAAGGAATTAAAATCTACATTCTTTTTGTCAAAAGCTGTCCTCATTGACCTTCAAACTAATTATTTTATTCAAGATAAGAATCTTCAAATCAAGAAAAAAAATTAGATTATGACCTTAAAGTGCTTACCCAATCATTATTTCATGTTCTTGGATCTCCAACCAAGCCAATTCATCCATAAAATTGAACCAAATCAATCAATAGTTTCAATCTCACCTATCTTCACTAAAATTTCCCTTTAGTGCTTCTTAAGCAAATGTTCTTGGTGGATTCACGGCTAGAACAATCAGTAAATGTTATCAAAAAGTAATACATTATTCAGATAGCCTTTAGGCTTACTAAGGTATGTGTAAATTTCATCTTTCAACTCTTTTCTAAGTTCCCCTTCCAACCCTACTCCTCCTCCTAATTAGGCTCCTTGTAGCCCTAGTTTTAATCTTTTTGTCTTGATTTTTATTATAGGAACTTTCTAGGAAATATAAATTCATTTTAGGATACTCATTTGGGGTTTTTATTATGTGTAAATTTATAGGGCACATTCCTTTATAAAATTGTCTCCAAAATTACCGATACTGATCTTTCTAATTAGATCTCCCAACTATTATCTTGCTAACAACCTAGACTATCAAGAACTATGGAATTTCTATGAGTGATCAAGCTTGAAAGGCACAAAAATCAGTGAAATGAATGGGTAAATATCATATGTCTAATATTTCATCATGTAATTCCATCATTAAGTCCATTAAATGGTGAACTCTCAATAAACCCTAGGTCTCTATATTATTACCACTCCTATGCAATGAGATTGTCATGCATATCTTGCATTGCTAACTTCTTAACACTCCAAACTTTCAAAAATAGTTTTTAATCCTTCTACAAATTATGTGTATACAATTTTAGGGTTAGAAAGGAAGATTCGAGGTCTCAAATTCAAATTTTTACAAGAATCCTACCTAGGAATTCCTAAGAACTCGGAATGGTTAAAGTTCACGAAAATACAACTTAATGAATTTTCAAGGTATATAATAATTACTACAGGTTGGATTAATCATATCACACTCGTTAATATGAATAGTGAACCCTCTAATTATCTTAAACTTCCAAACCACAATTTTATCCTCACATGGTAGGATTTGTAGTAGAGTTTCTTCAAGTGAACAACTTTTACTCTTCTAATATTTAACCTACAATACGAATATTTAATCAACTAGGAAATATTCTTCTCTTCCTAAAAATGCTTACCCTGAATGATCATATACCAAGCATGCAATATCAAGTCAAGAACTTACAAAGAAAATTTCTTAGTTACCAAAGTGGACTATGTTTATAATCTACTTGGAACAGGGCATCTCAGTTCTAAAAATAGATGCATTAACAAAATCAAACCCACCAATGATCAATAAAACACTTAGACACCCTCCTTACTATCATAAAATTGTCTATTAAAAACAATGTAAGTTTGTGTTCATAGTACCTCCATACATAGGATTTATATGCAAGAAAAGGATTATTTGTGAGCATGCAAACTCAGTAATTGTCTCCAAATTGAAAAATCAATGTCACTTGGGGCATGAGATGTTATGCCTCCTTCAAACTCTCTTATTAGTTTTGTATACACAAGCTTTAATATTTACCAACCATGCACAAGAAAAAATGGAAAATGGTCACACACATGTATACACAAAATACTCTCCACCTTATTTGTTTGCAAAAATATCACACCAAAAACATTCTTGAAGTTCTCCTTTGATCCTCATTCGAATGGAATGAGACAAAATAGCATTTATATGCCTTCTATCATTTTTCAACCTAATGGAAGCTTATATGACTTCTTGGTTACATGATTAGCTCTTAATGCAACAATGATATTTTGGGTTAGAACTCCAAAACCTAACACCTAACTCTCATTAAGCCTCTTATAACTCTATAGGTTTTATTTCATGCTTAAATTTCCACAAATGACCTATAGAATATGCTAAAACTGTTAAAGAAGCAAAAATGGCCTTTTAGATTCAAACTTGCACTTTTGGTGCATAATTCAAAATTTGAAAATCTAAGACTCAAAATAACACATCTAGTGACTCCACATAGCCTCCTAAACCTTAAAAACAATATTAAGACAAAATTTGATGTTTCCATCCTTATTTACATGCTAGAGATTGTAATCATTTTTATGCCCTTAGAATAACCTTCTAAGCCCTTGCACGTCATCCTATCACCCAACGGACATTGGGCACTCACCTAAGGCATGCGTGGGCGCGAGCCCTCCTTTATGTGAGAATTCGAGAAGATGTTATCATTCATGATAGATTAAGTGTAAAAATAAAATGATCATGCATATATTTTGAAATTATAGGATGAGTCATTACACCAACATACCCATTCGGATAATAAAAGAAAAACCATACGAGATAGTAGATCCGATCCATAACATAAAGAAAAGGGAAATAGGGTTTAGACCCGGGAACATTATATTTAGAACATAACCATATAATCATGTTAATCATATTTTAGTAACCACATTACATCCAAAAGATTCATATCGGACCAATATCATGACTCACGCATCAAAAGATCTAGTTATTCTTCCCTATTACAAAAATTTAGCCGACCCATTCCTCTAAGCATGCTAACATTCCTATAGTCCTCTAATGAGAACTCTTGATGCAGCCTAGAGTTCTTAGTTAACACCTAGTCATGTTGGCACATCACTTAGCCTAGGTTAAGTGCTCACCCGAAGTGCACAAAGGTATCGGGTTCCTCTTAAGAGTTGTTGTAGCAGAATGGTAGCATGATAAATCAGTAAACATATATTTTTAGTAACTAATCCATCTATTCATCATTACATCGAACTAGATCTATAAGCACTTAAATGTAAAACATCATGATAACAACAATATACATTGACAAAACATATCAGACATTGTTGTTCAGCCAATGTTCTTTATATATTCATCATAGTAATAGTACAAAAGCTTCATACAACACCAGATATGCGTGCATGGATCTATTACAATTATCCAGTCTCATGTACTCATATATCTCTCATCCTTCAAAGCATGTGTCTCTCTATATATTTACTAAGTAATTCATTACATATATATAGGGTGGGGGAACTAGCCCTTCACCACTTAACTCTACTAGAAATAGGTTGCATGCTAATAAATGACCACGCACCTTTTACAACTATAGCCATACATGCAAGTATGCTATCTATAGATCATTGACAGTTAACTAAAGCGGTGGATCTATTCTTAGATTATGCCCATGCAAGAGTGATTTGACATGTTCTTTAAGAATTTCCATGAAGAGACGTGTGCAAGTCTCGGCATTGCTTTTTGTGCTCGCACGCCAATCTCTAAGAATAGACCTGATCTCCAAATTCGGCTAAGTCTTGAAAGTTTAACTCTACACCTCCACATGTGACGGCTTCCTATACCTTCACACCTTTTCTCCTGTGTTGTTCTTCTCCGCGGAATGCGTGTGCAAGTTCAGCTACGTGTTTTCACTAATCTTATTGTCACCCCGACAATGGCGATGTCCAAAACTTACACAAAGAATAGATAAATAAAGAATGGTTGAATAAATAAAGAATGGATAAATTGTGAATAAGGTATACATAGCTAACAAAACTATTCAAGCCTCAGGCCCCTCTGTTTCATCCTGAAGCAGCAACTCTAGATATTCTTCTTTGATATCTACTTTCAGGTTCTCCCACACCGTTAACGCTGCTCCCGCCATCTCGGGCATATCGTAATGATAGACTGCAGCTCTTCCATAGTGAGTTTCCCTTGCTCATTTTGTATCACAAGCATTACGCTTGACATAGAGGTTTGCACCCCTTCTAAGTACATCCATCTTTTGAGCAATGAGCTTTCCAAGCTCCTCTAACCTCTCCTTATGCGGTGCATGTGCCATAACTAGTGCCTCACACTTTTTCTTCACGGGACTAACCATTTAGAGTGGCCTCGGGTAGCACCCTTCACATCCTTGTGAACTTCATTGTCCTCCTCGAATGTTTTCACTACAATCAAGTGCATTTTGGGTTGTGAATATTGTTAGCGCATGATTGGATTTCTTTAGTTCATCCTAGGTGCCTTGTAGTAGGCCTTCATACGTAGCAATCTTCCTTGCTATCGTAGCTTCGTGCACTTTCTCTAATTTTTCCCGTGGTCTTTAGACTCGTGATGATACAACACCTTTTCATCATCCAACACTAATGTTATCATTGTTTTTACATAGTGCATCGCAGAAGGAAATTATTTTGGTACCTGGGATTCCAGATGTGGGCATACCTTTAGAACATCATCTCCAATTTCCTCTACCATATTAACAAAAGTGTCATATTTTCTTCTGATCAAATCCTTTTCTTGTACTAGGCGCTATCTCCACATCCTTGGCTTTCAATTTCTCCATTAGCGCTTTAATGGTAGAAGATTGATCAATGTTTCTTCGTGCTACTTCAGAAGATACCTTTACTAGAGCATTGCTCACCTACTCATCTGACAGCACCGTTGGCTTAGTCGTCATGTGGCACATTTCAATTTCCTTCTTCAACCGTCTTAACGTGCATGATTCTTCACCAACATCAAATTTGGGCTCGTCCATATGCGTGTGCATAGACCATGAAAGTTGCTTCCTTGTGCGCAAAGTCACCTTGTCCTCATCCATGAGCGCCCATCCGAATAAATCCTTTTTCTCAATGGTGCTCTGAAACCGAGCGTGAATAATCAGCTTTGGGTCTTCTACATACCCCATGGTATGTGCCTTGGCATCCTCCCCTGTTCGACGGGATCGGGGTCCTCTGGGAATGGCTACATCAAGGTTAGGAATACTAGATGTATCCCCACCCTTGTCTTATGTAGCCTCTGATTGATCCCCTTCTTCTCCTTCCATTCTCTCCTCCTTGTGTTGAGGCTCTTCTTTCACTAGAGATGAAGGCACCTTCTCCTTAGATTCTTTTGTTTCCTCACTTAGCCTGAGTTTTCTTCTTTTCTTCTCCTCTGGCTCCTTCACTTGTGGGGTTTCTCCTTGCACCCTTGTGCGCTTAAATACCTTTTTAAATATTTGGTCACCCTGCTCCTCCCCTGTAACTCCTTCTCCTTGGGAAGTTGTCGCGCGCTCCTTCTCTTGGCCAGATGGTTGCTTCCTCCTTCGCACCAAGCCGCCACTATCCTCGTGTTCTTCATCCTCTTCCTCATCATCTTGCTTGGGTTCAGAGGGCCTAGGTGTCAGAATGTTCTCCATGGTATGCTTCCCCTTTGGTGGCCCTAGAAGCGTGAACTCATTTTCCACGTACTTGTTATTCTCCATTTTGGGCTTTAGTTGGAGATATATTAGCATGGCTCCGATATCCGCAATGGCCAGTGTTTCTAGCTTAATGCTCAGAATCTCTGAGATATTATTCTTGTTATATGCATTCCTCCCTAGATATCCATACATATTCCACATGGTGTGGTATTCATAGTCCACCTTGTCTGCATTAAATACTAACCTCCGTGTGTTGGTGAATCAATGAACTGCAGCTTGGAAGTATTACGGGAAATGCGTAAGGCAGTTTGCACCAGGGGCTCCATGACCCATCTACCATTGGAAAGTGCACAATACAAAAATGTTGGTAGACTAAAAATTGTACTTGCTTCCCAAGGACTGAAGGCAAATCCTTGGGTATGCGTCATTCCTCTCTAAAGGCCGCATGTAACCTATCATACCACATCTCTACGCGCTCCTTCACATCGTCCATCATTGACCCCTTGCAAAGATACTTTTTGAATCATTCAACTAGAGACTTATGATTCATGGGGTATTCCCATATGTTCTCTTTTGGGCCATCTGGTACCCCAATCTCCATGAAGACTAAACTTAGTAAGATACAGCCAAAACTTATTTTATTTCCCGTGTGCACTTCCTCTACTATTTGTTCTGCAATGAAGCTGGAAATGTTATAAGTGGTTCCTTCTGACATGTGCTTTGCCACATGTAACCACATAGAATTAACTTGGGACCAACGTTCTTGGTCATTCAATTTTGTGACCAAGTGTGTTGCTGCATGTACTACTAGACAATTTTTAGCTTGTCAATGTCCATTCTACACAGTCCTTTCTGATAGCCCAGTGCTTTTTGTGTCTCCAAGATGGCACTTTTGTCAGCTAGGTCAGTCTTAATATCTTCACCTGTTGCCCTTAATCCAGTTACTGTGGCAATTAGAATGGGTGTCAATCTTACCCTCCATCCTGCAAAGTAGAAAAAGTCCTCATGGACTCATCTCATCAGCCATCTATATAAAGGTTCATACTTTACAAAGTAAGGGAGCTCATATAGCTGGTAGACATCATTCCCTTTTAGTATCTTTTCCCCGGCATCATCATATATTGGCATGCCATCCTCAGTTTTCCTGTTTGTTCGAGAAGTGAGCAGGTCATCTAGTTTCTTCTAGTTTTCATTGGTCCGGTGATTATATTCACTTATCTTACTTTGTCAGATGTGGGTATCCCATTCCTGGCCCACAATAACTTCCTTAGGATACTACATTTCAGAAAAATTACTTTCCGGGGCCATCTCTTCTTCTTCTTCCACCACCACCTTCTTTTTCTCCTTTACTGGTGTTGCTTTCTTCTTTGGTGCCATTCTTCTTTGTAGGTTTTATTTTCTAGACCAGTTGTGTGTTTTGAGTAGTTTGGTTCGAACCCTAACCCGATTCAACCATGCCCTACTTTGTAATTACAAAATCGTACACCCTAGCTCTATTCTCGTTACTCTACTTCATTCAAACCCTTTTCCTAGGGGATTCAAGCCCTTCCAATAAACAAATCTATCTTCCGCGCCTGGTTCGCTTGCTTCGTACTTTGAATCACTTTACTTTAGCACTTCACATGTAGGTTCTTTGTCGAATTCTTGTAGTCACAAGGGTAAAAATGAAATCACATCCTATCCTTATATAGATTTCTACTTTTCACTGCATTAATTACTCCTCCACCTACCAAATTCTCCTCATTTATGACCCATTTTTATCATTTCCGTGTGGTATACCTTTGCGCCAAACGCTATAGCCTTCTAGCGCACCCTTTTACCCTTTGTCACAGACTTCTCTTCAAAGACACACCCTAGCACCCGAGTACCTCATCACTACATCATCTCCTGGTAGTTACCATGGCCACCACTTACCTTGCGTTATACGTTCGTCATCCATCTTCATCCTTTCTTATCTTGAGAAGCAATCTTTTGTCAGTTACCCTTAACAACCTTCTTTCTCAACACGCACAACATGAAATCTTCATAGCATATACCTGAGAGTCACCAACAATCCACCCCACGTGAAAAGGATGTGCAGTCCTCTGCGCATCAACATGCTTTATATTGTAGTTAGCTTCATGTGCGCAAGCACACTTATTACACAAACAAGAGCTAAATTGACAAAGCATAGTGACGATGAAAGAAATACATTAAGGAAATGCATAAATGGAAACCTAATTTATCTGGCAATACTACCTTATTACAAACACCAAGAAGACTTATTTATAATAGGGCTTCAATCTTCTCCCGTTAAAGTAATCAGCAACCTTGTACCATCAATTGTTTCTAACTGGAAAGCACCTGACTCAAGTATATGAGTAATAACATATGGCCCCAACCAATGCACCTTGAGTTTTCCTAGATGGTGCAAAAAATTGGAGTCATACTGAAAGTACCATTTTTCCCTCTGTAAAATTCTTATCGCTGATGTGTCGTTCATGCCATGCCTATTGGTGCGCTTTCTCCTATTTCGACTCCAGCGTGCAATGGCTCAATACTCATCTAGTTGAACCATCTTCGCAATCCATTCTTCCAAGGATTTCTCATCAACTAGAGCTCCAAAATGCGTAATGCGCAAAGAAGGTAACATAAATTCTATAGGAAGAACAACTTCCGTACAAACACCAATTGAAAAGGTGTGGCTTTATTCAATCTTTTGTATGTTGTTCTATAAGCCCAAAGAATAGCAGATACTTTATCATCACAATCTTTCCTTCCAACATCACAAATCTTGGTCAATGTGTGGCTCAAAATCTTGTTAAAAGCTTCAAAGTAGTCCCATTTTCCTGAGGGTGATAGGGTGTAGTTTTATGGTGGGCAACCATAAACTCGTCTAAAAGAATTCGTATTGTCTCATTTAAAAAATGTGTGCCCCTATCACTTGTTAAACTTAAAGGACAGCCATACCTTGTAAGAACATTCTCCCATAAGAACCTTCTACACTGGAGCCATCATACAGTCCTTTGTAGGTGTTTCTCCCGCCCATCGGTGAGATAATCTATACAAGTGATGATACAGTGTAATCCAGTCATGTCTTGTGATCCGGTGAAATAGGCCCGACAAAGTCAATTGCCCATTTCTCAAAGGGTTATGCACTTGTAATTGGTCGAAGAGACATCTCCTCCCTTTGTCCTGGTCGACCGAGACGTTGACAATGGTCACATGTCTTACAATACTCTTTACAATCCTTGTACAATGTTTCCCAACACAAACCAGCAAGTAGGATCTTGCACGTTGTTACATCACCTGTATAGTGGCTACCTGCAATACCACCATGTGCTTCTTCCATTATATCCTTTCATTCATACTCCAATACACAACAACATAACACCTCGTCTTTGCATAATTTGTACAAATCACCACTGATTAACATGAATGGTGCCGCGTAATACCAAGTTACTTCTTCTCCAAAATTGTTTTTTTCTAGTTTTACCACAACTCTAAAGTCAAACTCTTGAAATAAGAGTATCCATCGACATATGTACCCCTGTAAAACGGGCTTGTTCACCAAATACTTTAATGCCATGTGATCTGTATAAAACACAAATGGTGTAGCCAAAAATACTAATGAAATTTGTGCAAGGCATAGATCATGGACAAGGCCTCGCGCTCTGTAGTGGTATAATTTTGTTCTGCAGGGGTCAACTTCCTACTAGCAAAGAAAATGGGATGATCCACAATACCTTCTCCTGGTTGAGCTAAGATGGCACCAATGGCTGTGCCAGAGGCATCCACATGAACATGAAAAGGTTTATCCCATGAAGGAAAGTGCAAGATAGGCACGATAGTAAGTTTCTCCTTCAATATCTCAAATGTACGCTATTGTGACTCCCCCCAGTAGAATGTACCTTTTCCCCTGAGCAATTATTCTAAGGGCACAATAACTTTTGCATACACTTTTATAAAATTCTGTAATACCTGTATGACCCAAAATCTACGCACCTCGCATGCCGACTATTGGTGCTTTCAAGCCTATGATGACTGCAACTTTAGTTGGGTCAACCAACAACCCTTCCTTACAGATAATGTGTCCTAAAAGTGTGCCAAAGGGAGTAGCAAAGATGCACTTCTTGATGTTCAATGAGATACTCAACTATTGACATCTTTCAAACATTAAGCATAGATTGTCACAATGATCCTTAATTAGCCCATAAATGGTCCAATCATCAAGATAGACATGTAAAAAGTTATGAATAAAATCCTTAAAGGCTTGTACCACTATCCTTGAAAATACAACAGGTGCATTCTTCAATCCAAAGGGCATCACAATATAGGCAAAGCTTCCCCATTCAGTAGTGAAGGTGGTCTTCTCTTGATCTTTCGGGGCAATCCTAACCTGATGATACCCTGAAAACCCATCTGTAAATGAATATATCTCACACCCAGCCACTGCTTCTAATATTTCCTCTGTGAATGGCGTAAGAAAGGGATCTGTAACACATGTTGCATTCAACTTTCTATAATCAACACAAATCTAAATCCTACCATCCTTTTTTATGCTTATCACCATAGGAATGGCCAATTTTGATTCATCCAATGGTCGAATGATCCTCGGATTTCAACATCTTGTCAATCTCCTCCTTTACTTTCTCACACAAATTGGGATTCATCCGATATGGTCACTTCCTAACAGGCACACACCTTCCTTGAGCTTTATCTTCATTTCTCCGAGTGATATATGCACGCCTTTAAGTTCATGGTATCCTCTTGGGAATAAGTCCTCATAGTCTCGAAGTAACTCTATGATCTTTGCTACCTCTGATTTTGACCAGTAATCCCCAATTATCACCTCCTTAGGTTCAGCTTTTGTGCCTATATTGACCTTTGTTGTCTTCATAGGTTCATGATATGCACGCGCATCTACATCTACACTAGCTAACACTTCACGTGTTCCATGTGAATGATCCACGTCCAAGTGCTCAACTTCCTCCTCATCAATCATGTAAATCATCTTCCCCTTATATTTTTCCAGAGAAGCGCGCTCAAGTAATATGAAATCATCTTCTTCATCCACAAAATGTGCCCCTATCTCTATCTCACCAAATAATTCCTAAATAATTTCTTCCACTTTCCCACTATCTCCCATGGTTAAGTGCTTGATAAAGCTTAAAGTTGTGTTCACTGGTGGTGTAGATGAAAAGAATTCAAAAGTTTGGATCATTCCTGGTCAAAGTTTGCCAATTTCCAATGTCGCGATGTAATTCAGCATATACATACCAAGCACGCATGCAACCTTGTAGAGTAGAATAAAACCAATGCACCCAAAGTGAGGGCGGTAATGCTTCTTGTCTTATTGTCCAGAGTCTCTCACATTGCTTTGGATATGATGCCGAAAGCGGGTTGATCACCATCATAAGGGAAAAATTTTTAGGTGCATTACTTCTTGAAAACTGGTTGATAAGGCGGTCCTAATCATTCCCACTCTAAGAGATTATCCTTATGGACCACCCACAAAGACATGGTCAGTCTCACCCAAAGTATATGCCAAAGATAGCATGTCGTTTAAGTTGGTCAGCCCAATTTGTTTCCATGGCATGTAAGAACCTAGCCAAATCTTTGGATCCAGATAGCGGAGTACGGAGCGACCTATACATCGAATAGAGCGAAAACCCTTTTTGCAAGCAACCACGCGCTTAACTTCACACCCCACCAGTTCATAAGTTCCATGAGCCCAATTATCACAAGCAACACTAGTAGTATTGCTGATTGACTGAGAATCTTCCTAATGAAGGATTCCTTCCTTAGATGGATCCTGGACCTTTGGGTCCCGAATAGTGCGTATATAGATTCTGTTCAAGTCCTCTTCACTTAAAGGTTCCACGTATGGCATGGATTTCCCATTGGTCAACGGTATTATAACCCTTTCCTCCTTGTTCTTAAAGCTGATATACCCCTTTTTAAACCTCAAATCAGCATTGTTCGCATAACACCAAGGGTGCCCAAGCAAAGTTGGGAAGCTATCTTGCTTCACAAGCGCTAGCACTTCAAAGTCTCCTGTGAACTTGGCCCCTTGTATAGTGATAGATGCATCCTTCAAAACTCATATGGGAGTAGATTTCATTCTGTTTGCCATGAACAATACATTAGATGATGGCTGCAATGGGGGTCTCCCCATTTGTTCCCATGCATCTAATGTAAGTACATTTACTTCCACACCTATGTCAATCAAAATATTGCTCAACAACCACCCATCCACAACAGCATTCAAAGTGATCTCCTTGTCGTAGTCAATGTTATCATGGGGAAGATTCACATGAAGTATCTCGTCTCTTAGTCTCGGTTCCATGCATGGAGTATTCCCTTTCAACCGATTTCCTAATAAAGGAATAATATTCTCTTGGCACAACGTTCTACATACCTCTCTGATGTCGTCAATATCCGACGGGGCCTATTCTATATCCTTGTGCTCTAATTTCCAAGACTGATCTTTCAAACCTTGTATCTCACCTTGAAGGCTTCTAAGGACCTCCATCATTTCTTGATAGACTTCTTTCTGATGAGATGGATCTGGATACCTAGCATGCAAAACCTCCTCCCTAGTGATTGTCAGGCCATTGCAACACCTCTCTTACACGTGTTGCCTCAGCACGTGTGGTTATCTTGACTGTTACCACCTCAGATTCTAGTGTTAACTTGGGCATCCATTGATTCTCTATCACACGTTGGATTCTAACCATCCCCATGCCCTTGTTTTCTTACTTGTGTTGCTTACTAAGATGCTCATACAAGTCTAGACACTCTTCATAACTATGCCCCTTTCCACAAAATGAACAGGAAATATTCTACGGGCATTCACACCTATAATGGTTAGGTGAACCACATGTATAGCAAGTTCCTTGAGGGAATTCACTCCTTCCTCCACCTTGGCCTCATCCTCCATATCTACCTCGATATCCTCGTCCCTTTTATGAACCCCTTCAAACCTTCTGTCATTCATGTCATAGTGTGTTTTATTATAATCCCTATCCTGATGCTCATTCTTCCCTTTAGAATTATCAGCCACACTCACCTATCTTACCCCAATATCAATGGCATCATGGATCTAGCCAATCAATCTACAGTCCTCAGTATCATGGATCGTGGACCTACAAATTTTACAAAAGGAGGATATTTTTTTTATCACACGTTGTAGTAGGGGTCGGTGACTAGCATCATGATTCAAATGGAAAATCTCACAGCCCAACAACAATGAACATATAGTTCTACGGGGGCCATTATCCTTGGTGTGGCCTTCCACTTCACAATCTATACGCTAGATTCCTGAGAGCATTTCATGAGCTGAGTTTCCCGATAATTTTTCTAACTATTTTTCCATAGCTGCTATCTGAGCTTCCAAAAATGGACTAACTCTAGTGTCAATACTCCCAACTACTTGGTGTGTAAAGCAACCTCCAATACTTTGTGTGGGTCGGTATAAGTTTTATGTGACAGTGCTCTTTGAAATCGGGTAATCAATCCCCCAACAAACCATTGTGCATGCTAACTCACATGAATGTCATATGGGAGTTTGGATAGAAGCATTTTAAAATGGGCATCATACTTACATACACTTTCAGTAGTGCCTTGCTTTATATACTTAAGTGTGCTTATACTCTTTTGCTCAAACTCGGGATATGGAACTCTTTCAAGAAAGCTTCTTTCAATGTTGCATAATCAATACAAGTTTGATTGGGATCAAACTTCCTATACCAATTGTGCACGTGCACTGTAATGTAGTAGCAAATTGACTTGCCTTGCACTCAGAGGCCGTAATACCTTTTACACGCCACAATATTTCACACATATGAACATGTTCAACAACATCCTCAATACCTCTGTACTCTAGGAGACGAAGGGACATCTCCATATAAATGTTTTGGGGTTGTTGCGGGCCTTGACCACCCGACCCAGAACCTCCTTGGTTTCCTCTTCCTCCAAAACCACCCGAACCACTAGAACTAGAATTGCCCAAACCGCCTGATCCTCCTCTAGGATTTGGAATAGGGCCCATGGATGCACTCCCTATGTCCCAACAGTGGTACTATACTGGACCCCTACAGTCTGTGAAGTAGTCCTTGTTCCAAAGGTGAATCCCACACTCAATGCACTCATATTTTGTGCAAATGATGAGCTTGAAAATGTACCCCCAAAGAATAACAAAGTTGTCTGTGCTGCCATTGATGTACTTGTTATCTGACCTATTTATGTGCTTTTACTTCCTAAATTAAAACTGTTTTTACCTGTTGTACTAAATACTGGAAAACCAAGCGCAAGGGATAGGTCAGCAGGTTGACTTAAATGCGCGCTAGTAGCTTAGGTCATATCTACTGGTGTGCTTCCATGTGAGGCCGAAGAGGGTTCTCTGTCATGATTTCCTAGATGGGGGAGTTCCTTATGCTCTTTCTCTTCTTCCTCCCCATGAGCCTCAAATCCTTCATGAGCCATCTCTCTCCACAACACCATTCATTCTCAGCAATTTACTATTTCTTGCATAATTCCCTCTCACGCGCCTCATCATACTTCAGTCACCTCTCTTCCCTCTTCCGTGCTGCCGCTAGGCCTGTCATCTTTCACCAATCCTATTCCTACCCCACGCGTGGAGATTCTTTTAGCTTCCCATGGGTTTAGCTTCCAAGTTCAACGTTACCATTAGTATTTTGATTGCCAGTGGAATACCTTGCAAATACATCCCTCTAGGATACCGTAGGAACTGGAACTCCACTACCTCCGGGCATGAATAAGTCAAAATTGAATACTCCAAAATATAGTTTTTTAGGACACCGCAAAACTAGGTATCTACCACACGAGTCCAGCTTAGGTTAGCATCATATAGTGTTTGAAATTCCTCCTGTGTCCAAACAAGTGTGTGATACCTCCAATTTTGCTTAGATGCATATGCAGTCAACCATTTGTACAATTCTACTGGAAAGATAGCAAAGAAGCTTTCATATAAACTATCATACATATTCTGCTCTACCCAAGTGCATGCGTTAAATCTAGATCCAGTGTCAAACCTCCATGCGTATTCTTCCTCCAAATCGTGAATTCATTCTTCAATGCTCACCAAAGTTAGCCGGTATGTTTTTATCACAAACCATTCTGAAAAACAACTGAAAAAGAGGTCTCGGAAACGGAACCAATGATGCAGCCTAGAATTCTTAGTTAACACCTAGTCACGCTGGCACATCACTCAGCCTAGGCTGAGCGCTCACCCGAAGTGCGCAAAGGTACCGGGTTCCTCTTAAGAGTTGTTGTAGTAGAATGGTAGCATGATAAATCAAGTAAACATATATTTTTAGTAACTAATCCATCTATTCATCATTATATTGAACTAGATCTATAAGCACTTAAATGTAAAACATCATGATAACAACAATATACATTGACAAAACATATCGATAATCGTTGTTCACCAATTTTCTTTATATATTTCATCATAGTAAAAAGCTACATAAACACCAAATATGCGTGCATGGATCATTCTAATTATCTAGTCTCATGCACTCATATATCTCTCATCCTTCAAAGCATGTGTCTCTCTATATATTTACTAAGTAATTCATTACATATATATAGGGTAGGGGAACTAGCCCTTCACCACTTAACTCTACCAGAAATAGGTTGCATGCTAATAACAGCCACGCACCTTTTACAACTATAGCCATACATGCAAGTATGCTATCTATAGATCATTGACGCTAACTAAAGCGGTGGATCTATTCTTAGATTATGCCCATGCAAGAGTGATTTGACATGTTCTTTAAGAATTTCCATGAAGAGACGCGTGCAAGTCTCGGCATTGCTTTTGTGCTCGCACGCCAATCTCTAAGAATAGACCTGATCTCCAAACTCGGCTAAGTCTTGAAAGTTTGACTCTAAACCTCCACGTGTGACACGTTTCTATACCTTCACACCTTTTCTCCTATGTTTTTCTTCCATGTGGACTCTATGTGCAAGTTCTAAGTGTTTTCTCTGATCAATAACCCCAACCCCTAGAATCTTTTGTTTATTTCTATAAAGCTTCACCTACTCTATTATGGTTAATAACACCATGGCCCTCTTCTCATCTAGCTCCCTCGATGATTCTCTCTCTAGAATGGTCCTCTCTCCTCCTTTTCTTCTACCCGAGCATCTTTATAAATAGGTTTAACACCCACCACCATGCCTTCCTAAAGTAGCAAATCGGTTGCAAAGTGTCAAGGTGGTCCTCTAATGGAGCATGCTTCTTCTAATCCAAGCTTCCCACTTTCTATAATGATGTCTTCGGGAATGTTCCATGTATGGAATATTCTTTCCTTGACCACCAAGTCATCAAGTTGTCACCTTATCCACTCAGCACGCCTAGTCGGTCACGTTTTTCCTCAAGTGCCTCTTGGAAAGCCAAATATGACTCAAACCTAAAATCCTTTGCTTTGCCTTCGCACGTGCGTCATGGTTTCTATTAAACCCTTTTAAAACCCCTTACCTACGTTATTTCCCAACGTGCCCATCTTCTTCACGGTACCCCATGCGTGCACATGCCCTTTAGGACTTAGTCAATATTCTGAGGCCCAACATCACCCCACACTAAGCTTGTTCTCGTCTCTATGAAACATACATTCCAAAGAATAAAGAATGGTGGGTCTAAATAATGAAGAATGAAGAATGAGAAATGGAAGAATCAAATAATGGAAGAATGAAGAAGAATCTATTTATTGTTGAAGAATGAGTGGGAAATCCTTCCTTCTATCTACCTCAATCTTCTCATAGGCATCCACCTCACCCTGCGCCTGTTGACAGAAGTCACCTACTAAGGCACTCACCTCCTCAAATCCTAGTTCATCACCCTTAGTATTCAATATATCAACAATGTTTTCCAACTGCTTGTTGAGGTCGTTCAACACATCCATCCTGCAGGTGATTTGAGGATATAATTCCTTCAACCAGTTTTTGATCGAGCCTCTCAGGGTCTCGATGGCTTTTGACTTCTTCTCTACCTCAGCCAAGATCTTATCCCACTCTACCATGTTTCCTTTATTCTTCTCCTAAAACTCCTTAAGGTCTTCCTCATGGGTAGCAACTAAAATGCTTGCCACTCTATCTCTTTCCGCGTGATTGTCATAAGTAGCTTCACTATCGTGTAATGGCCTTTACATTGGCAAGAAGCTTAGTGTACCAAGTGACTATCTCAATAACCTTCGACTTTTCCTCTTTCTCCTGGCATGCTAACACTTCTTCTACTGATTCCAAAGTGAGAGATTATCTCTCAATGGTGAGGATCTGATTTAGGTCTTCCAATCATTTAAAGGTTGACTCATACTTCTACTCGGGCGGTGTTAGGTCTAGGTGTTTTAAGACAATAGCATCTCTAATCATTTATAACTTTTTATATACCACACGCACCCTTTCCTTTTCCTCCTTCAGTTCATGCCTTAAGTGTGTTTGATTAGTTCCTCTTGCTTCAGATCCTTTCTCTTTTCAATGAGCTCTTCTTTCTTCTTTTCCAATTCCCCCTCTAGGAATCTCACCCTATCATTCCTCCCAAAGAGTCTTGCCTCAACCTCGACTGAAACCTTGTTGAGCACATTATAGACTTGCTCATCAAACAACTATTAAGCATTCACCAATGGGTTTATACCTTTGGTCTTTAACACCTTCATCAACACCCCTTGGTTAACTTCAAACTCAAGCTCATCGACATGGGACTCAAATGCCCAAGATAGCATTTTCCTAGTTCGTGGGTATGCGCCTTCTTCTTCGAATGAAGACATTTCCAAAATTTAGTCTCTAGGCACGATGATCTAGAAACATGTGCTTAGCACTTTGTTTAGATCATGGATATAACCCATTCCCTGCCCTTATTCTACTACCACGTTCTTCCCTCCTGTGTGCACAACCTTTGGAAAGTTCACCACTAATCTGGGATATCCACCCATGCTTCCATACTCCTTCCCTACACTCTCTTATTTTATCTCCTTGATTATCTCATCCGTGCTCCACTCCACTTCTTACTCCACTAACTTATCTATTATACTTGTTGCTTCTCTCTCTGCGGCCTCTTCTATTCGATCCTTGGCAAGGCTAGGGGTCCTTTGATCCTTATTATTTACTTCTTCACTCTCCCCTTTTCCTTAAGAACCTTCTTCTTCTCCATCCTTCCCCTCACTTCTTTATTCCTCCGAGTCATGGATGTCATACACTAGATGATGTTGAACTTCTTCATCCTCATCATTGTATATCTCACCTATGTATGCCTCCAAGATCTCCATCTCCACCGATTTTGTCTTCCCTTCTACCTTTTGTTTCTTCCTAGCTGGGGATTCTTCCTCTTCCTCAGCAAGTGATTACTTTTATGTGAATCTTCTTGTTCGAAACCTCTTCCTCAGTTTCTTTTCCTTCTCCTTGATGGGAGACTTCTTTATGCATGTGTATGTGCTTGGCTTGGTGCCTGACTCAGAGCATGCCCATAGATTGTGTTGTCTACACACTTGGTACTTTCTTCTCTAGTGCCTCTTTCTCCAGGGTCTCTTCCCTTTCCCTCTTCTTTGGTGCAGCCTTCTTCCTACCAGTGGGATCCTCTGGGATGGAGACATCATTCTCCAAGTAAGCACCCTTTTCATACTTGGGCCTAATGCACAAGTATATTCTTGTTGTGGCCCTTCCAAGTAATTGGCAGTGTCAAGGGTTTTTCATGTGCACCTCATGGGAGACATACTTCTCCACATAGGTGCACTTATTTGGATATAACAACTTCCATCAAAAATCATGGTGGTCCTGGTCCACCTCGCTAATGTCTAACCTTAGTCTTTTATGTTCCTTGAAGCGATTCACCCATGCTTGTAAATACTGTGTGGTGAAGGAGAAGGGTAATTTGAGGTGGGTTCTTTCTCCCATCGATACGGTGAACCTCCAAATTCATAAATGTTCATAGACAATGAACTCACCTTCTCGCATTTACTAGTGTTAGCAACTATTTTGGTATCCTCCACTCATCCCCAAATGCATCATGCATTTTCTTGTACCATTTCTCCAAAGCGCTTTGTGGGCGGTTGTCACAAGATCGCATGTGTATTTCTCAAACCTCTTCATGGGGGAGGCGTCTTCATCTAGATACTCCCATACAAACTTCTCTGGCCCATCAAGCACTCCAATTTCTGAGAAGATGATGGTGAGAATAACATTGTTGAACATTATCTTCTCTCCTTCTTGTGTGGTGTTGATAATCTCTTCTACAATGTAGGAAGACAAGTTATGACGATCCCTTCTAAAAAAATTTGGCATACATTCAACTATGCCTTGTTTATTTGTGTCCACCTTTCTTGCCCATTCAGCTTGAATACCAAGTACGCAGCCAATATCATTACAGGGTCAGGGATATCTGAGATATCGAAATAACGCAAACCCTTTCTATAATCATACTCCTCCATGGTCCTCTTAATAACCTCTTTATCCTCTAGGTCATCATCTAACAAATATCCTTCATAGATAAGGTTGGTAAACTTAGAGATGAGTTGGGGAGTTATGCACATTTTGTGGCCCGCAAATTAGAATTGTTCCTCATGCACGTGCGACATCAACCATTGGTATAATTTCTCAGGTTTTCCAAAATAGGAAAACTCGAATAGTTCATAAGAACTGTCCTTCTCCAATTTTACTTTCACTTCATTGCTATAAATTGGCATCCCTTATAGTGTCCTCTTATCCATTGGAAAAACCAGCTCTAGTGCCATCTCCATTTCTATAGTACTTGTGAGATGATTATAGTCACTCATGGCCATCTTCCTAACATGGGATACCCATTCTTTCCCAAGTAACACCCCATCTGGGTACTACATCTCCGCATACCATTCTTCATTGAAACTGGTGGTGGCGATATTTTTTCTTTTCCCTTGCCCTTCTTAGGTGAAACGGTTTCCTTCTTTGGTGCCATCTTCTTGTTGGGTTAAAATAATAAACTCCTTACTCTCCTTCCTCACTCTGCTCAAATTTATGGCTCAACTCCACAAAAGAATCCTTCTATTCCCATGCCCTAGCTACAAAACCCTAACCTAGAAAATTCTTCCACAAGATTACGTATTCTACTGAAACCTTCTTCCCTACCCCCATGTACTCCTTCCACTCTAGTTCACAAATCACCCTAATCATGCACTTCATATTTTCACTCTTCATCCTTTGAACAATATTTTCTTCACAAATGCCCTAGTTCATAAGAGCTCTTCAATCTCGTAATAGAAAGGTAAATAATAATGTGCCCGACCCTCTACTTATAGATTTTTTCCTATCTCCCACAATAAATGTTATGCCACCTACCAACGTACTCAAGCATTAAATGTGGATTTTTCCACTAAATCCAATCTTAAGCACCTTTACCCACGTGCCAAGTCTTGCACAAAACCCTCTCCAACCTTCTCCGGAGCGTAAAAAAAAATCCTTATCGATCAAGACTCTTACGAGCACGTCTCCGCAAAGATCAAGGCACTTCTTCTATCGACCTAATTTTTTCCCTCACCTACCTCATGTTATTCCTACACTTCTTATCCTTTGTACATGGTCTTTGTTAAAGCCTTCTTGACACCAACAATTTTTTTTTCCACCGTTTCCCCATGCACTCTTCTACCTTAAGAATTTTTATCTTTCAATCCGGGTCATCACAACTACTACCAGTTTCTTTCTCTCTTCATTCTACTCCACCCCACACTAAAACAGATGTGCAGTCCTCTATGCATACACAAATTTAGAAAGTAATGTGGTTACTGGTGCACAAGGTGTGTAAAACAACACAATAAAAAGGAACAAGTGAAAAGAAAGGAAAGCACAAGAAAAATAAATTCATTAAGGGAATTCCTAGGCTAACTGGTAATACCACTTTATTTACAAACACAAGGAAGAATTATTTATAGTAGCACTTCAGCCTACTCCCATTAAAATGGCTGGTAATCTTGTCCCATCCAACACTTGTAAGTGACAAGTTCCTAAATCAAGGATGTACAAGATGATGTATGGTCCCAACCAATGGACTTTCAACTTCCCAAGATGGCGCAGAAATTTAGAGTCATATAAGAAAACCATCTTCCCAACCTCAATTGTTTGTCTTTGATATGAAGATCATGCCATGATTTTTGTCTTGCCTTCTTTGTCTTTTAACTCCATTTAGCAAGTGATCATATTTCATCTAGCTGCATTAACTTATCAATTCTTTCATCAAGTTCTTGTTCATCCGCAATCCTCCTACGCACACTATACACAAGTGATAGCATAAATTCAACCAACAAAATAGCCTCCACTCCAAACACCAATTGAAACAAAGTGTGGCCTTGTTCAATCTCTTGTAGGTTTTCTTGTATGTCCATAGAATGGATGACACCTTGTCATCCCAATATTTGATACTAGTGTTACAAATCTTAGTTAATGTGTGACTTGGTATCTTGTTAAATTATTCAATAGCCCCATTCTCTTACGGGTGATAAGGGGTGGTCTTGTGATAGGCCACCATAAATTCTGCAAGAAAAATCCTAACCATCTCATTCAAAACATGTGTACCCTTGTCATTGGTCAAGCTTAAACGACATCCATACCGTTGATTATGTTCTCCCATAAGAATCTAGTTGTTGTCGATGTTATGCAATCCTTTGTAGGCACTGCCTCTGCCCATCTTATCAAGTAATCAGTGTAAGTGATGATGTAACATGAGCCACTCCTTTGCATGGTAGGTGAGATTGGTCCTACAAAGTTAATTACTCATTTTTCAAATGTTTCACCATTGGCTATCGGTTGCAAGAGAATTTGATCCCTCCTTCCGGGTTTACCAAGAAACTGGTAATGGTCACAAAGCGTTAGAAAATTCAATAAAATCTTGGTAGATACTTTCCCACCAAAGCCCTGTAAGTAGAATCTTCGCGGTTGCATTTCCTGCATAGTGTCCTCCTGTAATCCCACCATGTACTTCCTCCATGATTGCAATGCACTCATGTTCTAATACACATCGATGCAAAACCTCATCATGACCTAACTTGTACAAATCTCCACTAATCAACATGTAAGGCACGACACATATAGCCAATTGCTTTCTCTCCAAAGCCTTCATTCCTTAGGTGCCACACCCATTTTAAGAAACATTGCAATATCTTCTAAGTCAGAGGGTGCACACTGCAACCTAAATAGTTGTGTGTCTGGCATGGTATCCTCAATGATCTATGCATCCTCCCCTAAGTCAATTCTTATAAATGATTAGGTCCTAAATTATTGTTTCCTAGTTTTACCACAACTGAAAAATCAAATTCTTGAAATAATAGGACCTAACGACATATGTGCCCTTGTAGAATGGGCTTGTTTACCAAGTACTTCAGTGTTATGTGGTCCGTGTAGAATATGAATGGTATTACTAGTAGATACTACCTAAACTTATGTAACACATAGATCATTGATAGTGCCTCATGCTCAGTAGTTGTGTAATTCTATTCTGCTAGTGTCAACTTCCTACTGGCAAAACACAAGGGTGATCAATAATCCCCTCACCAAGTTGTGCTAGTACTACTCCAATGGTTGTTCCTGAGGCATCAACATGCACATGGAAGGGATTATCCTAAGAAGGGAAGCATAATATGGGTGCAGTAACAAGTCTATCCTTCAAAGTGTCAAACACCCTTTATTGCACCTCTCCCCAATAAAAGGCACTCTTGTGTTTAAGTAATTCCTCTAAGGTCACGATGATCTTAGCATATCCCTTAATTAATTTTTTGTAGTACCCTGTATGCCCAAGGAATTTGTGCACTACGCTCTGACTGGTAGGCTCCCCCAATCCCACAATAACTATAGCCTTGGCGAGATCCACCAGCAAGCCTTCCTTGCATATAATATGCCCCAAAAAGGTTCAAAATGGAGTAACAAAGACACATTTCTTAATGTTGAGGGATATCCTCAACTACTGACATCTCTCAAACATCAACCTCAAATTGTCATAATGGTCTTTTACTAGCCCATACACATTCCAGTCATCAGGTAGACTGAATAAATTTATGGATGAAGTCCTTGAAGGCTCGTACCATGATGCGTGAGAAATCAGCAGCACATTCTTTAGCCCAAAAGGCATGACCGTGTAGGAAAAACTTCCCCATTCAATGGAAAAGATATCTTCTCCTAGTCTTCCTTTGTAATTCTAACTTGGTGGTACCCTAAGAACCCATCTCGTGAAAGAATAGACCTCATACCTAGCTACTCCTTCCAAGAATTTCTTCAGTGAAGGGGGTTGGAAAAGGGTCAATGACACACATTGCATTCAATTCCCTATAATCAACACAGATCCTTATCCTTTCATCCTTCTTAATGTTTATGACCATTAGACTCACCCATTTTTATTCCTCCATAGCCTCAATGATGCCTGATGCTATCATCTTTTCTATCTCCTCCTTGACCCATACGCATAAGTTTGGATTCATCGATATGGTCTCTTCGAATCAGGGCACACACCTTCCTTCAACTTGATCCTCATTTCCCCTAAGGAGTGGTGAATGCCTTTGAGCTCATGGTACCCATGTGGGAACAAATCCTGAAACTCACATAAAAGGTCAATGATCTTAGAAACCTCTTTCTCTGACCAATAATCCTCAATGATAGTTTCCTTAGGTTCTACCTCGGAACCAATGTTAACCTTCTTTGTCTTCAAGGTTTCATGGTAGGCATGTGCTCACTCATCAAGCATTATCCCTAACTTCCCATGTACCTTTAGAATGGTTAGCTTCCAAACTCTCCATTTCTTCACCATCTATCACATAGACCATTTTTCCTTTTTCCTTTTCCATGCACACATGCTCAAGCTATGTCTCTTTTGATTCTTCCTCATCAAAACGTGTCTCCAAACCAGGTTCACCTAATAGCTCAAGTATCCTATCTTCTTCCATAGCACTATCTCCCATTATAAGGTGCTTGACTACTTGCAACACCTTATCCACTAATGGCTTTATACTCGATACTCGAAAGCTTGAATGAGATCGGTCGTCAACTCCTACCAATTTCCTATCTAACGGCATATTTCCGAGTGAATATACCATGCACACACAGAACCCTATAAGGTGGAATACAACTTATGCACCCATAGCAAAGGTGGTAAAGCTTATGCACCTTCCATCTAGGCCTTCTCACATGCTTTGATATGACACGAGGTGGGTTCTTTTCCATGGTATTCTTGTATGATAGTGGGTGCATTGATTTTGGAAAACCTAACAGAGAACGTGGTTCTCACCTCGTGCCATTCTAGAAGGTTCTCATGATGTGTATCCCACCAATGTGATGCGGTCCTAATGATCCAGAGGATCCTCACCAAGAAACACCAATCTAAGATCTTCTTAGAATAATTTTCATTTAGTTTGAAAGTGTGGAGAAAAATTAGATGATTCCATCGATATCTTGTTTGCAGGAAACGGAGCTCATTTGCAAAAGTTATAGCCCGCTGAAATTTTTGGGCAACAGGCAAAATTTGGGATTTTGTGCAGGTTGGACGCATGCACACTTGCCAAGTGGAAAAATTAAAATATGACACGTGGAAAGTATAGATGATGAGGAAAAATTTGTGTTGGGACACCGGTCTTCGACACTCAGTAATGAACAAGTGGGCCCCGCTATTTGCTAGTGGGGGCCCTCAGCCAAGTTCGACACACTTGATTATGGAGGGGTGTCGTGGCCTCCTTCTCATATTATCACTATACAAGCCTGTGTATATATATGCCTCTAATTGCATTTTTACTATGCATGTGGGACTAATTGGTAAGTGCACATTAAATCCAAATGCCACGCAATACATAAATTTTGCCATATTCCACACATTTATTTGCTAAACCTCCTTCATATATTAATCCCAAATGATACACCTTATGCCAAGTCAAAGTTTTAAACAAACATTACTAAATAAGGTGCAAATCCCATTAAACAAGGTCAAATGTACACCATGCGCCATACATTGGCAAGTCAAACAACCACACACAACATAAGGTGGCTCTTAAGCCAATTAAAACATGCACTACCCCTTCTATTAAAGGCCTTCCTCCATTTGTGCACCCACAATGTGGGATAAAACTCTACAAAGCCGCCTAAGGAGAAGGAGAGGGAAGTGGAGGTAGGGGGATTTGAACCTCTATCCTCCCATGCAAAATAATAGGTGCCCAACCATTGAGCCAGCCACTTAGAAACATTATAAAAGGAGCTTTATTGTATTTGAAGTACCATTCAGGATTGTGTAAATTATTGAAATGCTCATAACTTGAGCTAGGAGTGGAATTTTGAGGAGAAGTAAAAAGAAACCCTATTATTTTTGATAGAGGAAGACTGTGAGAAGGTTAGAATTTTTAGAATTCTTTGTAAAGAATTATTTTTAAGATTTTAATAGATTGGTCCCATTCAACCAAACCAGAGACGTAGGCCTCAAGTGCCAAACTCCGTTATCACACTTTGTGTCAAATTGTTGGTGAATTCTCTTCATTTCTCTATATTTTTACATAGTACTTGCAGGTTTTAATCTTTTATTAAAAATATAAAAAGGTCATAATTGCTTAATTTTAAATCGAAAATCAATACAAAGCAAATTTTGTTGTGTGAACAACTGCTAGTTAAATTTGATTTTTAGATCACCCGAATAGGTTGTAGCTGAGCATACCTTTTCTTTCGTTATCATTTTTCCACTGAGCCTCCATTTCTCATAAGAAATCATCAGGGTTATCTCCTCCAAAGTAACTTGGTATCTTCTTCCCTCCTAGGTGCTTGACCAAGCACAATTTTGTTACCCTTATCACCGATCCTCTCAACTATAGCCCAATTAATTTGTAATTCCGAGTACCCAATTGTCACATGTTATGTTAGTTGTATCACTCATAGATTGGGCATCTTCAAACTAGATAACTCCTTCGTAGGATGAATTACTTCAGGGTCTCTAATAGAGCACACATAGATTTTGTCAAGGAATTCTTCTCCCAAGGGCTCAAAGTATAGGGCGTTGACTTCCCATCTGTCAAGGGGATGATGACCCGTTCCTCCTTTTTCTCAAAACTAATATACCCCTTGTTAAACCATAGGTTAGCATTCTTTTTGTAACACCATGGGCATCCAAGCAATGTTGGAAAGTTGTCTACTTCAGCTAATGCCAAGACCTCGAAGTCTCCAGTGAACTTGGCCCCTTGAATAGTGATAACCACATCCTTCACGACACCAATGGGCATTGCCTTCATCTTGTTTTCCATATATAGCACATTCGAAGATGGATGTAATGTGGGCCTTTCCATTTAATGTCATGCATCTAAGGTGAGAACATTGACTTTTTTGCCCGTATCGATCAGAATATTTCTTAGAAGCCATCCATCTACAACAGCATTTAAAGTGATCTCTTTTTCATAGTCAAGGTTGTGGGGAGGAAGGTTAGCATGCAGAACCTACCTCTCATGCTCTCTTCTAGCACATGGTACCTTCTCACGTAATAATTCTCCTAGAAAGAGAATGATATTCTCTATCCTTAACATCTTGCATCCTTCCCTAACCTCATCCAAATCCTTCTATGGAGCCTCGGTGTTCTTCCTTTGCTTTGACTTCCTTGACTTCTCCTTCGAGACTTTGGATATCTCCTTATAGACTCGAATCACGTCCATAGTCTCTTGATACACCTCTTTTTATGAGAAAAGTTCAGATACTTCCCATGTACCACTTCTTCTCTTGTAACGTGGTTCTTTTTCTTGGTGTCTCACAGTGCGTGCAACCTCCACTTGTGTCGTCACTAGTACAAGTTCTAGTCCTGAATCACGTGATGCTCTTGGCATCCATTGTGAGTTGAACTTCTTTATGATTACCATCCCAGCACCCTTGTCTTTCTGGTGTTGTTGGCTCATGTGTTTAGGGAACTCTTCGTACTTATGTTTCTTTCCACACCATAAGCATTGCAACTGATTAGGACACTCACACTTATAATGCTCTATAGACCCACATTTATAACAGGTTCCTTACGGGAACTCACCTCTTCCTCCATGGTTTCTATGACCACAAAATCCTCCGCAAAACCTCTTCCACATGCTCCTCCATCTGCGTGACCTTCATAGCAGAAATCATCATCCTCAGAACTACTTGCAAGATTGGTCTGAACCACACCAAGATCAATGGCATCATGTATCTAGACAATTAGCCTACTGATCTTTGGTGTCATGGGTCATAGAGGAACAAATATTGCAATAGCAAAACACATTCTTATGGATCGCACACTGCAATAGTGGGCATCTACTTGCATTATGATCCCCATGGAAAATCTCACAGTCCACCGTCATGGCGTGTATCGACCTTCAAGGAAAAATTTCCTTTGTGTGCCCCTTTATTTCAAAATATGTGCACTATAGACCACTACAAGTCTCATACGTCAAGTTCATAGATAGCTTCTCTAGCTACTTCACCATTGCAGAAATTTGAGCCTCAAAGAAAGGGCTAACATCGATATGTACACTTCCAATAGCCTTAGAGCACAGGGAAGCCTCCAAGGCCTTGCGTTGGTTCGTGAATGTCTTGTACAAAAGTGCTCTTCTGAATGGTGTTATCAATCCTCTAACAAACCATTGAGCATATTGAGAGGGGTGAATATCATAAGATAGTTTTGACAAGAAATTGATGAAACACGTGTCATATTCCCACACACTCTCTACCATTCCTTCTTGGATCTCTTTCAAAGTGTTAATTCTCTTCTACTCAAATTCATGGATATGGAATTCAGCTAAGAAGGCATTCTCAGAGTGTAGTGTAGTCTACCACCATCGATCGGGGTCATACTTCCAAAGTATTAACTATGTGCATGCCCTCGTAAGGTTGTTGCAAACTAACTTGCCTTTCTCTCTCGAGGTAGTGATGCCCTTTTCCCACCATATCAATTCACACTTGTGCACATGCTCTGTAGCATCCTCAACACCCTTGTAATCTGGTAGATGTAGAGACATCTCAAAAAATACTTGTAGAGGTGGCTGAGGCCCTTGTCCTCCTTATCCAAAACATTAATTCCCTCGGTGTTGTCTCCACCACCAGATCCAATGGATCCACCAAGTTCTATGCCCCTTGATCCACCATATCCACCGGGTCCTCCTCCCGTAGCGGTAATGGGCCTAAATCGGTTGCACCTAGTGTTCCCAACATCTCTTTGAACTATGTGTTGATGGTTTTTGATACTGCTCTGCTACTAGACGTGTATCCCACACCACTCCCATCTATGATACTCAAACTTTATGTACTTGCACTTTGTCCAAAATCCCTCCAAACATAGGAATTGTTTGTGCATCCATAGTTGTCCCAAACAGAAATTATACCTCTTAGGTGCAGATCGGTCACTTCCACCAATACTAACTGGGTTAGAAACATGTGTTTCTTGATTTGGAAAACTAAGCACTAGGGGTCGGATCCTTTGGGTGGGTTTATATGCACATTGATGGATCTCCTTTCTCCATGCAATGAACTCTCATCAGAAGCTAAAGGGGTTTCTCTCTTGGGCTTTCCAAGATGGGGTAACATAGATTGCTCAGTTCCACATCCTCTGTTTGAACTTCAATTCCTTACCACAATCTATACCTCCATAGATCCATCACTCCCACAACCTCATGTTGTCTAGCTAACTACCTTTTATGTGATTCACTATACTTGAGTCACCTCTCTTCCCTCTCCTTTTCTACTGTAATGTCTGTCATCTTCCTCCACCCTAGCTTCCTCGCCGGTGCTTAGAGAAATTTAGCCGTCCATGGGGAAGGCCTAAAAACTTAGCATAATGATCAAGATCTTCATAGCCAATGGGATAGCTCATAAAAATGATACTCAAGGTTCCCTTAGGAACTCAAACTCGATGATATTTGGATAAGAATACGTAGAAATGGCGTATTCCAAGGTATAAGCTGTTTATTGCTCTTTTCCACTAGTTATCATCAAGCACATGTCACAGTCAAATCCACATCCCGTAGCCTTTGGTAATCATCTTAGGTCCATATCCACGATTTAAAGTACAGACTTGATCTCGATGCATATGCTAAAAGCCATTCATACAATTCTACTAGAAAATAACTAAAGAAGGTCTCATACAACTCATGATATAAGTGTTCTTCTACCCATCTCCAAGTATCAAACTCAGGCCCGATTACTAAATCTTTAAGTAAGCTAATCCTCCGTGCTCTTAAACCATGCTTTGACACTTTCCAAGGTCAATCACTCTGTCATCATGCGTTAAAGGAACCAAGATGTAATCATCTCTTTCAACAACTTTGAAAAGAGGTCCCGAAAAAGGAACTAAGATGTAGTCATTTTTATTCCCTTAGAATAACCTTCTAATCCCTTACACATCGTCCTATCACCCGGCGGGTGCGGTGCGCTCACCCGAGGCATGCGCGCAGCATCGAGCCCCTCCTTTATGTGAGAATTGTGAGAAGATCTTTGTCATTGATGACAAATTAAGTGCAAAAATTAAATGATCATGCATGTATTACGAAAACATAGGATGATTCATTACACCAATATACCCATTCGGATAACAAAATAAATGCCATACTGAGATAGTAGATATGATCCATAACATTAAAAAAAAGAAAATAGGGTTTACACCCATGAACATTATATTTAGGTCGAACCATATAGTCATGTTGATCATAATTCAAGTAACCACATTACATCCAAAAGGGTCATATCGGACCAATATATTATGACTTACACATCAGAATTTTTAGTTATTCTTCCCTATTACCAAAATTTAGTAGACCCATTCCCTAGGCATACGACATTCCTATAGTCCTCTAATGAGAACCCCAACCCCTAGAATCTTTTGTTTATTTTTAAAGAGCTTCATGTACTTTGTTATGGTTAATCGCACCATGGCCTTCTTCTCCTCTGGCTCCCTCGATGATGCTCTCTCCAGAATGGTCCTCTCTCCTCCTTTTCTTCTACCCGAGAATCTCTATAAATAGGTTTAACACCCACCACCATGCCTTCCTGAAGTAGCAGATCAATTTCCAAGTGTCAAGGTGGTCCTCCAATGGAGCATGCTTCTTGATTTGAACTCCCCACTTTCTGCAATGATGTATTTGGGAATGTTCCATGTGTGGAATATTCTTTCCTTGACCACCAAGTCACCGGGTTGTTACCTTATCCACTCAGCACACCTATTTGGGTCATGTTTTTCCTCAAGTTCCTCTTATAAAGATGAATATGACTAAGTCCGGAAATCCTTTTCTCTGCCTTGCACGTGTGCCATGGTTTCTATTAAACCCTTATAAAACCCCTAGCATGCGCACTTTTCCCCGCACGCCCATCTTCTTCACTTGTCCTGCATGTGCACATGCCCTTTGGGACTTAGTCTATATTCGAGGCCCAATAGAGATTATGCTCCTACATCATACTCCCGGAAAAAGAAAAAAATTTGAGCTCTATATTTTTTCTTTTCTTATTGTTCTTCTAGTTTCTTCATGTCTTCATCTTTATTATAATTTTCTCCCCATCTTCAATTTTCTCACTCTTCATTTCTTCAATCCTAATATTTTTCTCGGTTCTCATTCTTCACTTTGTCTTCATAGTTTAGGTATTTTTCTAATAGTTCTTCATTATAACTTCTTCCACTTCTTCCTTCTCTTCTTCAAATATAAATCCTTCCTCTTGGAACTATGGCTCATCTCTCGAGTTTATCTTCTTCAACATGGACCTCATTATCTACTCGTACACATGGTACTTTCCTCTTCTTTCTTTGTCTCTTTAATATTTTCTACCATTAAATCTTGCAATAAACTTCTAGGATTTGTTCTCCCTTTGTCCTTGAATGGGTTTTTATCTCCTTTTCACATGATTCCACTTGATTTATGGCATGTTCCAAGGATGTTATATCTTCTTGTAACTACTCCAATATTTCATAAACAAACACATTCTCTTATAACAACTCTTCTTCACTTGTCACTTGTTGTTCTTGGTTCCTTTTCCTCTTGCTTTCATCATCCATCTCAAATTTCAATTCCCTAATTGGGAACATTCTTGTTCATTCTTCATACCTACAATCACACATCTACACAAAATGTTAGAATCACAAATTTGAGGCTTGGTTTCCCCTCTAGATTATTCCTTCCATGACATCACTTCATCTTGTATCCTTTTGAACTCTTCTTCTTTTATCACTATATGAGAACTGCCATCATCATGTTCCTCTATCTCAAGAGAAGCCAAAAATTCTTCTATCACTTCTTCATCACCATTCTCATCTTCTACCAATACCAATTCCTTGATCACCTCTTCTTTTTCTTATCTATCCTCTTTTTCAGTTACTTCTATCTTCTTTCTTCTTTCTTTATCATTTTTTTCAACTACATTCTTTGCCTCTTCTCCACAAGCAATCTAATTAGACACTTATCTTTCTTCCTCAACACTATTCATACTTTTGAATTTTCTCCTTTCTTTCCCTTTCCATGAATGTCATAATTTGTTCTACATCTTGTTTAATCTTTGTGACCTTGTGCTAGAACCACAACTCTATTTTCATCTCTAGCATTTTCATCTTTTCCTCTTTTCTTTTTTCTATATATATCTCTCTATATATATATATATATATATATATATATATCTCTCTTCATGCTCTCTCTTTCTATGGCTTAGTAGTTATACCAATCCTTTTACCATCTCTTCTACTTCTCCTTCATCTAAACTAGATATTAAATCGAAACATAAGTCTTGACATCCCCTGTAAGGTATATCTTTGTGTAGACACCAAAATTGTGTCTTACGACCCTTGTGACCCGCATCTCATTTCGCAACCTAACCTCATTACCTAAACCTTACACAAGTATTTATTAATTGCCTTGTAATTGATAAATCTACACCACCTTACCTACCACCTCACTTTGCCACTTCATCATGACCTAGCCCTAACCCTAAAACTAACCTAATTAGGACCCATGACTTGGTCTAGACTCACATCCATAACTAATGCCTCCTTACTCGCACCCAAAGCCGACCTTCTAGCCACCTGACCAAGCCCGCAACTGATCTCTCGGGAGAAAAGCAGGGAAGGTGGGCTATTTTACTAAAAATAGCCTACTTTTTCCTAACCGATGCCGGTTCCTACTCGACCGCCGCCGTCGGTTACGCAACCGCCATCGGTTCCCTGTAAATGGGCTTCCCAAACCAAAACAACGGATCGGAATTTCATTTTTGGAGATCAGTCGAAGGATTTTTAATCAAAGGAGAGTCCAAAGCGATCAGCAGAGTCCAGAACTTCACTTGACCAAGCAGAGACGAGTAAAGAAACCAGAAGAGTTGGCAGCAAAGGAGATCAACTTGCACCTTCATCAAAAAAACCAGTAAGTTATATCTTGCATGTCCTCCATTATAACATTTCTTGTGCTTTTGGAATTGTAATCTTCCCAAATCCGTTCCTGAATCCATTATCTAACATACCATTGCCTCTAACCATCATTCTTTAGCTTCTAACCATCCCATTTCTCAATACTATCCAAAAACCAGCCATTACAAACACCACAACCAGCCCAGAAGATCCTGGAACCAACCGGTATCGGTTATCAGTGACCGCCATCGGTTATAGATAACCAAGCATCGGTTCCTTTGATCAAAACCAAGGAAAATGCCTTTTTCCCTACCCGGTTCCACGAAACAATTTAATTAGTACTCTACGAGGTATTTTGTGTTAATTCATATTAGCAGGGAATCGACCACCTTCGAAAGGAAGTTTCATACTTCTGGGCCCAGGCGTTCCTCATTTATTATCTAATCAAAATCTTGTGGTCTTGTGTTCTTATTTGCAGTAGTCCTTCCAAGACAAAAGGAGTTCTTCGCGATCGGCTGATCTTTCTCTACGGTACGCGCACATCTTCTCGACATTCTACAGGTATTCCTCCTAACCCTAACCTTATCTGTTTCTACAAGGAACGAAGCATTTCCGAGTGAAACATTTTGGCACGCCCGGTGGGACCCATTTTGGGTTTTTCTTTATTTCTTGCTTGCTTTTATTATAGGGAGCATACTTGCTGTTTTCTTCTTCTAGAGATATTCACAGGGTATTTTATTATTCTGGTAAAAGAACTTGCTTTGTTTTTGCATCTTG
Source organism: Taxus wallichiana var. yunnanensis (assembly GCA_018340775.1). NCBI lineage: Eukaryota > Viridiplantae > Streptophyta > Pinopsida > Cupressales > Taxaceae > Taxus > Taxus wallichiana. The sequence continues at coordinate 545,348,799 of CM031244.1, read as the reverse complement.
CATTAGTAAAAGTCATCTCTTTTGCTTCATCGAATATCACTTTCGATTTGGGTTTTAAAACACATGCATTACATTCCTGCCTGTTGTTTTTCAATTCTAGTGAACATAGATTAAGTAACAGGTCGTACACGTGGGGGTGATATCCACGGTATTGACAGGAAATTAACCTTAGTTTCACTGCACAACACATACTGAATCACTTCACAATTAACACAACATCTCAAACATCCCCCCTTTTCCGCGGTATTCCTCCGCCCGATTGAGGTAACCTTATAAGCCAAAACAAACTTGACATTTCCCCTAAGTCTTGTTGTTTAGGATTCTGACATCATTCTACGTCTAAAGGCATAAGCCCACAATAATTAAAATTAACCCTAAGGTTAATCTCTGCATTTGCGTGTGCCTCTTGCTTGTTTTCAAATCCTGTTTTCTCTGTCATACTTTGTCTTCTGTGATCAATAAGTTGCTAAACTACTCGACGTTGCAACCCCTTTGTATCTTCTTATTCTAGATTTTTGACACCGGCATCGGTTAAGGGACCGACGTCGTTTGCCCTGTGACCGACACCGGTTACCAAACCGATATCGGTTACTGTCTCTCTCAGCCCCTGACAAACCAGCAACTTGCTAAATTCACCATTCTGAGGTTGTTTTTGTCCTTGATAGATTGAAACTTTCTGTGTGTTCTCGGTGTATGGTTGTCATCACTCGGAAGCAAGCTCCGCCATGGTTTCACACGCTTGCTCTGTTTCTTTGCTGAATCACCCCCTTCACATTCTATAGAAACCCTACGGACACCGGTGAGATCCCCAAATTCTGTAGGAGACAAGGACTTTGCCAAATTTATGGATGCTAATCCCAGTATTTGTACAATACTATTTGTCTCATACCCCGACCGTGCGCTGATGGTCGGCTCCTTATGGGCATGCCTATTAGTATAGCTGCTCATTTAGCTCCTACTCCTCCTGATAACAATACCTTACTTCCCGCATCACTAGCCCCGTCTCCCAATCCGACAGCGGCAGAGGTTCATACGACCCCGATTAGCTTTCCTTTTGTTAATCTTGGACCCCACATATCGCCACCACCAATGCCCCTATCTCGTCTCTCTTTCGAGACCACTCCATTCATGACTTACTCTCTCGCCACCTATTCAAACGAGCTTTCCTTCTCAAGCTCCGCCTACCTTTTCATTCCCATACACGTATCCCGTAACCTCAACACCTTATATGGGACATCCCTATTCTGTGGCACCATCACCTCATCCAACCACAGATTTCATCAAGCAAATGATGGACAAAATGCAAAACACGGAGGCTTTCGTTTCAGAAGTCGTAGCGCTTGACATACGAGCAAGTTTGTGGGAGCCCATTCACCCTCTCGTCCCCCTTCATTCATATCCTCCTCAATGGGAGTTGCCAAAGTTTACTCGTTTTAACAGAGAAAGAGGATCCTCAACAACACTTGCGATCATTTAGACATGCTTGTTATTTGATTGCCCATGATGATGCCTTGTTACTCCGCACCTTTCCCATGTCCTTATCGGGCCTCGCTTGAGTGGTACAAAGTGCTTTAACCAAAGACTCAATCTTCTCTTTTAACCAACTAGCCCAATCTTTCTTGGATCATTTCTCCATTAACATTGCAAGAAAGTATCTATCATCGACCTCTATGCCATCCGACAATTCGAAGACGAATCTATCGCAGATTTCGTTGGACGATGGCGGGGCCTTATCAACCAACTTACGTATGCCTTGCCTCAAACCGAACTTATCGAACTCTTTACGCGGGCATGCGCTAAGCACATCTCCCCTACCCTCCAAATTCAAACTTTCCGTACATTCGACGAGGCCTTTACTATGGCTCGGAAATTAGAAATTCGAGCCTTAGAGGAAGAGAAATTGCGGTTGCGCAACAAGAACTCCACTTTCCGAACTCCTGATTCTACCAATAAACCAAATACCACCACTCCTCACGCGTCAACCTCTTCTAAATCAAAAGGAGCTGTCCACGCGGTGATGGTCAAATCCCAACCACCGTCCAATACTCCACCAAAAACCACCTATAAATACAAAGCTGAGCCCACCAATTACACTCCCTTGGGAGAAACTTATGGCATCATCCTAGAGAAATTGCTCAAAGCTGGGGCTATCACCTTGCCCCCTGTAAAACCTCACTCTGGGTTTGACTCCACCCACGCAATACCTTCCTGGTACAAAGAAAATGACTTTTGTAACTTTCACCGCGTAAAAGGACATAGTCATGAAAACTGCAAGATGTTGAAAAACATAGTGCAGGAAATGGTTGATGCAGGGGATATAACACTCGATAATCCTAACGCCCCTGCTAACCGAAATCTGAAAATTTTCAACAAGCCATTCCCGAATCACTCGTCCAGCAGCAACGTAAACCAAGATATCTTAGCTGAGGAGAGTGTTCATGAGATCCATGCAGTATTCGATACCCAGCCAAAAGCCTCTATCGAGAAAATTTTGAATCAAGCCTCTTCACTAACACAGGAGCCCGAACCTCCTTTACCACCATCAAGCCAAAGCGAAATCATTCCTTTACCCATAGAAGAGTTAGCTGCCTAGGCTTCCTTCCCATTAATGAGTCTTCTTACACCACATCCCTACAAAACTGCGAGCGGATGTTGTCTAATCTATCCATTTCCCAGACGTCTCCTTCTACCACTCTTGCCGCACAAGAGGAAGGTACACCACTCCTTTTGACATCCTTAGATGAGAAATCTCTCGCACCGACATCGTTAAATTCTTTAGCCATGACAGACCCCCTCCAACATGCCCTTCGCCTATTAGTCCTCATCACCTAAATCTTTTCAACAACCCGTCGACCTCTTAGCATCTACCGATACAAAGTGCCTCATCCGCCTCCGTGTCACACCATGCAATGGATTGGAATTACAACTCACTTTTCCTCTGTACTAAAATTACAAATTACACTGAGACTTGTCATTCCACGAGAAGATGACAGCCCTATGGGAACGTTTGAGTACTCCTGTTTTACTCAAATGCAAATGACTGATCCCGATGTCTCCACCATCTACCCGAAGTGCTTGCTGAAGCTTAAAATGCCCCCTGTTCTCGCCTTCACCCCCTCACCTCTACCAAATTCCCCGTCCACTTCTATCAACTTAACCAGATCTTCCCCTACGCTGGGACCTCACCAATGCCGGCCTAACACACCCGCCTAAGCGACTCGATTTATCCCAAAATAAACCCGCCCCGCCACCTAGGAGACAAACGCAATCCGGGCCTCTATCAAAACCCTCATCTTCACACCCACCTTCCATATTGGGACCTCATCCCTCCACCTTACATCAATATATCATACCTCCTTTGTTTTCTGCAAAACAACCTACGCCTTTTACACCTATACAGAGATCAAAGGGTATCACAACATCGTTACCCCATGTATCCGGTCCACCTATCAACCCTAAACCAATCCCATCATCAAAGGATTTATTTTCTGTCACTCCCCTTTCTCCGTGGTTGTTTCCCGCTACCATGCCATCTGTAGCCTCATCATCTAACCAGCTGAACGTAACTTCTGTGTCCAAGAAACCACGTTTAGTGAAAAACATGTGTCAGCACCCCTCGACTAAACCACCACCCATACGAACTAAACACGCCCAAACATTACCACAACCCACACAATCAATACCCTCATCTTCTTCTGATTTTGACCCACTCAAAGGATCCTACGCCAAAATCCTTGCTATGTTGGTGGAGAATGCGACCATTTCCTACCTCCACTTAGACCTTATGACCCGTCTAAACCCCGACCTATGGGTTACGATGAGTCAAAATCTGCGCCTATCACCGCACACTTTGGACATGATGTAGAAGGATGCAAAGCTCTAAAACCATCCTTCGCCAGTCACCTCTTAGGATCGAAAGATTAAGAAAAACAACTTACGCAGGAGAGACCTCTAGCGTCAATTCCCTCTACTATACCATCTGTCCCCGCCTCACCAAGATCGATCATTATTACAACCCCACCTCTTGAAGACCATGAATTATCCCAACCATCTTCTTCATCTCAGGTCTACGAGATTAATATGATTAGTGTCGCTACTCGAGGACAGAAAAACAATGGGAAGGCGAAAGAAAACACCCCTGCGGCATCTCTTTCTCCTTCAACCATCCCGATTACACCACCACCTAAAGTGGTTATTCGCGGACCCGCCTATCCCGTCTCTAATGGAGTTGCCCACCGAACCATGATCAAACAGCTTCATCAATCGCCCGTAAAAATGACACTATATGATCTCATTCAGACCTCTGAATCTCATCGACAAGCTCTCGTTGAGATCCTTCAAGGGATAGAGGTTTTACCCAACGAAACCCTGCCTGTTACCTCCATTCTAACACCCAATCACGTTGCCTCTCTCACCAAACAATCCATCTCCCCCACCACTTCTGTCTCAAAACAACAAGCCGCTGCGGTTAGTTTCTCGGAAGATGAAATTATCGACTTTGGTACAAGACCCTGACCCTGCCCTTTTCATTTCCGCTTACGTCCGAGACATTCGAGTACGTCGGGTTATGATTGACGGGGGCGCTAGCCTAAACATCATCTCTTCAAAAGCCTTCCAACAAATGAACATCCCTTCTAGTTGCATGTGTGCCAACCCCATCATGTTGCGGTCATTCAATGATGCTATTACTTCTACATTGGGCACCGTGATCCTCAACATTCGCGTAGGACCACGTACTTTACCCGAACTCTTCTATGTCCTTGAAGGAGAGTTCCAATATAATATATTGCTAGGTCGTCCTTGGATCCGGGCCATGGGATGCGTCCCCTCAACATTACATCGATGTATAAAATTTGAGTACGAGGGGAAGTCCTACACTGTAAAAGCTGATCCTCCCCCCTTCAAAACTTGCAATATGTTATACCGCCCAAACGATGTGCTTATACCAATTAAGACACCCATACATTCAACCCAACCATCCTCTTCCAATATACCTCAACCATCCACCTCAACTGCACCTACAATCGATGAAACCACCGCCGCACAAACCACTTCTCTTCCCGCACTAACATCCCAACCTCCGACCCCTTAGTAGACGTTTTCATCGCCTTACGCTGGGGAGTATCGCCTATATAACGTTAGTTCTTTCCCTACCCCGCAGAGTATGGACAATTACATGCACACCCCACCTACGACCCGTCGCGTGGGGAGATAATCTCTTACGGACCACCCCATTGTCGCACTAACCTAACATATGGGGTGTGTTGACGCATCCTCCATTACCCCCGAACCTCCTCTTGGTGTGGTTCCCTTCCAATCCGATTTTCAATACTTGACAAATCGTCGCTTTGCCCTCACCTTCTTGACTCGCTGGGCGTGGAAAGGCTTTGGTTTTGGCCTTTACGAACAAGGCCGACATACTCTCATCCCCATCACCACACGCAAACATAATGATCGCAGTGGTCTTGGTTTTTCCGAAACACCTACGCAAGAGACACCTCTCCGTCACCATTTGTATCTCGGAAGAAGAGGACATCGCCCCTACCGAACCATCATCACCCACTTTGCCATCATCTCCCACAGAATCGATGGACCCAATCTATCCCTCCTAACTTTTTTTTTTCATAAATGCTATCTTCATAGGTCCTCTCACTTATCAACGCGATAATGAGGACCCATCTTCTCTTCCCCTTCTGTATCCAGACATGATCGAAGAGGATTCACCTTTGATTAATGTTGTTGAATGCCAGGATGACGACTCCATCCTCACTTACCTAGGCGCGGATGATTCTTATATTCAACGTGCCTTACCATCTGAAACTCAAACCATGCTGAACGAATCTACTATAGAAATCAACATCCACACGGAGGAAGATCCTCACATAGTGAAGATCGGACAATCACTTGACACATCAGAACGAGCCGCCTTTACCACCTTTCTCCGTGCTCGCAACCAAGCTTTCGCATGGTCTTACGCTGACATGCCAGGAATTGATCCTACCATTGCCGTCCATAACATCACTCTAAACCCCGATTCCAAACCAGTCCAAGGTAAATTGAGAAAATGCATCCACGCATTGCTCTCTTGGTCAAAGAGGAGCTCCAACGACTCCTTTCTGTTTCCTTCATTCGCCTTATTGACTATCCTCAATGGATTTCTAACATCGTACTGCCACGAAAGCGATGGGGGACTTCGAATATGCACAGATTTCCGGGATCTTAACCTCGCTTGCCCTAAGGATGACTTCCCCCTCCCAAGTATTGATCAACTTGTTGATCTCATCTGCGGTCATGAAATGCTTTCTCATGGATGGCTTTTCGAGTTACAACCAAATTTTGGTTGCTTCGCCGATCAACACAAAAGCGCCTTCATAACTCCTTGGGAACTTTCATTTACCGTAATGCCGTTTGGCCTTAAGAATGCTTTGGTGCGACCTATCAGCCGGGCTATGACCTACATTTTCCATGACATTATGCACACTATCCTCGAAGATTACGTTGATGATCTTCTTGGCAAGTCTAAACATCGCAGTTGAACATCTCGATGTTTTAACCATTATTTTTGATCGCCTGTTACAATATTCTGTCCGTCTTCAACCAAAGAAATGTGTCTTTGGTGTCCTTTCGGGGAAACTTCTGGGCTTTATCGTCTCTTTACGTGGCATTGAGGTCGATCCATCTAAAGTAAAAGCTATCCTAGAAATGCCCCCACCCAAAAACCTTAAACAATTGCGTAGTTTGCAGGGTAAACTTCAATCCATCCGGCGTTTCATTTCCCAACTCTCGGATCGATGTCACCCTTTTCATCACCTTCTAAAAAAGGACGTTGCCTTTCAATGGAGTGAGGAGTGTCACCAAGCCTTCGAAGCTCTCAAAACATATCTCTTGCAGCCACCTGTGCTTATCCCACCCCAGGACGACCGTCCTTTCTACCTTTATCTTTCCGCCACTGACCATGCTATAGGAGCTATGCTCGCCCATCGAGACCCGGCACGCCGAGAGCAGGCCGTTTACTATATAAGTCGTACCCTCGTGGATTACGAGACTAGGTATACACATGTAGAAAAATTGTGCCTGGCCCTATCATTCGTCGCCACCAAACTCCGACATTACCTCCTGAATCACAAAACTTTCGTCATCACCAACACAGACCCCATTCATTATATGTACGCCAAACCACACCTAAACCAACGCATCGCTCGATGGCTCATGCTCCTCGCCGACCTCGACCTTGAATTTATACAACAGAAATCAATCAAAGGACAAACTCTTGCAGATCAACTTGCATGGAGGCCCTCTACCGGGGAACAATTTACCAATTTTACCTTCCCGACGAACTCATCGCCACTCTTTCGCTCGGAGAAGTGTCGTATCAAATGACCCTCTTCTTCGATGGATCTAAGTGCCAGCGCGACGGAGGAGCCGGCATTGTTCTCATCCTCTTGACGTTTGAACCTATGCCTCTTTCATTCCGACTTGATTTCCCTGCACTAATAACACAAAGCGGAATACGAGGCCCTTGTTCTAGGTCTCCAAGTTGCGTTACACTTAGGTATCAAATCTATCAACATTTTTGGCGACTCTCAATTGGTAGTCAATCAAGTTATGGGCATCTACCAATGTAAAAACGAGGAACTTCAGAAGTACAAACACCACGTGGAGTCACTTCTAGCCTTATTTACTCACTATGCTATACAAACCATTCCCCGCTCCACTAACAAATTTGCGGATACTATGGCTTGCTTAGCCTCGCAAATTCCCGCCGCGCCAACTGACTCTGAATTATTCGTCGTGGTCCAACAACTTTTTGCCCCATCCTATTCAACCCCGGTAGTTTGTATGATAAATACCGTATCTATTAATTCACGGGATACCAGTACCACCAATTTCATGACTACCTTACAATCTCTCGTCCTCCCACCTGATCTTACTAGTAACGGCAAACGTGCTTTTCTTAAAAGTGTTTCGCGTTATGTTGTCATGGGGGACTCCTCTATAAACGTGGCTTTGATGGCATCCTCCTTCATTTTGCCTAACAAGCGCAGTAAATCACTCATACCATCCAACGAGGTCCATGACGGTATTTGTGGTGGACATTTTAGTGGCCTTGGTGGCTAAACGAATCCTTCGCCTAGGTTATTATTGGCCTACTCTCAATAACGACTACTACGAATATGTTAGTTATGTGTCATGTGTCAACAACATGCCAATCTTCAACATACTCCTAGCCACCGCTACATGTGTCGCACGAGATCTTTGGCCTTTCTCACAATGGGGTTTAGACCTTATTGGTGAGATTCACCCGACCTCTTCACAACGTCACCGTTGGATAATCACAGCGACCGAATATTACACAAAATGGGTGGAGGCCGTTCCACTCATTTCAATCAAAAAAGAAAAAATTGTCGAATTCATTAACCATCACATTATCTGTCGTTTTGGTATTCCTCATCGCCTAATAACAGATAATGGTAAATCTTTCAAAAATAAGTTGTTACAAGACCTTTGTGACAACTTTGGTATCAAACTTAGCTTCTCATCGCCTTACTATCCGCAGGCCAATGGTCAGGCTGAATCTTCTAATAAAACTCTAACCAAAATCCTCATGAAAGTCATCAATGAATCTGGAAGAAATTGGCACGATCACATTCCCTTTGCCCTTTGGGCTTATCGTACTAGCATTCGTACCTCCACTAATGCCACACCTTTTTCATTGGTATATGGCACCGAGGCTGTTTTGCCTCTCGAAATACAAATACCCTCCCTTAGAATATCTCTTCAGGATATTCTCACCAACGATGATTTCCGCCAAGAGCGGTTAGCCCAATTAGAGCTTCTTGACGAACGACGTCTTACAGCTCTCGATCACCTCCAAATCTATCAAAAACGCATCAAGCGTGCTTATGATAAGCGACTTCATGAGCGTACCTTTAAGGTTGGTGATCTTGTCCTCAAAGAGAATCAACATGTAACCAAACTAGAAAAGAGCAAACGTGGAAAATTTGCTCCCAATTGGATTGGGCCTTATATAATCACTCACACCTATGGATCAGGCACTTATCGTTTAGCTTCGCTTAATGGTAAACCTGAGCCTGAACCCCTTAATGCCTTGCATCTTCGACCATTCTACTGTTGAATCTAGTGTTATATCACTCCTTATCTACCTACTGCTCGTCCCTTGAGCTCATTTACCGCTACATACACTTTGTTTTCTATATCTCCGAATAAAATCAAGCTCACCCCTCACCTCCCCTTACGATGCCTTCCCCTTCTTAGTCTAGTCCATGACTTCAAAGTATTAAAATAAGCCGTATTCTTATGGGATTTTCTTGAGTCAAACTTCCTACTAAACTAGATGCTTCACGCCAAAAGAACATCTAGTTATCTAAAATTAAATATAGACTGCTCCCTCGAAGGACAGCTATATGCCAAACTATTGCTGCTACTATAAATAGACTGCTCCCCTGAAGGACAGCTATGCACTAAAATCATCTCTGCTACTATAAATAGACTGCTCCCCCGAAGGACAGCTATACACAGTCAGCCTTTATCAGAAGCTTCTCGCATTGATCAGCTTCGTGAAGACCTCAAGAATAAAACAATCAATATCCCTTGTAGACTTCCCGCATCGATCAGTCTACATTCAATAAAATAAAAGCCTCATACAAAAGAAATTTTTGGGTCATGGACTTGTCTATTTAGGGTAGGTTCTCTTTCGTTGTAACAAGTTCTTTGTACCTCAGCTATATCATCCACATCACCTCACCATTTGTTTCAACTCAAGGGACGTAACGTACACCTGATATATTGTGATCATACAACTCTTTTCAACTATGGACTTCTCGTCTATACACGGCACTTAGGGCTTCAGGCTCGTTCTACGTTGTGTGGTTTGTTTAGCTCTTTTCACCTATGGAGCACTCTTTCCGCTTTGCCTTGCATCTAGAATTGTGTGTTGATCTTAATCAGGACACTATTCCCTACTACTTGGGTATGCTAACCTTTGCTTTACCTATACCTACACCAACAACATTATCCTACCAGCACCAACAACATTACCCTACCAACATCAAATTTTTACCAAACGACAAATTGCCTAAACCATACCAAATTGCCTAAAATTCACCCCTCCCTGATCCTAAGGGAGAACTACATCGGTCTGAGGCCCTTCCTTGCTTTGTGCAATGGGCTATGTAGGCAGCACTTCGGAGACATGGGGTCTCCCAAGGTTAGCTCGACCATCCCCTACCATAACCTATCTTGTGTGGTGAATATAAATATTTTTGTGTATTTTTATTTTTTCACATTTCTCTTTATCCTTTTTTCGAAACACCGAAAATCAAAACACCGACAATCTTATTATTATCATAACTCAAATCAACATACATATTCAGTTTTATTTAGATGTTAAACAAATACATCTTCTCTATCATCGACACGCAGGTCGGCATCCTTATTCTTATACCTCGCTAACATATACTCAGACCATCACAACTCATCCCGAACTAGGTGATGATCGTGATCGTCGACCCCTCTCGCCGGGCCTCTCTGTCCTCAAAGGTACCGCGGCTATTGGTACCGCCCACTGATCTGCCAATCTCTCCTGTAACATATGAATACGCCCTCTCGCATGGAGAACTCCAGCCTCTAGTCTCGCCGCCCGTGACTCCGCAACCACTAACAATCCTCTTGTCTCATTCACCTGCGTTTGGAGTGCTGAACCAAACGCGCAGCATTGACGATCCTCTCTCGCTGTGATCACCATCAGTGTCGGGCGCTCGCACACCTCGCAGATTCTGCTACCCACCATAATCTATAGGCCTCTCGTCATTCCTACATCCATTACCCGCGATCGGTGCTATCTCCTCAGCCCTTCGGAGGTGTTGGCCGGGGTGGTGAGAATGCTTTGCCTCGGCATCGATCCTCATATATGGTCTATAAGCTCGTGGTATGTCCTGCACATATCCAAATTGTCGCGCGCACGCGATCTATAGGAATCCTCTCATATTCACTGGCTGTGCCCCGCGATCCACCTCAATCGCTCTACACCTCTCAACTCCTCGGCCTATGATTTCGGTTACCATATAGTTCCGTAGGCCTCCAGCCAGAGATATCCGCAATCTGTCACTCTCTCCCATACTCGCCTATAATACTCAATGTCACCCGGCACGGCTCGAGATCTTGCCTCTTGTTCTGCTCGGACCCATCGTCGGAATCCCAACCTCTCGTACTCCGGTCTCTCCCGCTCAGAAGATCGGCTTTATTGGTCGCACACAAACAATGTGCTCATAGGCCCAACAAAGTGTAATAAGTATGAGCAATCCAACGTTGTCCCGTGACTTCGCCTACAAGCCCATAAACCCTGTATAGCTCACCAAATATGCAGGTGCCCATGCAAACGTAACGTTCCTTTCTATCATCTCCCAGATAACACACATCAATGCCTTTGGAAATTTTCCCCTTCCGCCCTCGGTAATGCATAATACCCTACTGCTATCATTAATATCACTGCTAACCTTGTCTCCTCAGGGTGTGCTGCATACATTACCCCATATGTAAACGATAAACCTCGCTGTGTCAAATCTCGTGCGTATGGACCAAATACTGCTGTTATCGCTCCCCGTGCCGCTTAGGTAGTGCACGATATATCTTTGGCTCTCTGTAATAGGAGTCTCAAAATACGAAACACATCTTCCAACGTTCTTTGTCATTTCACTGTTGGCAGATAGAAGGTATTTGTCTCAGATTCCATCTCTCGATCGTGCTTTGTAACATACAATGGTTACGTGTGATTCGTGAATAATAACGGATTCCACTTAACCCCAAACGATTTATCAATGTCCATTCCGCTGGTGTTACATCCGCTCGGATTCGCGACAACAGCGCTGGCACACTATCATTCATCCTCAACTCTGTCTCTGCCTGCATACACCAAAACAACAAACAACCATTCAACCCGTTAGGGTCTTTTTCAAACATTCTGGAAATTTCTCCAGTAACCGGTACCGGTTATACATAACCGATATCGGTTGCATAACCGATACTGGTTATCCCTAACCGCCACCGGTCACTGTCAATTTTATACACCTTCCTTAAAAACAACCACCTACGACAATAATTTGCTCGTTTCTTCGTTTTTATACATATAAACATACCTGAAACCCCTGATTGCCTACCCGGTAACACTTACCTCACCTGCAACCCTTGTTATCATGTTTTCTTTCTCATATTTACCCACCTATTCTACCCCATCTTCTTCACAAAACCATGCAGAAATCAAATCACAACCAAAACGTTTACCTCTTGGGTTGCAGTAGCTTGCGGTGGCCCTTGTCTTCTCTCTTGTCCCTGCCTGCTGGATGTTTCTCCTCGTCCTGCCATTATCACCACCTTTTTTCAAACCTGCCTTGCTATCTTCTGAATCTCAGATCACAATTCACTTTCCTTGTCTCTTTCCTTCTTCTCACCCAAATCTCTCATGCAAATCCCTGTCTCAATCGTCAAAAAGCGTCGCGTTCGCGTATTTAACCTCTTGCATGGCTCTAAAATTAAAACTTCAGTTGCCACCTTAGCTTTTTTTTTTTTTTAGAAAAGCCCATACCTAAATAACCGTATCGGTTGCTTAACCGATATCGGTGCTCTGTTAGCTACCGACATCTACAAATATCAAAACACTATCAACCTCAACTACAAATATCAAAACACTATCAATCTATACATCATTCGGATCCAACTCATCGCCATATATCACACTTTGTCACAAAACCACCAATTTATCACATAACTTTTGTCATTCATATATACGCACAAAAACATCAAAGCAGCATCATCTATCTATCAACATGTCAATTAAACTCATCACACATTCTATATATTACCAAACCATTAACAAAATATTTCAACACATTTTAAAAACAGCATGTGGATCAAAACATCATCTATATATATATATACAAATTTTCAACAATACAATGTGCCCTACATCGGGGCCTCTGTGATCACATAATATACCAAAGCCGGCACGCAGGCCGCAATACCTACCACAAATCTCGACTCGGCTCGCAGGCCGGTCTCTCATATCAAAAATATACTCGGCTCGCAGGCCGGTATCAAATGTACAACCCGTACTCGGCTCGCAGGCCGGTATATAATAAATAAATAAATCAAAACAATGAATAAATGTAGGCACGCAGGCCTCTATCAATACAACCGGTTCGCAGACCGGTGCCCGTGTCCCTATACAAAACCACGTCGGGGATCTATCGCTCTCCCCACCGCCTCGGCACTCTCCCCGCTGGTCCTCGTGGCGCCTCTCGCCTCCTGCCTGCCATGCACACGCCAGCTGTGGCTGCCCCTCCCCGAGATCTCTGGCTGCGCGAGGTCTCGCTCTATGAGCTGCATATGCCTGATAATCGACTCCGGTACTATCAAGAATATCCTGATAATAACGGGCCTCTGCTCTAACCTCCATATAGCGATCTCGCGCCACTGAAGGAACTGGGGCTGGTCCCCTGGCACCCAACACCACTATCCCCTCGAGCTCGTACTCGCACTTTGTGGTGTGGGCGCTGGTGGAGGTCTTTGCCGTGCTCGTGCACTCGCACTGTGCTGTGGGCGCTGGTGGAGGGGCTGCTGCCGTGCTGTACTCGCACTGTGGCCGTGGTGGTATCTGGGCTCTCGTGGGTGCACGCGGTAAATGGTTTGCCGTACTGCACTCGCATGTGTCTTCTTGGTGGTGGTGGCCGCCTGTGCGTACTGCACTGAGCTCGGGGCTAGCTGCCCCTGTAAAACCCCTATTCGTGCTCGGCAAGCAGCCTAATCGCCCTGTAATAGCTGCTGCACTCGCCCGAGGTGATCTCTCTCTGCAGATCACCATTTGCCTAAGTAAGTTCTGTGCGCGGGTGCTTACTACCCTCGCCGCTCTCTGTCCATTAGGACTCAGTATCTTTGCCGTGCACCGGCATCATCCACACCCCCCCTGCTTTGGTCTCTCCGCTACCTGGGGCCTGATCCAAGGTGTGGTGCTTTGGCAGTGGGGCTCTACATCATCCCTCCTGCATCGAGGGAAGGGAGGTGGCTCGCCCCGTGGCGGCCCCATCATCTGCTGCGTACCCTCTCTAAGGGTATCCGCTCGTACTCTCCCGGCCTCCGTCCTGCTATCCAGAATGTATACTGGATCAGGCGCAGCTGTATGCGGGCTCCTCTGCCAGGCTGGTGACCTCTGTAGGGTCTCCATATAATGTCTACTGCGGTAAGGCCCTCTAGCATATGTCTATAGAGGCCACATCCCGACCTGCAACAACTGCCGTGGCTGGCCCACAACCCCAACCACCTCTGAAAGCCATATCGGTATACGATCTGTGGCCCTGGCTGCTGGGGTAGCCCTACTGGCCTGATGCATACGATGTGCTCGTATGCCCAACAGTGCAACAAAAAGGTCGAACAAATACCAAATCGCCTCCTCCGGCGATAGCCCCATAACTCCCTGTATAATTGCACCAGATATACTGGTGCCCATGCAAAACAGGTGTGCTCCTCCACCATCTCCAGTAGCACCCCCATCAATGCCCGTGGGAAGCGGCCTCCCTCTGAATCCGGGAGGGCGAAGCAGGTGACCCCTATCATCATCAACACGGCAAGCCGTGTCTCATGTCTGTGTGCGCGGTACATGTCCCCATATCCAATGCTCGCGCTATGATATGTAAGAAGCGCGGCTGCATCCCCAAAAACCTGCAGTATGCTATCCATGGCAGTCTCTGAATCCACCTGGAAAACGGCCTCTCCCTCGATCGGTAGCCGCAGGATGCGATACACATCCTCTAATGTGACGGTCATCTCCCCGGTCGGCAGATGGAACACATTGGCCGCCGGATCCCATCTCTCGATGAGGGCGACCATCAGGCTGTGATCTCTGTCGATCGCTCTGTATCTCTGGACCCCGCCAAGCCCCACCTCGCGCATGATGGCCCAATGCGCCGCAGATATGTGTGGCCTCATCCGACTCAATAGTGGAGGCATCCTATCACGCATCGTCAACTGCTGACGTGCCTGCAAAATCAGCCCACATCCTTAGACCCACTCGTTATAATAACATCTACTTTACCATCTACCCCCCTTTTTTTGTAACACCCAAAATCTAACCCCACCCCAACACGCTACCTTACCCACCCGAAACCCAACCTAAAAAACCCTAAACCCCATCCTAAACCCAACCCATACCCCGACTCTCTACCTACCCAACCCAACTCAACCCAACCCAACACAACCCACCCCACCAAGTCACCCTACCCACCTTCAAACCCTATCAACCCAACACACTAAACCCTCAACCCCTAACCCTATCCCCTTCCCCACACCCAACTCAACCCAACCCAACACAACCCACCCCACCAAGCCACCCTACCCACTTTCAAACCCTATCAACCCAACACACTAAACCCTCAACCCCTAATCCTATCCCCTTTCCCACTCCCAACTCAACCCCACCCACTCACCCAAACTCAACCCAACCCACTCACCCAAAACCCACCCAACCACCCAAAACCCAACCCAAACCCCACACCCTAAAACCCTAAACCCCTAACCCTATCCCTTCCCCACCCACAACCCAAAACAAACAAACCAAACCCACAACCCAAAACAAACAAACCAAACCCAACCCAAAACCCAATCCCACACCCAAAACCCAACCCAAAACAAACAAACCATCCCCAACCCAACCCCACACCCACCCCCAACCCAACCCAACCCCTACATAAACCCACAACCGGCGCCGGTCGATACATCACCGACGCCGGTCACAAACAATTGTACCCTTCCTAAACTTTAGCGACCGATGCCGGTCGCTTAGTGACCGACATCGGTCACTGTTCTATCCCGGAGCCGAACCCCCGCGCGGCCCCCAAACTCATTTTTTTACCTATTTCTACCCATCTACCCACCCAAAAACCCTAAAAACTTACCCACCTACCCACCTTAGCCTATCTAACCTATCTACCCTCTCCCTTTCTCAAATTACCCCCATTTACTCATTCTTTCCTACAAAATACAAATTCCTACCCAAATCTCAAAAAACACCATAAATCAACCAAATCACCAAATTAAAGAGTTTAGAACCTACCGGTACGACGACACGTCGTCGTGGTGGGATGGGTGGTGGCGGTCCAGCTGGTCCAGCCCCTCCAGCTCCTCCTGCCTGTGCCATGGCTCCAATCTCGATCTGCTGGGTCCCGGTCAATCACACTCGCCGCTCCTCAACTATTCGGGCCCACTATCAACTCTCTCCGCCAATCAAATAGCTCCACCTCACTCAATACCCCTCCAAATCAACTCTCCACGTCAGACAAGTCAATTTTGGATTACAAATAACAAAAGTGACAATGACAGGCCGTATGTTTCTTTTTATAGGTATTTCGACCTACACCGATGTCGGTTTCCTTTCTGGCCTAGGAAACCGGTATCGGTCCCTTAACCGATATCGGTCATGATGAATCGACGTCGGTCTGATACCCCTTTTACCCCATTCTTTGCCGTTCCTTATTCCTTGCCTCTTTTTCACCAATATCGCCTCTGTCCGGCCCAACCCAAGGCCTCGCCCTACCAATTGGCCCGACCTAAGGCCTCAACCTACCATTTGGCCCGACCCAAGGCCTCGCCCCACTTATTTGGCCCGACCCAAGGCCTCGCCCTACCAATTGGCCCGACCCAAGGCCTCAACCTACCAATTGGCCCGACCCAAGGCCTCAACCTACCTATTTGGCCCGACCCAAGGCCTCGCCCTACCTATTTGGCCCGACCCAAGGCCTCAACCTACCAATTGGCCCGACCCAAGGCCTCGCCCTACCTATTTGGCCCGACCCAAGGCCTCAACCTACCCATCCGGCCCGACCCGAGGCCAAGGCCTCACCCTACCGGCCCGACCCGAGGCCCGACCTACCAATTGCCCGACCTAAGGCCTCGGCCCGATTGGCCCGACCAAGGCCTCAACCTACCTATTCGGCCCGACCCAAGGCCTCAACCTACCTATTTGGCCCGACCTAAGGCCTCAACCTACCAATTGGCCCGACCCAAGGCCTCGCCCTACCTATTCGGCCCGACCCAAGGCCTCAACCTACCTATTTGGCCCGACCCAAGGCCTCGCCCTACCATTTGGCCCGACCCAAGGCCTCGCCCTACCTATTTGGCCCGACCCAAGGCCTCAACCTACCCATCCGGCCCGACCCAAGGCCTCGCCCTAACAATTTGACCTGACCCAAGGCCTCAATCTACCCATTTAACCTGACCCAGGGCCACCGCCCAACAACTTGGCCCGACCCACGACCGTATCACTTCAATACCATACCCACAATCAACGTTTTATTTTATCCATCCATCATGTACCTTTGTTCAATCGAGCTCACTGTTCATGTTTTAGCATGATTAGGGTCCTTGACTTGATCTGTCGACCAACTTTGCCTAGACCTAGACCGAGACGTTTATCTCAACCAAACCAACCATTCGTACGCGCGAACATGCCTAAACGTTCTGTACCTTACCGTTATATACCCCGGAGCTACTTCTATGCCTTGGATACCGGATTATATCACCCTTGTTTGGATAAACTATCGACCTTTGCCTATACATTCTTTGGTTTGCTTGTCAAATCATATACCCTCGTCGTACTATTGCATTTCAACATGCGTCTGCTTCCTTGGACCTACCCCACCACCTTACCATCCTCTCTACAACATATACCCTTTATCAACCCTATCCCTGATTTCCCGTTCGCTCAATCTGTGCTAGATTTGAGGGGGATTACCTATATCCTTAACATGAGAAACCACTTCATATTATTGTCCGCGCAGCTTTACAGAACAAGCTACACGACAATAAGGGGCTAATGTAGACACCAAAATTGTGTCTTACGACCCCTTGTGACCCGCATCTCATTTCGCAACCTAACCTCATTACCTAAACCTTACACAAGTATTTATTAATTGCCTTGTAATTGATAAATCTACACCACCTTACCTACCACCTCACTTTGCCACTTCATCATGACCTAGCCCTAACCCTAAAACTAACCTAATTAGGACCCATGACTTGGTCTAGACTCACATCCATAACTAATGCCTCCTTACTCGCACCCAAAGCCGACCTTCTAGCCACCTGACCAAGCCCGCAACTGATCTCTCGGGAGAAAAGCAGGGAAGGTGGGCTATTTTACTAAAAATAGCCTACTTTTTCCTAACCGATGCCGGTTCCTACTCGACCGCCGTCGGTTACGCAACCGCCATCGGTTCCCTGTAAATGGGCTTCCCAAACCAAAACAACGGATCGGAATTTCATTTTTGGAGATCAGTCGAAGGATTTTTAATCAAAGGAGAGTCCAAAGCGATCAGCAGAGTCCAGAACTTCACTTGACCAAGCAGAGACGAGTAAAGAAACCAGAAGAGTTGGCAGCAAAGGAGATCAACTTGCACCTTCATCAAAAAAACCAGTAAGTTATATCTTGCATGTCCTCCATTATAACATTTCTTGTGCTTTTGGAATTGTAATCTTCCCAAATCCGTTCCTGAATCCATTATCTAACGTACCATTGCCTCTAACCATCATTCCTTAGCTTCTAACCATCCCATTTCTCAATACTATCCAAAAACCAGCCATTACAAACACCACAACCAGCCCAGAAGATCCTAGAACCAACCGGTATCGGTTATCAGTGACCGCCATCGGTTATAGATAACCGGCATCGGTTCCTTTGATCAAAACCAAGGAAAACAGCCTTTTCCCTACCCAGTTCCACGAAACAATTTAATTAGTACTCTACAGTATTTTGTGTTAATTCATATTAGCAGGGGAACTGACCACCTTCGAAAGGAAGTTTCATACTTCCTGGGCCCAAGGCAGTTCCCTCATTTATTATCTAATCAAAATCTTGTGGTCTTGTGTTCTTATTTGCAGGTAGTCCTTCCAAGACAAAAAGGAGTTCTTCGCAGTCAGCCTGATCTTTCTCTACGGTACGCGCACATCTTCTCGACATTCTACAGGTATTCCTCCTAACCCTAACCTTATCTGTTTCTACAAGGAACGAAGCATTTCCGAGTGAAACACTTTGTATGTTTTTCTTATTTACATTAAGTATTCCTTTGTTGACATCATCATAACTAATACTAATTGTGGCTCTTATTCACCTGTAATGGGAAAAAGAGTGCATATCTATCCATTTGAAACAATAGTATATCTATTATTTTTACCATCAATTTCTTTCTTGTCATATTGTCATGGTCTACCTAACAATACATGACACACATCCATAGGTATTAAATCACACAATACCTTGTCCTTATATCTCCCAATCTGAAATTCCACTTGACATTGTTCCCTAACCAAGACATGATGACCTTTTTGCATCCAAGACACTTGATATGGGTTAGGGTGCATTGTAGTTTTTAGACCCAACTTCTCTACCATTTCAAAATAAACTAAATTCTCAATACTCCCACTATCTATAATCATGTTACAACACTTTCCCATAGTTTTACACTTAGTTCTGAACAAACTTCTTCTTTGAGTCATATCATGCACTACCTTATTTGGTTTCAACAAAACTCTTCTAACCAAAAGAGACTTACCTCTATTTTGAAGAATAGTATTAGCATCTTTGTCATCCTTCTTTATCCTTGTATCCATCTCATTGCATTCATAAGCTTTGTGTCCTGCATATATTTGACACCTATAACATTTTCCTTTTAAATTGAACCTTGATATTTGTTCCATTTCTCTTCAAGAGACTCATCTATGTTCTCATCATTCTTTGATTTTCCTTTATATCATTCAACCTCCTCATCAAAATCTCCATCATTCTATCACTCTTCTCTTCCAAATATGGCGTTCTCTCTACTCTTACTTATACCATCTTGTTTGATATTTCCTCTTTGTATTGTATCATTATTTTCTCAAATTTTCTAATCCTTTTGCCCCCTCTAATACCAAATTATGCAGAGCTATTTCACATGAAATAACTCATAAGTTTTAGTTTGATATCTTGATCTCCAAAATCAATCTTTTACAAGCAAGATACTCACTTTCCCAAAACTTAAAAAAACTCTTCCTTCTTGAGTCTAGTCTAACTTACAACACCTACCTAGGATTGAATTCTTATTATACCTTGTTTATTAATTTAAACCAATGCTCAATAAATCTCCAAATGGAAATCATGGAAAAGGAATCAACAAGTTACGTTATTTTTGTCAAAATTATCCTCATTGGCACTCAAACTAGCTCTTTTCTTCAAGATAAAAATATTCAAATCAAGAAAAACTTTGAGCTTAGGAACTTAAAGTTCTTACCTGGTCATTTATTTATGTTCCTTGACCTCCAAAAAATTCAAATCATCCATCAAAATGAACCAAATTAATCAATAGTTTCAATCTTGCCTATCTTCAATAAACCGCCTTCTTGATTGCTTCTTAAGCAAATGCTCTTGATGGATTCATCGTTAGAACAATATGTAAAGGTTCTTAATAAATTAATAACTTATTTAGATACCCTTTAAGCCTATTGAGGTGTGTAGTAAATTTCATCTTTTAAGTCTTTGGTTAAGTTCTTGTTAGTTCAAATTCACAACACCCCCAAATGACTTATGGATCTAATTTTCTAAGGCAAAGTCATTTGGTGTGATTGCACAACATTGAGCTTTCCCAAAGTGTGGGACCTTTACAAATGGGGAAGGCTCTCTAGAGAAGGTTGATTCTTCTTCCTAAACTACCTTCCACAAGCTATTCTAGTGCAAGTAAGCTAATCTAACCTAATCTAACTTCCAAGGAGACAAGGAGAGGAAGAAAACAAGGAAAAATAGAGACTACACTAAAACAGTAATACACTAGAGAAGGAAAGTGTTGATTATCTATCAAAACTGCCATGGAACAAGAAGAGGTGAGCAATGGAAAGGATGGACAAGAGTGCATCATGGACCAAATATGGATTTCACATAGAAAATATTCCAAAACTCCATGAACACAGCTTCAAAACCCGCAATGAACATACAAACATGCACAAATACCATGTAATGAAGAGAGGTAAGGAAAACAACAAATACCATGTAATGAAGAGAGGTAAGGAAAACAACAAATAAAATAAGCCAAGGATGGAAAAATGCATCACAAAACACATTTTTATTGCTCGAATATACACAAGTGCATCATTTCATGGGTAAGAGGAAAAAATGCCATTATAGAGCAAGGAGGAGGTTCAAACTCCATTTTTGACCCTGGGGAAGAAAAGAAGGGAGAGGCAGAGAAGAAGGATGAACAACTTTGAAAAATGATGCCTCTGTTACATTATATAGCAAAATGCGAGAAGGGAAGGGAAAAATGTGGGATTTTCTCCAACCACTTTTCAAAATGCATTTTAATTCTTCATCTGTTGATGGGCTCAATGAAAAATCTCATATTTCCATGCATCTACTTTGCAGACCAAAGAAAATGACCCATACTTCATTAAATATGGTGGTTGGAACTAGTTTTTGTCTTTTCCATGCCAAAACATGTTTTGCAAAATTTCTCCCATCAAACTCTATCAAAATTCAAAATTGAGGGGTCCATCATGTAGAGGATTTCAATAGATTTCCAATGACACCAAAATTGTGAAAAACCGAGCTCTAGTTTGAAAGATATGGCCCTCTGAAGATTTAGGGCAAAATTGGTAAAAAACAGAGTCAAAATTGGGGTTGGCGGGGTCAAACTTTAAATTTTTCCCTTTTGGAAAAATTCCCCAAAAATCTCCATAGCCCCTCAGTCCGCATGACACGTGGCACCTTCTGGATGATCCATAGCTTCAAAACAATCATTTTGCCCCTTTTCGCGAAATTGGAAAATTTTCTAAAATCCTCTCGCGGCCCCGCCACTCGAGACACGTGGCATCTTCTAATTTGCTACGGAGATGCAGTTCCATTTTTTCCTTTTGTGTTTTCACCACTTTGGCAACAATTCCAAAATCCTCCCGATGCCCCAATCCCCACCGATGAATGGACACGTGGCACCTTTTGATTGGTCGGTGGGGATGCACTTCCATTTTGCCTTTGACACATTCGACCAAACACCAAAAACTAGAAGTCCCTCTAACACCACCACTCCGCCTTGACACGTGGCATCATTTCATTGGCTACGGGCCTTAAGCAATTTATTTCCTTTATGGGCTCATGGGAGCGCAAATGAATTTGCACTTTTAGCCCAAAATCACTAAGTTCTCAATTTCTTCCTCCACTCTGCTGGCCCAATCCTCTTTGGCACAAAACTCTCCCAAGCTCCGTGAGCCCACCTTAGGAAAATTTCCCCTCCAAACTCCGCCAAGCCACAACTCAAAAAATATGAGGAGTTAGGAGGACTTCTCTACCTTTCTGGAAAGGGGAAGAAAAATCCTATCTGATGAAGCCATTTCTAGAATCTTTTGAGTGATTGCAATGTGTGAAAATTGAATTTGAAGCAAAAGGAAGGAAAGAATGAAGGCAAGTTAGCCAAAATAAGCAAGGGCTCATTTTGGATAACAATTTTGGTGACTCATGGGGTCATCTGCTTGCTAGATGAATGATCAATGGCCTTTGTTGCATCCATTGGGCATGGATTCAAGCCTGATAAACTAATTATAATTTGAACTCTGAAATTATGACCTTTGAGTCACTTGGAAACCCACTGAAACTTGAAATTGATCTTCACCAAAATGCCACTGAAATGGACTGTGCAAGAGCAACCAAAACAACACCAAAAACTATGTACAAACTGAAAATCATACATGCTCCAAATGGAACATGTAGAGTGTGCAAAAGCACTTCTTCTGCTGAAAGAAAACCTACCTACACTACTCTAACCAAGAGCAAAGGGAGCTCAAACAAAGCCTGCAACTGGCAGGGAGAAATAGCTTCCCTTCCTCAAAAATGGCAGCCATGCAACTGATTTGGCACTAAACATGGCTGGTTGGATGAGTGGAAAATCAACAAGAAGCTATTCTTCTACCCAAATTAGCAAGGTGTCAACTGAAAACAAATTAGATACCTCTTTTAGTTGCTCTACATTTGGATTGAAGAGGCATTGCAGTTGATCCTTGGCACTTTGATGCTCATACTCATGCCCTGAAGCAAACATGACTAGTTGTGGCTTCTCCTTTGGCTCCAATGAAGCCAAATACCTGATTAGGCAAGGTCTGATCCATTTGATATGCCCATAGCTTTGAAATTCTCCTCCAAAAATGGAGTCTTCTTGCAGACCTCCTTGGGTGAATGGTGTGGAATAAATGGTGGAACTCTTTTTACTCTTTTCCTTCCTCTAATGAAGAACATGGAAGATTTAAATCCTCCCAAAATTGATTCCAAAGAGTTGCTATAAAATATAGGTTGTTGCAAATGAATGCTCTCCTTCATGGAACCAAGTTCTTGTGTTTATAAGATGGATGGTGAAGGAGAAAATAGTGTGATTTCAACCAGTTCCTCTCCATCAAAATAGTCCTCCAAATCGATAGATAATCCGCCTCTTTGTTTTAGGCGGCCCAAATGCTCAACCTCTTCCATAGTGTTCTTTTGATCTGCAACTTGATCACAATGGTACTACTCATCCTCAAACATGAATTTTGAAAGATAAAACTCCTCCTCAACATTAGAGATTGAAGGAGATGAAGTAGAAGGAAGAACTGAAGGTTCTTTTATAGCATGTTCCTCACTTCAAGCCTCTGAAACTGTATGGTCCTCCTCCAACATGGGTTCATTAACAAAAACAGGCCCTTCAAATGAAAGCAAGGAATCTTTAATGATGCTTTCTTCATTGAGTGGCTTCAACTCTAATTTGATATCTCCCATTTGCTCCTCTTCAATGGGAATTTTAGCTAATTTGCTTTCCACTTCCATGGCTGATTGTGTAACTTGAATTGGATCAGCATTCTCTTCACTTAAAGTTCCAACATGGACACTACACTTAGAACAAACAGACACTGGTCTTCTTGCTTCTCTATTGCTATAAAATCAGCCTTGGCCACCACTTGTTCTCTAACCTTTACCTCCTCTATAGGCTTAACCCAAATTTGGCAACCCAACTCTTCAAGTTGATGTCATTTCTTTTTTGTTGGGCTCCTCTTCTTGATGTTCTCCTTGACTGGATTCTTGAGTCTCTTCCCAACATGGGCTTGGGAAACCAAGAGGAGTGGCGGGTTGGGGTTCAATCATCTTTTCAATTTTTATGGTGGGAAGGGAGGTGGAACTTCTTATTTGTTTGGAGGGGGGATGACGATTTGGAAGGGAAAAGGACAAAATAATTGAATGAGGTGGAAGACTAGGGAAAGGAGAAATGAAATCAACACTTGGGGCAGCATGGGCTGGATTTGGAATTTGGCATTCAAAATGAGATGGTGCTGCTTAAGGAATGGAAAGAGAAAAACCAGATGATGGTGTAGAATTTACCCATTGACAAGGCTTCCGGCACCAAGTTCATAGGCCTCTATCCCCACTATCCATTATGCAAGTTGGGGTAGCATCTCCACCATGAAGTTCAGATTTTCTTGAGGGCTGTAGTGCCTTGGAAAAGGTCCCACCCATGGACAAGGTGCCCTACAACCGATTCCAAATGCTTTCATTTGTGCTTGAGCCCTAGATTGCACCATGTTTGCCTCCATCTTTTGGATCTTCTCCAACAAATCTACATTTTCTTCTTGACTACCCTCACAATCTGTGTACCCTTGTGCTTGACATGCTTCATAGCCAAACTGACTTTGGCATTGCTCAGATGGGTATGCATATTGGTTTTGAATTTGACCAAAATGCTGATCTAGAGGATTTGAAAAACATGTTGGAGGTGGGAAACATTTTTGTTGTTGTAAATGCAAATTCCATGAGGGAAATGAAGTCATGATTGCACAACTTCATGGAATGAAAAAGGAATGAAAGAGATGGAGGAAAAATGAAATGGAAAAGGGAATGGAAATGAATGAAAAGGAATGTCTGAAAATTTAGAGATGGGTTGTTGACAATATGGAGTTGCCAAATGTGTTTGCAATTTCCTCCAAAGGCTGAAATCTTCATAGGAACACACCAACCTGGCAAAAATGAAATGGGAGACCTCTTGGGTCCCACTGGGCGTGCCAAAACTGTTAGTACAAAATCACAGCACCCAAAAATGAGTTATGGATCTACTTTTCTAAGTCAAAGTCATTTAGTGTGATTGCACAACATTGAGCTTTCCCAAAGTGTGGGACCTTGCAAATGGGGAAATCTCTCCAGAGAAGGTTGGTTCCTCTTCCTAAACTACCTGCCACAAGCTATTCCAGTACAGGTAAGCTAATCTAATCCTAATCTAACTTCCAAGGAGATAGGGAGAGAAAGAAAACTAGAAAAAATAGAGCCTACACTAAAACGGTGATACACTAGAGAAGGAAAATGTTGATTATCTATCAAAACTGCCATGGAACAAGAAGAGGTGAGCAATGGAAAGGATGGACAAGTGCATCACAAACCAAAGATTAATTTCACATAGAAAAGTTTCCAAAAATCCATGAACACAGCTCCAAAACCTGCAATGAACATCCAAACATGCACAAATACCTGTAATGAAGAGAGGTGAGGAAGATGATAAATAAAACAAGCCAAGGATGGACAAATGCATCACAAAAACACATTTTTTATTACTCAGAATATACACAGTGCATCATTTCATGGGTAAGAGGAAAAAATGCCATTACAGAGTAGGGGAGGAGGTTTAAACTCCATTTTCAACCTGGGGAAGAAAAGAAGGGAGAGGTAAAGAAGAAGGATGAACAACTTTGAAAAATGATGCCTCTGTTACATTATATAGAAAAATGTGAGAAGGGAAGGGAAAAAATGCGGGATTTTCTCCAACCACTTTTCAAAATGCATTTTAATTCTTCATTTATTGATGGGCTCGATGTAAAATCTCATATTTCCATGCATCTACTTTGCAGACCAAATAAAATGACCCATACTTCATTAAATCTAGTGGTTGGAACTAGTTTTTTGTCTTTTCCACGCCAAAACACGTTTTGCAAAATTTATCCCATCAAAATTCAAAATTGAGGGGTCCATCATGTAGAGGATTTCAAAAGCTTTCCAATGACACCAAAATCGTGAAAAATTGAGCTCTAGTTCGAAAGATATGGCCCTCTGAAGATTTAGGGCAAAACTGGTAAAAAATAGAGTCAAAATTGGGGTCGATGGGTCAAACTTTAAATTTTTCCATTTTGGAAATTTTCCCAAAAAATCTCTGTGTTCCTCAGTTTCAATGACACATAGCATCTTTTGGATGATCCATGCCTTCAAAACAATAATTTTGCCCCTTTTCAAGGAATTGGAAAATTTTCCAAAAATCCTCCATGGCCCCGCCGCTCCGAGACACGTGGCATCTTCTTATTTGTTGTGGAGATGCGGTTCCATTTTTGCCTTTTGTGTTTTCACCACTTTGGAAAAAATTTCAAAATCCTCCCGATGCCCCGATTCCCACCGATGAATGGACACGTGGCACCTTTTGATTGGTCGGTGGGATGCACTTCCATTTTTTCCTTTGACACGTTTTGACAAAACACCAAAAAACTAGAAGTCTCTCCGACGCCACTGCTCCACCTTGACACATTACATCATTTCATTGGTTGCGGGCCTTAAGCAATTTATTTCCTTTGTGGGCTCGTGGGAGTGCAAATGAATTTTGCACTTTTAGCCCAAAAAGCACTAAGTTCTCAATTTCTTCCTCCACTCCACCAGCCCGATCCTCTTTGGCACAAAACTCTCCCAAGCTCCGTGGCCCACCTTAGTAAAAATTCCCCTCCAAACTCCATCGAGCCATAACTCAAAAAATACAAGGAGTTAGGAGGACTTATTTACCTTTCTGGAAAGGGGAAGAAAAATCCTATCTGATGAAGCCATTTCTAGAATCTTTTGAGTGCTTGCAATGTGTGAAAATTGAATTTGAAGCACAAGGAAGGAAATAATGAAGGCAAGTTAGCCAAAAAGCTAGGGGCTCATTTTGGAAACAGCCTTCCAACCCTACTCCTCTTATCTAAGCTCCTCATAGCCCTAATTTTGGTCTTTTTCCTAACATTTGTTTCATAACTTTCAAGAAATCTAAAATCACTTTAGGATACCCATTTAGGTTTTTATAATGTTAAAATGTATAGAACACCTTATTTTATAAAAATGTCTCCAAAATTACCGATATAGTCTCCTAATTAGGTATCCCAATTATTATCTCACTAACAACCTAGACTATCAGAACTATGGAATTTTTGTGAGTGATCAAGATAAAAAGCCACCAAAATCATTGAAATGAATGTGTTGATATCATATATTCAAGATTTCATCATGTAATTCCATTATTATGTCCATCAAATGGTGAATCCTCACTAAACCCTAGGTCTCTAGACTGTTACCATTCTGTGCAATGAGATTGTCATGCATATCTTTCATTTTCTAGCTTATTAACACTCCAATATTTCAACAATAGTTTCCAATCCTTCTACAGACGATTTGTATACAATTTCAGGGTTAGAAAGGAAGATTTGATGTCTCAAATTCAACATTTTACAAGAACCCCGCATAGGGTTTCCTAAGAACTGGAATGGTTGAATTTTGCTAAAATATAACTTAATGAATTTTCAAGGTATAGAATAATTACCGTAGGTTAGATTAATCATCTCACACATTTTAATATGAGCGGTGAACCCTCTAATGCTCTTGAACTTCCAAACCACACTTTTATCCTCACGTGGTAGATCAGAAGAGAGTTTCTTCAAGTGAACAAATTTTACTCTTTTTAATATTAAACCTATAATGTAAATATTTAATAAAGTAGGAAATATTCTTCTCTTCCTAACAATGCTTACCCCGAATGATCATATACCAATCATGCAATATCAAGTCAAGAACTTACAATGCAAATTTCTCAATTAGTAGTGGATTGTGTTTATAGTATGCTTGGAACAAGGCATCTTAGTTCTAGAAACCAATAAATTGATAAAATAAAACCCACCAATGATCAATAAAACACTTAGACACCCTCCTTACTATCAAAAATATATATTAACAACAATGTTATCTCTTATTTATAGTACCTCCATACATATGATTTATATGCAATAAAAGGACTATTTACAAACATGAAAACTCGTAATTATCTCCAAGTTGAAAAATCAATGTCACTTAGGACTTTAAATTATCTACCTCCTTCAAACTCTACTACCAGGTGTTACATGCAATATATTTAATATTCACCAACCATGCTCAAGAACAAATGGAAAATCGTCACACATATGTGTATACATAAAATACTCTCCACCTTGTTTTTTTCAAACAAAACTCACACCTAAAACTTTCTTAAATTTCTCCTTTGATCTCATTCAAATGGAATGAAACAAAATAGTTACATTTTTGCATTCATATTCCTGAAGGAGTGTAGGATGAAGACTTGGAAGGAATTCATGAGCATCGAATAGTTGCACTTCACCAAAGTGTAGGAGTTGCGAGATTAAAGCAAGTAAGCTTTGTAAAGCAATGTGCATGCATATGAGAGCTCAAGATTCAAAAAGTGGAGTGGAATGGAAGCCTTAGCTTAGCTTGTATTGGCTTGACATAGATCAAAAGAGATGGTGTACATATAGGGGAGTGAATGTGTAACTCCCATGTAAGAGAAGATTCCTCCATAATGGAGAAGAGGAGTTACTTTCCCAAATGGGAATGTAACTCCTATGACACACTTACACATATGACAGATTCTATAAGAGAATCTATCATAACTAAGATGACACCTAGATCCATGTCCACCTAAGTGAGATGACTCACATGGTGAGGTGGAATAACACTAAATAAGTGAATAAATATACCACCTACACCAACACCCCCCCTTCATCGTAACTTAGGATGAGGTGGCAAGTCAGAAACAAGAAATGGGTCCCAGCACAAAGCCTGATGAGGCACCCATGTACAAGAAGAAGTCCCAAGCAGTGAAGGAAAACCCAGTGGGAAAAACATCCACCACAAGAGAACAAAACACTCTCTAATCTAAGAAAGATGCCAAATATGGGTCCCAACCATAGACGATCCTGAAAAGGTACCCATGTACAAAGAGGAAATCTCTCAGAAAGAAGAAGAAGAGAGAAGAAGAGGGAGACGAGAGGAATGCAGAAGATGCCATGGACGGATCTGAACTCTGCAGCTCTAGGAAGTCTCCCAAAAGAATGTCGATGACGAGATCATCTACCTCTAGGATTGAAGAAGAGCCACCCACAACGAACTATGTGCCTGCCTTAGGAAGGACAGAAATGACGTGTTGGAAGTCCGCCCACTCCACAAAGGAAACTGAAGGCAGCAACACGAAGAACTCTGAGTCTGGTGCATGAAAGTGTGACATAGGTCTAGCGAGTGAGTGCCAAGGAACCGAAGGTAATGCCACGTGTGTAGAACTATCCGAGTGAAGAGGAACACCCATAGAGAGGATGTCCAAGTGATGTGAAGGGAACAAAACATCCTCCACAACAGAAAAGGGATCCATAGCTGAGGGTGGATCAATGAAGGTCTCTCGGAAAAGTGGAAGTGGTAAGAGTCCCAGAAGGGGCACTCCCAACAAATGAGAGATGATGAACTCCTCTAAAACACCTGTAGATGGATGAGGGACCTGTAGTGCATCACAAGTAGACTCTGTGAAAAGATGACTAAGGTCAGGAAGATACTCATCCCAATGAGGGGGCTCAACAAACAGAAGAGCGATGTATGATAGGTATGAGTCATCCAATGAAGGTAGAGGAGTGGAATGGGCCTCACACACTGGAAGTGGAAAGGAGGTGGGTGTAATGATGGTGTGAGACTGAGTATGAGACTGCTCAATATCTGATGAGATGTGGGGGTGACAACACTCTCTGGAATAGTGAGAGAAAGAGGAGAAGAGTCCTCTGTAGTACTCTCGACATCAGAACTGGGTGCACAATCCTCGTCATTAGAAGTAGAATCAAGTGATTCTATGTCAGTGGAACTACCATCACATGAAGAAATGGAGGAGACAACTGAATCAGCAGTAGCAACAATGGCGGAAGTATGTGAAGGGTCTCCATAGAAGGATTGAAGAATGCTCCAGACACGGTGAGGTGGATCTGAGTCTGCCACGTGAAACCAAAGAGAATGAGAGACATGCATCATCATGTGACCAAAGACATGGTCACAAGTGTCGAGGAAGTCCTCTAGATGACGATGATCAGCGGGTGCAGGAACTGGCCCAAGTAAGAAGGCTGAAAGACCCTCATAGGTGAAGTAACGTTCCATGGAAGCACGCCAGGCTGAATAGGTCTCTCTCCCGGTGAGAAGTGGCGGAGGCTGTAAGGTGATCCTACGATGCTCACATCTAGAAAGAGCACTCTCCATGATGTAAAATGAAAGATGCACAAAAGCAAGACGTCGGACTCGGCCGATAATGCGTCTGCGTGTGTAGGCCCAAGAGTACAAGTAACCCCCCCAGAATGTGGCACTTTATAAAAGTAGTGCGTTTACAAAATTGGCAATGCCATCACGTAGTGTGTGAAAAATCATGCAACTTTGACCAAGGAAGCGCTCAGAAACGAGCAGCGAGTCAAAAGTTATAGCATTAAAACGATTCCCGCAACTGATGGAAAAATACACTAGATGCTGCAAACACATTAAAAAGTGCTCTAAATGGGTGCAAAGGGTGTCGTGTGGGTACTCGTTGGAAATGGCATCAAATTTTAGCAAGGGTTTGTTTTTCTTGTGAGGGGGGATTAGCCTCCTACCAACCCCGGACCTCGCCCTCCGTCTTCGACACACGTAGGAAGGGCATGATACAAGCAAAATTAGAACCCATAAATTATTACAATGCCATAAAGAATGTTTTTATTGTCAAAACATCAAAAAAACGGATTGTTTTAACCACTACACAATGTCTAGAAGGAAGTGGGGCCCATGTTGACTATTTTTCTCTTTGTCAAGGAACCACGTGCCAAGTTGGAGGGTCGACTTGCTTGTAATCACGCTGCCGATGAATCAAACCGAGCCATTTTAACACATATGCTCCTGAGTTGGACAGGATATGCATCGAAGATCCTGCACGTGTCAAGAATAACCTTGGATCAATACTCTGCATGAGAGAAACGGGGAGCAGCATGTAAGGTGAATGAGTGATGCCACGCCCAAGTTCGAAGTGGGTGTAATTTGTGTAGGAGGGTGGGCAGATCGGCGCAGAACAACGTGACGTTGTGCAAGGAGGAGCAAACCACCCAAAATGGTCGAGTGAACCAAGAGCTAGGCGTGCATGTGGAGTGGGAGATGCGCAGGATTCCACAACAGCAGGTGAGATCCAAGGCACAACAAAACGGCATGAATGGTAGGAGCCAAGGCACATTGAGCAAAGCATGAACAATGAACAATGAACACCATGAATGCCAAACATAGGGCCGAACGGAAAACTAGGAGCTCGTGGGTCCAAACAGCAACAAAGAATGCAGAGCCATGGGAGATGACACACAGCCTTCACGAGCCAAAAAGAAGTGCATGTAGAGATAACGTTAAACTCCAAGTTCAACTGTTCAACGAGCCAGTGGGAAGAGACCAAGGCAAGCGCTGTAAATGCAGAGGGCCGAGAAACCAAAATGGTGAGGCTAGAACTCAGGAAGAATCTCGACACTAAGTGGAAGTGCGTTGCAGAGAAACCAACGTGAACTCGGAACAGCAGGGTGAGTGGATGCACAGTCAACCTTGGAGTGAGTGAAATAACCCAGCACCAATCAAGCCCAACGAGGAAGCCACAAAACCCACATAAAACAACAATGATGCAAACACTAGTGATGCAAACGCTGTGATTTGCAGAGGCAGAAGGAGTTTCAGTCGAGCTGAGATGTTATCCGAGGTGGCGAGTTGGCCCAGGGAGCACTTCAATAACACCATAAACACAAAACCCAGCAAGTAGTATGGAACTGAAACCCTTGAAACTGCATGCACAAGCTGGAAAACCACGAACACCGAAAAATACACCCACAAAATCTCAAAATATGCAAGTAGAGCACATGCAAAAGTGAGAGCTTGCACAAGAAACTACACAATGGAGCAATGATGGTGAGCAACATGATTTCGATCTCCATGCTCGATACCATGAAGGAGTGTAGGACGACGACCTGGAAGGAATTCACGAGCATTGAATAGTTGCACTTCACCAAAGTGTAGGAGTTGCGAGATTAAAGCAAGCAAGCTTTGTAAAGTAATGTGCATGCATATGAGAGCTCAAGATTCGAAAAGTGGAGTGGAATGGAAGCCTTAGCTTAGCTTGTATTGGCTTGACATAGATCAAAAGAGATGGTGTACATATAGGGGAGTGAATGTGTAACTCCCATGTAAGAGAAGATTCCTCCATAATGGAGAAGAGGAGTTACTTTCCCAAATGGGAATGTAACTCCTATGACACATACTTACACATATGACAGATTCTGTAAGAGAATCTGTCATAACTAAGATGACACCTAGATCCATGTCCACCTAAGTGAGATGACTCACCTAGTGAGGTGGAATAACACTAAATAAGTGAATAAATATACCACCTACACCAACAATTCCTTCCATCGTTTCAAACCAAATGGAAACTTCTAGGACTTCTTGGTTACATGATTAGCTCTTATTACAACAATGATATTTTGGATTAGAACTCCAAAACCTAACACCTAACAATCATTAATAATCCTAGACCCCTATAGGTTTTATTTCATGCTTAAATTTCCACAAATGACCTATAGAATAGGCTAAAACTCCTAAACAAGCCAAAAATGGCCTTCTAGATTCAAACTTGCACTTTTGGAGGGAAAGTGCATAATTCAAATTTTGAAAAGCCAAGACTCAAACTAACACATATAGGTGTCTCCACATAAGGTCCTAAACCTACAAATGTAATATCAAGCCAAATTTTGATGTTTCCATCCTTATTAATAAGCTAGAGATGATCCTCCTACATCATACTCCCAGCGAAAAGAAAAATTGTGATCTCTAGAGTTTTTTCTTTTCTTCTTCTTCTTCTTCCAGTTTCTTTGTATCTTCATATTTATTCTAATTTGTTCCCCATATTCATCTTTCTCACTCTTAATTTCTACAATCCTAATATTTTTCTAGTTCTCATTCTTCACTTTTTCTTCATAGTTGAGGTATTCTTCTAATGGAGCTTCTTCATAAGCTTCTTCCACTTCATCTTTCTCTTCTTCACTATCAAGCCTTCCTCTTGAACTTGTTGCACATCTCTCGAGTTTATTTTCTTTAACGTGGACCTTATTCTCTATTGGTACATGCTTAAGTACGTTCCCCTTATTTCTCTCTCTCTCTTTAATCTTTTCTTCCATTTTCTTACAGCCCTAATAGAACTTCACTGATTTATCTTTTGATGGCCTTAAACACTAACGCCAGTCATGACAAAAGCACACGGGATTTCCTATCCCTCTTGGGTGCTCAAATCCCTCTCTTTCTTCTTCTTACTCTTTTGGGTCCTTTTCACTTATTGGTCACCTTTTAACACTTTGGTTTGTCCTTTTAGTTGTCAATTACGAAATTCAAATAAGGGAATCATATATATACTTAGTTACTTCTTCTAAATAATGGGCCAAGCACTATAAGCATTATCTATCATCACCTAAGCTTGAAAAAAGGAACAAAGAGCACTAAAAATCATACATCTAGCATATTCATATAAAGGAAAAGGGTTGTATTGATCTGAATACACTGCATAGGAGGAGTTCATTCTATTCCATCACACACATTTTACATACTCAGGAAAAATCTAGATCTATCTCACTATCATCATGCAACTTACACAAGGGAAACCTAGGGAATAAATACATACACACATGGAGAACTACATGGTTTTTTAGATGTAGTGCAATGCTCGTCATAATTTCACTCTCCAGGGTGACTACTGGGGGTCAATCGACTCCCATTATGTATATTTTTATTAGATTTAATGTGTTTTTGGGCGTGTGCGAGATAGACATCTATTTTATAATGCTTTCATGTTAGTTTCCCTTGTTTATCTCTTATCTCATGGTGCATATTTGAGTTAGCAAAGCTTTAAGGATCTTTAACCTCATTCCATAGCTTTGCAACTTTCCATTGCATACATTTGGGTACCTTGTTCCCCACCTTCAACTAATAGTCATTGGTATGGTTTGGATGCTTATGATCCAAATTATTATTTAGGTTCCCCCCACTCTTCTTCTTTTGATTCAGATCCAAACTACCATTCGGATTCTAAATCTTCCTCTGAAGACTCAAATCCCAACTATTGTTCAAATACCCCTAGATCAAATCTCGAATCATGGTCCTCCCTTCCTTCACAAGACCTTTATTCTAAATCACCTCAATGACATCTTCCTCCTTTGAAGAATCATGTGACTCTAAGTTCCATCGATCAAACATCTAATTTAGTTCTTGAGTCACGGTCCTCCCTTTCTTCGCAAGACCTCCTTCATCAGTCATCTCAATGACCTCTTCCTCCGTCGAAGAGTTCCACGACTCAGATTCCCTCTAGTCAATCATCTAACTCGACTCCTACGTCGCAACTTAATGGATGGCTATGTGATCCTATTTTCTCTCCTACATTACATCGTCTTCTAGAAAAGCAATCTAGGTCCAGATCCAAATTGTCCATTCATGAGATGCCTACCACTAATCCTACTTCCTCTCTTGAGTCATATTCTTCTATCAATCAATATTCCCCACTTATCGGACCTATTTCTTCTATTCAACCTTCTATGGCCAAAGAAAAACAACCTCTACTGATTGATTTCTCTCAGAATGAAGAAACAATTAGAGTACATGAAGATATCCCTCTAGAGGATTGCAAACAAGGATTCTTTCTAGAACTCGATACGCTCATGTATTGGGGAAAAGAAATTGATCCTTTTGACAAAACATAGAGGAAAATCCTAAGGTCATGGAACTTGATTCTTCTTCTATTCCATCTTCACCTTCTTCTAAGCATGATGAGATGTCGAGGTCTAGCATTGATCCATGGCCTATCTTCTCATTACCAAATCATTCATTATCTATTACCATTCCTCAATCAAAATATCTCCTTGGGTCACCGCTGAGCATCCCATTGTCTTCTTCTATTCTAGAGCCACCCCGGGTAGTCCTCCATTTTCTACTTGTGGGTCACCTCTTGGTATCCTATTACCTTCTATTCTTGGGCCACATCCTAGTAGCCCTTCATCCTCTTCTATCTATGGGACCCCTCCCAGTATTCCCTCCTCATCTATACTTGGGCCACATCCTAGCAGCCCTTCGTCATATTCTTCTATTCTTGGGCCATGTCCTTGTAGCCCAACTTCTTCCATCTTAGGGCCATATTCTAGCAGCCCTTCATCATCTTCTATCAGTG
This sequence comes from Taxus wallichiana var. yunnanensis, assembly GCA_018340775.1. Taxonomy (NCBI): domain Eukaryota; kingdom Viridiplantae; phylum Streptophyta; class Pinopsida; order Cupressales; family Taxaceae; genus Taxus; species Taxus wallichiana. The sequence goes on along the minus strand of CM031244.1, from coordinate 545,313,424 downwards.
GCTCACCTCCTCGTAGCCCATCCTCTTCAATTCTTGGACCGTATCCTTTTCATCCATCACATATTTCTTCTATCAATGGTTGTGGAAATCCTGTGGTCATTTCTCACATCAGTTCTAAACGTCAACGTTCTCTTTCTTCTCCTTCTCAAGATCAGACAAGTCATGTGTTAGCTTATAAGAAACCCAAACAGTTTCTTAATCAAGCTCAGGTCAAAACTTCTAAGAGCCCCAAAGCTCCTAACAAATCGAATAATCTCAAAATTGTAAATCAAGCGCAATTCAAAAATGTACATCAACGCAACCATCAAGTTTGGCATAAAGTGCAGAAACCTATGGATAGGGAACTCAAGCTCCCGCATGAAAAATCCTTGTTTAAGGATAAATTGCAGTCATTTGTTGAGTACGAGCTCACCACAATCATCGAGATCAGGGATAACATAACTCTTGATAAACAAATGCACCTAGTCTCCCTTATCAAGGAAGTCGCAAACATCGTTGTTGGATCCTATCACATGGAGTGACGTTTTTGGTCCCAACTTTCCAAAACTATAAAAAAATATAAAAATCAAAATAATTCAAAATACAAAAAAACATGAGAAAACATTAAAAAATCAAAGGTTCATTTTCTCAAACATTGTAATCAGGTATTATGTACACGTGGATGTTTCTTTCTTCCCTTCTTTGTTTTTATTTTACAAGTCTTCCTGCCATTTTCATCCCTTCGGTGATAATTTGGTTAGCCTATTCGCATGCATTTTTCAACATTTATCTCTAGGGTATCTATTTGACCTGGTCTTTTATCACCTTGGTAAATTAAATAATGACTGACCTCTTAGAAATCCTATCACATTCAACATTTAATAAACTTGTTGTGAAGAAATTTTGGACATAATTGTTGACACTAGCCAATTTTGTCATCACATTCACTTCCATTTCCTTCCATCAAGCCATTTGTGGTTCTTAACCCCTATCAAACAAGAGAGCTGAAATAAGTTTTGAAAGCAAAATCAATCAAAATCAATCAAAAAAACCAAATCTAAAAGATGCAAAGAAAAATCAAATTGATATATTACTCTCTCTTGGGGTATTTCCAATAAACTCTACCAAGACTATGGACATCGACTCATGAAAGAGAGAAATTTTACGATTAGAATCAAATATGTCTCCGTCGAGGCTATGGACACACAGCTAGCAAAGACATAGCAATGTATGGCTATCCTTCCACCCTTCATTCACAAATCACCTATCATCTATCAAAATAAATCATTCCTACACATTGGCTAGGGTGTCTTCACTTGTTGTCTATTAAATCTTCCCTTCAAGAGGTAATTAAATTCCATGTACACACACTAGATCTCTATGAGTAAATAAGATTAGTATGTTACCAAGTGTATTTTTTTGACCTTGTTCAAACTCTTACTCTAGTCCATATCTTGTCTCACAATTTGTGCCTTTGGCTAATCACTTCTTCATCATGAGGATTCTAAGCTACATTCATATCATTCACATCATTCTTCTACTTCATTCAAAACATCCATTTGTATAAGATTACTTTTTCCATGTTTGTGGAAACCTTTGTCCCCTTTCACAAAAATAATCTTCTCCTTCCTTTCTATCATGTGCTTTTAGGCCAACTTACATTGGGGACATCCTTGCTTCTTCTCAGCACTTCATTGGTTTATGTTCATCATTGCGTTGAACCTATCCATAATGGCCTTGGGTCCCGCTTCTACCCATGAAGAATTTTCCTTTGAACACTCCCACCTAATCGTTGAGGCATTTTTGCATCTTCATGTTTCTCATACACACATGGCCTTATGCCCTTGTACATCCCATATATCACTAGGGGAATCCATGCTTCCTTGTCTTCCTGTACATAGTTTCAAAAAACTTTCAAAATAAAAAAACATTCAAATATGTTAGAAAAATCAAAACATTCAAATATGTTTAAGAAAACTTCTAAAAATTGAAAATCATCCTACAAAACGTCACTCTTTAGTTCTCACCTATTCATGTGTGTGACTCGTGGATCATCTTGATCTACCTCCATCAACAAAAGCTAAGCTGCTTACTTCGTCTATACTCTGGGGCACAACGAGTTGTCTAGTATTGTTTTGTAGTGCACATTGTTTTTTCATAGGACTGAAGTGTCCTCCATTATTCTCCTCACATGTATCCTTTCTTGGGGCACCGTCATTAACCCTTGTCGTTAATTTGAATAGGTTGTAACTAAATCTCGATAACAAAAACATTAAGTTATGTTTCTCTGTTAGGTTAGCTTGTTTACTTTCTCGTATTGCATTGCATTTTGTATGTTGCATGGAGTTAGGCATATTTTACTTTCTCGTATTGCATTACATTTTGTATGTTACATGGAGTTAGTGCTTTTAGCAATGGAAATTTATTCATATATGGATTTTCATGTCATACTACACTTTTGTTCATTCTTTTTAATAAGGACCGATGATGAAGATCACTAGCAATATGATGAAAATAAAGTTGTTTAAAAGGCCATTGGATGGATGTTGGCTCAATCCCCCTTCCTCATTCTCATTTTTCTTCTATCCCCTTTCTTCTTCTCCACACTATTCTTTCTTTTGTTCTCTTTCTATCATCTTTTCGATCATCAATCAAGTTCTTCTATCACCCCATCGACAATCGAGGGGGAATCCTCCATTCTACTCATTTTTCTTCTATCCCTTCAAAAATTTCTACTTGTTTATGCTTGTCTACTTTCTTTGAAGTGATGTTACTTACGCCACCTCAAAGAGGGGAAAATGTAGACACCTAAAATATGCTTACACTTAGCATTTCATCCAATCCATTCAATTAACAACACTTTGTTAATTCCCTATTATTCGCTCCACTCTCGGATGCCCATTTATGACACCTTCTTAGTCGTATTCCTCCTATAATCAACTTGTTTGACTAATATATCTCTTATTAGCTAAACATTCCTATTTTTAACCATTCAGAACCTCCCTAGTTCTCTCTAGACCACTTCTATTGGCTTCATAGGCTATCTATCAGTCACAATTGGCTATCCATACCCCTCCCAACTCTCAATGAGTCTTTAATCACTTGATAATCAAGTTTAACTAGCCTAAACCCTAGTTAACTAGCCTAAACCAAGCTTAACTAATCCTAAAGCATGTTTATCCTAATCTAATCTAAAATCTTTAGTCCCACATGCACCCAAATTCCAAACTCTTCCAAACTAGAAACTATAAATACAAGCCTAAGGCTTTCCTTTCAAATGGTCCTTCTCTCTCAAGCACTTTGGAAAGGCATTAGAAATCATTTGTGATAGCTTTAAGCTATAAAACATTTGGATCTTGGCCATACTCCATTGTTGAGAGCTCCTCCATCTTGCATCCATCCATTCCAAATATAGTTAGTAAGGGAAGATCTAAAGCTTGGCCATGTAGCCAACTTGGAGAGATCTCTTCACTATGTTTGGGAGTAAACATCACATTTGATTACTAGGATCTTGATAGGTTCAATTTTTATAGCTTTCAAAAGAGTAGAGAGTAACTTTAACATGTTAGTTTTTGATGTTTTTTCAAAGTTATAATGCTTTCATGTTAGTTTCCCTTGTTTATCTCTTATCTCATGGTGCATAGTTGAGTTAGCAAATATTTGAGGTTCTTTAACCTCATTCCATAGATTTTGTAACTTTCCATTACATACAATAGGTTACATGTGTGATCAAAACACTAACAACAAAACCGAGAGAGACAAAAAGTGAGTGATAACGGATACCTTCCGACCCAAAAAGAGAAGATTCCAAAGTACGAGCATCCACAAGCACCCATATCGATCCAGTCACTAGCACCTAGGGCACTTTTGTGCTTCTATGGGCATGTCTCTCCAACATAGCCTTGAGTTATTAAACCCTTTTCAATCCTTCTTGACATTTTTTCCATCCGGTTCTAATGATACATAGTCCCAATCATTCCATAATTGCATAAAAGCATATAAGTCATTTTCCTCTCTCATTTGCTTACGGATTTTACATTTTTGAATGCTTATTACTTGTGCATAGTGTATATAATTACCATAATATGATTTTTTATAGTAGTTACTATGAAATAAAGGTTTAATTCCTTTTATATTAAATCAATGTACAAGGTCCTTTTGAAGCAAAGCATTGAGAACAAGGTAAGAAAGAACAGGAAAGTCATGGTGGCTAGAGAGATTCGAGAGGTGTGCGAGACATGGATGAGTTTTGGAATGCATGTGTAGATCAAGGATTTCGCGCTTGTTACCTGTCCAAGTTAATGCACCAAACTAAACACAAAAACCCTGAAAAACTCCAATGAAATCGATACCTGATGGACAAGATCCGAAGATGTAGACGGATAAGGAGGTCGATGTAGATAAGACGGGCGCACACGAGCAATTCGCACAATAGATCCGAGTAACCTGCAAGACACCAATGCTTGACAGAAAAAGATGGCGTTAAAAGATATTTGGGTGGACTGCCCGAGAAGCGGGTCCGGGAAGCGATAAGCTTCCTCGGCGGATGTCAGTCCACGTTTTCAATTAAGTAGAGAAGCATACATGATAAAAGATGTACATATAAGACTAGATTTTCTGATTATGGTAATGAAACCAAATTTAAACAATGACAGAAAGCTACAGAAAACAGGAAACTGTAAAATAAAGCTGGATTTGTGTTACCTGTGTCCTTTTACCCTATCTGCAGGATGATCGGCGTCGATTAATAAGGATCGGCGTCGACTGATGTGATCGGCGTCGACTATGAAGAATCGGCGTCGACTGTATAAGATCGGCGTCGATTGAAAGTAGATCGATTGATCGGGAGACAGTGCGAAGATTTGGAAGTGGAAAGTGATGGACGAGATAGTCGGCGTCTGCATTGGATGTGCGAAAGTCGGTAAGATCTTTGGAGCGAGTCACGGAAGATCGATGGATGCGTGTGATGTTGATATGATAGGAGCGAGTACGGTACTCCCTCTCGGGATTGATTCGGACAGGATTTGCCCTCATTTGATACACTTGATGCTAAAAGATTTCTCTTTCTTACAACCTGTGTCTCTTTCGCGATCTGTCTCTTTGTTTCTCTCTGTTCGTGCGCGTCCTTTTTCGTCGTGTGTTCTTCTTCGGTCCCTAGAACTGAGTTCTGGACTTGTATTTATAATCGGCGCCGCTCCTAAAAAATCGGCGCCGACCGTATAGGTCGGCGCCGATCGCGAGAACAGACTCGAGATGGCAAAATGATTGATTTCTAGAAAGATGAGAATTACCCCAAATACGGAAATATCCCGCTTGGGGAAAAGGAAAAATAGGGGTGATACATAGATAGAATAAATTTGGGGTAGATAAGTGATTAGGATACATGGGAAGAGGTGTAATTAAATATTTAATATTTAATTATTCATGGGGTGAATTAAATTTAAGATAGGTGTTTAAATCACAAATCGGATAATATCCCAAGGGGATAGTGGTGACGTAAACGTGCCCCAGGTTACCTAAGCAGGTAAGCGAATGTGAGGGACACTAAATTGAGTAACCAATTTTAAGTGTCTACATTTTGCCCCTTTTTGTCAAGTAACTTGCGATAAGCAAGGTTATGAGACAAAAACAAAGAGATGGAAGAAGGGAAGAATGAGTGATGATGTGATCCCCCTCAAACTAGGGATGGGATGGGTGATAGAACAGATGATCCCAAGTTTGAAAGAAGTAGATGAAAATGCGAGGATGCCCCGGTCGGATATGCAGGTAGATCGATCATTAACAACGCACAAAAATAAATAAAAAGGCAAAGCAACCTAAGGAACTCACATTGGTAGGGCAAACTAGGCGGTCTCCTCATGAGGCGGCGTTATGCCTACTGAGACCGCTTAACTCGAAGTTACCCAAAAAGTATGAGTGTCCCACGCAAAGGAACAAACCGAAATAGAGCGGTGATATCGAAAAGATGCGAAAGGCAATATTCAAGCACAAAACAATGATCGAGATGGATAAATAAGCCAAGCATCAACACTATGGCAAACAGATATGGAAAATCGACGGCGATCACAAGAATCGGTGGCGACCAAAATAAACGGCGTCGATCAACAAAATCGGCGCCCGACCAAGCGTGGTGCATATAAATATGCGAGCGGAAAGCGTAAGCGATTTATTTTCATCGTGACGATTGATTGGGAGAAGTCGAATTTAGATTTGAGCACCATGGAAGCCTCTGGGAGCGGTCAGAAGCGCAGGAGGACACGACCTGGGGTAAGTGGTTCTTCTTGAACCCGTTGCATTTAGTTTTTTTTTTTTTTTTTTTTTTTTTGTTTGTGGGAGGCCAGGGTCCGATTTATGCTCGGACAGTCAGTCGGCGTCGATTGGTATAATCGGCGTCGATTGGTAATATTAATCGGCGTCGATTGTATTAATCGGCGTCGACTAGAAATAAACGACGCCGATTTTATCAATCGACGCCGATTGGAATAGATTAGATTTTTGTTGTTGTTTTGGATGTTGTGAGTTGGGACTAATATTGCTCTTGATGTCGTGGAGTGCAGGCACGAGAGGCTCTACACATGAGGGATGCTATTCCCGAGTTACTGGAGACTATTCTCCCGGATGTGACTGATGCAGATTGGCGGCATCTAGAGTTAGCCGGGCTCGGGGGCTTTAGGTACTACAGACGAGTGCCGCGAGATGTAGAGCTGATGCGGGCACTAGTGCGACGGTGGGACAGCCACACGTGCACTTTTTGGTTTAGGACGGGTGAGATGACCATCACCCATGAGGACATATACAGGATTCTGAGATTGCCGATCACTGGGGACCCTATCGAGATTACCCCACGAGAGCAGCGGCGAGAGGGCCCTAGTTCGATTATATGAGAGGCAGGCGAGATGACTCGAGAAGATAGTGTCAGGGCGTGAGGATAGCCTCACAGTACAGACAGGATAGTCCCGGAGCAGACGGATAGTGCTGATTCAGATGGCTATATCCTACTTTGCTCTTCCGGATTCAGGAGGTGGGAGATTCCCACTATTGTTATTAAGACTGTGTTTGCGACATTACTGCGGATTGGGCGAGTGTTTGCTTTGCTTTGATGCCCTGATAGCTCAGATATACCATGAGCTATGGATGTACACCACAGGCCGGAGGACAGGTATAGATGTCAGTTTTGTGCTCCATTGCTGGGCCTATGAGCATATAGCGGTGATCAGGCCATCCGGGCTTCCTTGGATGCCAGCAGCAGTGGGAGGTGTTGATTATGGATTCCGGCGATGGCGGGCTGACATGGCCGTTGGGGATACAGGGAGATCGGCTGATTGGTACAGCGAGCGTTTCAGGACGCTGACACCGGATCAGGTCATTTGGAGGCCATATCGGGCATTTCCGACATGGGCTGGTCAGGATGCCCACTTGGTGGCACTGAGACGGAGCAGGGTGGTTAGGGGCCGCAGGCAAGCTGATATGTGGGAGCGAGTCCGTTTATGTGGGTATTGAGACAGTTCGGCCTAGTGCAGACAGTGCCGACCACCTACACGCCTTATAGGCGGGATAGCGAGAAGCCCGATCGCGATTTTGATCCCGGAGATCCATTGAGAGAGGCCCCACCTCCTGACGAGGCGATGATGATGATGCGAGGGTAGATGAGGGTTATGCGGCATGGTATGATCTGAGCTTCCACGACATCTCCGGCATCTATAGATGCGGCGAGGATGACATAGCTGCGATCTTTAGATAGACTGGAGGGAGAGCATGCCACCCTGACACGAGACACATCAGGTAGCTCTTGAGGAGATCAGGGCTCTGACAGAGGAGAGGGATGCCCTAATTTTGGAGAGAGACACCGCTCACCGGGAGCGAGATACGGCGATCCAGCGAGAGGATCGCTATTATCGACATAGGGAGGCCCTCAGGGCCAAGTATGGGGAGACAGGCACCATGTCGGAGTCCGGTACATAGGGTACGACCCTAGGAGGAGCACCACCCGTTAGCGCAGCCGGCAGCAGCCCGGGCGGCACCATTAGAGCACAGTGTACCGTGAGCTTGAGCACATATCAGTCTCTCCTTGCTGAGGTGAGATACTATGAGGATGCCTTAGCGCAGCATGCCCCGAGATGTGCCTCGGATGCAGGCGAGGAGGAGGCGAGCGGCGGCCACGGCGAGCGGGGCCTCGGGTGGAGGAGCAGGAGAGACCGAGGTGGGCTGAGACCTCCAGCAGCAGGTGCATCCAGCTCGATAGGCGGCGGTCAGGAGAGACAGCCTGGTCCAGAGGAGGGTGGAGGAGATAGTGTCCTCCACGCATCGGACTTTACGATATAGAGATTGATATATTTTGTATCTGTATAGTGATGTAGCCTCGATTGGAAGGCATTGTATAGATGGCTTGATTGAAAGCCACCCATTTTTGTTGTACAGACACACATGTATATATAGATTCATCATTTTATTTGTCATATAATTGTTCTCATGCTTTTGATTTTGATATACATGTATAGATGTAGCGTAATTGTGATGGATATAGATATAGACTGATAGATGATGAATAGATGTGATTGGATAGATATAGACTGATAGAGGATAGAAATAGATGTGATTTGATGGATATAGATATGTGGATATAATTTTGATGAAAATAGAGATAGATAGATGCAATGTAACTTGGATTTCGATATGTTGATGGATAGATAGATAGATGTGATTGATGTATGGATTTTATTTTGATGAAAAATGGATATAGATAGATGTAGTGTAACTTGGATGCACCAGTTTTTCGATATTTTGATGGATAGATGGATAGATGTGATTGATGTACTCGGCATGGTTGAGATGTTAATTTAATTTTGATGAAAATAGATAGCCAGAAATAGATGTGTTGATAATAGATGCTTTGATAGATAAGATGAAATTAGATAGAAGATAAATTTTGATTGAATTAACATGTGAAATGTCAATTTGACTAGATGAAAAACAAAGAATAATGGGGAATACTCTTTGCGAGAGCCAAGGAGGTAATGAAAACGACCTTGACTAGGAATAAAGAAAATATGCTCGGATAAGAAAGAAAATGACAAGTTGGACTCCCAACCGACCATAGATAGAATCTAGATAGGAAATCACAATATCATGCATGTAAGGCCCTATATGAGGTTAAAATGAACCTGACACTAACTAGCCGCAAAACAGATCTAGGAGGGAAACGAAAGGAACAGTAAGTAAGTATCTTGTCGGAATTTACAAGGGACAGAATACATGTCCATAGTGGGAAAATAGGATTCTCCATATGATCTACAAAAGGTCTTAAATCTCAGCTTCATGATTTTGGCAGAAAAGCAAACTGATCAATGCGGGAAGTTTGCTTGATATGGAAAGACTGATCGATGCGGGAAGTCTTTCAGTGATGCTAAAAAGTGTATAAACTGACTGAAAGGCTGATTAATTGCAAGAAGCCTTGAATATTTCTTTGAGAAACAGCCGTCCTTCAAGGGAGCGGTCTGTATTTTGAATTTTAATGATAGCCATCCTTCGAGGGTATGGTCTATATTTTTGATTCATTTGATAATGTAGGGATAGCTGTCCTTCAAGGGATCAGTCTATCTTTTTGGATAGCATCTCTTTTTTTTTTTTTTTTTTTTTTTTTTTTGAAAATCTTTTTGGAAGAAGCTGAGTTTAGACCTAGATAGATTAGATGAGAGGAAGAGAACATAAAGGAACATGCACTCATGCCCGAGTAGATCCGATTAAGATAAGCACTTGGGACAGAGATGAAGTGGTGATTAAGGTATTCCTACCATGAGGAGGAACATATCCAAAAGAAACATGCAATGAGTAGAGCCGCGATACTCATATTTTAAGGTAAAAGAGGCAATAGGCGGAGAACCACATAGTTTCGAATCACCATGAAAGTATATGACTGGTTGTTTAGATGGATGAAAGATCTGTGTTGCGACTAGACTTGTGTAAGATAGATTTTAACAATAGAAGGGCCGTAGATGCAAGGCATTAAGAGGTTCCGCCTCAGGTATACCATCCATGGAAGATAAACGATAAGCCCCAGACCCATATTTATGAGTGATAATGTAGGGGCCCATCCAGTTGGGAGCAAACTTACCACGTTGACTTCTTTCGAGTGTAGTGACATTTTGATTTTCTTTAAGAACAAGATCCCCAATTTTGAAGTCACGCTGCAAGTTATAAGCACGTTTGACTTCGAGATAGACTTGATGATTCGAGAGCGTTGAGGCGCCGCTCATCTAATAATTCAAGTTGTCTTTAGGCGATTTTGACGATAGTCCTCATCGGAGACAAATTCTCTAAGAGAAACATGGAGAGATGGGATTTGGACTTCAAAGGAAGAAACGACCTCGAGACCCATAGATGAGAGAGAAGGGAGTAGCACCGGTAGGAGTACGAATGCTAGTCGATAAGCCCATAGAGCAAAAGGGATATGTAAATGCCAATCCCTACCCGGCTCGACTAGTTACCTTTGCGAGGATATTACGCAAAGTTTTATTGGAAGCTGCGGCACGACCATTAGCTTGAGGATAGTATGGAGAAGAAAAATTGAGTTTGATATTGAAAGCGTTGCAGAGGTTCTGCAAATCAACGTTCTTGAAAGACTTGCCATTATCGTGATGAGTTTGTGTGGAACAGGCCAAAGCGACAAATGATGTGTTGATAGCCGAAATCAACTATGGGTTTAGCCTTTGTTGAAGAAAGAGGGATAGCCTCCACCCACTTAGTAAAGTACTCGGTGGCAGTAATGATAGAATGATGACGTTGTGAAGAACGGGGATTGATGAGACCAATAAGATCAAGACCCCATTGCGAAAAAGGCCACAAATCCGCCGTAGGTTGCAAAGCTTGACTAGGGATGTGTGTAAGATTGGAATGTTGTTGACACTTGATACATTTCTTAGTGTATTCACAACAATCTTGATTAAGAGAAGGCCAATAATATCCCAAACGTAAGATGCGTTTAGCCACAGCCAAGCCACTAAAATGTCCACCACAGATACCATCATGGACCTCCTGGATGGCTTTAGATGATTCATGGGTTTTGAGGCACCGAAGCAAAATACCATCAAAGCCGCGTTTGTAAAGAATCCCGCCTAGAATAGTATAGCGATTAGCGCGTTGGATAAAAGATCTTCTACCATTGGAAGTCAGATCTGGAGGAAGCACCGAATGAGATAGATAATCAACAATTTGTTGATACCACTCATCCTGAGTATGGGTTGTGACAGCATGGATTGAAGTTAGTTGCCTAAGATGAGATGGTTGATCTAATCGTTGTACAGCCACATAAAGTCGCGAGTCTTCGGTAAAAGGTGGGATAAGTGAGGCTAACGAAGCCATTGTATCTGCGAATCGATTTGCAGTGCGAGGAATAGCTTGGATAGTGAATTTATCGAAAGATTGGAGTTGAGCAAGAACGATATCACGATATTTTTGAAGGATATCATTCTTGCATTGATAGACACCCGTGACTTGATTAACGATGAGTTCAGAATCACCAAAGATGTCAATATGACGAGCGCCGAGATTAATGGCATTTTGGAGACCTAAGACAAGAGCTTCGTATTCAGCCATATTATTGGTACACTCAAAGTTCAATTTGTGTGCGACTGGGATAGGCGTACCCCAAGGAGGAATCATCACGAAACCCGCACCTCCCCCTTGCTGGCATTTGGATCCATCAAAGAAGAGCTTTACTTTAAATGGAGATAGACCAAAATCAATTTGTTGGATATATTCATCGGGGAATTGAGCAAGGGGGTCTTGAGTGTCTGGAAGAGGAGCATCGGCTAATTGATCTACAAATAACGACCCTTGATAGACTTTTGCGGGATAAACTCGAGGTCAAATTCTGTCATAAGCATGAGCCAACGAGTGATACGATCATTGTGATAAGGCTTTGCATGAATTGTCTTGAGTGGATTGACACTTGTGACAATATAAGTTTTGTGATTAAGGAGGTAATGCGAAGCTTAGAAGTTGCGAAGAAGAGAGCACAACATAGCTTTTCGGCTTGAAGTAACGTGTTTCATACTCATGGAGGTGCGACTGATGTAATAATAGACGAGCTTGTTCTTTACATGCAAGTGTCCGATGCGAAATCATGGCTCCCAGAGCATGGTCGATCACGAGAGATATAAAGATAGAAAGGCTCCCCCTCGCGTGGAGGTGTAAGCACGAGTGGAGAAAGAAGATAAGCTTTGAGATCATCAAAGGCCTTTTGGCAATGTTCATCCCATTCAAAATGAACATTCTTACGGGAGAGATGGTGAAAAGGTGACAACGGTCCAACAATTGTGAGATAAAAGCCGACGCGATTGAAAGCGTCCTTGGAGGCTGCGGAGTTGCTTTAAGTTAGAAGGGGGCATCTCAAGGATAGCTTTTATTTTTGCGGGGTCCACTTCAATACCCACGATGGAAATGATAAAACCTAAAAGTTTACGGTGAAGCATGCCAAACACGCACTTAGATGGATTTAGCGAAGACAAAAGCGGATAAGCCTCTCGAAAAGAGTGCGAGGATGAAAAGATGATCGGCGGCGTTTGGACTTACCGAGGAGATCCAGCGTAATCTTCCATAGTTTTGTGTAAGAGATCATGGAAGATATAGGTCATTGCTCGTGATAGGTTGCTCTGTGTTCTTAAGACCGAAAGGCATGACGCGATAGCGAAGGTCCCCGAGGAGTTATGAAAGAAGTCTTATGTTGGTCTTACAGTGCGATGAGAATTTGATTATATCCGAGAGAAACCATCCATAAGAGAAAGCATCTCATGACCCTTGATTAAATCCACGAGTTGGTCGATATTAGGTAGAGGAAAATCATCTTTTGGACAAGCAAGATTAAGATCCGGAAGTCGGTACAAATTCAAATTTTCCCGGTAGCTTTGAATTCTTAGTACTACATTGGAAACCCATTGTGGATAATCGATGGGTTGGATGAAGTTAGCCGAGAGCAAGCGCTGTAATTCTTCTTTAACAAGAAGGGCTACTCTAGGGTGCATTTTACGTAATTTTTGTTTAACTGGTTTGATGTTGGGAAGAGTAACGATATTGTGGACCACAATATCGGGATCGAGTCCTGGCATATCCTCATATGACCAAGCAAAGGCTTGACGATGGTTGGAAAGAAAAGTGGTAAAATCTCCTAACTCCTGTGGATTAAGGGATTGGCCGACCTTAATGATGCGAGGGTCTTCAGAAGTCCCTATATTAAGGTCGACAGTGGCTTCGTTGAGAAGCGTAGACGTGTCAGAAGGAATAGTCTTGGGGAGATATGAATCCTCTGCCCCCAGATAGGTGAGGACAGAATCATCATCCACACAGTGGATAGTGTTGATAGTAGGAGAGTCGTCTCCAACTATTTCAGGGAAGATTAACGGTATGGAAGCGGACCGGTTGCTAGTCGTATAGGCTAGCGGCCCTAAGGAAATGGTATTGATCAAAAAAAAAAAAAAAAAGTTAGATGGGATGGAAATGTCATCGTCCACATCGAGTGATGCTTCTGACTTAGCGGGAGAAGATGGTTCCTCAATAGGAAGAGGCTCATCGAGAATAGTGACGGTGGCTTTTGAAAGAGGTTTAAATCCTAAACCAAATTTTTGATGTGGCATGAGAGTAGGAATGGATGTGAGGTCATGCACACCTTGTTCATATTTTCTAGACCAAAACCCTTCCACGCGCATCGATATAGATAAGTTTTGCAAGCGTGGGATTTTGTAGATAATCGAACCTGTTAAGTAAGGTTTGGTCCTAGGAGGAGAATCGGGTGATAATGAGGCGTATCAAGACCACCATAGATGAAATTAGTCATTGATTGGGCGAGACCAATGGTGACGATGCGGCCGAGACTGGTTGATATTCGGGTTGTTTGTCAGGTCTACCATACTCACTAGGATTGAGATGGGCGTCGAAAGAAAAGAGAGGAAGCTCTCCCGGTGAGAAACGCTGCAATGTCTCTTCTAGATTTTGTAAATCCGGTAGTTTGGTTGCAGGTATGGAAGAAGATGAGGCCCGTCGATGGAAGAAGTATTTTCCTTTAGAGAAGGCGGACCTTGTGGTCATGTCGCATTGTGCGGAAGGAAAAGGATCTCTGGATGAGTATATACTTTTCCCTCATATTGATATTTTAAGCATCGATGGAGGTGGATGGGACTGATGCATTGCGCGAATCCGGGAGCGTCAGAGGATCATATTATAGTGGAATTTTCCTTGACAATGTAGAAGAGTTCGTGAAGCGACTTCTTACCTACTCGAATGGGTAAGACCACAGTTCCTAAAGTAACTGCTAACTGATCGTTAAATGATCGAAGGGCGAAAGGCGGGGGTGACACTACGTTCTTTGGTAACTTAAGTTGCTCAAATGTGTGTGAGGAGATGACGTTGAGTGCAGCTCCTTTATCGATCATAACAGCGTTTTAAAGTGGTGTTGTCGATTTGGGGTGTGATAAGAGGGAGCCTCAAATCCTCGAAGAAAGAGGAGGAACTTTTGAATCTTCAAAAGAAATGGCGGTTGATGGTCTATTCAATCCAACAACCAACTCGAAGGGTGGGGCTCATCCGAATTCAGCTGCGATGCGACTTGATTATCAATCGAGCACAGCGATGTTGTGTGGGAGGATTGGATGAGGTCAAAAAGAGACATTTTGACCGAGCACTGAGTGAGTTGTTTCATAACACTCTCCTCAACTGACACGGGAATTTGAGCCCGAGGTGTAGCACGAATAGAGATCCGAGGTCGTGGGGCCAATGAGGAAGGAGGAACTCCTTCAGGGGCTGCAGAAATGATAACCCGTGGTCGAGATGTTGTAGAGGAAGATGGATTATCATAGTGTTGGGTTCTAGTGGCGATATGGATTGTGTCAATTTGAGAAGGTGGAAGATCAATTGGAGTGGAATCACTAGAGGTCTGAGTGGATCGTTGGGGCTCAGATGGGGCTAAGATGACAGGAGATACTTGTTCCTCCTCCTCCAGCAAAAGATCACTTTCTTCCAAAAGGTTGTTGACAACAGCTTGAAGAGCTTTACATCCCTCAGTATCATGACCCGGGGTACGGTGGTAAGCGCAAATTAGATCAGAGTTAAACCAGGTAGGTTTAACTCCTTTAGGGTTATAGGGTTTAATCGGAGGAAGGGATATGGATGAAGATTGGATAAGTTGGCGAAGGATTTCGGTGTAGAACCCGGTAGATGAAGATGAGGATAGAGGTGATGAAGGTGCCTCTTTTGCCTTAACAGACTGCCGAGGCAAAAGAACCTGCATATTAGGTTTGACAGTCTTTTTAGGGATCATCTTATTCTTTTGGACACTTGGGGGAGCAGTCTTGGGCACTTGAGATGGAAGTAAGTGAGACATGATTGATTTTGGTGGAGGAGGAGCCCCTAAAATAGATTTTGAAGATGATGGAGATGTGACAAGTGTTGTGGTCTTCAAAGATAAAGGAGGTTGTTTGGTTGAATTTACTGATGATTTAGATAATGTCGATTTAGATGAGGAAGAAGCTCCCAAAGTAGGTGTAATCGGAGGGACATAGGATGCCCCTGGCTTTTGGTAATGAAGATGATGATCCTGATAGAAGAGGTGGCGTCTTGTTAGTAGGTAAATCCACTTTTCGGGGTGTTGGTGAAGAATGTGTTGTAGAAGAAGATGATGGTTTTGATAAGTGTGTAGAAGAAGACGCCTTCTCAGTGGATAAATCCAATCTTTTATGGGGCGTAGAGAGAGATTTTTGTGGGAAAGCACCAAGGGTCTTGATGGTTGAAATATGGGCTTTCCTTTTCGGGGATGGTGGCAACTTCAATGGCATAAGGTGATTGTAACCTTTTCGGAGGAAGCAAGTGGGGAGAAGTGCTTGATGGCGCAATGTTAGATTTTGGTTGTCTCGGTTTAAGTTCGGGAACCGAGCGTATAGGTGTTAGTGCTACTTCTTTTGATTTTTCTTTAATGGGCGAAGCAAGCACTAGTGGTGGAAGAAGTGAGTGATGAAGAAGTAGTTCCTTGCGAAGGGACTACTTACAGTGCAAGTAATTATGGGTGGAACTACTTGTTGGAAAAGAGGCAGGGAAGAAGAGTCAAAATCGAAGGCGCTTCGGTCGGAGTTGCACAATTATAGGTACGTTCACGGGGCATAGTTGCGGCGAGAATGGGAGCAATAGAAGTAGATGTATCGTAGTGGAAACTCGAAGGGATGTAATTCCTCGAGCATTGAAAGAATGTTCGATGATGAGGCAGATGAGGATGACACTTTGTCTCGGGTATGGATGGAAGGTTAGACAAAGGAGTGGAGAGAGATGAACCCGTATCTAGCAATGTAGGAATATTCAAAAGCGGGCTATCGGAAGATGGTGGAATTTCAGTGATTGGCGAAGTGGAAGGAGGTTACGATTCGGTTGATGTGTTCATGAGATGGCTTGGTTTGAAGAAGATTCTTGATAGAGATGAAGTTGATAGTATGAGTGTTTGGTTTTGAGACTCGACGAAGCATTATGATTCGGGAATGATTGGGAAAAGGTTGTTTAAAAACATCCATTGCTGATTTGGGGAGCATTTGGGTTATCGAGAATGAGCTCGCCTTTATCAATAAGTTTACGGACAAGATTTTGAAAGTCGACATCGTTCGATGTCATGACCTTTGGTTTATGATAATGATAGAAATCATTTTCCCTATACTAGAATGGACGTTCTTGGCTTTCATCGATATTCCTAATAGGGGGAAGTTCGATCATGCGAACTTCCAACATTTTCTCTAAGATAGAGGCATATGATTCCCCCAATGGAGCGAAGGATCGAGATGATGAAGTCCCTTTTCGAGAAGATGAGGAGTCTCTTCGTGGTGTTTGATTAGAAGTATTATCGGCTCGTGATGTTTTTAATATGATGGCATTGGTGGATCCCTGATTCTTGTCTTTAGAAGGGGAAGAATTTGGTTTGGTAAACCGAGAAAAATCGGGTTTAGATTTAGAGCGAAGTTTTAGCTTCCCTTGTTCAATGGCGCGAGATTCAAGTTTGCGTGCCATTGTAAAGGCTTCTTCAAAGGTATGAAAAGTTTGGATCCTTAAAGTGGAAGAAATGTGATTAGCACAAGATCGAGTAAACAACTCGATTTGTTGGGATTGAGGAAGGGAGAAAGACAATTGGTTGATTATCCCTCTCCAACGAGCGACAAAGTCTGCAATAGACTCATCATCGAATTGATGAATGTTATAAAGATCTGTAATCGAGATCTTATGCGCGATATTTATTGAAAAGTTTTCAACAAACATCTGGGCCAATTGAGAGAAAGAAAACAAGGAATGTTGAGGAATGTTATTGTACCAGTCTAAAGCAGGACCTGCTAGAGACATAGGAAAGGTACGGAGCATAAGCTCCTGATCCTGGACTATGAGGTAGCAAGCATGTTTGAATGCTCGCAAATGTTGTTGAGGGTCCTCCCGACTATGAAACTTTGAAAATTTAGGAAGTTCCCATTGGGGAGGATAAGGCTTAAAAGCCCATTGAGGGTGAATGGGTTCATTACACACTTCTTCAAAGGAGTATGAAGGACGAGCCCCTTTTGTGGAGGCTTCCAAGTCTGCGATTTTCTTGAAAAGAATTTGAACCACGTCAGATTGAGGAGGAGGCACACTGGCATGTCCTACATAAGAAGCAAATGGTGGATGTTGTTGAGGTGTCGATGGGGGATTCATTTGTTGATTGATAGGATGATAAGAGGAATAACCCGGGGTTCTAGGTGACACTTGGTGGGGTATTTGTTGTGAAGTAGCTTGTGTATAGGCAGGCTGTGAGATAATAAGTGGTTGAGAAAATGAAGGTTGGATGACGGATGGAGCCTGTGATTGGTGGACTCCTATGCTTGTTGATTGAATTGGGACAGATTGAGGAACATGAATGCCGACTTGATTGGACATATTGGGAACAAAACACGAAAGGGGCCTTCTTTGCCGGATTAGGCATTAAGGAGTGCCGATCTTTAGAGGATGGGCGAAGGTCACTATTCTTTGGAACATTGGAAGAAAGACCCCTTTGGAGGGCGAAGCGAGGAACCAACTGACTATTCGGAGGGGGTTGGCTCATAAAGGGGTATTGACCTTGGGATACAATGGAGGGCATAGATGAATTAACAGCAATATGCGGGTGCGCAGATGCATTCATTATAGCCAGGGCAGAGGACCTCTCAGAAGTAGGTTGTGGAATATTCGAGGTAACTGCGGTGTTAGGAATAGGTAAGACTATTTGAGAACTAGTCGATATGGTTGGTGGAAGAGAAAAAGGAGGCACAGGGGCACCGTCCTTCTCCGTGACTCGAGGCAAGAGAGATGATGCAAACTGTTCTACAAAGGCCTGGGATGGTTCACGAGAATAATCGTACACTTGCTGGATTGGTGGTCCTTGATCAGATATTTGAATAGACTTGTGTACTAGGTAGTCCATAAGGGCTAGCGGATTGCGATCGAGAACGCACGAAAGTCGGGATCCCCGCGAGGAACATACTCTGAGTCAGAAGTAGATGATATTTTTGAAGGACTAGGGGAAGCTGGACGTGATGGGGTTGCTTTGGCTTGAAAGAAAGGATTATATGACCAGGATGGGGAACCAACTAGCGAGCGGTCCCGAGGAAGATTTGGGGGTGCGAAACATCCACACTAGTGGTAATCTCGGAAGAAGGAGCCAGTTGAGCCATTCTTCTAGATTGTAACCAGTGATGACCGTCATAAACACGCAGAAAGAAAATTGACCTAACTAATGCCTGAGACAATTCAAGCGTAGAGATGATTATCTCCTTTAAGTTTTGATGCTTTTAAGAAAGAAAATATTAGGAAGGCTTTTAGAGCAGGAACTACTCGAGATAGCCAAACTAAGGATGGTTTGGGAATGTTTGGTGAGGAGTCGAAGGCACTTGATAAAAAGACCGTCGTGGCTTGATATAGGGGCCTACCCCGCACTTCACACATCGCTGCGATAAGGGAGTCGGGTGCTTTGCCAATATATACCAGATCTTCCATGAATTTATAGCGCGGCTTTGAGTACCACGTAGGCTCTTCCTCTTGGATGTCACTTCCCAGTAGGCGAGGCGAGGAAGGAGTTTTGTTTAAATGCTTTATACCTAGTGATTTTGGCTTTGTGTGCGAGGTGAAAAATAAAAATCAAATAGTGTCACTACCGATTTTGATCAATTTTCCAGCCTAATTAAAACTAGATGAGAAACATGCAAAGCAATGACAAAGAAAAGGTACTTTTTAAGCACTTTAAAAACGAAGTGTTTGATTTCGATGAAGACAAGTCAAACAAATTCTTTCCCAAATGCGATTAAATTCCTTTTAAGCACCAAAAATTGAAATGTTTAGATGTGATAGACAATCCAACAAAGAAATCCGAAAAAAGAGAAAACACCGTAAAAGAGAAATACCTGTAGATTTAGCTCTCCAAGGTGTGTGGACTTCAAAAAGCGCGTTGTTGAGCTCTTCCCCTCAAACAATCCCACGATCAAGCAAAGTGCTCCGCAAGAAGAGGTTAAGCAAACAGCAAACAAGATCCGGAAAGATGTATCCAGATAATGATGAAACGAAAAATTTCTATTCTAAGGAAATAGAAAAATTTCAAGATAACGATTCCGCATAAAAAGCAAGATTGAAATGACGAAAAGAAATGCTCAAGCGAATGATAGAAATCAGTGAAGAAAAAGAATCAAAGCTCAAAACTAGAAAAGAAATGAACTTACCAATAAGGGACTTTGGTTGGGTCCCCCAAGTGTGTTTGAGAATGTAGATCAAGGATTTCGCGCTTGTTACTGTCAAGTTAATGCACCAAACTAAACACAAAAACCCGAAAAACTCAATGAAATCGATACCTGATGGACAAGATCCGAAGATGTAGACGGATAAGGAGGTCGATGTAGATAAGACGGGCGCACACGAGCAATTCGCACAATAGATCCGAGTAACCTGCAAGACACCAATGCTTGACAGAAAAAGATGGCGTTAAAAGATATTTGGGTGGACTGCCCGAGAAGCGGGTCCGGGAAGCGATAAGCTTCCTCGGCGGATGTCAGTCCACGTTTTCAATTAAGTAGAGAAGCATACATGATAAAAGATGTACATATAAGACTAGATTTTCTGATTATGGTAATGAAACCGAATTTAAACAACAGACAGAAAGCTACAGAAAACAGGAAACTGTAAAATAAAGCTGGATTTGTGTTACCTGTGTCCTTTTTACCTGTCTGCAGGATGATCGGCGTCGATTATGTAGAATCGGCGTCGACTGATGTGATCGGCGTCGACTATGAAGAATCGGCGTCGACTGTATAAGATCGGCGTCGACTGAAAGTAGATCAGTTGATCAGGGACAGTGCAAGAAGATTCGGAAATTGGAAAGTGATGGACAGATAGTCGACGTCTGCTGGATGTGCGAAAGTCGGTAAGATCCTTGGAACAGAGTCACCAGAGGATCGATGGATACGTGTGATGTTGATATGATAGGAGCAGAGTAACGGTGCTCCTCTCAGGGATTGATTCGGACAGGATCTGCCCTCATTTGATACACTTGATGCTAAAAGATTTCTCTTTCTTACAACCTGTGTCTCTTTCGCGATCTGTCTCTTTGTTTCTCTCTGTTCGTGCGCGTCCTTTTTCGTCGTGTGTTCTTCTTCGGTCCCTAGAACTGAGTTCTGGACTTGTATTTATAATCGGCGCCGCTCCTAAAAAATCGGCGCCGACCGTATAGGTCGGCGCCGATCGCGGGACAGACTCCCGAGATGGCAAAAATGATTGATTTCTAGAAAGATGAGAATTACCCCAAATACGGGAAATATCCCGCTTGGGGAAAAGGAAAAATAGGGGTGATACATAGATAGAATAAATTTGGGGTAGATAAGTGATTAGGATACGTGGGAAGAGGTGTAATTAAATATTTAATATTTAATTATTCAAGTGAATTAAATTTAAGATAGATCTAAATGGGATAGGGATAGTGTAATTAGTTAAGTAAATGAATGTGAGGGACACTAAATTGAGTAACCAATTTTAAGTGTCTACAGCATGGATAAGGTAATTGTAGAGGTATGGATGGAGTTTGAGGTCATAATATTGAAGGAATTGAAATAAAAGTAGTTTTGACTCTATTGATCTCAAAAACATTTCCCAACACGAGCTCAAATTTGGAGTGTTCACTTGCTCATAAAATATTTACATGGGGACCTAGGCCTTTTGGCATAGTTGAGGTATGGAGCTAAGAGAATTTTACGGTTGGAATAAGGTTGAATGATGTCATGTGCTTTATAAATGATTGTTAAGAAGCAAGGTGATCAAAACCCTCCATAAATGATAGTTCAAGAGTGGTGGAGGAAAACTTGTTGGTATGAGCTAAAAATGTATTGTATCATACAATATTATGATTATAATATGGAAAGGACTCTTCTAAATTTTGATGGTGTTGATTTTGTGTCTTGACATAGGTGAACCCCACTCAAAATTACATTTTGCAGAAAGTTTGGTTTGCTCTCGGGTTTTCTATTATACCTATTTTCTAAATTGATGTTCTAAGAAGAATGGAAGCTAGGATACATGTTTTATCTAGTTTCAAAGAATGGTATATTTTTTGGATGTCCGCACAGGTCCAAAAGTGAAGACTGATTTTTAGGCCTAAATTGGCAATTTTTGACAGTTGTGATGAAAGGTGGTTCTTTAACATGTGTGGCCTAATAAGATGTGTCTAATTCCTATTAGGGTGTTGTATACATCTAGTGTGACATTGTCCATGATTTATTTGACCTCTTCCGGTCAAGTATGATTAGAAAGGTTGAGGTCATAAGTTGACCTACTTGACAGGGTTTAAGGACAATGAAGGTTCCTTGGTGCAATTGGTCAGAAAGACCAATATCTTGTCTTGATTCATGATATATAGCTATTGGAGAGTGATGAGGGGTTAAATATGATCCTCTTCCATGCATTAATATGTCTTGAAAGTTTTAGTATAGGTGTGAGAAGATCATGTTTCCAAGACTGGTTTCTAGGCAACATAGGTATCCTAGAGGACAGAGATGATTTGATGACTCTATGGGCTGAGTCATTAGGTATAACATGATTTGTGATGATTTGTGAGCATAGGTATCCTAGAGGATAGTTCTAATTATTGGTAAATAGAATTGTTTAGCCAAAGTGCATATGTTCTGAGCTTGTAGAAGGTATTGAGAGGATGTAGCTGACATTTTTAGAGCTTATGGAGTCATGATGGACTTGCCTTGTGCTTGTAAAATTCATAATGTGACCATTAGAGATAAAATCTTGTTTTAGGCCTTGTAGTGCAAGGTTGTGGGTTTGGATCTATTCCAACCTATAAGGTCTATTTTTGGTAGTTTTATATGATGGAGTAGAGTGTTTTTAAGTTTTTAATGACAACCCTTAATGGTCTTGTCCAACCCGTGCTTGTTCATAGCAAGAGACGGTATAAAAGTGAAGTGTGATGGTTCATTTGAGCTAGTGAAGTGGAAAAAATTGTGAGAAAGCTAGAAGAGGTGAAAGAGAGTGTTATAGGGAATTAAGGCAGAGCTAAGAAGAAACATGAGAAGGTGAGGAGATAAGATTAAAATTTATTCAATGTCATTAGGCCTAATCAACATATGAAGGTGCAAGATTGAGCGAAGAATGAGAGAGAGTTGTTTGATAGAATTTTAAGTTGTATGAGCTAATATTGTGATCACTATCAGATGTTAGAGGAACAAGTCATTAGTTATTTTAATCTTGAAGTGGGTGAGTTAGTGTTTAGTCATCTTATGGATTTGTAGTCTCCTTATAGGGTTGGCGCCTTACTAAATAGGGGTTAGTGCTCCTTGTGGGATTGGTGTCTCACTAAATAAATCTTATGTAATGTGTAATATTCACATGATTCTTTTAGATTGAGTAATATATTCAAAATTTTCAATGGTTTTCTTCCCTTTGAGGGTTTCCCACTTTAGATTTTGTATTATTGTTTACTCTCTTGGTTCATGTTCTTATGGATGGTTGTTTCATGTTAATAAGCTCACATTGATGCATGATTGAATGGTTAATGGTTCACACATGTTAAATACAATTACAAGAAATTTTGAAAGGACTGATTCAAACCCCCTCAATCCATTTTGATTCTAACAATAGTGTTGCTTTTCATTATCACATTTTTCCACTTGTTGCATCCACATCATGCCACCTCAATTTTGTGTAGCTTGCACCTTTATTTTTGTCGATTAGAGATATTTTCATGGACCATATTTTTCCTTATGGTGTTCGCTTTTTCCCATTCAAAAGGCATCAAAAATATCTCATCGATCTCTTCCATATAAAATTAGTTTCATTAATTCTACAAAAATTTTGATTGAATCGAGTGAGGATCTTGTTGGATCAATAACAAATAACATAAAGTTAATATATATGATGTTTTTAAACCATCTTCCTTTTTAGCCAACTCAAAAACTCTTTAATAAAGGAAAAAATATTCACTATGTTATTACACCACATACCAATTAAAAATGTTAAAAAATAAAAATATTGATTATTAAAAAAGTTAACTTTCATCCATTCCAATCCCTCAACTAGACTAGAAACAATCTATATACTTGAGATAAATAATATAAGGGTGAAACATCTCATTTTAATCCCTCAAATAGACTAAACCAATTGGTTGACTATCCTCTCAAGTATCGTCTTATTCTCACCATATCTAGATATAGACACCATTGTCTAATTAGAGGTAGGTATCATCAAAACGTGCCCACCAAACTAATTAGCAATTATATTAGTAATCCCTAAACTTGGATTGGAAAAATTAATTTTAAACAATGACCTCTTAAGAATTCAAATCACTAATGAAACCACAACAAACTTAAAAATGTATAAAATTTAATTTTGTTAGTTTTAATGTCACCTCTTAATCATAAATCCCTCCAAACCAAAGGTAAATGAAATGACTTAATAAATGTAAGCCATATGCACATGTTATAAAATTATTTTTGTAATAAATCAAAATCTAATTGATAGCCATAACCATTTATCTAGAACTACACATTTACCATTCATACACATAACGTAGACACCCTAAAATTACACACTTATTCCTAGTAATATCCCAGTTCACATCCTATTTCATATCCCTTTACGATTGATTAATCCAATTAATTAATCATTTCACCTTGTTAGGATTAATTAAATTAATCCCTAACACACTTTAGTTAGCTTAGTTTTCATTTATTAAATAAATGATTAATTAATTATTTTACACATTGTAGTTAGTTAAATTAGTTACCTAATTAGGAAAATAACCATATTTTCCTAGTCAAATACCACTTCACTATCCTAGTTAACTCCACTTGGACTCCACTTCACCAGTCTAGCCAACTGCACTTTAGAATCCTAGAAAGGTGGAGGGAAATTGAATTACACGTCAACCACCTTTCGAATGCAACTAAATTTATTTTCGCCCCTCATAGTAATAAATTCAATCAAAGCAATGTTTAACTTACCTCAAATGCTATTTTGAGCATGTACATTCAACCACCTGCAATTACTCTCGAACCACTACTTAGCCTTTATATAAGAACATGCCCGTCCCTTTGAAAATCCTCTTGGATTCCTGTACACTTAGTAAATTTTTCTATCCAATATTTGCATATTGGAAGCTATATCCAAGTCAAAATATATGTTCGTAGCATTGTAATTATCTCATTTGGAGACCACTTTCAAGAGCACCCACAATCAACCATTTACAAGGTTACACAAGCTCAATATCTTCCCACAACCTTATCATTGAGGTTTGCAAGGAGGACATGGAGGAGTAGGTTTGCATATGCTTATCTCTCTATTTCAACCATGTTTTTATGTGCTCACACATATGATTTTGACCTCAATACTTTCCCCTTAAGCCAAGTTATATCGTCCATGAATTTATAACTAGCACATGCACCTTTAGAGCACAAATGATACATTGATAGGAAATTTATGATAACTTACAATTTGTTGTTTATTTTCTCAAAGAATATATTTTTAATTAAATAAATATTATCATCTTAATTTTAATATGACTTAATTAACAACATAATAATTTATTTAGTTCTTTTCAAATAAGTAAAAGTGATGTGATTGTAACATCGATTTCAAATAAAATAAATTATGTACATGATTTTGTTACATATGACAATTGTAGTTTGTATGCAAGTAGACATCATAAAAAAGTTTAACACGTATCAATTTGTTAATTAGACAATTCGAATATATTTTCAATATTAAAAGATGGCTCAAATTTCAATGCTTATTATATATAATCTTAACATACATTCTACAAGATGAGGACAAACATTTTTACACTTTTTGCCCTTTTTGTTCAATGTCATACAAGCATCCATGTAATTATGATATTATGTTAAAAGAAAACTATGATAGTTGATTCCTAACTTCCTAGATGTATATAGAGCCAAATTGGTCTCACATTGATTTAATAAAATATAAATATTTAATTAAAATCTAAATACAAAGATCTACTATAAAAATATATAATAAATATAAATGCTAGACAATTTATTTAATTTTTATATGAAAACGAGAAGAGGGATAAGGCACTTACCTTAATTTTTCTTATCCCGAAGTGAGTGAGTTTAGACTAGAAAAAGTGATGGAATAGGATCATATACTATATCGTAATTAGGCTCAAAAAATGTAGAGATGCTGCAATTCTTGGACATGGGTTCTGGGAAAGGATAGGGGTGCTCGTGAGCTCCCAAGACCTTGTGGGGATGTTGGAGTTTGCTGAAAAAAGGTCAAAACCTAGTTTTGATACTATCCTAGGGTTTCACACTTGTTTTCCTTTGATCACTTTTATGTCACACTTGGATCACCGAGGTACTTGTAAACTACACACAAATATCCTCCTGTAAAACCCTCAAAAAGACATCAAATCCTAAAAATAAAGATGTAAAATGAGGGGTCAAACTTGTCCTTAACTATCACAATGGTGAACTTACAATTGAGTGTGCACTACATCTCAGACCCAATGTAGTTATATGTGCTTGTGTGTGCAATAGTGCTCCTAGGTCTCCCTCACGCCAATGATGCCAAGATAGTGGGTGGTAGCTAGATAAAATGCAAATGTGTGGATGGAATAGAATGAACTCCCCTTCCTATGTAGTGTGTATGCAGAGTAATGCACCCAAATGTAGTCCCTTGAGATATGTAGATAGATATCCCTTGATAATAATTTCCTCCCTTATAATGGTATGTATGTTGTGTTTATATAGGGATCTCTTGCTTGAATTTTAACACTAATGACCTGACATGCCGACTAGTACCTCGGGATATGAGTGGGAAAAATGAAAATACCGACCTCAAATGTCAAAAATAAGATCAAACATAAAGAGGACATGGCTCGTGGGATGGATAGGAGTGCTTGGGTGCTAGTGTCTAGTTTTGGGTGCTATGTCCAGTTGGGTGCTATTGTCTAGATGCTAGTGAGAGACAAATGATGAAAAATGAGTGGAGATTGATAGATAGGGATCCCTGTGACTTGACTAAAACGGGTGTATGAGTGAAAAGTGTGAAAGATAAAATAAATAGAAACAAAAAAGACAAGTGGATGGACTATGGAATGGGTCACTAGTGAATACTTTTCTTATGCAAGATCCATATATAAAACAACATACTTGGCGGTATAGTAAATAGTAGTAAGTGCATGATTTTGTGTCTACATTTTCCCCACTTTATGTTGTTGAGTGAAATTTTGAGTAACATAAAGTAGATAGAGATGCATACTGAGAGAAGTTTAGAGAATCCCATGTTGCAGAAGTACACGTAGATATTGTAGAAGTACATGTAAAATAAGAACATATAGTGGTGAACCATGGATCAGTGTGTCAATCCATGTGGCATGTAACGAGAGATGTGGGACCATTATGAGGAGCACTAAGTGAGATTGATGATTTTGATATTGAGTGATTGGAGATTTCAATTTTTTCATTGATGGAGATGTGTTGGGGTAAGGAGTGATCAGTTCCCAACCCGATTTTGTGTGTGTGAAAAACTGAGGATTTGGGCATCCTACCACCAGAGGAAGAGTGTAGGGAGAGAGGTTTAGTTTTACTCTCAACTTTAACTACATCCTCAAAAGGTCTAGCCATTGCAGATGGAAAAAGACCAGATTTTGTTGATTTGGATCCATTTTGATTTATTTGATCAAATGTGAATAACCCATATAGGAGTAGTATAGGAAAGGAAATGACGTCTCATTGCCCCCACTCCAAGGGTGTCACCACAATGTGTATGTGAGATGGCTTCCATGTTAGGTCATCTGGAAGTAGTAAAAATGTAGAATAACTTCCCATGTTAGGTCATCTGGGAAAGTGGTGATATAACTCCCAAGTTAGGTCATCTGGGAGGATAAATATGTTGTGTTGTGTCGATTGATTGATGTGATTTGAATAGTAAAAGATTTTTGTTGTGAGATTTGAATGTATGTGATTGATTGATTGATTACTCATGGAGATATTTTATGCTTGCCCCTAGATTAGGTCATTAGGGGGAATTGTTAGAAAAGTGGTGTGAAATGTCATGTAATGTACAAGAAATTTTTGATAATGATGGAGTTAGAAATGTAAAATGATTGCATAATGGTGTGAGGGGATTATAGGATGCCCTGATTGTATGCCCCCTTTTGGTGAAAGGGGAGTGATGATGAGAATGAACATTGAGCTGAAAGTAATCGTGTAATGATGTAATAGTGAATGTATGATAGATATCACAAAAGTGTGTGTATATCGAGTTGAAATGATGTCGAGGAGGAATATAGTGTTTTTGGAATGTGTATGATATGATAGTAGGTAGAATTTTAAAAGAGAATGATGAAAATGAGAGAGAATCGAGTGGGATGCTCAAGATATGATTGAAACCATGTGATGTGTATTAGTTAAGAGAATGAGCACAAATAATGACTATAGCAAGGTAGGTAATGGAAGAATTACTATAAATAGTAATATGAAAAAGTGAATAAACTCATTTGATTATTGTGTGAGTGTGATTTTGAGCTCTAGGTGTGTGAAGATGCCTCAAGTGAGAGCACCATGATTGAGTCGATTTGAGATGGTGGTGGTAGCTTGTGGCATCATGTATGATAACTGAAAGCTAGTAAGTGTGATTTTTTCAAAAAATGTGTTGATATTAGTCATTTTTGATGAATTTTTGCAAAAAATTTTTGTTTTAATGATTTTTTTAATGTTTTTGGACCTAGAAAAGAGTGGTGAAGGCATTAATGACCTTCGGGACACTAGTGCACCCTAGGCATGGGTGTTAGTGACCTACTCTGGGCACCCCAGTCCTGCTCTACGGGGTTGGTGACCCAGAAGGCTTGGGTTGAGCCCAGAGTGTTGTAAATGTGAAAATTGATGTTTGTTGATGTTATAGGTAGGTGTATTTGCATATATATGATGTTAATGGGTTTTTGTTGTTTTTTTGTGTGTGTAGAGGGATATTCATTGAGAGAGTTTCAGTGGTGGCCACCATTTGAGTACATTTACTAGGATTGGGGTTGTTAGATGATGAGTGGGATGTTCTAGACCTGTCGGCCTGTGACACATAGTGAGGATGGGGGATGTGCCCCATAATATGCCTATGATCACAAATTTGTGTGAGAGGTGGTGTGTAGATACTTGCACCTTTTGGTTTCCTATGAGTGAGATGACCAGTGACTTTGGAGGATGTATATCACATATTGTGATTGCCTATTGTTGGTGAGAGGGTTCAGTGTGATGGCTATAGATGATGCTCAGAGAGATAGATGAGGGCCACTAGGTGGTATTTTATGGGGACCCGAGTTCATATTGAGGTCCACATTAGTCTTAGATGTTATATTGAGGTCGGGGTTCCATGATTGTGGAAGTTTATTTTCATTGTGATTGCTTCATTGGATTGTAGTGGAGGGTGGTGGTGTAGGCATCTTGTATAAGATGCATGATATTTTCATCGGATAGAGGAGGATGGGAAGATATGCTTGGACATGATGTGTATTGGCCCACATTGTATAGATGGATCTATATATATTTACACATGAGGAGCATGGGGGTGGTATTGGAGCTACCACATTGTTACATGTATGGGCTATGAGCATATTGTGATATTGAGGCCGGTTGGTGGACCATGAGGAGAGTGGGCAAGGCTAGATATATTTTCTAGGAGATGGGTAGGTGTTCATGGTAGGAAGATGGATACAAATACCTATAGAGTGATGTTAGATCATATGGGGCCAGAGGATCATGATATGGAGGCCATACCGAGACTATGGAGGATGGTCAAGAGGATGTAGTAGAGCTATGATGTATTTGGTGGACTATGTGGCTAGAGGATCGGTTTCTAGGGGTGACTGAGTTATTATTCTAGGTAGAGTGCATGTCATGACAATTTGGTATGGCCCAGGATGTGCCCCTAGAGCCATATGTATGGGTGAGGGCCATTAGGGCACCGAGGAGGGCTGGAGCTAGACCAGGGCCCACATGAGTGTAACTAGTACCTCCTGGGCTAGATGAGGTAGATGTGGTGATAGAGCCGAATAGATGTGGATGATGCATGCGGGGTGTACGGAGGCATATCATGCATGGTGGGCATCACATCGGTGGGTATTTTTGTTTCTATTTTTTGGATGTGGTGGGAGCACTGGCGGGAGGAGGATTAGAGGGAAAGCACATGCCCCCAATAGCGTAGCAGTAGTGATAGCAAAGTGTGAGTATTTGTATAGTGATGTTTGTGATTTGTTATTTGGTTGTGTAATTTTCATTTTTGTCTAATGTGTTGATCTATGGATGTAGGTGATGCATATTGGTCGTTGATTGTGGACACATCCATCCACACATTGACGATGGAATGTGCCCATCGATGTACTCATAGGTGGTGGTATGTTAGAGCATGTGGATGTTATTGGGTGAGCATGCACACTTATTTGATCTAGTGGTGCTAGTGGTGGCTACGTGTGTACCATGTTATTAAGTGAGAGGATGAGGCATGAGAGGAGACACGATGAGCTAGAGAGGTTGTGGGTGGAGGTCCCCTAGCACATGATGTATTTGTGAAGTTTGTGGAGCTACAGGGTCATTTTGTGGAGCAGTCAACTGAGGTGACATTATTGCATAGGTAGGTAGAGAGATATAGGGGCCTGCATGATCAGTGGCATAGATTGAGTGGTGAAGCTTCTAGTTCTAGAGATCTCCCACAATTGTAGATAGTGATAGTGATGATGAGATATGATATGTATTGATGTGTAGTGATGTATGGGGGTTTCCCCAGTGATGGGAGACATTTTGTAACTATGATTTTGAATATTGATATATATATATATGGACTATTGGTGTATGTTCATTATTTATTTGATGTTTATTGATGTGATGATGTGATGATTGTGTATGTATGATGTATGCATTGATTATTGTTGTTATATTTGATGTGTGATGTTTTGAGCATTGATTTGTATTTTTTGATTTGATTTGCATTGTGTAGTTGTTGATGTTGACTAATGGATAATGATGATTAATGATGATATGATGAGATAGTGATGATGATGATAGTGTGATAGTATATATAGTGTGATTATTCCATGTGATATAGAAATGATGAAAAAGTGTATTGTATGTATGAATAGAGTTGTGATGAATGATAAAGTATGTGTAAATAAATGATGTAAAAGAGTATGTGAATGAGATGGTCATAAAAGTGTACTTGAAACACATGTTAGTATGATGAAGAGAGGGGGAGGAGAATAATGATGCCCCC
This sequence comes from Taxus wallichiana var. yunnanensis, assembly GCA_018340775.1. NCBI lineage: Eukaryota > Viridiplantae > Streptophyta > Pinopsida > Cupressales > Taxaceae > Taxus > Taxus wallichiana. The sequence continues at coordinate 545,282,662 of CM031244.1, read as the reverse complement.
TAGTGTGTAGATGATAAGGTTCATTTATATAAGACCCCTCAAAGTAGTCAAGAATGAACCGTAAAGAAAGAGTGTGTCATCGGGAAGTGATATGATGATAGTGTACGCTAGATAGATATATCGATATAATGTGTAGCATAAAAGATATGGTGAGGTTTTATTGTAATATATCCCTCAATATTCATGTAAGAACCATAAGAACATGAGTGCATCATCGGGGGTAAGGTGATAAAATCACCTACCAAAGACCAAGCAGGCATGGAGTGGTGGAAGCATGTGGAATGTAAGAAACATGAGTGTATGAACCAAAATTGAATCCATGAGATGGTGTCAATGATGGGTGATGTAGTGGTGGGAAGTGAGTGCAGATGTTGATGGCTTAGGAAGCCAATGTGTAGTAGTAGCATGACACAATGGATGAGATGGTGTAGTGGTGGATGGATGAGATGGAGAGTGCATGAATAATAACTATGTGGTGGTGGATGAATAATGACCTTAGAACTAGATGAAGGAGATAAGTCAACTAGAGTAACAACATGCTTGTGTGGAAGTGGAGACATAGACCACTCATGAGAGTGAGAGCCAAAGGAAATGACACCCTTATCTTCTAATTGTTGTAATTGATCATGAAGGGCACAACAATCATTATCATGATGGCCATTGATATGATGATAGTTGTAATAAGGTTGATCATGTTGGTTTGCAAGTGATGAGGTGGATGATGTTGATTAGAAGGTAAGTGAATCAAACACTTGTCAAGAAAGGCACACAACACATCATGAGGTCTAGCGTGATGAGAAAAGTGTAATGGCTCCCGTGAAGGAGATGTAGAAGTATGAGGTGGAGCCTGACATGGTGGAGGAGATAAAGGATGCTTATGCAATGGAGAAGACTGAACTTTCTTGCAAGGTGGAGGAGATGGAGACCTAGGAGGACACTCAATAGATGGAAGTGGAGAAGAACTAGATGATGCGAATAGTAGGAGAACTAGGAGGAGGATCTATGACATGTGCAACAATGAGATCCTGTTCTAGATCGATGACCTTATAACATAAGAGTGTGAATGATTCACATGTGTCATATTACAAGTGTTGTTTTAAAGAAGGAATCAAGCCATGACAAAAGATAAATTACTTTTCTAAGTCAATGGGCTGAAAGACTAACTGATGCATGCAAGCATTAAAGCACAAAATGTAATCAATGATAGGTTTGTTTTCCTTGATGTAAGCCTAGGTAAATGATCATATGTGACTCTAGGGCCATTGTTAAGTATAAAGCATTGAAGAAAGGCTTCTTCCATCTCACAATAGGTACTAATAGATCAAAAGGTAAATGTGTGTACCATTGGAGAGCGTCATCAATAAGACTATGGGAAAATATTTTAGCAATAATCGATCATTAGAATAAGAAGCCATAACTAGATGATAATGCTTAAGATGTAAATATGGATTTCTAGTACCATCAAAGCATGAAAATGTAGGCATAATGAAATCCTTAGGAATGTTGAATTGTGAATCTTTTTTTGGAATAGGATTTCCATGTAAAGAATTGTTATCGATAGAAGCATAATAGGATTTTTTCTTTCAAGTGTGAGAGATTGGACCGAGATTGTAATTGACCAACAACATGCATGAGTGATAAGATATCATGTGATGGAATAGTAGGATATGTAGATGGTGTATTGAGTGGTTGTATCTTTCCATTATGAGTGATCATAGGGATGTCAAGAGAAGAAGTAGAAGATATCGATGTTAAGGAAACACTAGATATAGGTGTCAAAGAAGTAATAGGTGAAGTGAAGTAGTAGGAATAACATCGAAAGCATTATTAGGAGATGATGTAATAGAAGGAGATGAATCATGCATGTTACTAGAGACAATCTTAGAAGAAGATGAAAGAGAGTAGAAAATTCACATTCAATTAGTATGCAAAGAAGTAGAATCATTACTATCATGTGCCTCATCAATATCCATACTATCAGGTATTTCATGGAATATGAGATATGTTTGGGTCATTTTCAGAGGTTTCATGTTCAATTATTGCATTACTTGATTGACTCTAGTTATTCTTATGAGGATCTAAAGCATGCAAACATAGGTAAGTCTTAGTGAATGGAGATATTGGAATATGGAATTAACATTATGATGATTGGATATGTTAGAGGTATAATTTATGATTCTATCATAAATATTTCAGGTTTCCATGATGTGTATTTTACCAATTATGACATATTTCGTAAGACATGGTCAAAATCTAGTGTATTTCCAGCTCGAAGTGCAACTTCAGATGCTCATTGTGAATAGTTTGATTTGCATGGGACCTTGTGGCTTTCAAGGATGATTATAAGGTGATTTTATAAGGTTTCACAAAAATAATGAGGTCATTTTATCGTCACGTTTTTATGAACGAATGTTAAGAAGGCAAAGAGGTCTAAAACCCTAGTTAAACCCTAGCTAGGAGCAGTTGATAGAAAGTGAAGTGTTGTGACCTAGTTTTTATTAATTCATAAAAATTATGATTTTATGTTGTAGAGGACTCCTCATGATTTCCAAAATGTATGGTTGAGGTCATGGTGATATGTGGGCCCCACCTAAAAATATAAGTTTATGGAGAAGAAGGTTTTAAGACAAGATGGTCCAAAGGAGTAGCATACAAAATTGATGTTGCATGATGATTGGGATTTTTTCTTGATTTCCATGGAGGTTTCATGACACATTCATGGAGTTTCATGGTATTTTTAGGTCCAAATATGTTGAATGATTAAAGGGCAGTTTTGGGGTCTCAAATAGTAGGGTCAGTAAAATGGTCATAACTTGAGCTAGGTGGATTTTTGAGATGATTCAACTTGTTTTGGAAATTATATTTAGATATAATTCCATTTATACATTAATTTCCTCATGATGAGGACATTTTACATGGTTTCCAAGTCATTCTTTGAGAAATAATATTTTTAGCATTTCAAGACAACATTTGTTTGGTGCAAAGTTTGATGTTATTTGAAGAATGATATGGATTGGGTGATGCTTCCTATCACATATAAATTTAATAAGGATGAATTTGGAATTCAATTAATCCAATTTTAGGTCTTGAATGTATGTATAAATTATTTTATGAGCTAACATTTGGAAACATAGTTTTTGGTAGGTTAATCTGATGAAGGCAAATGTTTATGTGGTTTGAAGTGAAGGATGTTTCATGACTTATAAATTACTTATAAGTGTTCTAAAGGTCCTTAAATTTATTTAGAGTGGTCACATGGCATATTTTTGTTGAGAATATTTGATTTGGTGATCAAATGAAGTATCCAAGGTGCTAAAGGGTGCAGGAAATAGTTGTTTTGAGATTTGTAAAGGGAATTGGGCCCAATAAACAAAATAATTTGATTGGTTGATACTAATTACAACCATGTATGAATTTTAAATGATATTTTATTCATATGTATGAGTTTTTTGTTCATGAAAAATTATGGTACTAATGTTAGGGCAATTTTAAGATTATGTACATGAGGTTTTGAGCCAATTTTGGCACATGAAATGATGGTTTTATCTAGGGCGACCTATTTGGTTCTTACGTAGCTGTATTAATTAAAAAAATTGAATTTTAAAGAGTTGTGTGGGTCGAAATTATGATGAGGGGAAGACCTCCTTTGGGTAAAGAAGAAGAAATGGCTATAAAAGTCAAGTTTGAGCTCATTTTGTGAGCTAGTCTTGCATGGGGATATAAAATGACCTGTAGGAGATATATTTTCAGTGTGAAGGAATTATTTTAAGGAATATCAGATGTGTTTCAGAGTGAGGAAGAAATTACAACATGAGAGCATGAAGTTATAGGTAAGACAAGTGAATAAAGAAGGAGAAAGAGAAAGTTTGATGGCCTAGCATATGAGCTAGGATTTGTGAGCTGAAATTATGATCTCGATCAGTTGTGGAAGAAGAATTATTAGAGATCAAACATCTTCATGTGGCTGAGTTTTTCTTTTTCACCCTTAGGCGGTTATAGCCTCCTTGTGGAGTGGGTGCTTCACTAAATTAGGGGTTAGTGCTCCTTATAGGGTTGGTGCTCTACTAAACTAGGGTTAGTTCTCCTTGTGAAGTTGGCGATTCAATAAACAAATTTTATTTGTGTAATATAAGTAGATTTTCAATGGGTTTTCTTCCCCATGAGGGTTTCCCACTTAATTTTGGTGTCTTGTGTACTCTCTTGCTCTTGATCTTGTTTATGGTTGTTTATATGCTTAAGTTAACACATATATGGTACATGGTTGAATGAATGGATGCATGAATGATAACATATGATGAATGGTAAATGAATTTAAAAATTTTAGGAATGATTTACCCCCTCCCTCTCTCAGTCCCTTGTGCTTCTAACAATTGGTATCATAGTTGGTCCTTTTTGCAAAAGTTTGACAACTTGAAGGAGATCCTCTAAAGCACAAGCAATGGGTAAGTTTGCAGACCTTGTGGCTATATTGAGAAGAAGGAATGAAATAGCTCAATCATGTATTGAGGGCTATCAAATTCAATTCAAGGATATGGAAGCCAAGCATAGTCAAGTCATTCTTGTTTTGGAATCTCAAGTTGAAAATGTGACAAAAGCATTAAAGGAGAAGGAAGATTTTTTTCTAGCTATGAGGGAAAGTTGAGATCCCTTAAATCAGATTTGGAGGATGAATATAGTAGACTAAAGATGTAGGTGAGACTTTAAAAGAGATTTAAAGGTCTTGATGATGTTCTAGAAGGACAAAAGGCCATAAATGATAAAACAGGCCTAGGGTTTGAAGGAAAGAATGATGATGAAGTTGGTCCAAGTACTAAATCAGTTGAGAAGGTGACCAAAAGGGAAGATCCAAGAAGTTCTAACATAGTTAGACAACCTAATGCTATGAGGTATGGCTCTTTATTCAATGGATATTGTTTCATTTTCATGAGTTTGGTCATAGAGCTAGAGATTGCAAAAGGAGGTTTCCTAGGAGTGATGTAGCTCTCTTCAAAGGTGAATGCTACTCATGTTGTGAATATGGACATAGAGCTAAAGATTGTGGATGGAATATAAGGGTGTTTGAACCTAGAAGGAACAAGAATGTTGTTTTTGTTTCAATTGTCAACAATCAGGTCATATTGCAAGATTTTGTCAAAACAAAAGGAGGTTCATTGTAAGATCTGATCCTATGGTCAAGAGAGAGGTTAGGTCAAATCCTAAGGGAAAGGATATGGTTGATCAAGCTAAAGAAGATAAGAGAACTAATTCTCAGTCCATCATGCACAATATGAAGTTTGTAAAGAAGGATCCTAGTGGGAGCAAGGTTGAAAACAAGGTCAACATGTCAATGACAGCTCAAAAGGGTATGTTTTCTCAAGTTCAAGAAGATCATTGGTGCCTCCATGCTTTAGTTCATGACAAGCTAAGAAAGCTAGGAATATGGGATACCACAAAAGTTGTAAGGTATGGAAAGTGACTCTTTCCCTATTTTCATGAGTTCTTGTTCTTGTAGGTGTCTAATTTTTTTTGTCATTTTGTTTTGTCATGATGGTAATCTGATTTGTGTCAAGTCCTTATTCTGATTTTCAATAAAAATATTTCTCATGTTATGTCAAGGTGAATTTAAAGGTTTGAGTCGAGACTCTATTGTAGTTTTTGGTATGTGATTCATTGTTTAATGTGCGTGCTGTTCATGCATCAAGGTGTCACTATGACTATCCAAAATTATGTGTCATGGTTTGTTGTGTTGGTTTTAGGTACCTTTACGGTAAAGTAGTTTGACAAATATGTCTAATTATCCATGATGATTAGCAAGTGATGGATTTACATCTTAAATGAGGACTATCAAAGATTGTGTGTCTCTGCAAGTACATTAGTCCATTTCATCCTAGTTTGTGTCTTACATAAGGTCATGTAAAGCATCTTATGGAGTCTTTTTAGGGTCTTCATGTCCTCATTGAATCTATGTTGTCAAAAGTGTTATAGCATTGTCTCTCATGTTGTATGCGGTGTCTTGATATACCATTTCAATATGTGTAAGTGTGCGGTTGGTTAAAAATGTTTCAAGTCTATTGGTTGTCGTTTAGTGAAGGTCACCCCTTCTAAATTTTCTCAAACATATTTGTTCTTGTAAGTCAAGGAGTGAAGGGGTCAAGAGGATATCAAGAGATCTTAGAAGAATGAGTGTGACTTTTGGGCGGTGAAAGAATCATAAAGTGATAGTGCTTTAATTTGATTTAGTGAATGGAGTAAAGTTCCAAAGGCTTGATCACATAAAAACCTAATGTTATCTCTGAGAACGCAATATGATAAGTGATGACTCTTTTTTAAGCTCTTAAAGGTGATGTTCTTTGTGTGTCAAGGTGAAAGTATGATATCAAGATAGATAAAAAGCTCTTGAAGATTCAAGCTTGCTACTGATATAAGGAGATGAAGGGAAATTCTGAGATGATTTAGAAGGACCTCTATGTATATTTGGTCAGTGTAACAATTTTTGAATGCTCTAAGAAGATGTTGTATAGTTAAAATAGAATCTTGAGGAACTCTCTCTAAAGTTTGGATCAGTTTTACAAAAGAATCACAAAGAAAAATTATCTAATATATTCATTCAAACACCATTACATATATATAGGAGAGGAATTCCTATTATTATGGAACCTCCTAAAACCACTCAATCCTACAATATCTCATATACTCCTATATTCATGAGTTAGTTCAATAACTATACTCACATACAATATAATAGAAAATTATATGATATTATATTGTTATTTCTAACAATATAATATTAACAATCTTTATCGTATTAACCATATGGTTAACAACTAACTAATTATTATTTACCTTTCGGTAAATATCAACCTGTTACTATTTACCTCTCGGTAAATCACCCACAAACATGTGAACATTATAATTCCTAACATTCCCCCTTAATGTTTACATGGTAGTAAAATAATTTTCACACTTCCTCTGCAGTCTTCTGCCTTTGTGTGCTCATGATCTTGGCACACACTCAAACTGAAGGTAGAATAAGGAACACATCAACTTCTTATCGACCATGCCTATCGTTAAGAACACATCGATAGACGAGGATGGGAAAACACTCAGAATCATCTCGCTTATCAACCAATCACTCTAGGGAACACATCGACCTAGCGGTGTGAGAACTCAAGCAGGAACACATTTGAACAACGTTCAATGGTTTTTAGGAGGCTAACCACAAACCTAGGTATGAACAGGAACACATCTGATTGTTCTACCTCATCAAGACTTGTGATTTTGCATTTCACTGTGTTATCTATTCTTCACTATGTTTTTGCATTGGGGAATTTATGTAGGAATAACCACATACTAGTGAACAAGAACATAACATGTCTATTCTTATTTTCACCCCACCTTTGAAATGTTGAAATCCACACTATACTACAAAATAGGTACTATGAAATTGAATGAGCACACAACTAAAAGCAAACTCACACCACAAAATGCCACCACAACAACTCTAGCTATGCGGCCTCATTGGTGACGACTAACAAGAGGTCATTAATTGACCTCAACCTCGATGCCTTCATCCTCCAATAACATGTTGCTAACTAACTCCCGATTTGGATATGAAGCTCAATTTTTACACATTTTTATTATATCTTCCCTCCTCCAATGATGAAAAACACTTTGTTTTTGGCTTCTATAAGGCAAATTTTTACAATTTTGACATTGACATGACGAGGCTAAAAAAGGTATTTTTCAACATCGTATTTTCAACAAAAATTGAATCAATGCAATGAGGATAGAAAAACAAACACTTTTACAAGAAATGACACTCAATTTTGAGGTACCTAGCAAAAGTTATTAAGGTTTTAATTTCCCGTAAAAAGGCCCAATTTGAATTAAAATTGGATCAACGATTAAAAAATTACTCTAGATGGAGAGAAAATTTATCATGTGACCACTCGTTAGAACTGGGAGGAAATGAGGATTCCAAAAATGTCAAAGGCCCAAAAAATGATGTTGGAAAAATATTAATTTGGCTAAAAAACGTAATAATTGCCCTTAAAATGTAATTATTAAACAAAAACTATAGTAAAATTAATTTTTTTGAACTATAGTCTTTGCTAAAAATTAAAAAAAAAAGCCAATCACAAATGGCTGCAAAAAATCACAGCTTCATTAAAGTGACAGAATGATTTGGTGATAATTTGACAACTTGATTATATAAACCGAAAAATGCATTGGAAAGGTGCTTTTAATATCTCTGCAATGGTACCAACAAAATTTGATTTCATCACCCGACCTAAAAGCTGTTCATGACTGAGTTTTACTTGAATTTGGAATTGTTCTTCATATGTGAATTGTAAAATAGTAAAATCCGTGCTAGAAAACTGTCATGGATTGAGCACCAAAGGAGAAAAGACCTAGCTGTGAAGAATGATAGAAATGTCACACTCTTCTTTCCAGGAAGCAAATCTAGTCACATAAATCTCTACATATTGTCTCAGTCTTCAGATGGATGCTATAAAAATGCAAATGCATAGGTCTGGAAACTTGTGGAAAGTCCAACGCAGGTCTAGAACAACGAACTCAATTGCAGAAGCATACACTCTCGGATGATGTCAGTAATAGAACTTAAAACCCCACAAGTCTTATTTATTGAATATTTGAATGAAATTCATCACAAACATCCACTTTGTATATGTTGCATGCCGCGTGGGAGATTTTGAACGACCCAAACTTCTATATTTTTAATAGCTTTCACAGTGACGTGACTGAAGAAATGTTGTAGTTATTTCTTTCTTTTGATCTCAATAGCCATACATAGAATTACACTCCCACCAGAAAGTCAGATTTGATAGAATAACAATCCACAAATATTTTCCACATGACTATCAAACAGACCTAAGCTAAAGCTATTTAATTTTACACTAAACTTTTGCACAAATCTAGTTTCTCTCATTACAAGGGCAGAACAAATTTGGAGAAGCCCCTTAATAAATCTTCACAAGCCCATACTCACTCTAATACCAAATCTAAAGTTTGGATCAGTTTTATAGAAGAATCACACAGAAAACTTCTCTGATATATTCATTCGAACACCATTACATATATATAGGAGAGGAATTCCTATTATTATGGAACCTCCTAAAACCACTCAATCCTACAATATCTCATATACTCCTATATTCGTGAGTTAGTTCAACAACTATACTCATGTACAATATAATAGAAAACTATATGTGATATTATATTGTTATTTCTAACAATATAATATTAACAATCTTTACCGTATTAACCATACGGTTAACAACTAACATTATTATTTACCTTTTGGTAAATATCAACCTATTACTATTTACCTCTCGATAAATCACCCACAAACATGTGAATATTATAATTCCTAACACTCTCATCTTTGTTGCATCTCCATGAAGGCAGAACACACCTATTTTTAGCAAAACACAAGGTTAGATATCAAAGTACAGTATGATGAAGCATCTACTCATACACCTACATGTTTGGAGTTGTCATCTGGGTTAAAATGAATCCCTATAGGTATGTTAGCTTGATAAGGACAATCCATAGTGATCTCAGTAATAATGTGGTAGAGTATTGATGTCATGATGTCTTTGAAGGATTTTTTCAAGTTCAATGTACTATGCACAGTGAAAGTAAGATCTAAGACCTAAAATGATGACTCCTATAGGTATGAACATATGTCTTAAGAATCTTATGACTTTCCTCATTGAATCTAGAAGGTGTAAAGTGGTTCTTGTTTTTATTGAGCTATAGAAGGATCATGAATGGCATCATTGTCAAGGTGAAAGTTTTTCTATCTCAAGGGTTTGAAGTGTATAACCCCATATTGAATAAGTTTGGATATCTACAACATGTGAAGAATTTATTCTTGATGTTGCAATTGAAGAGTAAGGTCTTGAGAAGCTCATGACAGATTGTGGAACTGTAATCATGTATTCTTAAAGTGTCATGAAGCCACTTTGTGACACTGTGTACGTAGGAGAGGCAAAAAAGCAATTTTGCAAGAATTGAGTATATCAAACCAAATAAAGGTTAGCTATTGGTAATCAAGAGGTTCAGACCAAAATTGAAGATGTTAAAGGATGTTTTTTATCATTAAGCTAGTATTTCAAGATATGAATAAGTTTTTTTCAGAGGTAAGAAGCAATATGTGAGGTAAGGGAAGTTAATGAAATGGATTAGTATAGGTATGATCATGATAAGTGTCTACTGGTATGTTAATGCCCTTGTCATGAAATTCAATTATTAAAGAGAGAATATTGTTGCCAAGTTCAAGTATGATGTGTATGGCCAAATCAAGGAATTGAGAGAGAGTGTGTGTTTTAAATGGACAATCCCTGGAAGTATAATGGACTATGTTGTAGGTGCACCTTTTTTCTCATAAAAGACTTTTATTTTTCCTTTCTTGATCCATAGGGATCCAAAAAACCACACCACTTCATCGGCTCCATCAACACCAAGAAGGAGAAACAAGAAAAGTGAGAAAAATAAGGTAAAGCGGAGGTTCTTGAAGGAACCGCCACTTGTGCATGCATAGTAGTTTGAGAACCGCCGCCCTATAGGGGGTGGTGGTCCAAGCAGTGCCTAGGCAAGGTGGCGAGTCTTGAGACGTATGCTCGGGGCGCAGTCTGATACTTTCAAAGAGAAAGAAGAATGGAACATGAATGGACGCAAATTTAAAGTGCCCATCATGTCTCTTCCCTTCCATTCCCTTCACATTCTCCAGTGCATGGAAGGACATGTGAAGGCCTATAAATGCATGAAAGGAACAAGAGAATAGGCATTCGAAGATCCAGAGAGATCGAGAAGCAGAGTTTAATGAGAGTAGTGAGCAAGATCTTTAGTGTTGGAATGGAATTGTAGGAGCAAGGTGTAGAAACAGAGAAAGCAATTAATTGGAGTGAAGGTTTACATTGTTGCTTCTTTTCATACTTATTGTAATATTTAATTGTCTATATTAGACCAATAAAAGTGGGAAGAAAGAGCAGTTGCCCTTCACTGGTTTTCCTCCATTGGAGGTTTCTAGGATAAAATTGTTGGTGTTGAAGTTTGAATTATTTCCTTCTCTACAATTTCCTTTCTATAGCACTAGATAATCAATCACGAAGCTCTAATTTTCAAGCAAATCTGTCATTTTCCAAAGTTGAAAGTAGAACAACATAGTTGTGTGATTCGTAGAGTTCCAAAGTAGAAGTTTACGGATCATTTTGGTATCAAAGCTGATTATATATCCAGGACTATGGTATTTGAATCTTTCTTGTGATTTTGTATGATAGTGACAAGGTCCAAAGGTGAAGAAGTTTTACCTTGTGAGCCAGATATTTCTATGAAGAAGTGGAAATAGAGAATTGAGCTCAAATGGAGGAAGAGAACTTGGTCCGTAGAGTTGAGATGCTAGAGACCATGATGGATAGATTGCATAGAAAACAAGAAGAAAGATTTCAGATCTAAAAACAAGCTTCGGTTAAGCAAGATTCCATGGAATCGGTGGTTTGAGCACTAGCAAAAAAATTTTGGTATCGGAAAGAGCCACAAAGAGGAAGAATGGGAAGAGCATGAAGAGACACCAATTATAAGTGAGAAGGTAAAATCTGCACATACACCTTTTAAAGTTGAAACGAAAGTGGAAATAAAGAATTTTGAAGGACAAGTAGATAGAATTATTGGATAAATGGCTAAAACAAGTTGGAAGTCTATTTTAGTGTGTATAATATCACTGAGGCACAAAGGATCACCTTTGTACATCTCAAAATGGAAGGTCATGCTCTGGTTTGGTGGGAAACCCATCTAGCCACTTGTGAGAAGAAGAAACGTCCTATTGTCAGTACTTGGAAAGGTTTTAAAGAATTGATAAGAGCTAAATTCTATCCTATTGGCCATAAGATTGACATGATGATTAAGTGGTAGTACTTTAGACAGGGCAGTGGTCAAAGTGTGCAAGACTACACTATGGAATTTTGGAGACAAGCCATGTTGCTTAATATGGACTTGGAGGATGAGGACATTCTGACCAAGTATTTGGGAGGACTTCACACTCACCTTGAAGGAAGGTAATCTCCATGAAGCCCAAGGATCTCAATGAAGCTTGTGTACAAGCATACTACATTGATGATAAGAAGAAGCAAGGAGAAATAAAGCCAAAGGGAGACTAGTCAATGAACAAGTAGGACAAAGAACAAGGAAGACAAGTAGTAGAGGTAAATGGAAAGGTAAACATACTACTACTGCTTTGCATACTTGTAAAGATCCTAATAATTTCTGTAAGAATTGTGATGTAAATGGACATACTGACACCACATGTTGGAAGTTGCATCGGAATTGCACCCAAAGCACCGAACCAAGGATTCCAAGAAATCCATGGCCATTGTGAAGATAGAAGAGAGGTGGATATTGAGGATGATTCGGATGTAGACGAGAGGCTAGGATGCATGGCCACTAACATGTATGGGGTAGTAGAAGAAGAAGAGATGAGTAAGCTATTTCAAATTAGAATCCAAATCAAGAAGACTAAGGTAAACACTTTAGTAGATTTGGTTCTCAGTCAAATTTGATTTTTGATGCGGTTGTAGAACAACTTGGTCTAGAGACTTACGTGCATCCACATCCATACCCATTGGGATGGGTGAAGAAGGGTGTAGAAATACAAGTTACAAGGAAGTGTAAGTTTCAGTTTGGGATAAATACCCAATACATAGATGTATTAGAGGTTGATATTATTCCACTTGATGCATTTGACGTTGTCTTGGAAGTCCTTACTTGTATTCCAGGGATGTTGTGTTCATAAGGAGGGAGAACCGGTGCAGATGGATCAAGGATGGAGTCAGTTTTAACATTAGGGCACACAGAGGAAAATCAAAGAAAGCTATGGTAAGTGCCAACCAAGCACAAAGACTTATTCAGGAAAATCATCAGTTTTGTTTACTTTCATTGGAAGAAAAACAAAATGGATGTGAGAGCACGGATATTTTTACCAAAGGATGGAGAATTTGGATAGCACTTGTCAGTTTTTTGTAGAAGAAGCCACCACAAGAACTACTCATTCAAGGAGAAAAACAAACTTCCGCTATGCAGTCACCGTATCTACCTACAAATTCTTGGACTGACCGTGGGGTAGCAAGAAGAAGAGGAGATACAAGGAATAATGGTGACTAAAGCAACAGCATACTTGGAGAGGATTTGGCCAATCCATCTCAAGAAACAAAAAGACAAGAAAGGAATAAACCACTATAGTATGGGACCTTTGCCATACTTGAGCAGGTTGGAGAAGAAACCTTCAGGCCATACTTCATGCAAATGCACGCGATAGTAAGTTGTAAGAGCTCGCATCCACTAACGCCATCTATACATGACAAAGAAAGAAAGATATAGAAGTTACCTTCAAAGAGGATTGTACTCGAGGCAACTTAGAGGAGGATGTAGCATTGGAACAACAAACCAGAGATCCACAGGAGTCTTGGTAGGTTGGATGAGAGAAGACACCAAGGTAGACCCAATGGTACTTGAATGAGCACGAGAGGGATTTGATTCCTCTACCACTCCCCCACTAAGCTTTTGTGGGACCAAAATCCTCCTAAGTAGGGGAGGTATGATCCATAGGGATCAAAAAAACACACCACTTCATCAGTTCCATCAACACCAAGAAGGAGAAACAAGAAAAGTGAGAAAAATGAGGTAAACAAAGAGGTTGGAAAGGAACCCCGCCTTCTATGTAGAGCGGTAGTTTTAGAACCACCACTCTATTGGGTGGTGGTCGAGAGACCTTGGTCTACTCGGGGTGGCATTCATGATACTTTTAAAAAGAAAAGAAGAATGGAATGCGAATGGACGTGAATTTGAAGCGCCCAGTTGCATCTCTTCCCTTCCATGCCCTTTCACATCCTCCAGTGCACGGGAGGACATGTGAAGGCCTATAAATGCATGAAAGGAACAAGAGAATAGGCATTTGAAGATCCAGAGAGATCGAGAAGCAGAGTTTAATGAGAGCAGTGAGCAAGATCTTCAGTGTTGGAATGGAATTGTAGGAGCAAGGTGTAGAAACAGAGCAAGCAAGTAATTGGAGAGAAGGTTTACACTATTGTGCTTCTTTTCATACTTATTGTAATATGTAATTGTCTATATTAGACCAATAAAAGTGGGAAGAAAGAGCAGTTTCCCTTCCGATTGGTTTTCCTCCATTGGAGGTTTCCAGGATAAAATTGTTGGTGTTGAAGTTTGAATTATTTCCTTCTCTGTAATTTCCTTTCTATGGCACTAGATAATCAGTCACGAAGCTCTAATTTTCAAGAAAATCTGTCATTTTCCAAATTTGAAAGTAGAACAACATAGTTGTGTGATTCGTAGAGTTCTAAAGTAGAAGTTTATGGATCATTTCTTCTTACATCAAATGAATTTCAATGCAAAAATATCTTGTGTATTCAAAATTCTATGATGGACAAAAAGGGTCTTAAAAGTCATACTATAGGATGGATTGCAAGTGCACTCAAATGTCAAAGTACTCTGAATATGCTAATATGGTTTGAAGATGACTACAGATTTGAATGAGATGACATAGGTGTGACGAAGGATATGCTCGACGAGATCAATAAGGTTATAAGAAGGTAAACTTGGATTCAAATTTGTAAGAGTGCATTGCATGGGTTTAAGATCAAACTTTCCAAGGTAAGTGAACATAGTCTCTATGGTGATTGATGGTCTCTAATGCAATTCTAGTTGTTTTTGGTTGAGGAAAACAATGAGTTATAGTGATGGCAAAGTGATCTTCAAATAATGATTAGGTGATCTTAATGCAAGGAGAAAGTCTACATAAGTAATCATGACTGCAGCAGTGCAGTATCACTATGAAATTGTAATCTTTAGTGGTCCGAGAATGTTCATCAAGCGGGGAGAGTCAAATTTTGAATTCATTAATGCAAGTAAGGTGACCTTGTAAGATAAAACTCATGATCTACTAATGTTAAATCGGTGATTTCGAATGTGCTAATATAGTATGTTCATGAGAAGTAACAAATGACTTGTGACAAAGGTTAGTATTGTTGACTATGAAAACATATTGTATGAAGTTGCGGACTGATCTTTACAAGCTATGAAGGAGTTATGAGATGTACTTAGAGGCATCATAGTTGTGATTGTTGATGGTTAATGAAAACTACATGTATGAGACTCCTATTTGTATTGTGATAGAGTTCTTTATGACTGTGAAGACAAAGAAAAAAGTGCTAAGGCCCTGTGACATTGTTTTGAGTGGTGTTATGGTGTATTTTTTCTTTTAATGATAGGAGGAGCATGTGCATTTCTCTGTAGATAGTGTAAATGGTGGTAACAAGGCACTTGTGAGGCTTGAAGTCAAATGTTGTAGGTATTGGCAATAAATATTGCTCTTACAAATGCTCTACTGAGTGTCTAAGATGCTCCTACATATATGAATAAGTTGCTGGTGAGTATATTGCCTCTCATAGCTTGCTTGGACTTCTAGAAGGTAAAGTTAACCTTATCAATTCTCTTGAGGTATGATCTAAGTTATTTAGGCATGCTTAAGCTAAAAGTTTCTTATCTAAGTCAAATAGGATTGTAAGAGACTGAAATGGAGGATTAGAACCTTAACAAAGTTGTAATGATGATTTCAAGGCATGGTAGCAAGGATAGCTCCTCAATTTTTTGCTTAGAAGCGAGAATTTGAGGTCTTAAGTCCAGGGGGATCTATGCTTTTCTTGCTCAAATTATATATGAGGATATATGACATGCCAAAGTTTGTCAAAATTTCTCTAAGAAGACTATTTTGGACTCACAGTATTGTTCTTGGTATGAAGTGAATGCATATGCCTTGTGTTGCATGATTTTGGCCTAGAAATGAAGGATCACTGTCAAGAATGGTGGTGTAATGTTGTGTCATGGTCATCTATGTCATTTTTGGCATGTTGAAGGTGATGTTACCCCTGTTCCATGACTACTACAGTGCTCTTAAGTAGCTCAAAACAGGTTGAAGAAGAAGATTGATGTTTTTTCTTGTCTAGAAGATGAAAATGATGTTTTTATCCCCTAACAAGGTGAAAAAATTCTCTTTCATGATGTAATAATGGTCTTTAGATGTTGGAAGTGCTCTTTCTAGGGGAGCTTATTGCTTTCTTCCTTAAATGAAGGCAAAATTCAAATTTTGGGAAAAATCAAGAAAATGGAGCTAATTGAGACCTTTGGTTGATGTTTCTAACAAATAATGGTAGGATGAAGCTGAGATAGGTGAAGAAGGTGAGATACATGTATGCCTTTGTCATTAATGTAAAAAGGGGAGAAGTTCAAGGTGTTTTCCATCAATGAAAAAGGGGAGATTGTTGGCATGTGGTCCTAATAGGTGTTGTCATTGATGCAAAACCACATTAATGACAAATTGAATGTTGTATGATGATGTCATGATGTTGTATATGATGCTAACATACCGGTTCAGATGTTTATCGATGATCTACAATGGAATTCGAGGAGGTGTGCTTGCTTTAGCAAGCCCATATAGGTGCCTAGGAGGTGTAGCTTGACAATGTGAGATTCTTAGTTGCTTGGGAAACATGTTGACATGATGGATATTATGTTTTTAGGGTGATTGAGAACTCGTATTAGTGGTATAGTGGAGCTATAGGTGGTTTACTTGGATACAGTGCCCATTGGGAGCGGTATAACACTTGGAAGTGTGAAAATGTGTGTTGGAGCTATATGAGCTCATGGAAGCATACTATTAGGTGTTTCATGGAATATGAGGTCATTTTGGGTCATTTTAAGAGGTTACATGTTCAATTATTGCATTACTTGATTGACTCTAGTTATTCTTATAAGGATCTAACATGCAAGCATAGGTAAGTCTTAGTGAATGGATATATTGGGCCATGTAATTCACATTATGATGATTTGAAATGTTAGAAGGATGAGTGATTATGCTCTTAGAAAAATTTTAGGTGCCCATGATGTGTATTTTGCTAGTTATGACTGATTTTGTAAGATAAGGTCAAAATCTAGTGCATTTCAGCTCAAAGTGCAACTTTTGATGCTCCTTGTGAACAGTGTGCTTTGTATCGGAAATTATGGCTTAAAAATATTATTCTAAGGTGATTTTATAAGGTTTCAAAAAAATAATGAGGTCAGTTGACTTTCATATTTTTATGAATGAATGTTAATAAGGTAAAGAGGTCTAAAACCTTAGCTAAACCCTAGCTAGGAGTAGTTGACTGAAAGTGAAGTGTTTTTACCTAGTTTTTATTGATTAATCAAAAGTAATGATTATATTTTATAGCGAAATCCTCAGGATTTCCAAAAATGTATGGTTGAGGTCATGGTGATATGTGGGCCCCACATAAAAATAGAAGTTTCTAGAGTATAAGGTGTTAGGAAAAGATGGTACAAAGGAGTAGCATCCAAAATTGATGGTGAATGATGGTTTCAAGTTTTTCTTGATTTCCATGGAGGTTTCAAGACATGTTCATGTAGGTTCATGGTGTTTTGAGGTCCAAACAAGTTGATTGGTCAAAGGACAGTTTTGGGGTCTCAAATGGCGGGGGTCCAATAAAATGGTCATAACTTGAGCTACAGGTGGATTTTTGAAATGATTAAAGTTTTGTTGGAAATTAGATTCATATATATTTCCATTTATATATGAATTGTTTCATGATGAGGTAATTTTATAGGGTTTCCAAGTCATTATTTGAGTAATAATATTTTTGGCAGTTCAAGACAACATTTATTTTGGTACAAGTTTGATGTTATTTGAAGCATGATATGGATTGGGTGATGCTTCATATCACCTGTAAAGTGAATAAGGATGAATTTTGCATCCAATTAATCTATTTTGAGGTCTTGAATGTATGTATAAATTATTTTATGAGCTAACCTTTGGAAACATATGTTTTGGTAGTTTGATATGGTGAAGGCAAATGTTTATGTGGTTTGAAGTGAAGGATGTTTCATGACTTATAAATTGATTATAATTGTTCTAAACATTCTGAAATTTATTTTAAGTTGTAATATGGCATGTTTTGGTTGAGTATAAGTTATTTTGTGATTAGATGAAGTTTTAGGGTGTAAGAAACAGTTGTTTTGAGATTTGTAAAGGGAACTGGGCCTAGTAAATGAAATAATTTGATTGGTTGATATTAATTGTGACCATGTATGAATTTTTTATGATATTTTATTCATATATAATTTTTTTGGGTATGATAAAGTATGGTACTAATGTTAGGATAATTTTAAGATTATGTCCATGAGGTTTTGAGCCAATTTTGGTACATGAAATGATGGTTTTATCTAGACCAACCTATTTGGGTCTTATGTAGCTATTATAATTCAAATTTATGAATTTTAAAATAGTTTTATGGGTTGAAATTATGATGAGGACCGACCTCCTTTGGGTAAAGAATAAGAAATGGCTATAAAAGTCAAGTTTGAGCTCATTTTGTGAGCTAGTCTTGCATGGGGGTGTAAAGCAACCTAGAGGAGAGATATTTGTAGGTTTGAAGGGATGATTTGAAGGCATATCAGATGAGTTTCATATTGAGGAAGACATAAAATCATGATAGCATGAATTTATAGGCAAGACAAGTAAAGAAAGAAGGAGAAAGAGCAAGTTTGATGCCTTAAGGTATGAGCTAGGGTTTGTGAGCTAAAATTTTGATCTCAATCAGTTGTGGCAGCAGAATTATTAGAGATCAAACATCTTTAGGTGGTTTAGTTTGTGTTTTGTCATGCTTAGGGGTTATAACCTCCTTTTGGAGTGGCTGCTTCACTAAATTAAGGGTTAGTGCTCCTTGTAGGGTTGGTGCTCTATTAAACTAGAGGTTAGTGCTCCTTGTGAAGTTTGTTCGTCACTAAAATATTTTTCTTTGTGTAATATAAGCATAGTTTCAGTGGGTTTTATTCCCATGAGGGATTCCCTCTTAATTTTTGTGTCTTGTGTACTCTCTCACTCTTGATCTTGCTTATGAATGTTTTTATGCTTAAGTTAACACATAGATGGTACATGGTTGAATGAATGGTAACATATGATGAATGGGAAATGAATTAAAAGTTTTGTAGGGCTGATTCAACTGATAAGATATTTACATATAATAAATGAATAATTTATAGAATATAACACAACACAAGAGATATGGGGGCCAAGATTCCCAAATAATCAATATATGCATAATAATACCCATAAGGTAGGGTAACACCATACAATACTCCTTAAGGAAAGAGTAACTCCACAATCTCTCAAGATGGGAATCCACTTTGAGGGGGACACCTCTAATATACCTCTACCAAGTAGAAGACTCAACTCATACATCCATCATATGAATCATAATGATACTCACATCCCTTATATAGACATACATTACTCTTAATAGATGGGTAACACCTAATCCCAATGTAGGCCGACTCATTACCCAATATAACTAATTCCTATGTGACTAACTAAGGGGATGTGTGCCACATGTTGGCATATCCATCAACCCATATACATTATAATATCATATCCTAAGGTACATAGCATTTCCTCCCTCTTTGACATGTTTCGTCCCCAAAACATAAGAAGAAGCTATATAATGATTGTGCTTTAAATTATTGCACACTTGTCACAATGCTCAATCATCCAACCACCCATATGAGATCCTAATGGGTTATACTGCTCCCAACCTGATTCCATATTCCATTGGACTCATTGGATTCCATCATTTTCCATATGTGATCCTCCTCAGTATCTAGGCATATCCATAATAATTATTCACGTGATTTCATGTCATATAATTGTTGTTCCATTGATTAGTGTATAGCCTTGATTATCCTTTGCTCCTCCAATTCCCCGCATATTTATATAGATTTCTTCCCTTATGTGGCCTAACATAACTCCATGATTTTTCTTGCACATGAAGATGTGGGTGTCTATATGGTGCAACTTTGGTATCCTCAACCTTATCAACCTTTTCTCTATTTTTCTCTTCCACCTCGTTTGCTATTTCTTTTTCTCTTGGGTAGATGAATTATTTTTTTCTTTTTCATCTTTTTCTACAGCCTCTCCTTCTGAATAATCCTTATTCCCTTTTTCATCATCTTTATTATCCTCATTTATAATAATGTTTTTCCTGCTAAGTGTGATAACTTGCAATGTAATTTTCTTTCGGTTGTACCACAATTTCATGAATTTATTTTGCACATTATGATTAATTGTTCTCAAAGTCTCTAACCAAGGATATCTAAGAACAATATCCAAACCATCCATATCTAAAGCATATAACATATGAATGTAAAAATATTTATCCATAGAGAGCTTTAAATTTTCAAAACTTGAATCATTTTTACTATCCATTTGAGATTCCTTGACATGCTTTGCTTGAACATATAGATGTGGAGCTACATCCGTATTGTTGAAGTTATATTTTATGCTAGGGTTTATGAAAACAATTACCTTTTTCCTTTGAATGTGCCCTTCAAAATGAAATATTGAAGCTTCCTTCCTTGGAGATGCATTATTTGAACTTGTATCTTGATCTATTGTCTCTCCTTCTAAATCATGTGTAACAGCTTCAACCTCAACATTTTCTTCTTCTTCTTCTTCTTCTTCTTCTTCTTATTCTTCTGATATTTCCTCTTCCTCACTATTATCATTAAATTCTTCTACTTCCTCTTGATTTTCTTCTTTTGTTTCCCATCTGTCCATGAAAACTTGTTCCAGTTCCTCCAAAGACCAATTAGACTTTTCCTTTTCTAACTCAAAAACCAAATCGTGTAGGGCCACTAATCCACAACTTGAATAACCAAATATATGATGGTTTAGAGAATTTATCCCTAAATTTTTTCCACCATTCTCTAGCATCAATCTTGCTCATCTCCAAAAAAATTTACCATCCCCATGATCCACAAAACTAGGGTTTTAGGAATAGACCCTTTTGATCAAAACTTATTCTAACCCTTTTGGCTAAAGGTCGCCAAAAATTAGAAATCACAAAACACAAACCCCAATTTAATTTTTGATAAATTTCCGAAAATGTCATAAATTCAGGAAAATTCATAAAATTGCAACTTGTGGAGAAAAATATTAAAAAACATAAAACTGCAATAACTCTGACAAAATAGATCCAAAAATTCTAAAATTTTATTGGTATTACCTTTGAATATATTCACATCAACCCAAAAAAATATTTCCTAATTCGTCATTATTTAGAAGATATAGATGAAACCTTAGAATTAGGGTTTCAACCCTAAAACAAACATATCTTTCGCAAAATAGATCCAAAAATCTGAAATTTGGAGGGAAGGTCACTTGAATTATGTATACATTCCCCACAAAAATATCCGAAAATTCCAATTCAATCTCCAGATATATGCGAATCACCAACATTAGGGTTTCATCCCACAAATTGCCCAGATCGATGCTATGATACCACTTGATAAGATATTTGCATATAATAAATGAATAATTTGCAAAATATAACACAACACAAGAGATATGGGGGCCAAGATGCCCAAATAATAAATATATGTAGAATAATACCATTAAGGTAGGGTAACACCATACAATACTCCTTAAGGAAGGAGTAACTACACAATCTCCCAATATGGAAATCCACTTCGAGGGGGACACCTCCAATATACCTCTACCAAGTAGAAGACTCAACTCATACATCCATCATATGAATCATAATGATACTCGCATCCCTTATATAGATATACACTACTCTTAATAGATGGATAACACTTAATCCCAATGTAGGTTCGACTCATTACCTAATATAACTAATTCCTATGTGACTAAGTAAGGGCATGTGTGCCACATGTCAAAGCATCTCCATCAACCCATATACACTATAATATCATATCCCAAGGTACATAACATGCTTATGAATGAATGAATTATCGAGATCAAACATGTTCAAGTGGTTTCGTTTGTGCTTGGTCATCCTTAGGGGATTATAGCCTCCTTGTAGAGTGGGTGTTTCACTAAATTAGGGTTTGGTGCTCCTTGTAGGGTTGGTGCTCTACTAAACTAGGGGTTAGTGCTCCTTGTGAAGTTCATTCTTCACTAAAATACTTTGATTTGTGTAATATAAGCATAGTTTCAGTGGGTTTTCTTCCCCATGAGCGTTTCCCTCTTAATTTTTGTGTCTTGTGTACTCTCTTGCTCTTGATATTGCTTATGAATGTTTATATGCTTAATTTAACACATATATAGTACATGGTTGAATGAATGGTAACATATGATGAATGGGAAATGAATTAAAAGTTTTGTAGGACTGATTCACCCCCTCTCGTTCCTTGTGCTTCTAACATGGCTAATTGAATAACAAGGTCTACAACCAAAAATATTTCCAAATCAGAAACAATGTTAATGGTAGAATGATCAAAGATAGTAGAAACATTGCATTCATGAGCAAACAATTTCCTTTGTGTATCATCTAGAATAATTTAGTGTTGCGATATAGAGCACTATGTTTTGTTATGGTTGATTCATCATAGATAGGATTAATACTCACATGAGGCATAACTAGCCTAGGAAGAGAAGAGATATCCTTAGCCATTAGGGTTTTAGTGGATCCTAGGGGCAAGTAGTTCTAAGCTATGGGTTCATCAAAATGATTTAAAAAATCTAAAATTTTAATTAAAATATGAATGCAAAGATCGATATAAGTGATATGTGTCAATGAAATATAAATGCTAGATAATTTATTTAATTTTTACTATGAAAGGAAATGAGAGGGATAAGGAACTTACCTTAATTTCAATTATCCCGATGTGAGTCTGCGGACTGGATAATGTGATGGAATGGGAGCACATACCATTGCAATTAGGCTTAGAAAATGCATAGATGTTTACAATTCCTAGACACATGAACTTGGGCAAGGATAGGGGCTCCATGGCACCCAAGACCTCGTGGGGCGTTGGATTCTATAGAAAAGGTTTGAACTTAGTTCTAATAATGTTGTTAGGGTTTCACACTTGTTTTCCTTTAATCACTTGTATGTCACACTTAGATCGTTGAGGTACCTATAAAGCCGCACACAAATATTATCCCGCAAAACCCTAAAAAGACATCAAATCCTAAAAATTATGCAAAATGAGGGATCGAATCGTCCTCAACTATCAAAATGATGAACTTAGTACCGAGCATTGCACTACATCTCGGACCCAATGTATTTCTATGTGTTTGTGTGGGCAACAGATTCTCCTAGGTCTCCCTCACGCCAATGACATCAAGATAGTGGGCAATTGCTTTAGATAAGATGCAAATGTGTGGATGGAATAGAATTAACTCCCGTTCCTATGTAGTTTTTATGCATAGTGATGCACCAAAATGCATTCCTTGAGATATGTAGATAAATAGCCCTTGATAAGAATTCCTCGCCCTTATTATGGTATGTATGTTGTGTTTATATATGAATCTCTTGCTTAAATTTTGACACTAATGACCCGACATGCCGACTAGGACCTCGGGATATGAGTGGGAAGACAAAAAGACCGACATCAAGTGTCGAACATAAAGAGGACATGAACACCTAGGATGGATAGGAGCGCTGAGTGCTAGTGTCCAAAAATAAATGAGTGGATATCTTGGTGATGTGTGGGATCCCTATGACTCGACCAAAATTAGGTGTATGCATGACAAGTGTGAAACTTAAAAGAAATAGAAACCAAAAATACAATCGGATGGACTATGGAATGGGTCACCAGTGAATAATTTTCTTACGCAAGATCCATATATATAACAACATACTTAGAGATATAGTAATAGTGGTAAGTGCATGATTTTGTGTCTACACACACTCTCCCTCTCCTCATGAAATGGAAATTATTTTTGTTTACAAGATGTTGGGGTTACATATAAGTTATAAATTACAAAAAGATGGTAAAAATATAAAAACATGGAGAGGCCCCACATTTTCAAACAATTAATGATAAATAACTTTCAAAAATATATCTAAGTGTATGATTCCACCAAACTCAACCCTCCAAAAGTAAAGCATGCCTTGAATGCAATCATGTGATGTACCTCTATCACTAGTTATAAATTTCCAATCATGTGCCATTTTATTCTTGAAGAATATTCTAACATTCTAATTTGGTATCGAGAAATTAGAGCTTCACTCATACATTCGTGAACATGCATAAATTAGAAAAGCTATAGAAATGAGGCTAGAACACTAAAGAAACCTCAAAGCTTTACCAACTCAACTATGAACCATCAAGCTAAGAGATAAAAAGAGCTACTCCTATGCATGCATTATAACTTTGACAAAACATCAAAATAACATGTATATACTACTCTCTACTCTTTGAATGCTATAAAACATGAACCTATGAAGATCTTAGCAATCAAATTGGATTGTTTAATGCTCAAGGGTTTGAGAGTGAAGGCTCGCCATTAATGGCTACAAGACCATATGGTTCCCCTCATTTACCCAAGCTTGAGTTTGGAATATGAAATGGAAGATAATAGCTCAATAACAATGGAAGAATACTCTAAATCCTAGAAAAATACTATAATTATACTAAAGAAGGAGAAGTGTTCTTGGAAAAAGTGAGGGGGGTAGAGGTCTATTTATAGTTTTTTAATTTCAAGAAAGGGATGGTTTGGATGCATGTGGGACAAAAAGGCCCAAAAGGTGAAATCCAAATGAAATGGACTTTGGAAAGGGAAATGCACTTTTAGAAAGGTAAGTGCCTTTTAGAAAGTGAAAGGGGATTAATTAACCCTAAGTGGCTTAATTAATAGGGATAGGCTTGTGGAATCCATTTAGAGGGGTATTAGTGTGATTTAGGGGATTAGAGAGAGTTAGGTGGGTTATTTAACTAGCATAGTGTAGTTAATTAACGAGGATTAGAATAGTTAGTGAAATTTTAGTAATAAAGTTGCTTTTACCAAATAATTGTTATGTTTGTGGAGCCTATTTTCATGTTAGAGTGTGGTACACCTTCTATGTGTTACACTCGGGTATTTTTACGGCGGTATCACTCGCCATGAAGTGAGTGGATCGGGGGTTTGGGGGCGAAGCCCCCGAAGCAAATTTTCATGGGTGGTTTATTAACCCATGGGTAATGGGTAACCGTTATGGGCTGTTTTTGGGCCCATGGTTTTTCGGTACCCATTGTTTTGTAAAACCACCTCTTTGGCTACCCATAGGTTTATGGGACGGTTTTGTTTTTGGCCATTGTTTGATACCCACATTTTGTAAAATTGCTTAAGCAAAAGGGTCTATTTATATGGTCTTATGCATATGATAGACATACATGCAAATGTATCAAACTATAGGTGTCTACATTTTCCCCTCTTTGGGGTGGCATAAGCTTAAGATACTTCAAAGATAAAGTAGACAAACATAAAAAATAATTTTTGAAGGAGTGGAAGAAAAATTAGTAGAGTGAAGGATGCCCCCTCGAGTGTCGATGGGATGGGGTGATGGAAGAGGTCGAGAAGAAAGGGGATATAGAAGAAAAATATGAGGAAGGGATATTGAGCTATCAATGATCCAATACCATGTAAAACAATATTTATTTCATCACATTGCTAAGAATCTTCATCATCGGTCCTTATTAAAAATATAAGCATATGAAAAAAGTGTAAAATGACATGAAAAGCCATAATACAAACAATTATCCATTGCTAAAATCCAACTCCATGCAACATACAAAATGCAATGCAATACGAGAAGTAAACAATGATCTAACAAGGAAACAAGTACAAACACACATACTCAAACCAACAACATTTCAAGATAGTTACACAAATGTTTTGTTATCGAGCTTCAGTCCCTAGATGTTCATGATAAATGAAAGGGTTAAAAGTGGTGCCCCAAGAAAGGATACATGTGAGGGGAATTAATGAAGGACACAGTGGTCCAATGAGAAAGCATTGTGCACTATGAAACACAATACTAGGCAACTTGTTGTGCCCCAGAGTACAAAAGATGAAGCATAGTCTAGCTTTGTAAATGGTTGTAGATCTAGATGATTGCGAGTCATTTGTTCTAAAAACATGAAAATGTCAAAAGATATGAGAGATGAATACCATGTGTGTGACACAAATTTCAGCCACGTATGAGCTTTTTACCAATTTTTCAATTTTTGAATTTTTATTTTTTTGATTTTTGAAATTTTTATAAATTTTTTTGGAAAATTATGATTTTTGTAATTTTAGATTTTTAGAGTTTTTGATTATTTTTTTGAAAAGAATTAATGGATTGGAAGATCACCTAAAAGCATGAAAAATTCCCCAGGGAGAAGAAATGGGCATCAGTAGCAAAAATATGCCCCAACGGGAAGAAAACAGGTCAAAAATAATTATTTAATAAAAATAATTATCATGAATGGTTAATAGAAGAAGTTAGAATGATCATGATAGGTCAAAACATGCTGGCCATCAGCCACATGGTGGTGAAAAAAATGCATGTGACAAGGTCAAAATGACCCTATATACCCTCTCCAGGGGGGTAAATCATCATGAATAGTTCATTTGTTATAACCTTTGCTATTTTTTTTCACTTTTTATTTGAGTTTGTCCCGAGAGAGAGAGAGATGATGAGAGTTCAAAGAGTGCGTAACATAGGAGAGTGAGCAAACATGGTCCGAGAGTATGCATGGGAGGAGGATGATGGACCTTCATGAGTACCCTATCCTTCTTTGTCAATTTATCATTTAATTGCATTTATTAGCATGTAATTAGGGTGATAAAACATGTGCGCGTGCCTTAGGGGCAGTGCACATAGGCATCATCAGAGCATGCATAAATTGAAAAACATGTGCACACACATGCATATGTTGAAAAAACATGTGCATGGCGCATATGTAAAAAAAGGATGCATAATGCATCTAGGGGAAAGGGTAGGGAAAAAGCATGTGTGCATGTGCGTAGTGTGCATGTGTCATATGCGTTCGGAAACACATGCATGTGCATGCATGTAGAAATGTGCATGCATGTGCATGAGAGGGGTGGAAATTTTTTTGTAGCACATGCACATCATGATCATGAATGTGGGCATGCATGTCTAGGAAAATATGGCACACACATTTTCTAGGTGTGCATATGTCAACAAGGGAGTGTGCATGCATCCTTAGGGGAACACATGTCAAAAGAAATGTTTTTAGCCAACACTTAGAAGAAAATAGGAAAATGTAGAAGAAAATATGAGTTAGTACTTAGAAGAATGTTAGGGATAAAATAGAAGAAGATAGATAGAAGAAAATAATTAACAAGTGTTGTGTTATTTGAGAGAGATGACAACTACCTTTTTTAGTATGAGAGAGTGACACATGGCCATTGGCCACCCTCAGAGTGCTACCCTCTCTCGATGAGATAGGAAGATTATGGATATCTTGTTAGAGGTCACAGGACTAGCTTACGTGGTGTGGATGCCACAGATCACTCTAGACCACAACCTACTCATAACCTTAGCTGAGAGAGATGCACAATGAGAGTTAGTGTGCTTCGAAGCTC
Organism: Taxus wallichiana var. yunnanensis; assembly: GCA_018340775.1. NCBI lineage: Eukaryota > Viridiplantae > Streptophyta > Pinopsida > Cupressales > Taxaceae > Taxus > Taxus wallichiana. Next base: position 545,255,217 of record CM031244.1, on the reverse strand, counting down.
TTGACTGGGAGATGACCATTACTTTGGAGGATGTGAGTGCATTATGTGTGTATCCCATCAGGGTAGCTTGATAGAGTATATGAGTGAAAGGTGTACATTATTTCGACTTCTGGTTGAGTTATTTGGTCATGATGAGATACCTCGTCGAGGTATGATGGTGTGGATGCACCAGTGTATTTCAAGATATAAGACTATCATGAGTGGTAGTCTATCTTATGGAATTTTTAGTGGCATCCTACTTCACTGAAAAGATAGGGACATCATTTTCCACTTGGCCTCATTAGTGATACGAGGATTCTATTTGAGGTGAGAGATATTGTTGGGGCTAGTGTATGCTGGCACACTTATATTGGGATTTACATTTGATCACATACCATGGTCAGAAGACCGTAGGTCCAACTACTTTGTAGATATGGGCCTGGGACCATATAGTTATTGGTCACCCTATACAGGTGTGTTACGAGTTGGGCTCTGATGAGCCATCATTGATGGGATGGGTCCTAGATGGTGATGATATTCATGGACACATGGGGGACACATATCACTATCACCGAGTTTTTGATGAGATCTAGCAACACATGATAGTATGGAGGCCATACCGGTAGTATATGTGGGCAAGAGGATGCACATGAGCTTAGTATAGTATGGTTGAGCACTTTTTGATTGGTAAATCAAGGCTATATATATAGAGTTATATAGATAGATTGACCACGATGCCAATGGTAGTTTTGGTAGTACAATGATGTACCAGGCTGAGATGTGGTATGCACACCGAGCTCGAGAGACATTTGATATGGGGCCCCTTAGATCTAGTAAGATAGGATAGAGCTAGTTTTGATCAGATGGTACCATAGGTATGGGTCTCTTTTGGATAGATCGAGAGATCAGGATCCTAGAGTGATGGCATATGACATGGTATGTACCTTTATATTATGTTTTTTTCCCATCATCTCACTATCCCAGCAGGCATGCACATGGGATGTAGAGGGGTTAGGCCACCTCAGTAGTGGAGAGACAAAGTTTAGTGGTGAGTGATGATGATGATGAGATGATGATGGATTCGATGGAGAGGATGGATCATGATGGGGGTGGTGGATAGGTCCATCGAGATGGGGGACCATAGGGACAGGGGGGAAGAGCAAAGAGATAGAGATAGATCCCCCATAGCTCCATGATATACGAGATGCCCCGAGTGGGCATACTAGTTGGGATCAGGGACCATTACAATAGGTCCTAGGCCCATGAGAGTAGCCTCAGTAGTAGGTCACATTGGGTCCTCCACATCCCATGGGAGGAGGAGGATAATAGGGGCTGATTGTAGCCCACCACATAGTCTAGAGGTGTAGGGATGGGATGAGGAGGATGGGGTGATGGATTGCATTTGTAGAGATCATGATATACTAATATGGTAGCTGGAAGATATAGTAGAGTTAGAGTGCTACTGCATAGTACATAGGCCAGATAGGGCACAGTAGAGAAAAATATAGAGAGAGAGATCATTATGTGCCAGGGCATAGTACATCAGGTGATTACTATGGAGAGAGAGATCGAGCTTACGGGATGAGTGGCACAAAGACAATGGGACGAGATAAGAGAGATTGCTAGTTTTTTCGCAGAGGTGGCCTCCTTTCATTTTCAGATACGATGGATGGAGTCACAGTGACACCATATGCATACATGGATTGGTGATATCTAATGGGAGGGCTTCCTATTATAGATCATTATATTATGAGGTTGTCCTGAGAGAGGGACAGAGAGCAGCTAGATTTTACATTAGTCGATCGATGATTGTCTACGAGATCACATAGAGCAGGTCAGAGACAGTCAGCCATGGATCAGCTAGATCATTGAGTAGTAGAGCCATAGTAGGAAGATAAGGAGAGCAGGGTAGAAGTCCAGGTGATGGGCCCCCCCACCCCTCGAGACCAGCTAGTCCCCATGAGGGATCGAGTCAGACATGACTCATTTTTGATGTATACACAAATGTATGTATACTTTTGATGTATGCCTCGATATGAAGGCTCATTTTTTATCGATGTATATGTATTATTTTTATTATGCCTCTTGATGAAGGCACATTTTTTTATTCATGCCCATGATGGCATACTTTGTATCCATATGTATGTATCGAGACACATTGTATATGGACATTGATATTTTTTTATATGATATGATGATGATGATGATGATGATTATGGACTTTATTCATGATTATGTTTATGATTATATCACATGTTTTTTGATTTATGAGATAGCATATAGATGATATCACATGTTTTGATGAGATACTTCATGTTCTACTTATCACATTTTGTGTATGAGATAGCAGTAGATGATATCATGTTTTTTTATGTGATACTTATGATTATCCACATTTTTATTATGGTCTATGTTTGAGGGGGATAGAAGGTGGTCCCTCTTGCCCCTTGGTGATATTATATGATGTTAGCTTAGCATACATGTTTGATTTTCATGTTCATGATGATGTAGCTTAGATTTTTTTATATGATGATGATGTATAGATGATGATGATGATATGATGATGATGATATTATGATGACAAAAAATGTATACAACACAAACAACAAATACAACTTAATCAAATCTAATTAACACAACACAATTATATACAAGTATGCAAGATAAAATGAACTCAATGCCTATGTACAATAGATTAAAGTAACACTTTAAACTAAGAAAATGAATCAATTTAAAAGCACACAACATGGAAAGATAATGCAATCAAAACTCTACAAACCAACAACTAAAAGTAAGCAAACCACTACTTTGTTTTTGTGGGACAATTTTGAATCATTTTCTACTGTTTTTGGTGTTATCTCAAAGATAATTTTCAAGGCTATTGTTCACATTTGTTTTTGTAGTTTTGTCCCTAAAAAGGGGTTTTTCAGATGTTTAGGGTTTTTCTAACATATTTGAATGTTTTTGTGTTTTTTGAAAGGTTTTTTGAAGCTATGTACAACAAACAAAGAAGCGTGGATGCCCCCAGTGATAGATGGGATGTAAAAGGAAGAATGCACATGTGTATGTGCAAGAATGTGAAATGTGAAAATGTGAAGTTCCCCCAATGTTAGATGGGAATATACAAAGGTGATTCCTTCACATATATACAAGAATAGATCAACCAGATCAAGGCCCTAAAAGATAGGTTCAAGAGGACCCCTAGACTTTAGGAAAACTAGCCCTAGATAGAAGTGATTGTTACCTATCCAGATGTGAGAGTTTCTTGTGAAAATGAATCCTCCTTAAGTTTGGAAGACTGGTTTTCACCCAAGGACTTTCCCAATGTGCCACAATTGCATGGTTTTCACACTTGGATGACCTATTTTATTTTTTTTTTTTTTTTTGATTTTTTTATTTTTTTGCTTTTTTTTTTTTTTCTTTTTAAGGAACCTCATACTCAAGCATAGAACCACTTGAGATGCATTGCATTCATTGGTTCCTTTAATTCCTCACCATCTGAGTGAGCCATTTTATATGCCCCGAACCATACTTAGTGACCACAACATATGGTCCTAACCAGTTGGGCTCAAACTTGCCTTTCTTTTCTCGATCCTTGACTGTGTTAAACTGGTTTTTTTTAAAAAAGATCTCCTACCTCAAATTGATGAGGTATGATCCATTTTTGTATCCTGTGACACTTGGTTCTGATAAACCTTCAAATGATTGAGTTCTCTCATATGCTTCTCATCCAGTAGCTCTAACTCTGCTAGTCGAGCTACCCTGTAGTCTTCATCTTTGTCCAGATAGTCCCGAGAGAGATATTCTTAGGGAGGGAAGCTCAATTTCCAAGGGTATAATGGCCTCAGTGCAAATAATAATGAATAAGGAGTAGCACTAGTAGGGGTGTGGATGGAGGTTGATAGGCCCAGAGGGTGGGATGGATCTGTAGGTGCCAATTATGACCAATTTTTCTAACCATCTTCTCCATGATATGAACAAGGGTTTTATTAGTGGCTTTAACTTGTCCATTACCTTGAGGGTAATAGGGAGTTGACCACTTGAGTGGATTTGGAAGCATTGGCATAACACTTTGACCATCTTGTTTTTAAAGGATTTACCATTTTCTACTACAATGGTGGAGGGGATGTCATAATGGAAAAATGAGATGGTTCATTATGAACTTGGAGATCTATGCACCGGTTACGTAAGTGAGAGGTATAACCTCTACCCATTTGGTGAAGTACTTGGTGGTGGTGATAATATGAGTGTGGCCATCTGAGGAAGTTGGAGTGAGCTTCCCTATGAGATCAAGTCCCCATTTTGAAAATGGCCAAGGTGTTGTGATGGGCTGCAAAGCCTGTGTTGGTGCATGTATCAAGTTTCCATACTTTTGACAAAGTTCACATTTCTTTGAAGTTTTACAATAATCTGCTTCCATGGTAGGCCAATAGTAACCTACTCTTAATAGTTTCTTAGCAAGGACCATTCCACTTGTGTGTGCTCCAAAAAATGCCTCCATGCACTTCTTTAATTGCTTGGACTGACTCGGTCACATCAAGACAACACAACAGATTCCCATCATAGCCATGATGATAAAGGGTGCCTCCTAGGAGGGTATAATGGGCTATATATGGATGGATAAGGGATATCTTTTCTTAGTATGGGAGATATTTGGGGAAAAGTGCCATCTTGTAAGTAGTTAAAAATGGGATCATACCAAGGGGATAGAGGACCAACAACTTCACATGCTAGACAAGATTTTGGCATGTCATATGTAGGCACTCACAAGTGTTCAACAAAGAAAGGCATCTTTTTTTCTGAGGTGGAATGTGTAGTAAAGACCCAATTGTAGCCATGACATCTATTGATCGATTATGTGATCTTGGCCTTTGTTCAAAGATAATATATACAAAGTACTCCTTAGAGTTTCAACCAATTTCTTGTATGGAACAAGCTTCTCATCTTTAACTTTGTATTCATCATTAACTTGCTTAATGATCAATTGGGAGTCACCAATGACTCGTAGTTGTCTGATGTTCCATGTGATAGCTAATAATTTCAATGGATGATGAGTGCCTCATATTCTATAATATTATTCATATAAGGGAATCCCAAATGAAATGCCTATGGAATGACTTCTCTAGTGGGAGTGATAAGTACCACTCCTCTCTGAACCATGAAAGGTGAATGACCCATCAAAGTGGACTTGCCACATGATGGATTCCTCAATGTACATCATAGATGCATCTGGAAGATCCAAACACAATGGTTCCATTCCTAGTAGGGGAGCTTCAGCCAGCTGATCTACAAGTACCTATCCTTTTAGGGATTTTTGGTTAACAAATTCAATGTCAAACTCACTGAGGAGGATGATCCAATTAGCCATCCATCCTATAAGGGAAGGTTTAGATAGGAGGTATTTGAGAGGGTCAACTTTGGATATCAGCTTGGTCTTATTATTAAGGAGATAGTGGAAAGTGAATTTTTGAAATGTAAAGACCACAACTAGGTAGGCCTTTTCAATCTGAGGATAGTTCAATATCATAGGAAATTAAGGTGTGGCTAAGGTAATAAAAACCACCCTTTTTTTGTGGCCAAGATCATATTGGGCAAGAAGTGCACCAATAGAAAATTGGGTAGCTGAAATATATACAACAAGTAGGGGTTCACCTGGGGTAGGTGGCATGAGAATAGGTGGACTTTCAGATATTGTTTAAGAAATTCAAAGGCCTTTTGACAGTTAGGTCCCTAGTTAAAGGTGACATATTTCTTCAATAGATGTGTGAAAGGATGACACTTATCCACAAGTTATGATATGAATCGAATGGATTTCCTGAATCTTTCCTTGTAGACTTCATAGTTGTTTAAGGTTTTTGGTGGAGGCATCTCTATAATAGCTACAACCTTGGTGGGATCTACCTCTATCCCTCTTTGTGAAACAATGAAACCCAATAACTTTCTTGATTATACGCCAAAGATGCACTTCTTGGGATTCAAGTGAACCTTGTAATCTTGGAGGCATTGAAAGATACACCTCAACACTTCTGGGTGCTCTTCTGGTCTTAGATTTTTCTAGGATATCATCCACGTAATCCTCCATGATGTCATTCATCATGTCATGGAAGATGATGGTCATTCTCATTGATATGTAGCCCTGACATTCTTGAGTCCGAAAGGCATTACCTGATAGAAAAATGTCCCCCAAGGGGTGATGAAAGCAAGTCTTATGTTGGTCTTCCTCTGTGATCTTGATCTGGTTATAGCCTAAAAATCCATCCATTAAGGACAACATCTCATAACCAGTAGTTGAATCGACAATCATGTCGATGTTAGGTAAGGGAAGTCATCTTTGGGACATGCTTTGTTGATGTCTCTAAATTTGTGCATATTTTGATGCCGAATGGCTTCTTCTTTTGGATGGGACTATGTTAGATATCCAGTCTGAATAGTCAATAGGTTTGATAAAACCTGTTGCTAATAGTTTCTCTCTCTTCTTTGACAAGTAGTGCAACTTTTGGGTGCATCTTCCTTAGTTTTTGCTTGATAGGTTTGGCATCTGGGTGTACAACAAGGTTGTGCATGACCAATGTTGGGTCCAAACCTGGCATATCTATGTATGACCATGAAAATATGTCTACAAACTCTCGTAATAGTGTTATGAAGGTTTTTTGTTCTTGTGTTGAGAGTGAAGCTCCCAACTTTATCATTTTAGGATCTCTCTTTGACCCGATGTTGACATTGATTGTCTCTTCAACTAACATCTTTGATGCATCCTCCATCCATGTAGGATTAGGGGGAGAGTAAGATCCACTTCTATAGGTGGCTCAAAGAGAGTTTTATCTTCACATGGGGAACTATCTTTTCCATTGATTTTTTGTTTGTTCATCCACAAGTGCCTCAAAGAGGTTTTCACTATGGGACTTATGCTTTATTCTTTCTGCAAGGATTTTTTGTAGTAATTTTTCCCTTGCTTACTTTTTTTTTTTTAAGTGACCACACAATTCTACCTCTTCCCAAAGTACATGCATGCGTCCAATTTAATGGAGAAACCCTTCTTATGGTCACTATTTGGAATGGTATCTCTAAGTCCCATGAACTCTGTGATTGCCTCATCATTTTCAAAGAAATCAATGACATGTGAAGTTGTTGATCCCAATCAATGAGGTTTGGGATATACAAGGGTGACTTGGAAATTGGCTTGGGAATTGGATTTGGAAAGGGTGAAGATAGTTGAATCTAGAAACAAATTGGTAGAGGCAAGGTCCTCATATAAGCTACATTGGGAATCTACATTGTCACTATGAATGAGATGAGCTATCCTCACATTTTAGAAGAGGTAGCATCTATCTCGAGGGTGGATCATCATGAGGTCTGATACCAAGGCCATGTTTTTTGACTTTATAATGGGGAATAGGAATGGGCTCTAATCTTCCTTGTGCATTTGTGCCACATCCATGAATCCCTTATAACCCATGGCATGTGCATCATTCGGTGACCCTTAATATATTATGGAGCCTGGTGACATGAAGCCATCATTCCTTTAGGTACCCATGTAGGTGTATCTAGCATCTTCTCATCTGACAAGAGACCACTAGGAACAAACCTCTCAAAGGGTTTAGGAAACTAGCTTGAGTGCTTTTGAACTGAAAGTATGGTCTACCACATGTCTTAGGTGACACTAAAAGAAAGAGATATCAAAAGGGCATGTTGAAGATTGAATTCATCATTTGGGCCATATTTTCCAAATGTTTCTTCCCATGAGGTAAAGGGATTGACTAATGAGGGAAAATTTTGATTGCAAGGAGTCAATGTATCTAGATCTATATGATCCTTCATAGCCTCAATTTGTAATGGGACAAAAAATATCAGTAAAAGGACACTCATATGTTGCACATGAGAAAATTGTGCAGTGCTCTACAATGTGTAAATGGTTTTGGATCACCTAGGATGGTGATCATCTGTCCTCCATGACATAGCTTGATACACTGATGGAAGGTCGAAGGAATGGCCTGCATGGCATGAATCCATGGGTGACCTAGGAGCATGTTATATGGAAGGTCCAAGTCAAGGACATGGAACTTTGTATCATGATATGTGGGCCCCACTTCCATTGGGATCACTATGGTACCTGATTGACTCATGCTCTTCATTATCATAAGTCATGATTGTAATGGTCTTAGCATCCAAATCTACTTTTGTATGGCCTAGCTTCCTGACAAGCTTTAATGTATAAATATTCAGACCGGATCCACCATCCACAAGCACTCTCTTTTATCTTATGATGAGTAATGAAGACCTCTATGTATAAAGGTAAGTTGTGTTCAAGATTGTTACGTGGGATTTCATTCGATCAAAAGAGATATAGTCATTGGGATTAAGATTTGCAACCATTTCTTGGAGGTGTGTAGGATCTACATCTATGGATACTCTATGATCCTGAAGCATTTTATATAGTATGTCTTATGAGAATTTGAGATTTTGAGAAGGTCTAAGATTGAGATCTTAGCCATGGTTTTCTCCAATTGTTCTAATAAGTCATACTGACCTTCCTGAGGGATAGGTAGAGGAGGTTTTGGGATCACTAAGTGAGCACATCGCATGTGCCCACAACACAACTATTACCTAAGATCCTAATAGTGTTTACTTGTTCACTAGATGAATGAATACAACCTATGAGGGAATCAAAGGGATTATCATTTGATGGATACACATAGTTAGTAGTTCTATAGTCATTAGAGGACTGACCTTGATCTGGCTTCTTGTTTCCTTTTTTATCATGTTTGGGAAAAGGGTGTTTGAATATTCCCATCTTCTCGTTAGGACCTTGTCCCGATTCAAGTGAATCCACCTCAATCTTTCCTTCTTCAATAAGGTCTTGATGAAATTCACAACTTCAGACACATTGTCGGTCTTGTGTCCTTTGACATGGTGAAAGTCATAGTATTCATGTTCTTTGAACCATACTGGTTTAGGTGCATCATCTGGATAAGGTATTATTGTGGTTGGATACTACACCATGTTTACAACATCTAACTATTTAAGGATGGTAGATAATGATTTGTTAAAGGTGTAAACATTCATTTTGGGGGTGCTTTTGGGTGAGGTCCTTGTGTAAGCTTCAAGAGTGGACCATTTTGTACAACTTGGACTCTTTTGGAGTTGATGATGTCATCTTGATGACATTCTTGTTCTTATTGAAGAACTTGGGTTTTTCTATGGATTTTGACTCATGTTTATCTTTTGAAAAGGGTTTGATCATTCCCTTTTCTATGAGAGATCCTTCTTGATTTGGCTACCCTTCTCAATAACTTCTTGAAGTTAGTGACACAATGCATTTGTAGATGAAAGGCTATGTCTTGATTCAAGTTTGGAACAAAGATGTTGACCATTTTCTTTTCTAGAATGGGACAAGGGAAACTTGCTAACCCCCACCATCACTGTAAGAAAAACAAAAAGGTCTCATTTGTTTTTTTTTTTGCATTGCAAAGATCTACCATGGTAATGTCACTCTCCATGTTAAAAGAGAAATGACACACAAAATTTTCAGCTAGCATGGGCCATGTTGCGATCATTCCCTTAGGTATGTGGAGGAACCATTCTAGCACTTGTCCTCCTAAGCTATGAGGAACAAATGTATGAGATAGTTTGTTGCTAAAAGCTACTTCCTGGAAAGCCATGTAGAAGTATTTAATATGATCACGAGGATCACCTTTACCTTTATATTTTTCAAATTTAGGACAATCAAAGTTTTTAGGGAATGGACACTCGTAACATGTCTCTATCGAAGGGATAAGGACATAGTTCTTCATATTGGTACTTTTTTACTATGACCTACATTACTCTCTTGGAGGGTTGTGAGCATGTTTTTCATGGATTGCAACTCTTGTGTAATGAGTTTTCTTTTGTAGGGGATGATGGTCTATTCACTTGAGTAACCTTTAACATTTTCATTGTTGTAAGGTTTGGTGTGAAATTCACCATATTTGGATTTAATTTTTTTCCTTACATGTATACTCTTTCTCGAGGAACCTAAGTTTACTAAATTTTGACTAAGCTTTAGTATATTTTCTTTATATAACCTCTTCTTCTTGGCTTGAGGATCATCTTCTTCATCATATTGAGGAGGAGGTAACTCCTTGTGTTCACATTTGATCCTAACTTTGTGTGAGGCTTTAAAGTATGGTCTCGAGAACCATCTATTTTTTTGCCCTTCACTCTCAAAGTTTTTATTATGAGCACCAGAAGTGGAAGTGTATCCTCCATCAAAAGGATTATCCATGTCGATAAGGGGAGGTCATTGTGGCTCTTCCTCCTCTTGGTTAATGGTTTTGATAGCCGCTTCACGTTCTTGTGGTAATTTGGCTCCTAGTTCTAGGACTCGTGTGAGTACTTGATCTCTATTATAGAATAGGAGTTCATCAAAGTGAGTGAGATCAAGGGTGTGTTTCTCTTTAGATGAATCAATATCATCCCCACTATGGTCAATTAATACTTTTGTGTCTTTAACCTCCAAAAAGAGGGGACCTAAGTTGTGACCACTAAAGGGATAGTTTGCTAAAAGGATTTAACTCTAATTCATGTTCAACTCTCTTAGATGCCATTTTTGTGATAGGTGGCATCACTAGTCTCTTCTATACTAGGTTTTTTGTCTAAGTGTAATCAAGGTGTAACAAACCTAGGTGCAATGTGGTAAGTTTCTAAAGTCTCAATGTTTCACCAATCAATGTTTTAATGAATAATGGGTTAAAGAATCAAAGAATCTAATGATTTTTCCTAGATATAAGTCTATGCAACTGTTATCACACAAGGAACAATCATGCAAGTCTATGAGTAAACTAAAGTCAATCAACCAATAATTTACACCTTATGTTTCTCAATGGTAGTTTGATGTATAAATGATCAACTCGATGTCAACACTTATGTCAAGTTCAAATGAATGTGGTGTAAGTATTAAAAAGGGTAGATGTGACTCCCAATCAAAGGATACTATGACAAGTTTAGAAACAAGCAAGACCTAAGTCCTAAAAGGTATAAATTATGCATGTAAGAAAACAACAATACTACTAAGGTATGTTAACCAAGTTTCAAGAGAAAGCAAGGTTTTAGCACCAAAATAATATGGATATGATACAAAAACAACATAACCACCACTCTTCAAGATTTGAGGTAATGTTTGAAATAAAACTAAGTGCAAGTATACTAAGGATTTCTAAGATGTAGGTAGCGTAATGCCACAATATGGACACTTAGATCACGTTCACGAGGAATGAGGCATAAGTATCATAATTGTGTCGATGTAATGCAAACAAAGTAACATGTCTAAGGGAGATAAAAAAGGTGAATCAAGCCTAACTACGTTGATAATGTGTCTCAATATGAGTTTGAGACATAGGGCCTACTAGAACATGATGACGTACCATTCACACTTTCAACACTTGCATTCCAACAGTGCAACCTAGTCATGCAAGTAGACTACAAAAGTGGTGGACATGATTATTTCTAGTGGTATCCGCGTGTGTTGTTTCTCTTTCCCAAAATGGGAAACAAGATAACAAAGGTGTAGACCAAGTGATGATGAAACAAACTAAGTATAACTTTGAGTAGAGTTTCACCTTACCTTAGGGTAAGTGAAGAACTATGACAAAGTGACACTTTCGTAAGTTCATGTGATGAATAACACTTAGTTTCAACTTAAGTGGACTCTCACCTTGTTTGAATAACAAGGTTTTGACTCAAGAAAGTTCATCACTTCATGAGAGCTCTATAAAACATGATGGCTTGATATATGGAAAAAGTGGGCTCCAAGAAGATATGGATTTCCTAGGTGGTTCTCTCAACTAGGTACCACAAACACCCTCTGTGAGCTCGATTTACCAAGAAATTCACACTTGACTAGTCTTGGAGTATCTCAAATTTACTTTACCCCCTTCAAATATGATGAGAAATGAATGTGTTCATGTGTATCTTTCACTGGGGTCGCAATGGAGAATGTTTTGGTGCTAAACTCACAAGTAAAATCTAGTCAAGTGGGTAAGTGGAGCACTTCCCATTTTTTCATCCACAAGGTTCCCTCTTGCATGGACTACTTTGGGGTTCCTAGGACCACCCCCTTTGTTGTAGCTTAAGGCTTATGCCAAAGGGGTTATGTCCTAGTTTAAAGTGGATGGGGTGTACCCTTATCCAAACCTGCAAATCAAGTGTGTTGAATATGGTGTTTTTTTTATTTTGAGCTTAATGTGGTTTTTTTCACACACCATTTGGAAACCTACAAGAAATGAGTTAGCCTTCGTTTAGAGACTTGATTCTTTTGCATGTGATATTTGGTCCTTCACACAAAGATTAGTAATTTTCCAAGTGATCAAAATCATCATATAAAGGAGATAGAATGTCATTTTTGATTTCCAGATCATCCTAAGATGCAAGGAAAGAGCATACACAACAAAATACCTCACTAATTTTGTGAAAAATGGAAAACACTCAATCAAATTGTGAAAAGTAAGTTTTTTTAACCAAATTTGAAGTTAATTTTTTAGAAAACTTAGTGAAAGTGTTTTGAAAGCATATAAAAAGGTATTTGAATCATTTTTATTCCCAAGATCACCTAGAAGGTGTGAGGGAAGAGCATACACATTTCAAAACCTTACAAATAACAATGCAACATTCATCAACTCAACTAAGTAAAGTTAGCACAAAACTACAATATTATCAAAGTAACCTACAAAACCACTTATTAGTATCAAAAAAACCTACAAAAGTGTTAGAAACTCCAAAGAATCAACCCCTACAAGTGTTAGAACAAAGCTTGATTTTAAACAACAATGCTGCGTGTGCCCTTTATGACATGTGTGTGCTCCTACAACATGTGTGCCTAAAATGACAAGTGTGTGGCTCTATGTGGAAAACATAGTTAGCAATTACACATGTGTGGGAAGAATGACACATGCACATTCTTTTAAGCATGTGTGCCTCATTAGAAAACATATGTGTGTGCAAGGTAAAAAGGTGAGTTGACACAAGAGATTTAATAAACACATGTGTGTCCGAGATATATGTGTGCATGCAAAGCATGTGTGCATTGTTCATGACATATGTGTGTCTCTGGTTTAAATTCTTGATAGGGGTCAAAAATACAAGGTAACAGGTGTGTGGCTAGGGAAACATGTGTGCACATCCTGTAAAAATGTGTGTGCACACGTTTATCAAACAAGTGTGCATGATTTTTGACATGTGTGCGTGCCCTTCCAAAAACACACTGCACGTGTGGGCTGAAAAACCACAAAAATGATGAGAAACAGAAATCTAAAATTGTAAACAGGTTAGATTCTTTCCTTTTAATTCAATTTCTAACATAAACCCAATAAATATGCATGCAAAAGGAAGATTTACTACTTTTAAGATTATCAAAATCTTGAAACTACACTAGTTAACCTTCAAAATGCATGAAAATGGTTAGAACTTGAAGTAAAAATCTTGAAAAACAACTTCTAGAGACCATGGAGTAAGGTCCCACTAGGTGTGCCATATGTGAACATGTATAAATTAGAAAAGCTATAGAAATGAGGCTAGAACACTAAAGAAACCTCAAAGCTTTACCAACTCAACTATGAACCATCAAGATAAGAGATAAACAAGAGCTACTCCTATGCATGCATTATAACTTTGACAAAACATCAAACTAACATGTATATACTACTCTCTACTCTTTGAATGCTACAAAACATGAACCTATGAAGATCCTAGCAATCAAATTTGATTGTTTGATGCTCAAGGTTTTGAGAGTGAAGGCTCACCATTAATGGCTACAAGACCATATGGTTCCCCTCATTTACTCAAGCTTGAGTTGGAATATGCAATGGAAGATAATAGCTCAATAATAATGGAAGAATACTCTCAAATCCTAGAAAAATACTATAATGAAATGGACTTTGGAAAGTGAAATGCACTTTTAGAAAGGTAAGTGCCTTTTAGAAAGTGAAAGGGGATTAATTAACCCTAAGTGGCTTAATTAATAGGGATAGGCTTGTGGAAGCCGTTTAGAGGGGTATTAGTGTGATTTAGGGGATTAGAGAGAGTTAGGTGGGTTATTTAACTAGCATAGTGTAGTTAATTAATGGGGATTAGAATAGTTATTTGTAGGCATACATATTATGACTTTTTAAGCATTTTTTATCTTCTATCGAGATATTTGAATCACTATTGTTCTCAATATATTTCAAGTTCTTTGGACATGTATTTTTTTAGCACACATTATTTGGAAGAAATTTTCAATATTTTCAACACAAGACATTCTATTTGACTAGTAACCCGTGCATATGTCATTATTCGATTATCAAGAAGTGGAACTATAAGCTCCAATCATGTAGTTATTTTCATTTGTCCACTTATTCAACGTTACAAGGGTATTTGGTGTGATATCGCTTACATATCCACTACATATACAGTCAATCAGTGAACTCTTTTGTATTTTTGACATGAGATTGTGTAATCGATGGTATGCCCAAAATTTATCATTTTTAGTGATTGAGAAGTGAATCCATGAGCTCCACCGATACAATTTTTACCGCTACACCTTCTATAGAGTACATCTTTAAGGGGGATATTAGTGTATTTAATTAATTATATACTATTGCATTTGATTAAGATATACTCGTAAAACAATACCTATTCTACTTATAAAGAAGATTATTAGTAAGTTGTTGACTTGATTGAATTATGTTATTAATAGATTAAAACAACTTCTAATATATTAAAGTAAATATTCTCTACAAACAATCCACTCTTTAACCCTATAATAACTTTTACATGTTTTCATAAAAGAATAGAGAGTCTGGTGCTAGAGTAATTTGGTGTGGAAAATAGATTCATTGTAATAATCCTATGAGGAGGGCCATTGGCCCTCCTCGCATATGAGCTTAATTTATTGGTATTCATTCTACTTTGACATATATGTATTTATATTGTTTTAATGTTTCACAAGTATACACATGTTTATATCAAGGTTAGCACAAAGATCTTAGAACCTTTTTAAAATTCTTACTTTTACATGTAATTGGACTATAAAACAATTACATTCTACTTATGAATAAATTGAGAAAATATAAATTTACCTAACTTAAATAAAATAGTAAATAAAATAATTAATTATGCGCAATATTGGTTAATCCTTCTATTGTTTAGAAAATGTATACCCAAGTTACATCATATGGTTGTATTTGTTTGGAAAATTTATAATACTACATAAAAGAATAGAAATAGAGCTTTCCCTAAACAACCCATCCATTAGTTGACCAATCAACCTTACAAATACATATGATAAATAAACTCTTTGGAAATAAAGAAAGATTACTTTAAAAATGAATAAAATACACTTATATACATATTTCTATAAAACAATTTTTATAAAGTGTTTATTTTAATAAATTTAGTACCATATTTTAAGTATAGCTTGAAAGTGTTTATTTCATTAGTTTCAATGCCATTTTAAAAGGAAAGCTCACTAAAAACTCTAATTACAATATTTAGTGTGGCATAAATTGACATCCACAAAAAAAGTTGCAAACATTCATTTACCAACCCCAAAAATCAAATAGGCCAAAATCGTTCGTTTAGAAAAGGTAAAAATAAAAAAAATATTTCCACATCCACAAAATACCTAGTTGTAGCCATTCATTTACCAACCCCAAAAAACAAAATCCTATCGAAAGGGTAAAACTAATGAAAAATCCCCCATGTAACGTCACATTTGAATTGACAAAAGCCAAAATCAGATAGCAGTATTATTATCAGATGGCAGCGAGAAATTGGCTGACAAATTTGGAGGACGCAACCATTGGCCCATACTCCTATCCCACCTACCATGTGACTACACGCTCCGAGTCCCATTTCTCTTCTTCAAAAAACCATTTGGTAGGTACCTAGCGGGCTTAGCCAACACGCCGAACGCCATGCACAGAAAACTGCCACGTGCGAACGGGCCAGGCTGACTTTAGTTGCCAACCTGGTCTTTCACCCTGACAAACAGACTTTAATTTCAGTGTTTATGTCGGAAGTTTACGACCCGGCTAAGGTCTTAGCCGACTCCGAGTCACGAAAGATATAAGCCCCCTCGCATATATATTTCATCCTGTGTATTCAACAACCAGTGTTTGATTTTTTGATAGCAAAAATGAGAGGCAGAGGGAAAATGGCAATGGCAATGGCAGAGACATGGGACGGGTTCGAGTCGCGGTGTACGCGGCATCCGAATCAAGGCAACGGGATTTGCCCGCTGTGTCTCAAGGAGCGACTCAACAAGCTCATCTGCCCCGACTGCGGCGAGCAGAGGCGGAATAATGGCGCCTCTTCCTGCTCCTGTTCCGAGGCTTCTTCCTCCTCCTCCGCAGAGAAAAAAAGCCCACCTGATAATCTCAATGGAGGAGGATCGGTGGAGGTGGGGAGCGTGGGGAGAATATCTTTTCTCATAGACAGCGACAGGCCCGAGTTTGAATCCTCCAAGCCCGAGGCCGCCTCCATTCTTCTCCTCCGGAGAAGCAAATCCGCTGCTCCGGCAAGTACCAGAACGAAAACCACCACGGCGCCCCCGAGATTCGATCCCCGACCCCCAAAACCGCCGCGGCTAAAAAGTCCTACACCATCTGGTCCTTCTTTCTCTTCAGGAGAAAGAGAAAAGCTCCGAAGAGTGATTTCAAGGAGGAGGATTTGAAGGAAGAGCCTAGAAAATCTTGCAGCTCGGAAGATCGGATTGTGGTGGACAGGTTGATGAAGTCGCGATCTGTGGGCGTGGGAAGGAGGAGCTTTTCTGGTTATGGATATGTATGGGAAAAGGGCGCACCCCATAGCAATGTGTATTATACGCCGTCGAGGGAGAAGGAATTGGCAGGGGAGGTCAAGGGTTCGAGTCTTCATGTGGAGGATTCGCAGCAGCCGCACAGGAGGAGCGGCAGGGGCTGGGCCTGGGCGTTTGCCAGCCCTATTCGCGCGTTTAAGCATCGGAAGCCACCGATTAACAAGGCGGACGCTTCTCCCTCCTCCGTTATACCAGAGATGTACAGAGGCTAATCATGATGCCAATTTTATTTCATTTGTTTCTGAATTTAGCGCACTGTACAGGAAAAATACAGGACTATCATGTTATAAATTATGCGTACTGTAGTCCAAGGGTTATTTATTTGTTGATTTACAGACTCTGTAGTAATGAGGGTTTAAGGATATTGCCATGGGAGAATTCATGTAACAATTTTTTGTGTACTGGTTAATAATACTAAAAATACTGATCTTGAGCCGAGCGAAACTTATACATTATCAGAATATCAGAATCGGAAAGATATATAAATTCTGGATATTTTATTTTCTCGGGATTCAGTGAAACAAAGTCTAAAATCTGTGATTTTGTTTTCAATTCGCTCAATAACACCCTACATTGAAATATAACCGCTTTTTTAAAGTCATTTTTGTGATCTCGTTTTCAATTTGCTCAAGAACACCCTGCATTAACCATGAGTGGTTTTTTTTCATAAAATATAACCATTTCTATAAATTTGTAAGTACAGTTATTCTGAATGCTGCAGCTGAATTACTTCTGCTGGTTTGTTATGGCAGAAAATTTCTCCAGCAGGGGATTTAAGTTTCTTTGCATTTCGTCTGGGATGTTGTTGCATCAAATTCTTACTGAAAGGCCAAAAATAATGTGGGAATTGTGTTCCAATCTAATAAGGCTGGTTATTGTGTGCACCTAATTTGCACAATTCTTATCCAAAAAAGCAAGTTGAAAATATTTGTTGGTATTAGGCTTGGGAGAAGATAAATGGCACCTGTAAAGCTGCATAAGGTGAGTTTTGGCTGATTTGAATCATCTAAATTAGTTGGGAGAATTTGCAATTGGATTACTATTACGCGCCCACCATGATTTCTGGTTTGGGAGTTTCCATTTTTATTGGATTTACATCTACCCCCAAATGGAGGGCTTCAATTATGAATCCTCTTGTAGTTTTCATTTGTGGGGAACACAGTTGCTATAGATTTAATATTTGAGTCAGTTCGCTCCATTCCCATTTCTTTTACAAATAAATTGACATGTCTAGTCATTCAGGAATCGATCCAGATTTTTATTATATAAAGGTGTTTCTAAGGATTTATCTTTTGATACATGACTCAACAGGGGATTCCAGGTATGCAGAGCCACTTAATTATATTTCAAATATGTATATACCCTTTTCTCTGATAGGATTCCAATTTGTAACTTCCACCCCTCTTTTCAGAGCATTTAATCCAACTGAAATATAATAGGCTGCCTGACATTCTACAGATGAAATTGCAACCGCTGTTCAGAAATACTTTTTGTTAAAATTTTATAGATATTTAAATTTTCTTGCGATTCAAAAAAAATCTGGAACCATTGTAGAAAGTTTCTCAGCCATTGTTGCTGAATATTTTTTGGACCAGTAAATTATTGTTTTCTTATGCTTATGGATTCCTGAGTGCAAATATAATTAAATTTTTTGTTTTTGTTATGGTGATACACAATGGGTAGAGATAATCCAATCTAAAAATATTTCCAGATCCATATCTCTTCTTTACATATATTCTTATCCATAGAGATGTTCTTTCATACAGTTTTAAAAGTGGTTTGCATCTACCCTGCAGCCAATGTGAGAAAGTTATTCGTTCGTTAAGTGAGAAAACTTTTGTAACAAAGATCAAATTTGAAGTTGCCAATAGCAGGTTAACAGTTAAAGAACACCCCAAAAAAATTAGGTAGTCCTTTTCAGAGGAAGGGCTACCTATTAAAGTGGCTACCATATATTAATATATATATTTATCTACTTTTGTTAATCAATGATTGAACTATAAGGGAATCGCATGCACTTTGTTAAAGTTTTATACTTCAAAAATTAAGTAGTTAGCTAATAATGATATTAGCTTAATTTAGTAAAAGATAAGGTAAGATAATAATATTAATGTTTATCAAAAATAAAAATTGGTTTATAAAAGTGGAAAAGGACAATGTAAAGTAAAAGGATTAGAGAGTGCAAAAACAATTTCAAAAAATCCAAAATAGAACAAAATTTAGAAAGGACATATACTCAAGTAGTATATGTGGAAACAAATCATATTTTTGATGTCTTATACGTTCCATATATCAAGATGTAGACACCAAATTCGTGTCTTACGACCCCTTGTGACCCGCATCCCATTTCGCAACCTAACCTCATTACCTAAACTTTACACAATTATTTATTAATTACCTTGTAATTGATAAATCCACATCACCTTACCCGCCACCTCACTTTGCCACCTCATCATGACCTAGCCCTAACCCTAAACTAACCTAATTAAGACCCATGACTTGGTCTAGACTCACATCCATAACTAATGCCTCCTTACTCGCACCCAAAGCCGACCTTCTAGCCACTTGACCAATCCCGCAACTGATCTCTCGGGAGAAAAGCAGGGAAGGTGGGCTATTTTACTAAAAATAGCCTACTTTTTCCTTACCGATGCGGTTCTACTCGACCGCCGTCGGTTACATGTAACATCGCCATCCTGCCTGTAAATGGGCTCCCAAACCAAAACAACGGATCGGAATTTCATTTTGGAGATCAGCAAAGGATTTCGAATCAACACAGAGAGCATTGCGAGCGAGGAACAGAGTCCAGATCTTCACTTGACAGAGCAGAGACGAGTAAAGAAACCAGAAGTGTTTACAACCAAGGAGATCAACTTGCATCTGTGCCAAAACCAGTAAGTCACATCTTGCATGTCCTTTGTTATAACATTTCTTATGCTTCTTGAATCTCAGTGCTCCTAAATCCGTTTCTGAATCCACTACCCAACGTGCCATTGCATCTAACTGTCATTCTTTTGCTTCTAATCATCCCATTTCCTAATACCATCCAAAAACCAGCCATTACAAACACCATAAATTTGCCAAGAAGATCGTAGAACCCACCGCTTATCGGTTATCGAGAACCGCCATCGGTTATCGTGGATCAAGCATCGGTTATCGAGAATCGCGGCATCGGTTCCTCCGATCAAAAACCAAAACCACCTTTCCCCTACCCGGCTTTAACGAAATAATTTAATTAATATTTTGCAGTCTTTTGTGTTAATTCATATTAGCAGGGAATCGACCACCTTCGAAAGGAAGTTTTATATTTCCTGGGCCTAAGGCGTTTCCTCATTTATTGTTTAATCAAAATCTTGTGGTCTTGTGTTCTTATTTGCAGTAGTCCTTCCTGCAGAAAAAGGAGTCTCTGTGATCGGCTGATCTCGTCTCTACGGTGACGCGCACACCATCTCGACATTCAATGTGGTATTCCTCCTAACCCTAACCTCATCTGTTTCTAAAAGGAATGAAAGGATAGAAGCAACTCTATTCCCTGTAAGAAACATTCCGAGTGAAACATTTTGGCACACTTAGGTGGGACCCATTTTGGGTTTCTTTCTCTTGCTTATTTTCATTTTAGGAAGCATATTTGTCATTCTTTGCTTTTTGTTATATATTTCGTAAAGAATTTATCTTGCTTTCCTAGTTTCGCATTAGTGAAAGTCATCTCTCTTGCTTCATCGAATATAATTTTCGATTTGGGTTTAAAACACGTGCATTGCATTTACGCTTGTTGTTCTTCAATTCTAGTGAACATAGATTAAGTAATGTGTCGTACACGTGGGGGGTGATATCCACGGTATTGATGGGTAATTAACTTTAGTTTCACCGCACAACACATACCGAATCACTTCACAATTAACACAATAGCTCAAACATCCCCCTTTTCCGCGGTATTCCTCCACCCGATTGAGGTAACCTTATAAGCCAAAACAAACTTGACATTTCCCCTAGGTCTTGTTGTTTAGGATTCGACATCATTTTTTGCGTCTAAAGGCATAAGCCCACGATAACTAAAATTAACCCTAGGATTAATCTCTAGATTTGCATGTGCCTCTTGCTTGTTTCCAAATTCTCGTTTTCTCCGTCATACTTTGTCTCTCGTGATCAATAAGTTGATAAATATACTCAACGTTGCTAAAAATCAAATTAGCAACCTTTTATATCTTCTTATCCTAGACTTTCGACACGGCATCGGTTAAGGGACCGACGCGTCGTTTTCTCTGTGACCGATGGCATGCGGTTAGTAAACCGATATCGCCATTCTGTCTCCATCGCCATCACCGACAAACCAAAGAACTTGCCAAATTCATCATTCTCGAGGTTGTTTTTGTTCTTGATAGATTAAAACTTTCCGTGTGTTCTTGTCATGGTTGTCATCACTCGGAAGCAAGTGCCGCCATGGTTTCACATGCCTCGCTCGTGTCTTTGCCTGAATCACCCCTTCACATTCTATAGGGAACCCTACGGACACAGTGAGATCCCCAAATTCTGTAGGAGACAAGGACTTTGCCAAATTTCGGATGCTAATCCCAGTACTGTCTGACAATACTATTTGTCTCATGCCCCGACCGTACGCCTAATGGTCACTCCTTATTGGCATGCCTATTAGTATATTTGCTCATTTAGCTCCCACTCCTCCCGATAACAATGCCTTACTTCCTGCATCTCTAGCCCGTCTCCCAATCCGGACAAAGCCTTCTGAGGTTCATACGACCCGATTAGCTTTCCTTTGGTTAACCTTGGACCCCACGTATCGTTACCACCAACCGCCCCTATCTCATCTCTCTTTCAGACCACTCCATTCATGACTTACTCTCTGCCACCTATTCACACGAGCTTTCCTTCTCAAGCTCCGCCTACCTTTTCATTCCCATACACGTATCCAGTAACCTCAACACCTTATATGGGACATCCCTATTCTGTGGCATCATCATCTCATCCAACCACAGATTTCATCAAACAAATGATGGACAAAATGCAAAACCTGGAGGCTTCCGTTTCAGGAAGTCGTAGCGCCTTGACATACGAGCAAGTTTGTCGGGAGCCCATTCACCCTTCTGTCCCCCTTCATTCATACCCTCCTCAATGGGAGTTGCCAAAGTTTACTCGTTTTAACAGTAAAGAGGATCCTCAACAACACTTGCGATCATTTAGACATGCTTGTTATTTGATTGCCCATGATGACGCCTTGTTACTCCGCACCTTCCCCATGTCCTTATCAGACCCGCCTGGAGTGGTACGGTGCTTTAACCAAAGATTCGATCTTCTCTTTTAACCAACTAGCCCAATCTTTCTTGGATCATTTCTCCATTAACATTGCAAGAAAGTATCTATCATCGACCTCTATGCCATCCGACAATTTGAAGACGAATCTATCGCAGATTTCGTTGGGACGATGGCAGGGCCTTATCAACCAACTTACGTATGCTCTTGCCTCAAACCGAACTCATTCAACTATTTACGCGGCCTCGCGCTAAGCACATCTCCCCTACCCTCCAAATTCAAACTTTCCGCACATTCGACGAGGCCTTTACCATGGCTCGGAAACTTGAAATTTGAGCCTTAGAAGAAGAGAAATTGCGGTTGCGTAACAAAAACCCCATTTCCGAACGCCCGATTCTACCAACAAGCCAAACATCACCACTCCTCACGCGTCCACTTCTTCTAAATCAAAAGGAGGAGCCGCCCACGCGGTAATGGTCAAATCTCAAACACCGTCCAATACTCCGCCGAAAACCACTTATAAGTACAAAGCCGAGCCCACCGCTTACACTCCCAAGGCCTCAACCTACCTATCCGGCCCGACCCAAGGCCTCAACCTACCAATTGGCCCGACCCAAGACCTCAACCTACCTATTCGGCCCGACCCAAGGCCTCAACCTACCCATTCGGCCCGACCCAAGGCCTCGCCCTACCCATTAGGCCCGACCCAAGGCCTCGCCCTAACCATTAGGCCCGACCCAAGGCCTCAACCTACCCATTCGGCCCGACCCAAGGCCTCAACCTACCCCTGACCCAGGCCTCGCCCTACCCAAGGCCTCGCCGAGGCCTCGCCCTAACCATTTGGCCCGACCCAAGGCCTCAACCTACCCATTCGGCCCGACCCAAGGCCTCGCCCTAACCATTAGGCCCGACCCAAGGCCTCAACCTACCTATTCGGCCCGACCCAAGGCCTCAACCTACCAATCGGCCCGACCTAAGGCCTCAACCTACCCATTCGGCCCGACCTAAGGCCTCGCCCTACCCATTAGGCCCGACCCAAGGCCTCAACCTACCTATCCGGCCCGACCCAAGGCCTCAACCTACCTATCCGGCCCGACCCAAGGCCTCAACCTACCCATCCGGCCCGACCCAAGGCCTCGCCCTAACAATTTGACCTGACCCAAGGCCTCACTCTACCCTTATGACTTGACCCAGGGCCACCGCCCAACCACTTGGCCTGACCCAAGGCCGTATCACTTCAATACCATACCCACAATCAACGTTTTATTTTATCCATCCATCATGTACCTTTTGTTCAATCGAGCTCACCTGTTCGTGTTTTAGCATGATTAGGGTCCTTGACTTGATCTGTCGACCAACTTTGCCTAGACCTAGACCGTGACGTTTATCTCAACCAAACCAACCATTTGGTACTGCCGAACATGCCTAAATGTTCCTGTACCTTACCTGTTATATACCCTGGAGCTACTTCCTATGCCTTGGATACCAGGATTATATCACCCTTGTTTGGATAAACTATCGACCTTTGCCTATACATCGCTGGTTTGCTCATCAAATCATGTACCCTAGTCGTACTATTGCATTTCAACATGTGTATGCTTCCTTGGACCTACCCCACACCTTACCATTCTCTCAACAACATATACCCTTTATCAACCCTATCCCCGATTTCCTAGTTCACTCAACTGTGATAGATTTGAGGGGATTACCTATATCCTTAACATGAGAAACCACTTCATATTATTGTCCTGCGTGTGACTTTTACGAACAAGCTACACGACAATAAGGGGCCAATGTAGACACCAAATTCGTGTCTTACGACCCTCGTGACCCGCATCCCATTTCGCAACCTAACCTCATTACCTAAACTTTACACAATTATTTATTAATTACCTGTAATTGATAAATCCACATCACCTTACCCGCCACCTCACTTCGCCACCTCATCATGACCTAGCCCTAACCCTAAACTAACCTAATTAAGACCCATGACTTGGTCTAGACTCACATCCATAACAAATGCCTCCTTACTCGCACCCAAAGCCGACCTTCTAGCCACTTGACCAATCCCGCAACCCGATCTCTGGGAGAAAAGTTAGGAAGGTGGGCTATTTTACTAAAAATAGCCTACTTTTTCCTTACCGATGCCGTTCTACTCGACCGCCGGTTACGTAACCGCCACCGGCCGGTTCCTCGTAAATGGGCTCCCAAACCAAAACAACGGATCGGAATTTCATTTGGAGATCACCAAAGGATTTCGAATCAACAGAGAGCATCATGAGCGAGGAACAGAGTCCAGATCTTCACTGACAGAGCAGAGACGAGTAAAGAAACCGAAGTGTTTACAACCAAGGAGATCAACTGCATCTCGTGCCAAAACTAAGTAAGTCACATCTTGCATGTCCTTTGTTATAACATTTCTTATGCTTCTTGAATCTCAGTGCTCCTAAATCCGTTTCTGAATCCACTACCCAACGTGCCATTGCATCTAACTGTCATTCTTTTGCTTCTAATCATCCCATTTCCTAATACCATCCAAAAACCAGCCATTACAAACACCATAGCTGCCAAGAAGATCGTAGAACCCACCGCATTATCGGTTATCGAGAATCGGCATCGGTTATCATGGCGACCAAGATCGGTTATCGCAGAACCGCATCGGTTCCTCGATCAAAACCGTAAAACCAGCCTTTCCCCTACCCGGTTTAACGAAATAATTTAATTAATATTTTGCGTCTTTTATGTTAATTCATATTAAAGGGAACCGACCACCTTCGAAAGGAAGTTTTATATTTCCTGGGCCTAAGGCAGTTTCCTCATTTATTGTTTAATCAAAATCTTGTGGTCTTGTGTTCTTATTTGCAGGTAGTCCTTCCCAGACAAAAAGGAGTCTCTGCAGTCAGCCTGATCTGTCTCTACGGTACGCGCACACCATCTCGACATTCAACAGGTATTCCTCATAACCCTAACCTCATCTGTTTCTAAAAGGAATGAAAGGATAGAAGCAACTCTATTCCCAGAAGCCGAAACATTCCGAGTGAAACACAAGAAATTGATTCATGAGGTCATTTCCTACTCAATTTTGAAGACGACACAAGGTGAATAAAAGAGGCAATTATCTTGGTATAGATCATTGTGAAAGCAAAGTCTCCAACGTGATGTTGGTGAGGATCAAACATCCGTGATCCGGAAGCTATGACGATTTGTAGAGGATTTTTGAAGGGGTAAAGAAACCACCCCTCCCCATTCTCTCAATAAGGAGAGCATCTAAATACAAAGTGATCTTTGGTTTTGGCTCCTTGGAACAAATTTCACAAATACAATGCACACAAGGAATATGGTGACGTGTCTCTATATGGAGGTGGTTTGAACAAAACTTGAACCGTACCAAGCCCGGTGTAACTCGAGGTTGGATGAGCCCATCCTCGAAATGAAGATATGATCTACAATAGTGCTAAACCTTTCAAGAAAGAGGTTCTCAAGGCTCTAGCTATTTTGACCACAGGCATGATCTATAGATCTCATCTTGGATACCACTACGTGTCTCCTTTGTAGATAAATATGGTTAATTCATTGAAAAATAATGCGGGGAAGTTTCTTTATGTCAATATCTACAAGGCCTAGCAAAGTGGAAAACCATGCATACCTGAGTAGATCTTAGGTCGTACTCAATTGCATAGATGATTTGAATGCTTCATATGGGTACATGAGGTAATCAACCAGGAGTTGGCCATCCATCCAAGCATGTGTATCATAACAACCTCTTGAAATATCACAACAATCATGAGAGGGTTGTACCAAATTCAACATGAATGATGGCTTTAGGAATTGATCTTTTAGCATGGAGATGCTTCGTAACCTAGATGTAAGTACTCTTTCAATTCATCTTCGATCAACATTCTTAAGGTAAGGCCCCCAAGTTTCAATCCCCATATAGAAGAGTAGGTATAACAAGTGAGTGAAAGAGATGAAACTTTGCTCGGATATTGTAAAACTAAATCCGAAAGTATTGTTTCTCAAGAGTGGTGAGGGTCGCACACCCTTGGCTTAGTCTAGACTCAATAGTTGGTGCCAAACTAAAATGTGGTCCGAAAGAAAGGATCCCTAGATATACATATGGAGAGATGATCTCAACCATTTGATCTTTATATGTAAGGAAAACTTGTTTTGCATTATGATATTAAATGTTAAAAACAATACCCTTTGTTTTTTCAAGATTTCCCGAAGACAATGTGTATTGCAAAAGGATGCTAAGATATGTAGTTGTCTTTGGAGACCTTCCTTTGAGTGAGACACTAAAATGTTGTTCTGCAAACAGGCAAACAACAACACGAACTTTCAGACAAGAAGAAATCATCATTGCGAACAATTTGATATGATTCCCTCAAGCTTGTTTCTATGTATAGATCAAAACGTGTAGGGGAGAGTTTCATGCCTATCCCCAATGGTGCTTCATATGTCATCTGTTTCACCAACATTTGTGTGCACTCTACCCACAATAGACTCGAGTGTTATGGCAAGTGATATCATCGATTCTAGAAGACCTAAAACCTTGACCCTATCAATGAACAAATGCCTAGAAATATTGTGAAGTCTACAAAGCAACAATAAACATTGTGCCCTTTAGCCTTAGATCCTCAATTATAGAGCTCCAGATGAAAATATGATCATTAGTGTGATTATTCCTCTCAAGACCCACTTGTTCTAAATAGCCCTCAACATTTTGGTTTCAACTCATAAGAGAGAAATGGATGTTTAAAGCAAGTAGCAAATATTTTTGCAAGTATGCGAGCGATCATGACGGTGCAATACTTACTAGGATCATTTTGGTCTCCGAATTTGTGTATTTGGTGGATGATGTGGTTAGTCCAAAGAAGAAATCCATAGGATACAATGTGGTTAAAACAAGTTGACTAGATAAACAACAAAAAACTTCTAGAATGTGGTTGATTTGAGTTCAAGTTTTAGATTTCTTGAGCTTCTTTAAAATTGGGTTTATGCATATGGCACAAAGACAAGGCAATCAATAAGGAATCGACAATGAATACCTAGGTTTAATAGATATACCGGGGTAGTTAGGAACATTGTAAAGGCTAGTGGTATATTCAAACAAAATTGAAAAATAAGGTATAACAAAATTTGAAATCTAAGATCTAGGAGTAAATACATTTGAAAAGATCTTCTAATGAATTTAAGGCAACTAAGAACAACTTTATGATTCTTTGTCATATATATCTTTTTTGTCATCATGAAAATACTCATGTAAAATCTTTAACCTATGTTACATTATTTTAAAAGCTATAAGATTTACATTATCATACACATGGTTTAGGTGCAATAAAAATGCCAACCTCAATTTTTGTTGGTTGTGTCCATAAAATTTAAATTAAAACAAGAAATACTTTAATGTAAAGAGTATTTTAGATATTGATAATAATTTATATTCAAGAAAAATAAATAACTAATATAATAAATAAATTTGATTATTCGAATTTGAAATATAATTCACACTAAACAAATTCCTTCTTAAATAACAATAATAATATCCTCATTTTTAAATAGCTTAACCTTTTAATTAAGATTTCTACTATGAAGTTTGAAATTCATATCACATAATTTGACTATGTTTTCCACATTTTCATTTATAATTTAATCATATAAATTTAGTCATAGATTTTAAGTCAAATTCCTCTGTTTTAAACAAAAATGAACTCCAATTTATTTTATAACCTACCTCGGAAAATAAGGGAAAGCTAAATTGAATTTTTCATATTAAACTATAACACATCCGTCCAATCTAATCATAACCTTCAAAATTTGATCCCTCCCATTCAGTTATATTCTATTCAGTATTTAAATAATTTAAGTTTCCCTAAAATGATGGTTTCTGCGGAAGATCCAACTTCGAACTTTGAGCCCGCCATAAATAATTGTAATTTCCATTTATTAAAAACGCGGCAGCAGAAGATGCAAAGTACATTCTAGTTGCGATTATGAATATAATAATAGCGGAAGGAGAATTTAGTAGGTCAAAGACGAAGACGGGGGCGGGCAGTGGGCACTAAAAATAAGCTAAGAATATATTGGTGGGGAGTGCGGTGAAAGTCTCAAAGGAAAGGCATGTGATTGATAGCAGCCTTTCCAAATTGGTGGCCAATCTTTTTGACCAAACATGTGGAAATTTCAAGTGGAGACCGAGTCGCGCTCATCTCAAACGATTCTAACTATTTTTCCTTATTTGACAAAACACTAATGTGTGTAGCCGGTGAACGTCATTTTTACTAATATGTGATGCCCCCATGCCTCATTATCTAGGAAAGAGGGTCACCAACCTTAGAATATTTAAACCATTGTTGTCCTCTAGTCACATGGGGATGTATGTATTCTTAGGGTTAGGAGTTCAATATTTTGATTTTTTTTAATGAGTAGTGTATTTATTGGGGCACTAGATTATATAAATTGTCGTATCTTAGCTCATGTTTTAGAGAAAGCATATAACTGATTTACAATTATGAATAAGCATCTAACTAAATTGGTGATCACCTTCAACTTAGCAGCGATTTAGTAAGGGGTATTCATGCCGTCAAAGTCACCAGTGGCATGATCGTAGCCTCAACTGCTTTGACTCTTTGTGTCGTCGAGATCTCTAAGCCGTGCACTCAATAAGACTTGATCCCGATGGGCTCTTTGAAAGCCTAACAACGTCACCAATAGACCAAGGACGCTTCGATTACTTTTTGTCTAAACATTTGGTTCACATTCAATTTCTATCCCTTTATAAAATTGGAAAATAGTATACATGCCAACATAACGTTATGGCATAATCAAATGGTTCAATAAATGGTCTTTTTAAGTTATTTAAGTTATTAGGTATAAGATTGAAGTTGTCTATATCTCAATTTTGGTTTCGATTTCTCATATTATCAGTAACATGTAGAGTGAATTCTAAATCTCAATTTCAATATCCACTTGTTCTATATAAAATAAGATATAAAACATTTGCACACCTCCCAAATTACCAAAAAGAAGAAGAAATATCCCCACACAAATTAAAAGTACAAAATGTTGCCTTCAATAGTGTCCAATCTATCCATTTAAACCTCAATATGTAATAAGTTTTCCACCGTATAGGTAGGGTGTTACTTGAAACACACTATTTTGTGCTTTGGGGAAAATAAATAAGAGAGTCATTTTCATGTTTTAATACTTACATTTAATGAATTTACTTAATTTGTACTTTCCGTTTATCAATTATAAACGGCATTGGAAATGTCATTGAATGTGGAATATCATTATAAAGGTTTGGTGTCATCATTGTCCATTTTTAAAGAGATTGGAATTGAAATTATATGTGATTATGTCACTTTTATTCGTCTCTTGCATTTTCTTTTGATGTCATCAAAAGACATTTATAATTGTGGGTTGAAAATTAACCTCTACATGGGATTTCCATTAAACAAGTGCTTGCTTTTACAAGTGAAGATGTCAAAAATGGGTTTCACTAACCATGCACTATAAATTATCATATCATATCATGCGACTAAGTTTAAATGAATATAATTAGTAAATTAGATTTATTAGATATAACAAGTGGAATAATTGAAATATTTTAAATGTTTGATAAATATTTGGTAAAAAAAAGTGTCTTAGAGTGATGTTTTTTTGTCGTAATTCAATGGATAGTCGATTAAAATAGATAGTGCAAAACATGTCTAAACAATAAAGTGCAGAAACCCAAAGAAATTAGTGTGATTAAAGAACTTTGATCATATCCGTAACACTCTTTTAATGGTAAGACCAAAACTACAGTACTAAGGTTTTGGAAACTATTAGAAAGGGTGACACATATTTGATGACTTGGTTCATTTTTATGGGCCATGGAAACCTTACTCACTTTTCTAGAATTCGCCACAAATTGCTAGTAAATTTCTCTTCTTCCTTAGAACCATAATATAATAACAATATCTTGTAAAATTGTACAAACTAGAGGGAGTTAATGGGCACTCATGTTATCCCTCCATTATACTTAAGCCCTAGGAATTTGAATTGTTTGGAAAATCCAACTCAAAAAGAAATCTAAACTAATGCACATGTCCCAAACCTTATATAATCCGAGGACAATTTGGGACTTGAATTTCCCTAGATCCCCTTAAACCATGACAATACAATAGAGAATTATGAGAGCTTTCCCACGGTATAAATAACGTTGAAAACGGAGCTCATACGCTCAAGATACCGATGGTCAAAGTTTGGTCAAAATTGGGACGAGGCAGGGTCAATCGCCAATCAAGCCGCGACACGTGGAAAAAGTGAAGTTTGAACAAAAGGGTAAAAATTTGGTTTTGTGACTCGGTCTTTGATGCTCATTTATGGATGGGTGGGCCCCGTTATTTGCTAGTGGGGCCCTCAGCTAGGGTCGACACACTTTTTTGACGGAGATGTGTCTTGTGCCGCCACATTTCACGTTCTATTGCGAAAATTTTCATTATAGATGCCACTAAGTGTATATGCAGGGTGCATGTGGTAAATATTAACATAACATACATCTCGGCCAAGCCATATCTCCACCGGCCATCCAAAGATAGCCCCAACCAACACAACATGGCGAGTCAACAACGTAATCGTCATGCCTATGTGGCGCATCACACATGTATAGGCAGATCGGTCATGCTAAGTGGTGCTCAAACCTCTGGGCAAGCCTTACGTGGGAGAAAAAGGTGGATATGCGTAGCCCAAGCCACGTCAAATAGAGCGGTCCAAGCCTATTTAAGGCTTTAAACAACCCATTAACCAATAAATGTGGGATTAATATCCCCACATAGCCAAAAATATAAACGGGTTGGTTGGGAGGATCGACCCCCAACCATCCGAATAAAAAAGATAGCCTTCACCAATGCGCCATGCAAGCTCATGAAAGCATATATATAGTCTCATTTGTATTTGAATAACAATAAGTATGTGACTGTGTTATAGCCATAAGGAGGCAATTTCGTAAAATTTAAAATTAGAGGTATTTAGGGAAAATTGGGTCTTCAAAGTAAACTATAATTTTTTCCAGAATTCCGAGACACTCCTCATGGGAATATTATTTTCCCATTTTGGAGACTTCGTGACATTGTTTTGTGCAACAAAACTCGCTGAAAGGCTAAGACCAATAGGGATACGCTACTGCAAGTACTTTGGGAAGGTGAAAG
Organism: Taxus wallichiana var. yunnanensis; assembly: GCA_018340775.1. Classification (NCBI taxonomy): domain Eukaryota; kingdom Viridiplantae; phylum Streptophyta; class Pinopsida; order Cupressales; family Taxaceae; genus Taxus; species Taxus wallichiana. The sequence continues at coordinate 545,223,951 of CM031244.1, read as the reverse complement.
ACAAACATTGAGAGCTCTATCAGGGTCTTTCGAAGGTCTAAAGGTGCAACATTGTAGGCTATTGGTCTATTTTTGTGAATTGTGAGTTTGATTGTACTTATGATTATGGAAAAATTTAATAGATCGATTTCATGAACCCAGAGACGTAGGCAATTGTTGAACTCTGTAAACAATAATGGTGTTGTCTCTTTAATCTGGTATATCTGCATTTTTAAATTTGATTTATTTTCACATGTAATCAGCTAAATTAAAATTCAAGCAAGATTAAATATCAGCCTTCTGACGAGCTTTGGATGAATCGGTTAAAAGTAAAATCAATGGTTTATGAACAATGATTTTGGTGAATCAGTTAAATAGTTCTGGATCAATAATAATTCAGATTTATATCATATTCTGATCAATTTTGGATCAATTAATATCCTAAAAAATTGATGAATTTTAAGGTCTTGGTAAACAGTTGAAAAAGTGAAATATTTACTTGTGTTTATGGATCATGTTTTGCTATCAGAGTAGGATGATTTAACCATTTGATTGCTTCAGATTGTGCATTCGGTTCAATTTTGATTGGACAGGTACAAGTGCACCATGTGCAAGTTATCAAAACAGGAAAAACTCAATGAGCTTAAGGAATATAATCACCAAATCTAGGAATATAACTCTATCCTGAGATCAATGTATGACTCCTGGAAGAGGATAATGCTTTCTTGAAATCATAATTGCAAACCAAGGATGAGCTCTTGGTAAGGTTACAATGTGGTGATAAGAAGAAGGAAATGCCTTTAACTTCAGATGTAGAGACCATGACCGATGAGTGCACTATAAGTTTTTCACCACGTGATTCTTCTTCCCATTTAGATTCGATTCAGGTAATGATGCTTTTTGGTTCATTTGAAAAACACACTAAAGGCATTGAGATCTCGATTATTGTTGAAAATGGGATTTGATGGAAGAGGCCTTGGTAAAAATGGCCAAGGTATATCTAACCTAATACAAGGTTGAGGATTGTCCTTATTTTACAGGTTTGGGTTTTTCTAGTGTGGGAATGGATATTGGATATTGCTCCAAGGACGCCGACGAGAAACAAGCTTCGAAAGTAAAGTGAATACCCCACTAGTCCTGCAGGAAGATTCTGAGTAGGAAAATGGTGCTTTGTCATCACTTGATGGATTTTGTAAGAGAACACAATGAAGAGGTAATGAAATTCCACCTCCGTGTTCTTACCATAATCATAAGCACAATAAAAATTGTAAAACTTTTGATCCACTCTTTTAGTTTAAGAAGTATGGCTTTGATTTTTAGAAAATGTGGAATGCTTTTCCTTGTAATTTTTGTGGATTGCATAACCATTTTGTTGCTAGTTTCTAGAAGAGAAGGAAATTGTTAAATAAGTTGGTGTCATTCATTAAGAACAAGGAAAATTAGAAAGACCAATTTAGTCATTCGTGAGAGGTAGAAATGACAATCAAATTTCCTCATCCTAGAAAAAGGAAAATAAGAGGAATTTTTGTGCTCATTGTCAGGTGAATGGGCATTGGGTGGACACTTGTTGGAAACTTCATCCATCACACCATCAAAGTAATGGTAAAATGAAGATGGAATACATGCCTGTTGTAAAGGTAAGGGAAGTTCCTAATCCACCACCAGTTGACAAGTCAACCCTAGATCAGGTAATACCTGAAAATGAAAGTCCTTTAAAATGGGTTGGTCAACAATTTTTTAATTATATATTGCATAGCTCTTGATTGTTGAATAGTATGCAATATTTTAGAGTTTATATTTGTGAGAAAACTGAGGGATAGGTTTACCATACTCAGTGAACTTTCTTACATTGAAAAATTTGGAAATACTCCATTTATATCTCCTTATTTAGATTTTGAGTTCGTGGAACCGTTGAAATTTTTTTCTTGCTCCTATTTCATATTAGTGAAAAGAAAACAAATAAAATAAGCAACTCCAAAATGAGAGGGTTTAAGGTACCTCTAGATGAGATGATGATGGATACATGCCCAAAAGAGAGATTCCTCCTTTTAGCAAGCTTGATTACCTGCACAACAAAGAGAAACTCAACAAAAAAGGATTAGTAGATAGATGGGTGGTTTTTCCGACAATGTTAGTCTCGAGAAGTGAAAACTTCCTAGGATGGATGTCAACCCACTTTTGAAAAAAGATAAATAAAGTAAACAATAAATAATCGATATCTTTCAGAGCAAAATCTAAACTGGAACAAAAAGCTAAGATCTAATAGATGAAGTAAAATGAAAATATGCTATAAGTAAATGCAAATCAAATCAAACCTAGGTGTGTTGACAACGACCCAAGACTCGATGAACCTAGTCGAAGTTGCTTGTAGCATGATGAAACAAACGACAAAAAAAAATAGATCTGGGTGACTTAGAGGTGATCCAAGTAGGTAATGATGTTGTGATGAAGCTGAAATGATTCAAATATGTTTGGACCTGATTTTGATAGAAAGGATGTAAGAAAATTACATAATATGATGATGGATTTAATGAATACTAGTTTGGTCGATGGTGATGGTGGTTGCTTAGTTGATGGCGGATGAGAGTGGTAAATGCCTAATGACGAGATGACATGAAGAAAGAATGACTAGATATGGGAATCAAGGACTTAAAGCTTAGAAAATAGAATGCTAAATGGATAAGTAGAAGTTAGTGAGATGGACACAGGTTGGTTGGCACTACTAGGTAGAATCGATAAAGTGACTAAGAAGGGAGCTAGGGTTTGATGAAGGGAAATGGAAGAAAAAGAAGATAAAGTAGGCTAAATGGATGACAGACGAATGGTAGGGTTTCGGGATAGCTAATAACCTACAAATAAGTTGATGCAAAGGTTATGAGATGGCCAAAGAAATTAAAAAGCTTCAACTCTCCAAGATCTCCAATGGGTACATGCAAGATCTCCAAGTAGCTTCAAGATGGTAGAACGGCCCAAGGAGGACATACAATCGCAATGAAATTTGCAAGATAGCTCCAACTATCAAAAATTGCATCCTCTAGAGAGAAAGGGTTAGGGGATACTTATAGGGTTGAAGGTTACCTTCATGGGTCACCGGATCGTAGTTGACCATTGATTTGGGCAAAGTGGGATGATGCCCAAGTTGATGCAAATGGGCCCAAAGAGGGAAAATTAGGGTTTTGAGGTGCTTAGGTGGGTTAGGGTTATCTAGGGATGATAAAAGGTGGTTGGGAGATGAGAATAAATTTAATGAAGGTGGTTGGGTGCTTACGGATGATAAAAGGGGTCCTTATGGAGGATAAAAAGATTAGGGGATGATTTAGAGATAATTAAACATGATTAATGAGAGGTTAGAAAGAGTAAATGATGATATAATTTGAAGATGCGATTGTGGGAATAATTATGATTTAGATGGGAAATATAGAAATTTAAATGGGAATAAGGTGAGTATGTGCATGATAATCATTAAGAGAGAAAAAATGGGGTGAGGGACTAGCGACACCGAAAGTGGTGTCTACATTTTCTTCTTTTTGTCAAGTGGTTCAAGCAAAGCAAGCCATGAGACAAAAACAAGAAAGGATGAAAAATGATTGATGAGGTGTTCCCCCTCAAACTAGGGATCGATGATGTGAAGAAGAATTGATCACTAGGTTGAAAGAGATATATGAGAAAAGATAAAGGATTGGAAAAGTTTGAGAAAATATAAGGGAAGACAAGATGCCCGAAGAGGATATAAACAAGAAGTACAATATGGCGGTGATTTTGGAATCACTTTGGTAGGGAAAAAGTACAACCTCAATGGAGATGAAGAAAAATGTCCTAAAAACATGTGAGTTGGCGAAAACCACCACGATATGGAGGGATTCTAATGGGAATCCGCTTGAATAGATGTTCAAGTCATTGTGGGACTAATGGGTCAAAGGAATACATCAAAATATGCGTAAATAAATGGGAGGATGATTACAATGTAATATCCTTCATACATGAGGAATAAAAAATATGCGTCCATGTGGGATAAAGAGAAAAAATGGTGACAATGGTGGGCATAGGATGAAATATGGTGCCCTAACAGGGAACACAAAGATGGCCCATGAAAGGCGATATGTAAGAAAGGTGAATGATAATAAATAGGAAGTTGTGTAAGGTAAGTGAAAGTGTGTTATGGCTGACACACAAGGAAAAAGTGGAAGAAAAGAGAGAAGATAAAACAAAAGAAAAGAGGTAGAAATGGCCAAAAAGGGCTAGGTCAACAATGACTAGAATAGGTTGACAAAGATTAGGAAGGGGTTGATGACGACTAGCCAAATGATCGGCGATACCTCTCTCTCAATGTGATTATAAAGGGGCGAATTCGACCGATTAGGCTCATTCACAATGCACAAATTTGATGATCGAGATCCTAGAGGTAAAAAATCGCGTGATTTGAGAGAAATGGAGACTAGTAAGAGGGAGGAAGAAGGGCCATAGGATATAGAAGGTGATAAGTTTGAAACGATAGCTGCATTTTGATTTGTTATTTATTATTATTTTTTTGGTTTTGTTATTGTCCTGGAGTTTGCATGGGTTCCAAGGTCCGGTCAATGATGACTTGATGGGTCTTCATAAACCTAAACCAGGTGGTGTCTACCAAGGTATGGGTCGGTATTGACTAGGCAGAGCGGCATCGACTAAGGGTGGGTCCGCGTTGAATGGGTAGGAGATAAAAGATTTTAGATGGAAATGATGAATTTTTATTAATGGATTCTAATGATTTTTGTTTGATGGGTTTTGCAAGCCAGAGACACCCTTTACTTGAGAGACAGGGTCCCGACCATGATGGAGCAGATCCAAGAAGATGTCACATAGGATGAGTGGGATCAACTAGATGTAGTGGGATTGGGTGTCTTTTGCCACTATCAGAGAGTCCATAGAGACATAAGGATGATTATTGTATTGGTGGAGAGATGGGATCCTAGGACCAACACATTTTGGTTTAGGATAGGAGAGATGATGGTGATACTAGAGGACGTGTACCGTGCATTTTGAGGCTACTAATTTAGGGGAACCTATAGTATCTATCACAACAGAGAGCATGATCGAGTATTGACTCGATTATTTGGAGCAAATTCCCCAAAAATTACATTTGTATTAGGGACATTTCATATGGAGACTAGATATGAGACAACCACTCCGAGAAACCAACTAGTTTGTTTAGTGATGACAAACCATCTCATGTTATACACCGCCAGACTCGAGTGGAGCCTAATTTCCATGGGCACTAGCAGGAGTGGTCGCCGACATTGTGGAACATGGGATAATATTTGTATTTGGGGTTTACTTATTACCACATGTGTTTTATTTGATGAGGATGTATCTATCAAGAAGTTGATCTAACATGGATGTGGGGTTTTTCTGCATTATTGGGCATATGAGCACATCGCAGAATGAGAGCACTAGGATTTCCATGGGTGACCTGGAGATCATATTGAGCTTGTAAAGTGGGATTCTTGAGATTTTGTATTGATCAAGTGCATGTGGAGAGAGGTGATCACGATGAGGATTGGTATGTGGAGATATTGGGGAGTTTAGAGATACATGATGTCGATGGTGGCCCTATAGAGACTTCCTAGCATGACCGGAGGTAGCTGAAATATTGGTGGGTATGAGGAGAATGAGGTGGATACATGGAAAAATATCGATATGAGAGAGGTGATACAATTCCCATGGGTCATGAGGCGGTTTGTGGTGATACATGATGGTGGTTGGGGCACCAATTAGATTCGAGATGAGATGAGACCAAGAGGGATCTTCCTAGCCTAATGACAATCGACCCATTGACAAAGGAGGGAGATCCATGTGATGGTAATGATGATATAGGAATTGGAGAGGGATATGTAGAGTTGTGGACATAATAGTGGTCCACCCAGCAATAGAGGAGAGAATACAGGTAAGTTTGGATGAGGAGGAGGTTTCAATATAAGAGGAGGTAACACCCGGGGTAAAGGAGGGTGGAAATGGAGGGGCAACCACATAGGTGGTCTATACTACATGTTGAGTTAAATGCAACATGGTAGGAGAGGGATGAAAAAAACCACAAGATAGTGGGGGTGTGTCAAGAATGTGATGTCATACGCTAGAAGAGGGACCTAACCATCTAGCAGGTGAGACCTCTATAAGAGGCAAGAGATAGGTGTATCGAGTGAGATATGGAGATCTCAGATCTATAGTTTCGCAGCAGAGTTAGAGAGCAGGTGCGGGGATCCTGTAGGTAGTAGGTCGATGGCACCGCCAGACCGTATTGATGGAGCGATACGAGACATTGAGTGAGGAGGATCATTATTATGAGTGGGTAGTGGCATTTAGACTATCTAAGGTGCGGAAGTATGTGGCATACCTAGCCGGGAGAGAGGATACTAGGAATATTAGGATGACATGTGGCCTTAGGGAGCATGACCAACATGATGTAACCTTGACACGATTGAGGTCTAGATAAGGGACCATATTACGAATAGGAGGAGGACAAGCTTCAATGCCAGGAGGAAATGGGTCCACACTTAGGTTGTTGGATCTTGAGTACACCCCGTGTAGTGGGTAGACACTTTGATGATAGAGTATTTTGATGTATAGACTTTATAAATAGAGCCTAGTTGAGGCCTATCCCACATTTATAAACTCCTTTGATGATATATATATATATATATATATATATATATATATATATATATAATTTTATCATTATTTATCCGTGTTTGTGTGATGATTTAATTATGCTTATGTTTAATTTAGATGTTGGATCATGATTATGGATGTGATGATGTTATATGCGGACTAGATACTTGAGTAGAACATGGATGTTTAAATGTGATGCAATGTGATGATAGATTAGGAATGATGCATATATAGATGATAAATAGGTGTGATGGACATAGCTTGCTAGTCTAAAAATAAATGATATGCCATCGATTGTTGTGATGTAACAAAATATGATAGAATAGATGTTAATGATAGATGATATGATATATATCGTTGTGGTAATGGACATGATTTAGATATTTAAAGTAGATGTGATGGAATTAGATATGGAATTGGATTAGATGATTAAATTTGGATTCATATAAATGGAAAAACAAAGGGTAGTAATAGGTCATGACTTGAGAATAAATGACCAAAAGGAATGAATGAAATTTTGTCATAGCAAGAAGCATATGTAAGATAGATGCCTTTTGGATTGAATTGGAGACCAACATGAATTTGGGACCAAAAAAAGCAATGCACTTATAACCATAGTAGGTGTTAACACATAACCAAAAATAGTTAGTCATACTTAAGATCATGAGAGAAAATATGGAAGATGAAATTATAGACCTAATGTTGACACGAAAAAGGGGTATTAGATGTGACATGTGCGAGGGAGGAAACATTATCCTTTGGTGGTTGTTCCTAAGTTTATGTCCCAATGTTAAGTAATGTTGCACAAACCGATCAAAGTGGAAAGTTTTCTATAGAGGAGAAAGATGATCAATGCAGAAGCTTTCTTAGGATGCTTGCTTTTGAATTTTAATATTTTTCTTTTAGAAATTAATAAGGTTGATCAATGTGGGAAGCCTTCGTTATTGTGATATAAGATGGTAGCCATCCTTTGAGGGAGTGGTCTACATTTTGCTTTTTCTTTGTGATATTTGGATTTTTCTTTTTAGATGGTAGGATAGATGATAGCTGTCCTTTGAGGGATCAGTCTATAATTTTGACAATTTACTTTATTTGAACAACTTTCCTTCGAGGGAGTAGTATGATTATTGGATAAGATATATTTTAATATTATCATACATAAATTTTGAATTTTTCTCATGATAGAGTTGGGGATAGCTAGGTAGAACATTTGGGGAGGGAGATAAGACATACACGCGACACCTATGGACCCTTATCATGGTTCCAACAGTACATAAAGGAGGAGATGAATGTAATGATTACGAGGTTCCCACTAAGGAGGAGATTTTCCACAAGGAATATTATATGAGTAGAGCCATGGTTCCCATATTCAAGGTCACATCTAGGATAGTGACATAGACCACATATTTCCAAATCATTACAATGGAAGATGGAAATAAGATCATTGATATGACTAAGTTCATATAGGTAGATATGCTAACAATAGAAGGGCCACAAGCGCAATGTGTTAGGAAGTTTTGTTTCCGATTTACCATCAAGGGAAGCCAAATGATAGGCTTTAGACCCATACTTATGCGTGATAATATAAGGTCCAATCTAGTTGGGAGAAAAGTGATGTTATGATTTTCCTTAAGGACAAGGTCAATGATATTAAAGTCACACTCTTTAATATTTTTGTTATAAGAATGTTTGATGTGCTCTTGGTAAACATGATGATGTTCAAGAGCTATAAGGTGATGTTCATCTAATAACTCAATCTTTGCTAAATGCTCTTGGAGATAGTCTTCATCATAAATGAAGTCACAGAGGGAAATGCACAAATATGATATTTGGACTTCAAGAGTAAGAACGACTTTGAAACCATAGACAAGAGAGAGAAGGGAGTAGCACCCATAGAGGTGTGGATGATAATCTGATAGGCCCGAAGAGTAAAGAGGATATGAAGGTGACAATTACGTCATGATTTATCTATAGTTTTGCCATGGATGTTATGAATAGTTTTGCTAGTTGCTTCGGCTTGGTCATTAGCTTGAGGATAATATGGAGAAGAGAAGCTAAGATTTATATTGAAGGAATCACAAAGCTTCATTAGATATTTGTTTTTGAAGGACCATCTGTTGTCCGTGATGATTTTATGAGGAACTCCGAAGCGGAAAATGATAGGTTGATAGACAAAATTAATGATTGGTTAGCTTTAGTGGATGCAAGTGGAATGACTTCCACACATTTAGTGAAGTACTAAGTTGTAGTGATGATAGAATGATGATGTTGATAGGAACATGGGTTGATGAGGCCAATGAGGTCAAGTCCCCATTATGAGAAATTCCAAATATTCTGAGCTGGCTGTAAGGCTTGGCTGGGAATGTGGATTAGATTAGAATGCTATTAGAATTTGATGCACTTCTTGACATAATCACAAAAATATTGATTGAGGGAGGGCCCATAATAAACAATGCAAAGGACACACTTGGCAACAACCAAACCACTAAAATGACTAGCACAAATGTTGTCATGGACTTCTTGGATAACATGTATATATTCATAGGATTTGAGGAAAAAAATAAAGATGACATCAAAGTTGTGCTTATAGATAATGCCGCCAAGTATGGCATAACATTAGCGTGTTGAAGAAATTACCTACCACCATTTTTGGATAGGTCAGAGGGGATCTTGGACTCAGATAGATAGTTGAATATTTAAGAATACCAGAGATTTGATTGATTAGTGTTAACATGATTGACACGAGGAAGCTCATGGACATGAGATGGTTGATCAAGATGGTGGAAAACAACAAATATATTTGATTCTTTAGTTGCCCATGGGATGAGAGATGCAAAAGAATCCATAGTGTCCATGAAATGATTGGATGAATGATGGATGGATTAGATGGTGTAGAAATTAAAGGCTTCAAAAATAAAGTTGATGATGTCCTTATATTTTTGAAGGACTTCATTTTTGCATTAATATATGCCTTTGAATTGGTTGATGATGAGTGAGAATCACTATAAATATCACGAATTTGGACACCGAGCATGATGGTAGTTTCAATACCCAAGATGAGATCCTTATACTCAACCATGTTGTTAGTGCATTTGAAATTGATCTTATAAGCGATAGGGATAGGAGTATACCAGTGGAGGAAAGATGATAAAACTAACACCCCCTTATCGACACTTAGATCCATCAAATAAGAGTGTCATCTGGAGGGGAGAGGATTAATGATCAATGGTGAGGATAGACTCGTAAGGAAATTGTTCATGAGGAGGATGATTTTAAAAAAGAGGGGATTCAACTAGCTGATTGAAGATGGCTTGGTTGAAGAAGGATCCTCATTAAAGGACTACAAAATTAAAATTTTCCTTTGTTATGAGATCAAAGTAAATGTGTTAGGAGGGTTTAAGAGAGTCTCAAAATTTGAATTTTCAAATTCATGTCTTTCCTCAATTTTGTTCAAATATCTTAAGGATGTAAATATGGAACTATGGATTGTTAAAGTGTTGTAAGTGTAGGTGATACAAGAGTCATTAAATGTATACAAATGTTATAAAGTTCCTATTTTGGCTAATGAAGGCACGTAATGATTAATCATGATTCATGGAAGGGAAGTTACATTTCAAGAGGAGTTACATGCAAGAGGAAATTTGAGTATATGAGGGTTGGTGAGAAACTAAGTAGGTATTCCTCAAGGAAGGGAGTTAGAAAATATGAACGTTTTCTTACTATACATAGTTTTAATATGATAGCCATGTGTTTTGTATAATATTGTCTATGTAGATGTTGTGGAGTGTGTAAATTCTAAATTTTGAATTGAAATATTTATGTTGAAGTATTGAAAATACATCTTAGAATCATATGCATGGTGGTTTTTAGTGAGATCATCTCGTAACTCGAAGTCAACTAGGTCAAGCATGATCTCGCTTTTGGAATTTGGAATGTGTTTAATCCTAATTCTGTGTTTGAAAAGAGAAATTGAACTCATGAAATTTTGATTATATGCATAAATCTATTCTATTGGTTAATCTCATGTTAAAGGTGGTTGGAATTGATGAGTTAAGAAATTTGGAGGCTAATCCTTTGTTTCCTATGCATGTTTTGAAGAAAAGAAAACTTGACATCTTGGCTGTGATTGTATCCCCAAGTTATGTATGGTAAGCATCCAACATTTCAAGGTAGGATGCATGTTGAAGGGTCACCAGAAGGAAGTGCACCTATGATAAGGAGTTTATGCTTTGGAAGGGAAAGATAATTGGTATATATATACTTTTACCCCTTGTTCTTTGTTGACTGTATATTTTGCATGAAAAGGATAAGAAAATATTTACATGTTAGGATTATCTAAGCACCCCACAGGTAAATGTTTCATGTGAATCATGATATAATAACCCCGCAGTGATATTTTTGAGTCTTAGAACGATGTAGTTTGCATTTGAAGGAAATTTAACTTAGCATAGGTTGCCTTAGATTTCATACTCAAGGTTTGGTTGGAATATTACCTTTGAAACCTGTAGATCATTGTGAGTCTTGAAATATTCTAAAAGACATCTTAGGAATATGATGACACTATTGATGAAGATTTGGAGTTATTATAAGTTATACATTCCTTGGTTATCACGACAATTATCTCATTGAAGGATCTGTATAATGATTTGTAGCTAGGGTTTTGATTGAAAATCAACTTTGAAGCCCTTAAACCACAAATTTCGAGTTGAAAATTAGAAGATAATATAAATAAGAGATATATATAAGGATTATGCAAGAAATTTATGTTTTCCTTAGGTAGATGTTGAGTTATTGCTGATATTCCTTAAAAAGGTCACATGCACATGCAAGAAACCTAATAAAGAAACCGAGATAGAATGGTTGGAGGCACATTTTCACAAAGAGGGTGTAGTGAAACTTAATGCACAAAAATAAATTGTAAAAGGGTATCCATAAATGCTAGAATTGAAGTCTTGGAACCTCATTGAAGGGAAATATGCAAGAAAATATATTAATCCAGGGCTAGAAGGTAGTGAAGAACTAGGAAAGCAAAAATTGGATTTGAGGGTGTTATCACTTACCAAGAAAATGTGCAAATTTTTAATTTTTTAAAAAAGTTTTGGTCAAGTGACCTCTTTTTCAGAATTTATTTTCCTTTGTGAAGTTTTGAGGAAGTGAAATATTCCAAGCAGCTAGTCATTTTCACTGTTTTGGGTTAGAGTCCTCAGACATTGCGGTAATCTTGGATTTTCAAGGCACAAATATAACATGTTCTTTTGGGTCTCTTGTTCCTCGCATCGCCACTCTACCTACAATGCTCTAATTCTTCTTTGTGTGGAAGATTTTATGTTTAGGGAAACTAATTTAAAAGTATTTGTTTTGCGGCATTATCATGTGTTTTTTGTCCTCACAACCCTTATTCCCACTGGACTTGTGTTCCCCGAATGCCCAATTTCCCGCATTACTCAAAGTGAACCTTTGTATTGCAGAGGTTTTAGATATTTCAGAAATCATGACCCTTGTTCCTCCAAGGCCTTTCTTTCTCACATTACTCAAGAATCCTTTGATTGCAGAGGTTTCAAATATTTCAGTGAATTCACGACCCTTATTCCTCCCGAGCCTTAATTTCGCGCATCCTCTTGTTCCCATAGTTGTTTCCACTCCGTAAGCCTTTTCCCTAATTTTAGTAAGTGTTTCTTTACATTGCAGAGGTGTGGGTACCTTTTGACCATGTGACCCTTTCTACCCATGGGACATGTGTTCTCCCAATCCATTTACCCGCACTTCCTTATTCCCCTTTTATGAAGTTTTCAAATGTTTCAAGAACTTGTGACCCGTGTTCCTCTGCACTCTATTCCCGCAAACCTACTTTTTCCGCACTTGTGAGCCTTTATATGTATTGCAAGAATTTTGGATGTCCGATCCCTCATGTCCCTTGTTCCTCGAGCATTCATTTCCCGCATTTCCATCACATCCGCAATGTAAAGAGAAAATGAGTAAATTGTTCCATGAAACTTTCCATTTTCCGCAATATACTATGAAATCCTTAATTGATCTTTTATCCATCCATCTCACAAATGGAAAATCTATAAAATGGGTAGAGTAACTCATTTTTACCATTACAAGTTAAGGACTTTAAGTGTACACTACATTCTTTATGTTCCCATGCCCTTAAGGACGTTTCTAGCCATAACTCACGTGTTTTCTAGCCATTTTCAAATATTCAAATCGCATTGTGATCCGAAGAGATTGGAATTTTTCTTATGACAAAAGTAAGCTAATCAAGAGCCTCCTAGTTTATTTGATGTCAAATTGAGTTTAGTGCCCTAATATCCTATCTTCTTGAAAACCATTATAGGAGCCCTATCCTTCTGAGTGTATGTTTTCCCATATTGCCACCATGAAGTTCTAGTACGGGGGGTATGAACACAATCCTCTCTAGGAATATTTGTACATAATATCGGGATAATGATATTTGCCACATTTACCTTAATGATTTTTAGGCACATATCTTTGAAGCTACCCCTACTCCTATAGCTTAATGTATGAAGGATAGTGAAATTTCCCATGCCGCCGCCTCCCTCCCTCTCTCTAGTGTACAGACACTATCCTAGCTTGTGTCTCTTTCTTTGATTTTGATACTAGATAAATTAGAGATCCCTAGGGCCTGTGTCATTGCCAAACTTGATGTCAACTGCATAAATGTTTCTTGAGAATTCCCATCACTGAAGATTCTAATACTCTAACCAGGATCCAAGCTCAAAACCTCTTTGAGCAAGAAAAGGAAAGATATAAGGCAATGATAGCTAAGTCATGGCTTAAGGTCCCAAAGAAAGGAGGTTCTAAGCTGCCAAAGGTCATGTACAAATCAGATTTCAAGGAAGAACTATCAGATATAATCACCCTACTGGCTAGATTAATGGGCCTCCCTTGCACCAATGAATTTCAATTCTGGATGTGTCCTTATATCAATATCATTTGTGAGGGAAAAAGTCTAAATTGGGGTGAGATAATTTGTGAAAATCTCAATGAACAACTAGTCAATGTGCAACAAAACAAGACATTCTACATGACCTCCTACCTAATGTACACAATTACAACATATAGGGTATGGGTAGGATTATCTCCTCAAGAAGATAAGAAGAATCAACCAGTTTATGAGTATTACCCTCAACTCACCTTGGAAAATAGAAAACATCATTTTAGAAGGGTGAATGATGTTTTCACCATGTACATAGTGAGATTGTTGGAGGGAAATATAGCTAAGAGAGTGTTTGCAAAGGTAAAATAATTGATCTCCACATATGGCAACCTCTTTATCCAATTTAGAAGATTATCTTACATTAGGTTAGCTGGGTTTGAAGGTTCACCAAACAAGCTACCTATGTATTGCAATGAAAAACTGGTTTTGGTAGAAGTTTTTAGGTAACTGGACATGTTGCATAGAGCATGTAGAGATAAAAATATCATTGACACTAAATTCCTTATCTCCATGTGGAACTACATTTGCATGACTACTTTAGATGCCCATATGTGGAGAGGATTATTATTTCGATTTCAAATTATATTATCTTGTCATAAAATATCTTGCTTTGATATCAAAGGTTTAATCTCTAATCATCTTAGAATGTCCTATTATCATGTACATACTCTGGAAGATTACTGGGAAGATTTTTTAGATGAGTATAAAGTGAGAATAAGATACTTTGGTAGAATTTATTTACAAATGTCAGAGATTTCAAAGTGCATAAGGTCAGAAATGACCTATATGATGACAATGAAGATTTTTACTCTATAGAATATATTAAAACCATTTAGCACATGCCCTTCTTACTATTGATTGGTCATAGAAGGAGAGAGATGATCTCACTGAGATAATTAACCTTGTGTTGGTAAGGACTAAATTTTGGTTCAATAGGAAAATGAGGGCATACAATCCAAATGTGGCACAATCCTCTTCTCATGAGACTTCTTCATCACAGAAAGGGGTTTCCATTTCTCCTTCGAAGGTACAGACTCAAGCAACTCCTTCCTCCTCACTTTTGGACTTTGCAACTAAGGTTTATACAAAAAGGATAAAGTCAAGGAGACAAAAGAAATTGAAAAGACTCCTGGAAAAGAGGTAGGAGAGGAGGATGTTCAAAGTTTATTAGGAGAAGTTGTCTCCACTCCAAAACAAGTGACACAACCTCTGGAAAAGGAAATGAAAACAATTGAAAAAGAAAAATATGATACAATGAAAACCACCACAGAGCTACAAAAATATGAGAAAGAGAAGAATGACGATGAATAAGAGAGTGAAGAAAGTGAAGAGGAAGAAGATGAAGTAAATATCATAAAACTAGAAACTAGGAAAGTGAGTGTTCCCAAGTTCTAATCACCAATCAAAGAAATGTGTTCTTCTAATGTTGAGGTTATTTCCTTGATATCCCCTTTACCCAGATCTCTTGGTTCTCCTAGTTTGGCATTGGTGCCACCTCCTCTTCTATGCACAAGTGATTCTTTCACATGGGGCCAGCCCATTATTGATAGTAGAAAGATAAAATTTACTCCCAAGATAGTTTCTCCTAGTTATGATGTTGTAGGTGCCTTGCTTGGTACAAATACAACTCCTCTATCTAAAAGAGTCAAGACAACTTCAAGGTTAGTCTCTAATTCAAAGGGCCAACTGTTTCTAGAAATTGCAAAGCCAAGAGGAGAAAAGGATGAAAAGGACGTAAGTATTGCAGATCTAGAGTTGACTAGGATTTCACTTTGTGAATCTACTCCTGAGGGAGAGGTTCAAAACTTGAAAGAGTGGAAAAGAAAAAAAAACACAGGAGCAATTAGAAGAACAAGTTCAAGTTATTTCCAATTTTATAAAGTATTTTATCTTAGGTGAAAACTTCTTGACCCAACTCGTTGTCCTCAATTCCCCATCCTACTTTTTGTCTCGATGAAGATGTCAAAGCCATCAAGGAGATTCATAGACATGCTGCATATGGTAAAGATATTGAAGCATTGGTGGAAGGAATGTTGGTCTTTGGTTTGAATTTCATAGATGAGGCCTACAAAGTGTATGAAAAATTTCCTTGGCCCAAAGTCAATTTGATACAATGATTATGGGATATGAGAAGGAGCTCAAGCTTTGGCTATAATGTATTTAGGACTTGAGGATCATGAATACAACAAATGAGAAAATCCTCCTCTCTCACAATTTTTTTGATGATTCAAAGAATAATATTTCTAGGAAGTGGGTATTTGGTGTTGAATGGAAGATTAAGGTACTTGAGGAGGAAATCACTGAACTTAAGAGCATGTTCTAAAAGGGAGAAGCTTTCAAATCTGATATTTTGGCTGATTTGTAAGCTCTTAAGTGCCAACCTTATAAGAACAATTCAACATAAATGTATCCTGTGGATGAGGTCAAGGAAAAGTTCAGTACACTCATCAAAGAAGACTTTTTCAAGACTGAAAATGTTACCAAGGAAAATATGGAGGAGATTAAAGAACTACATAAAGTTGTCATAAAGGCCACTGGGGATTGTTAATAAATGCAGGCATTAGAAAGGAACTGGAAGACTCTTTGGGTGGCTGGTTGAATGCTACACAAAACATAACTATTCCAAAAGTCATGGAGATTGCTAGTGCTTTGTCAAAATTTAGGGCCCTTATACTCAAAGTGAAGACCCCAACTGCACCTCTCCCAAGTGCTCCTTCCTCTAGTTCTTGAAAATATTTCTTTCTAGATGTTATATTTTGAAGTTAGCTTTATCATTTTGAAAATATAAAATTGTAAATAAAGCTAGCTAAATGTAATTCATTAATTAAGTGTTATCACTTAATTAAATGGTAATTAGTTAAGGAAGTTGGTTACAACCACCCCTCGGCTATATAAAGTTTCTTTTCCATTGTAAAGGGGTTAGATTTTGGTTATTTTTGATGTAATGATATAGAGCAGTTGAAATCAATACAAAAGAAGAAATTATCTCCCTCTTGTATGTGTTATTTATGTTTCTTTTCCTTGCAATTATGAATGTGGATCTAATATATTTGAATATAGAAACTGTGTGTTCAATCCATTTTCTATAGTGTGAATAACTTTGTGTTTGTTGCATCTATATGTATGGTGATTTTTTCTAGATATATTAATTCATATGATTCTTGAGGTTCCATGCATGCATTTGTAAGATATTGTTCTGCAATCTATATATTTGAATGTGCTACTTTCTTCATTTATTTTCTCTACAATAGTGAGTAATCTTGGATAACCAAGGAGAATACTTGTATTCTTGATCGGTGAATTAGATAGAACTTGTGTCCTTGTTACATCAGTCTTTCTCATAGAATCTATTGTTTCCTCTAAAATTTCTCCCTCTTTCATCTTCTATATTGAGAATACTAGAATATGGAAACATTCTTTACACCAAAATCCTCAATCAGAATGTTAGTTTGTATATTTGTAAATAATTAGATTCCTAATTTTTGGTGAATAAGGGAACCTCTCCCACAAAGAGGAGGGACTGTTGTCCCTTAAAATGTTGCTTGTGTCTAAAGAAAAAATTTCCAACCATTAGAGGGATATGATAAAATAATTATATAATGAAAATTGGGGCACACCTCATTAAGGTTAAATGGTATTTGAAGGTGTTTATAATTTTGGTGGGTACTTCTACATTATTCAATCCCTTGAGGTAAGAGTGGAAATGGTCTTGAAACTTGGGGCGCTTTTGAAAATTTTACTACAAGATTGATTTTTTAAAGTTTGATATCATTTTAATGATTGGAATAACACTAATTTGAGGTGGTTTAGAAGGATGTCTAAGTGGAAGAAGTATCTAAATGAACTTAAGGAAAAATTCCTTGCAAATTGAATAGATAGTGAGAAGAAGAGCAGGGAAGTTTTGGACAAGAAGGGGAGTAAGTTGAAAACTCTTGGCTCATGAATCATTTAACAAGTTCTATTGACTGGTTTGAAATCGAGAGCAAAGTGTTTGGACATGGGCTAACAGCTTAAGATGAAATTGGTCAAAACTTGCAAGAATAAACCATTTTAAGCTAGTAAAAGATCCTCTAAAGCAAAGATAAGGTGTAGTTGATGTTTTGTGATCCTATTGATTATTGATTACTTGATGAATTATTAGAAATGTCTAGGAACTCTGCATCATTAGCCCTTGATATATTTCTAAGAGATAAACTCTAGGTCAAACTCGGTCACGAGCATGAGCCATCAAGTAATGCGATCACTATGATAAGGCTTAGAATGCATGGTTTTAAGAAGATGAAAGCTAGTGACGAAAAAGGTCTTATGATTTAGAAGATAATGAAGAAGTTTAAATGTGGTCAAGAAGAGGGTGCAACAAAACTTTTTAGCTTCACTGTAGCGAGTCTCATAATCATGAAGGGTGTGATTGATGTAATAAATAACATGCTCCCTTCCCTGCTCATCACGGTGTGATAACATGTCACCCAAAACATGATTGGTGGCGAGAGATGTAATGATCTAGAAAGGATCCCCCTCATGTGGAGGCATAAGCACAAGTGTGGATAAAAGATAATGGTTGATGTATTGAAAGGATTTTTGGAAATTATCATCCCAATAGAAATTGATATCTTTGCAAAGAAGATGATGGAAAGGTTGGCAATGGTCAGAAAGTTATGAGATGAAACGATGAATCGATTGAAGTTGGTCTTGAAGACCGTGAAGTTGTTTTAGATTAGAAGGAGGTATCTTAAGGATGGCCTTTATTTTGGCAGGGTAATCTTCAATACCCCTAATAGAAATGATAAATCCAACAAGTTTTCTAGTTAAGATGCCAAATACACACTTGGTTGGATTGATACAGAGGAAGAAGTGGATGAGCCGCTTAAAGAGAATTGAAAGGACATAAAGATGATGCCACATATGCTTTGATTTACCTAAGAGGACATCTACATAGTCCTCTACTATCTTATGGATGAGATCCTGGAAGATATAAGTCATGATCAATTGATAGGTGGCTTTGGCATTTTTCAAACCTAAGAGCATGACGTGATAGAAAAAAGTCCCCAAGGAGTAATGAAAGAGGTCTTATGTTGGTCCTCCGGTGTAATGAGATTTTTTTATATCCAGAGAAACCATATATAAGAGAAATCATCTCCTTTCCCATGGTAAGGTGAATGAGCTAATCGATGTTAAGAAGGGGAAAGTCATCTTTAGGAAAACAAGGTTTAAATATCTAAAGTTGGTAAAAATGTAGAGCTTTCCAGAGGCTTTAGCAATGGGAACAATGATGACATTATGGAAAAAATAGAAGGGTTGAGGCCCGACATATCGGCGCACGACCATGTGAAGAATTGTTTAAGTCTAGAAAGGAATGTAGTGAAATAATCAAGCTCTTGTGGATCAAGGGATTGACCAAATTTGAGGATGTGGGGCTCTTGAGAAGTCTTGATGTTGATTTCAATGGTGTATTCATTGAAAAAAGTTGATGTGTGGGCAAGAAGGTCTAATGAAGATAGGAATATTTTTCTCCTATGTAGGAAAGAATGGAGTCATAATCAATGTAATCAAGAATGCCAATGGTAGAGGAATATTCTTCTACGATATCATGGAATCAAGAGAGAGGGACCCAATTTCACCCTCACACTGATAAGTGACTAGTCCCAAAGTGATGATGAAGATTACAAAAAAATGTAGAGGAAATGGACATCGTGTCATTCTCATCCATAAGCTCTTGGGATGGATAACATGGTGGATCAATGTCCATAAGAGATGAAGTTGAAGAGGGTACGGAAGAGTTCGTATGTTGATCCTGAAACCTAATATGAACTTCTCATGGGGATGGAAATATTTTTCAATGATAAGATCATTCATGCCTTGTTCATAATGCCCCATTCCAAATCCTTTCCATGTGCATTGATGGAAAAATGTGTAGGCAAAGGATTTTTTCTAAAGGAAGTCAAAGCCATTGATATAAGGCTTGGTGTTTGGTTGAGCGTCAATGCAAGAAGAATGGTGATCATTGCCACTATAGATGAGATTGGTGTGAAGATGGGGTGGACCAAAAGAAATGATATCCCTAACATCAAGTTGATACATTGGAGCTTTATCAGTCTACCAAATCAATGAGGTTTAGGAAAATCATTGAGGGTGAGGAGGTGATACTCCCCGGTGAGAGACGGTCCATGAATTTGTTTATAGAATTATAATTGGGTAGTTTGGATGCAGAGACATATGAGATTGTGGATGCTTGAGAATAATCTTGTTTGGGGATGAGCACGTCGTTAGGTCGATAAATCATATGACACGATTTAAATGGAGGAGTTTCTACAGGGAGAGTTAGGATTTTCCCCTCATGCTTGTACTTGATGCAACGATGAAGGGTGGAAGGAACACAATGCATGGCATGAATCCATGGTCATCTAATTAGGAAATTGTATTGAATCTCCCCCTCTATAATATATAAGACCTCATGGAGGATTTTTTCACCAATTCGGGTGGGGAGAATAATTGTTCCCAAAGTGGGGATAAAGACATCACTGAAAGCGTGAAGGAAAACCAGAGATTGGGCAACAACGGAGTCGGGGGAGCTTGAGTTAATCAAAGGTGTGGGATGAGATGATGTTTATGCTTGCTCCATTGTTTATCATAGAACGTCAGATGAATGTATCATTGATTCAAATAGTGATGAAAAGTGGGAGATCATGGTCTTGTGTGATATGTCGTGAATGTTGGAATATTCAAAAGATATGGTAGCAGGTAAGCAACAAGTACTCCAAAAAGGGATAAAAAGGTTAAGTTTCATCATGGGGGTAGGAATATGCTTTATGGCGTTAATGAGATATTTTATATGATGAGGGGAGATTTGGATGAGCTCCTAGAGTGACATCTTGATCGGGCCTCGATGAAGCTATTTCACAACACTTTGTTCAATCGTAACATACTTTGGATTTTGATGAGTAAGGGGGAAAATTAGGTCTTGCTAGGGGAGCAGAATTTTTGTTTTGACTTTGATTAAGCTGGTGGTTAGAAATTGTGGGGGTGAGAATGGGTGGTGATCCAAATAACATTGATGAAGAGAGGGGGCCTTCTTTGGGATAAGTAGTGTTTGGATGAGGAATAAAAATGAAGGTCCTAGATGAGTGGAGGGACTTAGAGATCTTAGGAGATGGATATTTGATCGAAGAGTGTGAGGGAGGTGGAGGAACTAGTAGATGGAATAGGATGATATTCTTCAATGAGGAGATTATATTCTTTAATGAGAATATGGATTATAGTTTAAAAAGTCATAAAATGTTTGGTATCATGTCTAAGAGCACGATGATATAAAAAAATGAAATTATAATCGAACCATGAAGATATTGGTCCATGTGAATAGAAGGATTTGATAGGTGGAAGGGTGATCACAGATGCTTGAAGCACGCATAGAAATATTTCTATGTAGGAACCGATGGGTGTATTTTGAGAAGGATTTATAGATGAAGTGGATATGAGAATGATAGATGTAGGTAAGAGGGATGATTTTCTTCGATGACGCTTTATGGGAGACTTTAATTTTGATTTGGAATTAGGAGAAGAAGTTTACAATTTGGTATTAGAGTTAGAGGAGAGAGTGGATGATTCTACTGCTTGTTTTAGTGATGATAAGGTTTTGGACGATTTCATCAATTTTGATTTGGAAGAAATGATGGATGGTTTTGATTCAAAATTTGATTTGAGAATAGGAGTAGATGGAAGGTCCAGCCCTAAGATGGATAGAGGTGCACCTAATATTGATAATGAGGGAATGAATTTTTTAGGATGATGGTATTTAGGAGGTTTTAGGAATTAAGGGATAATATATGTGGAAGAATCCCTCACAAAATAGCAACAATAGGAACTAATATGTAGAAAATATTACAAATCTGAAATAAAAGAGAAAAATATAAATAACACAACACAAAGAGACAACATTTAATGTGGTTCACCCAATTTGGGCTACGTCCACCAAAAATCACTTGCTCAGATTTTATTGCAAGCCACCACTCTCTCTATACAATACCCAAATCTATTTGGATCTATGCTCAACAAACTCGGCTGAATTAACACCCAAAGTCACACACATCCGCAATGTTACATCAACCCTACCATATGCACATAACCACATAAGTAGAAAATTTCTTATGTAGTTTAACAATACCGTGGGTATCAAAACCATGGGCCATAACTATCACATAAACCTATGGGTCAAAAATCCCGCCCATATGAGAAGAGCAAGTTTCCCAAAATATCGGGCACATTTTTCGAGGCCAATTTTTTTTCTTGGGGGATGCGGCCCCAAACCATGACGAGACAACTATGGAAAGTGTATAGTACTCTTAGTGGCAGTCTTCAACACTTTCACACATGAAAATAGGCTCCAAAACCTAACAACCTCCCACTTGAGAGTAGTTTTCCTCCGAGCAAGCTTTTTAACCCTTCACTGTCATCTATGAAGACCAACCAAAGTCGAACACAAATTTAGTTTCTCCTGTGACCACCTTGGTCATCATGTTTGCAAGATTTAGAATGGTATGAATCTTCTCCATCTTTTACTTGTCTTCTTCCAAAGATTTCCTAATGAAATGGTACCTAAGTCAGTATATGATTTGTCCTAGAGTGAACAATGAGTTCTTAACTAGGTGTATAACACTCTATCTATCACTATGAAACTTCCCTTCCTCCCGCTTATGCCCTAACTCCTCAAGAAATTTCTATAACTAAATCATCTCTTTACTTTCCTTTGTGGTAGAAACATACCCACCTCCGTGGTTGATAAAGCCACCGGCTTCTATAGTCATGAAATCCAAATCACCGATGTCCCACCTATAGTGTAAATATAACTTGTTGTGCTCCTCCGCTCGTCTACATCTCCAACCATATTTAAATATACATAACCACGCAAAGTGGTATCGATCCACTGTAGCACAAAAATTTCCTCATGGTCCCTCTCAAATACCAAAGGATCCACTTTATTGCCTCGCTAACACTCTTTACCCGGATCACTCATAAATCTACTCATAGATCCCAATGCATGGGAAATATTAGGCCTAGTGCACACCATGGCATACATCAATTTTCCAACCACTGATGAGTAAGGTACCTTGGAAATTTGGTTTCTCTCCGATCTCTGTCTTGGGACACTCGCTCCTTTGATAACTTGAAATGGCCTACCAAAGGAGTCCTAACCGGTTTAGCATCCTGCATATTAAGCCTCTCTAAGACCTTCTTAATGTACTCTTCCTAAGATAAAGTCAGCTTTTATTCCTTCCTATCTCGAGATATCCTCATACTAAGGATTTGTTTGGCTGCCCCCAAATCCTTCATAGAAAAGGAGTCACTTAGATGCTTCGGAGTAATTTTATTTCTGCATGTCTTTTTCTACAACTAACATGTCATCCAAATACAAGCACAAGATAATATAAATACCATCTTCAAATTTATTTATATACACACAATGGTTAGAATGGCATCTAATATAACCTTGCGCATCACGAAGCTATCAAATTTCTTATACCATTGACGTGGAGCTTGTTACAGGCCATACAAGCCCTTCTTCTTCGGTTTCAGCACACCATCTCCTCTTTACCTTTGACCTCATAACCATCTAGTCATTGTGATATATAGATCCTCCTCCAAATCACCATGGAGAAATGTAGTATTTACATCTAGCTATTCTAAGTGTAAGTCTTTTGTTGCCACTATTCCAAGAATAATTCTAATAGAAGTCATTTAACTACAGGAGAAAAAAATCTTATCAAAATCTATACCTTTTTTCTGTGTAAACCCCTTGACCACCAACCGGTCCTTGTATCTTTTCTTTCCTCCTTCTTCCTCCTTGACTCTGTACACCCACTTGTTATGCAATGCTCTTTTTCCTTTGGGTAGCTTCATCAAATCCCAAGTCTGGTTTTCCATGAGATACTTATGCTCCTCATTCATGGCTTGCTCCCACTTCTTCCTATAATCTATCTGCATTGCTTCATCAAAGCTCTCTGGCTCTCCACCGTCAAAGTGAGTAATAAATAACAAAGATAAGGAGAAAAATGTTTAGGTTCTCTTATTACCCTATAATAACTCCTCAATATAGGAGTTTGGGGTTCCTATTGAGTAGGTTCCTGAACTGATTCATGGGTCACTTTCCCATCTGGAAGATTCTCTACCACCGCATATTATTTCTTGGATTCTTCCCTATTTTCGCAAATCTTGTTTCTTATACATGAATTTATCATTAAATACCACATCCCTAGATCAAATGTTTTTGTTTTCCTTAATACTCCAACATTTAAATCCAAATTCATCACCACCTATAACAAATGAAAGTGCATTTTTTTATTTATCCTCTAGCTTGGTCCTATCATCCTTGTATGTATGGACAAACACCTCACATCCAAAGACTCTAAGAAATGAATAATCAAATTTATTACCATACTAAGCCTCCTCAGGTATGCCTCCATCCAAGGAACTTGAGGGTCCTCTGTTTATCAAGTACACAGTTGTGCTCACTGCTTCTACTCAAAAATAAAGAGGCAATCATGCATGTAACCTCATGCTCCTAGCACATTCCATTATTGTTTTGTTCATGCTTTTCGACACCCCATTCTCACATTGCAGAGTTCCTAGAACCATATTTTACCTACAGATTCCATTCTTAGAACAATAATCATCAAAATTAATGTTGCAATACTCCCCTCCATTATCTGACCTGAGACATTTCAGCCTAAGACATGTTTCATTCTTTACCAAGGCTTTCCATTTAACGAAAGTTTCAAATACTTTAGATTTGTTTCTAATACAATATACCTAAACTTTCCTTGTTACATCATCAATAAAGGTAACATAATAATTTGAACCCCAAAAGATGATACCCGAGTTGACCCCACACATTAGAATGTACCAAATCTAACTTTCTCTCTTTCTTCATAGGTCCCACCTTGAGAAACCTTACTCGATTTTGTTTCCCATATACGCAGCTTCTAAAAAAACTCCAAACCTATTTCGTATATCCAGAAAATCCTTCTTTATGATCTCCATGCCCTTATGGCTCATATGACCAAGCATATAGTGCCACAATGTTGTATATACGTTCAAGCCACAAAATTACAATTATTATTATTATTAGTGGTTAAGTACAAGGTTCCAACCTTCTTACCTCTTGCCACCACAAGAGCACCCTGGTAACCTTCCAAGAGTCCAATGTAAATATCATAGTATAATCATCACTTCCTAGCTACCCCACCGATATCAAATTTCTTCTTAATGTAGGCACATACATGACATCTTTCAATAGCCAAGTATTCCCATTCTACATCTTAACCTCAACATAACCTTTTCTAACTATGATGATAGGTTCATCATCACTAAGAAAAACATGCCCAAAATCCCATTGAACATAATCAACAAAATAATGCCTATGTGGGGTAGCATGGAAAGAAGCCCCCGGATCTAAAACCCAAGATTCAATAATATTATGCAACGAAATAATCAAAGCATCCTGACATACATTACCCATTGCCACATTTTCCTCCTTGTTTTCTTCTTATCCCAAAGCTCCCAACAATCCTTTTTGCGTGCCCAAAATTTCCACAAAGGCCAACATACTATCTTGCTTTTGGATTTTGACCTTTCCCGATCCTTCAATTTTCCATGACTTCCTCTATGCTTATGTCTCCCTCTAGTTTCCACTGTCAAAGCATTCCCTGAAGTAGAAGATTCCCTAGAGATTTTTCTTTGCATTTCCTCTCTTAGAATCACCCCTACAACATCCTCAAACTTCAACTTCAAGTTAGTGGAACCAAAATTCTTATTGCCATCACTAGGCTATTCTAACTCTCAGGTAAAGAGCACAAAATTAATAAAGCCCTACCTTCTTCATCAAATTCTTTTGTAACTAAAGCTAACATATTTACAACCATATTAAAATAATTTAAATGATTTTCCATTGAACCATTCTCATAAATTTTCATATTAAACAATTTTTTTCATTAAAAATATCTTGTTAGAGGTAGAGGTTTTTCATACAGCTTCCTAATGCATCCATGAGTTCTTTTGTAGTATTCTCCTTTAAAACATTAAATAATAATGAAGGTACAAGACATAACTAGATTGTCCCAAGTTCCTTCCTATCTAGAAAATCCCATTCCGCATCTGTCATTCTTGAGGGTTTGTTCACCTTCTTAGACAATGGAATATAAAGATCCTTCTAATAAAGGTAATCTTCCATCTGCATCTTCCAAAGACTAAAATTCTACCCATTGAATTTATCAACCCTTGATCTTCCATCATCTGCCATAGCTCCCACTCAAGCTAAAATTTCCCTGTAATTCAACACTTCAACAAACCAAACCAGACTCTGATACCAATTGTTAGGAAATAAGGGATAAAATATGTGGAACAATCCCTCACAAAATCACAACAGTAGGAACTAATATGCATAAAATATTACAGATCTGAAATAAAAGTGAAAAAAATATAAAGAACACAACACAAAGACAATATTTAATGTGGTTCATCCAATTTGGGCTACGTCCACAAGAATCACTTTTTTAGATTTTTATTACAAGCCACCGCTCTCTCAATACAATACCCCGATCTGTTTAGAGCTATGCTCAACAAACTCTACAAAATTCACACCCGAATTCACACACATCTGCAATGTTATATCAACCCTACCATATGCACAAAACCACATAAGTAGATAACTACTTAAGTAATTTTACAATACCATGGGTATCAAAACCATGGGCCAAAACCGTCCCATAAACATATGGGTGAAAATCCCACCCATATGAGAAGAACATGTTTCCCGAAATATCAAGCACATTTTTCAAGGCCAAATTTTTTTCTCCCTTCTACTAGGGTTGCACCCCTGACGCCCACTCGTGGCCCAACTTGACCCCAAATCCTAGCGAGACAACTATGGAAAGTGTACAAGACTCTTAGTGTACGGTTTGTGAGACACCAAATTTGGGTCACACTCCCCTTGGTCCCTTTTAATTAATTAAGCACACCATGGCCCCATTATTAATTATTATTAATATATTCACCTTCACATTATTAATTAATTTAATTATTTTAATTAAATTAATTTCACCCTCACACCTCCACCTCACCCTGGACCCATTCTAGGGGCATTTAACTCATAGTGATTGAGTCATCACCCTCAACACTGAGTTATAACTCCTAGTGTTGAGTCACTAACTTGACCTAACTAACTAAGAATTCTTCCTAAACCTAACTGGACCTATTCTAAGTTCTTCCTGCCTTCTCTCACATGAACTCCACTTTCCTAAGTGGAATCAATGAGAAAGCATGCCAAACCGGGAGGATATGCCTATTTTTGGTAAACATAGGCTTTCCCATTTAACCGACACCGGTTATTCCGTAACCGATGTTGGTCACCTAATCGTCATCGGTTCCTTTATATAAAACTTTGCAACCTTTTACCCGATTTGACATTTTTCATTTTGGAGAGTTCTATTTAATTTAAACATGAATTAGAGACTTATCAGTATTTAAACGCAAGTATATACTCAACCACAGGACCAAGCAAGCATTAAAATCCCATTCTAAGGCATTAGAATATTCATGGGAACACTCTGGGAGTATTTCGTGACACTATACAAAACATCTCTTCACAGATCAACTACTATCCTCCTTCACCTACTAGATCTGCAAATACAAGTAAGTATATGTGATTTTAATCATATTGTGCTTGCTTAAAGTGTAGGTTCATTATCTCTTTTATTATACCTTATTTCTTCCCATATTCCTCTATCCCCAAATTCTCACCAATCCATCAACCCAACCACCTACGGCCTTTTGGCTCTTTGTACCTACCCTCTATGTATTCCTGAGTCTTCTTGGTAATATTACAAACCCAACCACTCTCCCTTCATTCTCTGTGCAATCACAGAGAATATTAAAACTACGTTTATTTAATTATTACCAAATTGCACCTACCGACGTCAATCATCTTAACCATCATCGGTCTCGGCACTGCACCGACATCAGTCTCTAGACCGATATCAGTCACTGTGTTTTCTTTTAACCTTCACCAAACTACCTCTAACATAAAAAAAATCTACCCAAACCTTACTAGATACTCCAGGTGACCTTACCTAACACCTATGTGACCTTCCCCAACTAGAAACATACCTTTCCTGATGCTAGATTAGTTTATATTTCAATATTTTATGTAATCTAGCGTGTTGATAACGTTTTGAGATACCTAAATCAAAGT
Organism: Taxus wallichiana var. yunnanensis; assembly: GCA_018340775.1. NCBI lineage: Eukaryota > Viridiplantae > Streptophyta > Pinopsida > Cupressales > Taxaceae > Taxus > Taxus wallichiana. The sequence continues at coordinate 545,196,127 of CM031244.1, read as the reverse complement.
GTTAGCAATAGGACCTTTATTTATCATATTTACTTTCATTAATTTGATAAAAACAATGGATTGAAAACCATCTAGGAAGTATCACACTTCCCGGAACTAGCAATCACTAGGCAATCCACTATCATTTGTTATTTAATATCATTTGGTGGTCTTGTTTTGTTTCTTATACATGTCATTCCTCCTAGCCAAAGGGAAGCTCTCACATTCAGTCTGATCAACTTCTACAATGCACGCATACTATCTATATAACCATAGGTATTCCTCCTTGACCATTACCTTATCTATTTGACTACATACTTTGAGTGAAACACGGTCTTCAACACTTTCACACATGGAAAATAGGCTCCACAAACCTAACAGAGGAGGAGCTCCAACTTATTTTATGGATGAGAGAGGGATTTTGAATAGGAATGCTAAGGTTTTTAGATCTCTATTGCGATGAATTTCCTTAGTAGGGATGATAATGATTTAAACTAGGGATTCATTGAGATAGAATTAGATGACATATATTTCTTTGTATATATGGATATTGAAGATGGATGTGGTTTCTAGATGATACATCTAATGAGATCAAAGGAGTTAGCAAAGGTGTGGATTTTGGAGGCATTGTTATAATAGTGGTTGAACTTATGGGCAGTGTAGGTATAACATTTGTTGTTGTGCTAAGTGAGGATGTTTGTATGATAAATTCCTTAGAGATAATGTGGATGTGGACATGGGCTCGAGATGTCAATGTAGGCATGATCATAGTTGTAGATGTGGTTGAAGATAAGGGTATGGGAGTGGTTATAGATGTGGGGACATATGATGAGGGTGTTAAGATGGCTATTGATACAAATGAGGGTGAAGAGCTAGATATGGATAGGGATGGGGAAGTAGTAGCTATCGATGTAGATGGTGTAGTGGATGTAATAGGTGTAGACATAATAGTGATAGGTAAAATGGATGTAGAAATAGGTGTAAGAGATACTGTAGGTAAAGGGGTAGAAATCGAAGTAGATATAGGTTTAGTGGGTGAAGCGATGATGGGTGTAGGTGATGAAGTTGATTCATGACTTAGGGTGTTGATGGTATGGGAATTGGGTGGTTGAGATGTAGGAGGAGGTTTTGATTATTAGGTGCATGGTTGGGAAAAAGTTTCTTGAAAACATATAAGGGTTGATTGGGTGGTGTGTTGGGATTTTCTAATTGAAGATCACTACGGTCTATGAGTTTTTGTACAAGGTCTTTGAATGTGTGACATTTTTCAATGTTATGACCATGGACTTGGTGGTATTTAAAATAATGTTCCTTGTGATACCATGTGGGTTTGGGTCTTAAGTCATCAAGCCAAATGGGAGGAAGTTGAATGTGGTGTACACCAATTAATTTATCAAAGATGGAGATGTATGATTCTCCAAGAGGAGTGTAATTAGGGGTTGGTCTAGGATCTCTTTGTAGAGGCTCAGTGTGAGATGTAGATGTGGATGAGGACTTGGCTATGATAATGTTAGCAATGATTTTAGTCTTGTCATTATGAGCGGATGAATTTGTAAACTTAGGTTTCAGTTTGTTAGATTAAATCTTGAGATGACCTTGTTCAAGGGAGAAAATTTTGAGTTTACGAGCCATGGTGAATGCCTCTTCAAAGGTTTGGAATGATTGTATTTACAGAGAGTAGAGGAAATGTGCTTCATAAAAGACCGCACAAAGAGTTAAAGTAATTTAGTTTGTCGAAGGGAGAAGGACAATTGGTTGATTATACCACGCCATCTAGCGATGAAGTCTACAATATATTCTTCATCAAACCGTATAATGGTGTAGAGGTCTATGATGGTGATTTTATGCGTAGTGTTAATTGAAAAGTGTTCTAGAAATAGTCACATGAGTTGGGTGAAAAAAATAGTGAATTTTGTGTAATTCCATTGTACCCAATGTGGGACCAACTAATGACATGGGGAAGGTGTCAAACATAAGGTATTAGTCATGAGAAATGAGGTAGTATGCATGCCTAAAGGAACGAAGGTGTTATTGTGGATCCTCCTTACTATTGAAATTAGAGAATTTTGGTAACTCCCAATGTGGGGGATAAGGATTTACTGGGACCGATGGATTGATAGGTTCATTAAAAAAATTCATAAGAGAAGGTGGTCTTGGATCCCAAGGTAGTGTCTTCAAGGTTGGCCATTCTATTTAACAACACATGCATGGGATCGTTGGATGTAGGGGATGAGAAATTGAGGGATGATGTTGTGGAAGATATGAAGTAGATGGATTATGTTGGGATTGAGGTTGATATGTTTGAGGATGAGTAGGTGTTTTTGGAATCAATTGATAAGGGGATATATTGTTGAATGGTTATGACTTTATAGGTTGGGCTATAGGTTGTTTTTGGGAGATGGGGATGTAGTAAGAATGATGGGACTATGTTGGTTGTTGGGTGATGGGGTTATTGGATTGATTTTGTATAGGATGAGTTGAGATATACGTATGGTGTGGTTGAATTACTTGAGTAGATTGGTGGGGAAATACATAAAAAAGGCACTTTAAGAGGAGGTTGATGGGTTTAAATTGATTTAGAAGGATGGGGTTGTGAAATGGTGATATTTACATGGACATGGGTGGTGGAAATAAGAGGTAAAGTTATGTTATGCTGTTCGAATGGATGGGGAAGCAAGTGAGATTCTTGTGATGATTGGATAAGGGCACTAATAACCATAGTGGATGAAGAGGTGATAGGGATATAAGAGGTGATAGTAGTGTTAATGCGATAAAAATTGGGGAAACAGACACCACTAATTGAGTGGTTTGGTGAGTGTGAGAGCCATGTTATTACCGAGCTATTGCTAACTCATTCATGGATCTTGGGAAGAAGATGACAAGTTGTGAGGTAAGAACCTCTATGGACTCTAAGTGAGGAGGATAAGGATAAAGTTTTTGGAGAGGAGGACCATCAATAGTGAGATGGGTAGCCATTCTAGCAAGGTAATCATGGAGAGCTACATGGTTAGCATCAAGGAGTTATTGAAACTCCACACATCCGTGAGGGATGGTGGGAGGTCCTAAAGCTCCCATAGAAGTGGTGGGTGGGGGTGTAACCAATCTATATGGGAACGAGTGGTGATAAAGAAAGGGGTTGGTTTCAACATGGGTGTTATGTTGAATAGCCAGAGACTCTTAAAGTGGGGGAGCGGAAAACATAGGTTGAGTAACCACCAAAGAGGTGAAAAAGGGGATGGAATAAATGATAAAAAGGGATAAAGTTTATTGGGAAATAATAGTAGAAGTAGGAATGTTTTTGGATGTCATGGTTTGTACCATTTTTCTTTCTTGAGAACGTGTAATAACGAGCATGAAAAAACAATAAAATAAGAAACTATGCTTTTTTAATCACTTCAAGCAAGTCACACAACAGAGTTTTAATTATCTTGATTATTAGAAAAATGTGAGGAAGAAAGAAAATGGGATTGAAGGGAGCCTAGGAAATGGCCATAATATGGATGGTTTCAAGTTGTTTTGGATGGAGTCCTTGATATATTTCAAGGTACTTGAGGCAAAAATATGTGATGACTACCGGTATAGGGCCTGACATTGGGGCCTACCCCCGCACTTCATGCACCACAACGATAAGGTTGTTGGGCACTTAGCCAATATACTGATAGCCAAAAAGTTTATAATGCAGATAGAACACCATGTCAGTTTTCCTATTAGGTGATGAAATCCCAATATTTCCACCTTGAAGAAGATGTTTAAGATGTGTAGTTTTAATGTGTGCATTTTAGATGTGTGTGATAAGAGTGTATGTAAAGAATTAACCTCCTAATTAGAATATATTTCCAAACAAGTATGAAGGTTCTTTTTAAGTCCAAAATGAAGTGTTATATTTGATGAAGACACTCAGAAAAAGAAGGAAAAATGATGCAAAAGGAGAAAATAGAGAAAATGAAGAATACCTAGATAATGTTTTTTCCTTTTTAATTTCTATTTTTTTAAAGTAAGCAAGTTGATCCAATGAAAGTGATCCACCACACACGCAAGAAAGAAAAGATCCTACCTACGAGATTAGTAGAAATAATATAGAAGAAAAATGGAAATGAAAAATAATGAAAAGACTCACCAAAGAAGGGTTTGTTCCACTAGGTGTGCTAGAATGTTGAACCAATTTTCTCGCTCCTATTTCATATTAGTGAAATGACAACAAAGAAAATAAGCAACTCTAAAATGAGAGGATTTAAGGTACCTCTAGATGCAATGATGATGGATATGGGCACAAAAGAGAGATTTCTCCTTGTAGCAAGCTTGATTACTCCGCACAACAAAGAGAAAATCAACTAAAAATGATTAGTAGATAGATGGGTAGGTTACCTAACAACGTAAATCCCAAGAAGTGAAAACTTCCTAGGATGGATGTCAACCCACTTTTGATAAAATATAAACATATTAAATGATAAATAATCGATATGATGCAACACAATTTGAAATGGAACAAAAAGGATGAGATCAAATATATGAAGTAAAATGTAGATTTGATCTAAGAAAATCCAAACAAGATCAAAATTGGGTGGGTTGAAAAGTGACCCAAGGTTGATGAAACCATTGACGGTGGGATTGTAGTAGGATGAAATGAACAATAAGAAAAAAGAACAGAGATATGGGTGACTTAGATGTTGATTTGAAGTAGGTGATGATGCTGTGATGAAGTTGAAATGATACATATATGTGTGGACCTGATTTTTGTGAAAGGATGGAAGAAAATTACAAAATATGATGTTGGATTTATATAATACTAGTCCGATTGATGGAAACCGGGATGAGTCGACGACGACCGAGTGTGGTAAATGCCTAATCTCGGATGATAGACAAGAAGAATGACCAGATCCGGGGATTTGAAGGACTAAAAGCTTAAAAATAGAATGTTGAATAGATAGGTGGCATTCAATGAGATGGACATAGGTTGGGTTAATGGTAACCGAGGAAGGGTCGATTGACGAATGAGAGGGGGAGCTAGGGTTTGATAAAGGGAAATGGGATGAAAATAGAAGATAAAACATGCTAAATGGATGATAGACGAATGATAGGGTTCTTGGAAAATTTATAACCTACAAATAAATTGATGCAAAGGTGATGAGATGGCTAAAGCACTCCAACAATATTCAAATCTTCAAGATCTCCAACGAAACATGAAAGAGATCTAAAGTAGCTTCAATATGGCAATAAGAACTCCAAGAAGGAAAAATAATCACAATGAAATTTGCAAGATAGCTTCAAATCTCAAAAATTACATCCTCTAGAGATGAGGGGTGAGGGGATACTTATAGGGTTGATGGAGACCCATATGGGTCACTAGAAAGCTGTGGTGGATGATTCCCAACTTGATGGAAATGGGCCCAAAGAGGGAAGATTAGGGTTTTAAGGTTAGGTGGGTTAGGGTTATCTAGGGATAATAAAATGTGGTTGGGAGATGAGAATGAATTTATTGAAGGTGGTTTGGTGCTTAGGGATGATAAAAGGGGTGCTTAGGGAGGATAAAAATATTAGGGGATGATTTAGGGATAATTAAACATGATTAATGAGGTTAGAAAGAGTAAATGATGATATAATTTGAAGATGGGATTATGTGATTAATTATGATTTAGATGGGAAATATGGAAATTTAAATAGTAATAAGGTGAGTATGTGCATGATAATGATAAAGAGAGAGAACGCAGGGTGAGGGACCAACAATGCCAAAATTTGGTGTCTAAAAGTGTTTCGCACGGAATGTTTCGGCTCTGCGAGAATAGACTTGCTTCTATCCTATCATTCCTTTGAAAAGCAGAGATAAGGGTTAGGGCTAGGAGGAATACCGTTGAATGTTGAGATGGTGTGCGCGCACTCAGAGAGAGATCGATCGATCGGGAAGAACTCCTTTTTGTCTTGGAAGGACTACCCTGCAAGTAAGAATACAAGACCACAAGATTTTAATTAGACAACAAATGAGGATCTCGCCTTAGGCCCGGAAATATAAAAACTTCCTTTCGAAGGTGGTCAGTTTCCCTTTAATACGATTTAACACAAATGATAATATAGAAAGCTATTGCAAAATCACGATTTAGGTATCTTGTTACAAAGCAATAGAAACTAAACTATCAATAATAAAGCGCCGCTTTGTTTGTTCTGATTCATCGGTCGCTGATACGCTCAAAGTTGAGTTATAGGATAAACCAGTTGGATTTGGGGTTGTTAGGTGGAAAATAGGCAAGCAAAAGGTTTTGGGGTATAAGTCGAGTGACCGATGGCGGTCACTGGGTAACCGACCGCTGGTTAGATAACCACCAGAGAGGATAAACGATACCCGGTAGGGGCAGCAATCTAAGTGCCTCGGATAGAAGTTGGTGCAAGGTGATTGTGGGGTTATTAGGATTGGTGGATGGCCGAGGGGAATGATGGGAGGATAGGGAAGACTCGAGTGTGGTAAAATGGCCTTGGGCAATATCAGGTGTGTGGGTGAAGGTTAAGTGCAGTAGTGGCTAGTAGTAGAGATCTAGGAATAAACTTATGATTACTATTAATCAATGTAGCTCAAGAAAATGGTGCCTAGAAACATATAACATACTACTTACTTGCCCCGATGCGAATGCAAGTTTCAGGATGTGATGATGAAGACAGGACCCAAGTTGGATGCGATTTCTTTTCTCGATGCTCGGATGAGTGTTACTGGGCTCTGGTTATTCAGTTGCAGTCTTGGGCTTGACGTCCTTCTCTCGCAAACTCTTCTTGTTTCTTCACTTGTCTCTGCTTTCGGCCAAGCAAAACTGGATTCTCTCGATGATTTCTCCTTCTCCGATCAAATGAAAATCCGATCCTTGTTTTTGGTTGGAAGTGGTCATTTACGGGGAACCGATGGTGGTTACGCAACCGACGGCGGTCGAGTAGGAACCGGTATCGGTCCGGTCAAAGTGGGCTATTTTTGGTAAAATAGCCAGCTTTCCCTCCTTTTCTTCTAAGGGATTGGTAGCGGGCTTGGTCAAGTCATTATGAAGTTGGTTTTAGGTGCGGATGAGGAGTAATTAGTCATAGGTGTGGAATTGGACCAAGTTATAGGTCTTAATTAGGTTAGTTTAGGGTTAAGACTAGGTCACGATGAGGTGGTGACATGAGGTGGCAGGTATGGTGATGTGGATTTATTAATTATAAGGTAATTAATAAATAATTGTGTAAGGTTTAGGTGGTGAGGTTAGGTTGCGAAATGCGATGCGGGTCACAAGGGGTCGTAAGACACAAATTTGGTGTCTACATTAGCCCCTTATTGTCGTGTAGTTTGTTTTGTAAAGCTGCACGGACAATAATAAGAAGTGGTTACTCCTGTTAAGGGTATAGGTAATCCCCCTCAAATCTATCACAGATTGAGGTAGCGTGAAATCAGGGATAGGGTTGATAAAGGGTAAATGGTGTTGAGATGAGGGTGAGATGGTGGGGTAGGTCCAAAGAAGCAGACACACATTGAAATGCAATAGTGCGACTAGGGTACATGATTTGACTAGCAAACCAGAATGCATAGGTAAGAGGTCGATAGTTTATCCAAACAAGGGTGATATAATCCTCGTATCCAAGGCATGGAAGTAGCTCAGTGGTATATAACAAGTAAGGTACAGAACGTTTAGGCATGTTCGGCAAGCACTCAAATGGTTGGTTTGGTTGAGATAAACGTCACGGTCTAGGTCTAGGCAAAGTTGGTCGACAGATCAAGTCAAGGACCCTAATCATGCTAAAACACAAACAGGTGAGCTCGATTGAACAAAAAAATTACATGATGGGTGGATTAAAGTGTATGTTGTTGATGTTGGGTAAGGTATTGAAGTGGTATGGCCTTGGGTCGGGCCAAGTTGTTGGGTTGCGGCCTTGGGGCGGGCCAAATGGTTGGGGTGAGGCCTTGGGTTGTGTATTTTATTGCATTATGCTATATTTGGGGTTTGGGTAGGAATGTACATTTTTAGGAAATAATTAGAAAATGGAAATGATTTGAAAAAGAGAGAGGGTAGATAGGTGAAATAAGCCAAGGCTGGGATGGGCAAAGTTATGGTGGGTGGGTAGGTTTTTAGGGTATTTGGGTGGGTAAGTTGGTAGAAAAATGAAAAAATGTAGGGGGGCGCGGGGTTTGCTCTCGGGAATTCACGACCGATGTCGGCAGCGATCGGCATGGTCGCAAAATTTTAGGGCAAAGGCGTGGTGTTTTGTGTTGACTCGACGTCATGGTCATGGACCGACATCGGTAGGGAAGGGGACCATGGTCGGTTATGGGTGACCGTGTGGTCCTTAGTGATTTTTAGCTATTTTTGTTGGTTTAGGTTATGTTGTTGTTTTTGAGTTTTTGGATGTGGTTTGGGTATTTGGGCATGGTGTAGGGTGTTTGAGTATGGTTTGGGTTGTGTTGTTGTTTTAAGTTTTTAGATGTGGTTAAGGTATTTGGGCATGGTTTGGGTCATTTGAGTATGGTGTGGGTTGTTTGTTTGGGTGTGAAGAGGGAGGGGGAATAGCGTAGAAGTTTTTAGGGGAAGATAGATGGGCGTAGACGTGTGGTATGGAGTCGGGTTGTGGTCGGGGGGATAAAAAAAAGGGGTATAGAGGGTATAAGTAGATGTTGTGATAAAGAGTAGGGCTAATACTGTGGGTTGGTTTTGTAGGCACGTCAGCAGCTGACGATGCGGGATAGGATGCCCCGCTATTGGTACGGATGCGGCCACACGTATCCGCAGCACACTGGGGTATCATGGCGAGGTGGGACTCGGTGAGTCCAAGCAGATGAGAGCGATCGATAGGGATCATAGTTTGATGGTCACCCTCATCGAGAGATGGGATCCGACGACCAATGTGTTCCATCTCCCGACTAGGGAGATGACTATCACATTGGAGGATGTGTATCGTATCCTTCGACTGCCGATTGAGGGAGAGGCGATCTTCAGTGGACGCAGAGACCGCCATGGACAAAGCATCTACGAGTTTTCGGGGATGCAGCCGCACTATTGACGTATCACAACGCGAGCATCGGTATGGGGATATGTACCGTGCGCATCGCCATGAGACACGGCTTGCCGTGTTGATGATGATCGGGATCACCTACTTTGCCCTCCCGGACTCAGAGGGAGGCCGCTTTCCACGGGCGCTGATGGGGGTTCTACACGAGATGGTGGAGGAGCACACCTGTTATGCTTGGGCACCAGATACCCGCAAGCTTGTATCGAGAGCTGTGGGGCTATCGCCGGATGAGGTGATTCGGGATTTGTTTGACGTTTTTGCTGCATTGTTGGGCATATGAGCACATCATATGCCTTAGACCAGTAGGGCTGCCCCAGCAGCCAGGGCCACAGGTCATATATAGATACGGCTTTCAGAGGTGGTTGGGGGTCGTGGGCCAGCCACGAGCAGTGCTTGCAGGGTGGGACGTCGCTTATTACAGGCATTTATTAGAGGGCCTGACAGCGGCAGATATCGTATGGAGACCTTACAGAGGTCATCACCCACGCAGAGGAGCCCGATTACAGTTGCGCTTGATCCAGTACACTTTCTGGATAGCAGGACGGAGGCCGGGAGAGTATGAGAGGATACCCCTAGAGAGGGTACGCAGGCAGATGGGGCTGCGACAGGACGAGCCACCTCCCTTCCCTCAGTACCGGAGGGATGATGTAGAGGCCCCACTGCCTGCACCACAGCCCTTGGACCCAGATTGGGTTGCTGAGAGGCCAGCAGATGACACTGTAGATGATGCTGGTTATACGGGAGCATATATGGTTTGGTGGGCTGGTCAGAGAGCAAGCGAGCGATAAGACAACCGCACACACGGCCAGACTGGCAAGCGCAGTGATAGCAGAGCGAGATCAGCTCAGGGGCTGTGTAACGGTGCTTATTACAGGCGGCTTCGCACGCATGCACAGCACGTATAGGTGTTTTACAGGGGCAGCTAGCCAGTGCTCAGACAGTAGCATGTGCAGCACCACCACCAGAGAGCACAGCACACCCATAGCCCTTGAGCACACGCAGTATGCAAACACGAGCACCACCACCACCAGCGGCAGACAACCACGGCACCAAGAGCATAGCAGCAGCACCACACCCACCACGGCAGCACAGCCATAGCCCGAGCAGTACAGTACCACCAATGCAGACAACACAGCACCACCAAAGTGGCACCAACACGAGCACGGGGGCACTGGTAGTAGGTGTCAGGGGACCAGCCCCAGTACCTACGGTGGCTCGAGAGCATTACATGGAGGCTAGAGCGGAGGCCCGATACTATCAGGATATTCTTGATGGTACCGGGGCTGATTATCAGCCCTATGCGGCACATAGAGCAGAGACCTCTCGGAGCCAGAGGTCTCAGGGAGGTGCAGCCACAGCTGGTGGGTCCGTCACAGGCAGGAGGCGAGAGGTAGGATAGGGACCAGCAGGCAGACAGGCAGAGGGAGGTGGAGAGAGCTGAGGGGTCCCTGCACATTTTGTATATTGGACATGGGCACCGGTCTGCGAACCGGTTGTGTTGATAGAGGCCTGCATGCCTATTTATTCATTTATTCATTCATTTATTGTATATACCGGCCTGCGAGCCGAGTACAGTTGTCAGAGTTATGCAGTTGATATCGGATATGAGTGAGCCCGAGCCGAGTCGAGATTATTGATAGTTATTGTGGCCTGCGTGCCGGCTTTGTTGTATTATGAGATCACAGAGGCCCCGATGCAGGGCACATTGTATATTTGAAACTTTGTATATATATAGATATGATGATTTGACCCACATGCTGTGCGTAAAATGCGTTAAATGTTTTGTCGATGGTTTGTGATATGTGATGTATGATGAGTTTGATTGACATGGTGTTATATATTAATGATGTTGATGTCTTTTGTTGATGGGATGTATATAGATATAAATGATGAGTTTAATTGACATGTTATATTATGAAATGTTGTATGTTTGGTCGCTGGTGTGTGAATATTAAATGGTTGTATCTGATGAGTTGGATCCAAATGGTGTATAGATTGATAGTTTTTTGATATCCTTAGTTGATGGCTTGTTTGTTTTTGGTAATATAGATAGATGATATTGATGAAATTGTAATGAGATGTGGATTTAATGAAAAATATGGATAATGGTGTTGTTCATGCAGGAAAAAGGGACGGGCGCCACAAAAATTTGCAAAAATGAAGAGACGACTTAGGTTTAAGCAACAAGGGGTAACTTGACCGATATCGGTTATGTAACCGATGTCGGTAGATATATGACCGAGATCGGTTACATAACCGATGTAACCGATATCGGTTATGCAAGAATTGTTTTCCTAAAAATAGAACTGCTGGGTTGGCAACTTAAGTTCTTATTTTTAGCATTCTTATTTTTAGAGTCATGAAACACGTTAAATATGCGAATGCGACACTGTTTGACAATCGCAGGTAATTGATAAAAGAATTTGAGTGATAAGGAGGAAAGAGACAGTGAAGTGAGCGTAATGAGATTCGAAGGCGAAAGACAAGTTATATTTGAAGAGGGTGGTGAACATGGTGAATGAGGAGAAGCATCCAGCAGCAGGGATGAGGGGGAAGACATGTTCCGCCCCAAGCTGCTGCATCCGGAGAGGTAAATTGTTTGGGTGTAATTTGATTCTTGCATGTGTTTGTAAATAGTATGAAAGAAGTGTAAGTGGGTAAAGATTAGAAAAAAAGGTGATAGGCAAGGGTTGGGGATGGTATGAGTGCTACGGGGCAGGTAAACAGGGTGGGCCTGTATGTTTTTAGGTAGAAATAGGAGTAAACGGGCTTCATAAATATCGAAGGTGTATGTTTGAAGCAGGGTAGGTATATTTTGACAGTGACCGGTATCGTTTATAAGTAACCGGTATCGGTTAGCAAACCGGTATCGGTTATGCATAACCGCTATCGGTCACTGTAAGGGTTTCCAGATTTTGAGAAAAAACCCGTAGAGATTTGTTCTTTTGAATAATCATGTGTCGTTTTGATGTATGCAGGCAGAAGCAAGGTTAAGGATGAATGATACTGTGCCAGCGTTGTTGTCACGAATCCGAGCGGATGTAACACCAGCTGAATGGGCATTGATAAATCGGTTGGGGTTAAGTGGAATCCGCTATTATTCAAGAATCACGCGTAACCATGCTATGTTGCAGGCGTTGATTGAGAGATGGAATCCAGAAAAGAATACCTTCTATCTACCAACAGGGGAGATGACAGTGACTTTGGAAGATGTGTTCCATATTTTGAGACTCCCAATGATAGGAAAAATAGTGTATCAGGCATTGCCCAGCAAACGGGCAGGGGCAGCGATAACAAAGCAGTATTTGGGTCAGCTGCACGAGATTTGACACAGCGAGGTTTATCATTTACGTATGGTACAATGTATGCAACACACCCTGAGGAAACAAGGTTGGCCGTGCTATTAATGATAGTGGTGGGGTATTATGCATTGCCGAGGGTGGAAGGTGGAAGATTTCCCAAAGCATTGATGAGTGTTATTTGGGAAATGATAGAAATGAGCGTGACATTCGCATGGGCACCCGCATATCTGGCAGAGTTATATAGGGGTTTATGGGCATGCAAGCAAAAACACAGGATGACACTGGATTGTTCGTACTTATTACATTGTTGGGCCTATGAGCATATTGTTTGTGTACGTCCAATAGGCCGACCCATTGAGTCGGGAGAGACAGGAGTGCAAAGGTTGGGATTCAGACGATGGGTCCAGATAGAACAAGAAGCGAGATCCCAGGCCGTGATAGATGACATCGAGTATTATAGATGTGTATGGGAAATGGTGACTGTTGTGGATATTTGTTGGAGGCCGTATGGGAACTATATGGTGACAGAGCACATAGCTGAGGAGTTGAGGGGTGTAGAGTGATTGAGGTGGATCGCAGGGCATAGGCCGGGCGAGTACGAGAGGATTCCTCTAGATCGCATGTGGCGAAAATTTGGGTTCGTTCAGGATATTCCTATGACATATAGACCATACATGAGGATCGACGCCGAGGCAAAGCATTCTCACCTCCCCCCCGACACCTCCGTAAGGGCCAAGAGATAGCAGCACCGATCGTAGGGTTATGGATGCGGAACGACTGAGGCCTATAGAGTATGGTGGGTAGCAAGAGAGCTGCGAGGTGCACGTGAGTGCCCCGACATAAAGCCGTGATTACAATGGAGAGAGATCGTCTACAGGATTTGGCTCGCCAGCTTCAAACACAGGTGAATGAGACAATGGGAATGTTAGAGGCTTCACAGCTACGAGTGGAGAGACTGGAGGCAAGATTCCTCCACGCGAGAGGACGTATTCGTATGTTACAGGAGATGTTGGCGGATCAATGGGAGGAACCAATGGCAGTGGCACCTTTGAGGATGGAGAGGCCAGCTGAGAGGCATCGACGATCACGATCACCACCTGATTCGGGAGGAGGTGCAAGAGTCTAAGTGGATTTTATAGGAATATTAGAATAAATAAGGATGCCGACCTGCGAGTCGATGATAGAGAAGATGTATTTGGTTAACATCTAAAATAAAACTAAAGATGTATGTTCTTTTGAGTGATGATAATAATAAGAATGGTTGTGTTTTGGATGTTGTTTTTGTTTGTTTTGAAAAAGGATAAAGAGGAACGTTGGCAAATAGAAATACACAAAAAATATTTATATTTACAACACATGATAGGGTATGGTAGGGGATGGTCGAGCTAACCTTGGGAGACCCCATGTCTCCTAAGTGCTGCCTACATAGCCCATTGCACAAAGCAAGGAAGGGCCTCAGACCGATGTAGTTCTCCCTTAGGAGCAGGGAGAGGTGAATTCAGGAAATTTGGTTGTGGTTAGGCAATTTTGTTGGTTAGTAAAAATTTGATGTTGGTAGGGTAATGTTGTTGGTGTTGGTAGGGTAATGTTGTTGGTGTAGGTATGGGTGAAGCGAAAGTTAGCATACCCAAGTAGTAGGGAATCGTGTCCTGATTAAGGTCAACACACAATCCTAGAGCCGAGCAAAAGAGGCAAGAGTGTCCCGTAATTGAGAAGAGCTAAACAAACCACATATTAATGTAGGATGAGCTTGAATCCCTAGGTACCTTGCATAGGCGAGAAGTCGATAGGTGAAAAGAGTGGTATAATCACAATATATCGGATATACGTCACGTCCCTTGAGTTTTGGTGCTTTGACAAATGGTGAGGTGAGGTGGTTGATGTGGGTGAGGGTGCAGAGAACTTATTATAAGATGATGATTCTGACAAAAGAAAACCAAACCTAAATAGACAAGTCCATGACTCAAAAGTGCTTTGAAGTACTGCTTTTATTTTTATTTTTCTGGATATAGACTGATCGATGCGGGAAGTCTACATGGGATACGTAGTTTGTTGTTCTTGAGGTCTTCACGAAGCTGATCAATGCGAGAAGCTTCTAATAAAGGCTAACTGTGTATAGCTGTCCTTCAAGGGAGCAGTCTATTTATAGTAGCAGATGCAGTGTTTATGTATAGCTGTCCTTCGGGGGAGCAGTCTATATATAATAAGAGCAATAGTTTGGCATATAGCTATCCTTCAAGGAGCAAATTTATCAGTATAAGTTAGAGGTCTAGATGTCCGTTGGGCATGAAGCATCTAGTTTTTTTGTAAGAAGTTTGACTCAAGAAAATCCCATAAGTGTGTAATTAAGAATGTGTCATTTTGATACTTTGAAGTCATGGACTAGACTAAAAAGGGGAAGGCATCTTTTAAGGGGAGGTGATAATCAAACCATATGAGCTTGATTGGATTTTGAGATGTAAGAAACAAAGTGTATGCGGTGGTAAATGAGCTCAAGGGACGAGCGTAAGGTAGATAAGAAGTGATATAACACTAATTTCAACAGTAGAATGGTCGAAGATGCAAGGCATTAAGGGGCTCAGGCTCAGGTTTACCATTAAGTGAAGCTAAACGATAAGTGCCTGATCCATAAGTGTGAGTGATAATGTAAGGCCCAATCCAATTAGGAGCAAATTTTCCACGTTTACTCTTTTCTAGTTTGGTTACATGTTGATTCTCTTTGAGGACAAGATCGCCAACCTTAAAAGTACGCTCATGAAGCCGTTTATCATAAGCACGCTTGATGCGTTTTTGGTAGATTTGAAGGTGATCAAGAGCCGTAAGACGACGCTCGTCAAGAAGCTCTAATTGGGCTAACCGCTCTTGGCGGAAATCATCGTTGGTGAGAATATCCTGAAGAGATATTCTGAGGGAGGGTATTTGTACTTCGAGAGGCAAGACAGCCTCGGTACCATATACCAAAGAAAATGGTGTGGCATTAGTGGAGGTACGAATGCTAGTACGATAAGCCCAAAGGGCAAAGGGAATGTGATCATGCCAGTTTCTTCCGGACTCATTGACAACTTTCATGAGGATTTTGGTTAGGGTTTTATTAGAAGATTCAACCTGACCATTGGCCTGCAGATAGTAAGGCGATGAGAAACTAAGTTTGATACCAAAGTTGTCACAAAGGTCTTGTAACAACTTATTTTTAAAAGATTTACCATTATCTGTTATTAGGCGATGAGGAATACCAAAACGACAGATAATGTGATGGTTAACGAATTTGACAATTTTTTCTTTTTTGATTGAAATGAGTGGAATGGCCTCCACCCATTTTGTGTAATATTCGGTTGCTGTGATTATCCAATGGTGACGTTGTGAAGAGGTCGGGTGAATCTCACCAATAAGGTCTAAACCCCATTGTGAGAAAGGCCAAAGATCTCGTGCGACCTGTAGTGATGGCTAGGAGTATGTTGAAGGTTGGCATGTTGTTGACACATAACACAATGCTTAACATATTCATAGCAGTCATTGTTAAGAGTAGGCCAATAATAACCTAGGCGAAGGATTCGTTTAGCCATGGCAAGGCCACTAAAATGTCCACCACAAATCCCATCGTGGACTTGTTGGATGGTATAGGTGACCTCCACACCGGTTAGACATGAAGGAGGATGCCATCAAAGCCACGTTTATAGAGGAGTCCCCCCATGACAACATAACGAGAAACACTTTTAAGAAAAGCACGTTTCCGTTACTAGTAAGGTTAGGTGGGAGAACAGAGGTTGTAAGGTAGTCATGGAATTGGTGGTACCAGGTATCCTGCGAATTAGCAGACACATTATTTATCATACAAACAACCGGGGTTGAGTAGGATGGGGCAAAAATTTGTTGGACCAAGACGAATATGTCAGAGTCAGTTGGTGAGGCAGGAATTTGCGAGGCTAAGCAAGCCATAGTATCCGCAAATTTGTTAGTGGAGCGGGGAATGGTCTAGATAGAATAATGAGTAAATGAGGTCAAAAGTGAATCCACGTAATGTTTGTACTTTTGAAGTTCCTCATTTTTACATTGGTAGATGCCCATAACTTGATTGACTACCAATTGAGAGTCGCCAAAAATATTAATAGATTTGACACCTAAGTGTAACGCAACCTGGAGACCCAAAACAAGGGCCTCGTATTCCGTTGTATTATTAGTGTAGGGGAAATCGAGCCGAAATGAAAGAGGCATAGGTTCAGCGTCAAGAGGAATGAGAACAATGCCGGCTCCTCCGCCGCGCTGGCATTTAGATCCATCGAAGAAGAGGGTCATTTGATACGACTCTTCCCTGAGTGAAAGAGTGGCGATGAGTTCGTCGGGGAAATTAAAATTGGTGAATTGTTCCCCAGGTAAAGGGGCCTCCGCAAGTTGGTCGCAATAGTTTGTCCTTTGATTGACTTCTGTTGTACAAACTCAAGGTCGAGGTCGGCAAGGAGCATAAGCCATCGGGCGATGCGTTGGTTTAGATGTGGTTTGGCATACATATAATGAATGGGGTCCGTATTGGTGATGACAAAAGTTTTGTGATTCAGGAGGTAATGTCGGAGTTTGGTGGCTACGAATGATAGGGCTAGGCACAATTTTTCTACATGTGTATACCTAGTCTCGTAATCCACGAGAGTACGACTTATATAATAAACGGCTTGTTCTCAACGTGCCGAGTCCCGATGTGCGAGCATAGCTCCTATAGCATGGTCAGTGGCAGAAAGGTAAAGGTAGAAAGGACGATCATCCTGAGGTGGAATAAGCACGGGTGGTTGCAAGAGATAGGATTTGAGAGCTTCAAAGGCTTGGTGACACTCTTCACTCCATTGAAAGGCAATGTTCTTTTTAAGAAGGTGATGGAAAGGGTGACATCGATCCGAGAGTTGGGAGATGAAACGCCGGATGGATTGAAGTTTACCCTGCAAACTACGCAATTGTTTGAGGTTTTTGGGTGGGGGCATTTCTAGGATAGCTTTGACTTTAGATGGATCGACCTCAATGCCACGCAAAGAGATGATAAAGCCAAGAAGTTTTCCTGAAAGAACACCAAAGACGCATTTCTTTGGTTGAAGTTTGATGAATATTGTAATAAAGTGATCAAAAATAATGGTTAAAACATCGAGATGTTCACCGCGATGTTTAGATTTACCAAGAAGATCATCGACATAATCCTCAAGGATAGTGTTCATAATGTCATGAAAATGTAAGTCATATCCCGCTGATAGGTCGCACTAGCATTCTTAAGGCCAAATGGCATGACACGATAACAAAAGGTTCCCCAAGGAGTTATGAAGGTAGTTTTATGTTGATCGGCCGGGGCTACCAAAATTTGATTGTATCCCGAAAAACCATCCATGAGAGAGAGCATTTCATGGCCCGCAGTGAGATCAACAAGTTGATCAATACTTGGGAGGGGGAAGTCATCTTTGGGGCAAGCGAGGTTAAGGTCTCGGAAATCCGTGCATATCCGAAGTCCCCCCGTCGCTTTAGTGATAGGTACGATGTTAGAAATCCATTGAGGATAATCAATAGGCAAGATGAAGGAAATAGAAAGAAGTCGTTGAAGCTCTTCTTTGACCAAGAGGGCAATGCGTGGATGCATTTTTCTCAGTTTTTGTTTGACTGGTTTGGAATCGGGGTTTAGGGTGATGTTATGGATGGCAATGGTAGGATCAATTCCTGGCATGTCAGCGTAGGACCAAGCAAAAGCTTGGTTGTGGGTACGGAGAAAGGTAGTAAAGGCGGCTTGTTCTGATGTGTTAAGGGATTGTCCGATCTTCACAACGTGAGGATCCTCCTCTGTGTGGATGTTGATTTCTATAGTCGACTCATTCAACATGGTTTGAGTTTCAGATGGTAAGGCGCGTTGAATATAGGAGTCATCCGCACCAAGGTAAGTGAGGATGGAGTCGTCATCCTGGCACTCAACAACATTAATCGAAGGTGAATCCTCTTCGATCATGTCTGGATACAGAAGGGGAAGAGAAGATGGGTCCTCATTATCGCGTTGATAAGTGAGAGGACCTATGAAGATAGCATTTATGAAAAAAAAAGTTGGGAGGGATAGATTCAGGGGTCTATCGACTCGTAGGTGATGATGGCAAAGTGGGTGATGATGGTTTGGTAGGGGTGATGTCGTCTTCTTCCAGGATACAACTGAAACGAGGTGTCTCCTGTGTAGGTGTTTCAGGAAAACCGAGACCACTGCGATCATTGTGTTTGCGTGTAGTCACGGGAATGAGTGTATGTCGGCCTTGCTCATAAAGACCAAAACCAAAGCCTTTCCAAGACAAATGAGTCAAGAAGGTGAGGGCTAAACGACGATTTGTCAAGTATTGAAAATAGGATTGGAAGGGAACCACACCAAGAGGAGGTTCGGGGTAATGGAGGATGCGTCAACACCCCCATACGTTAGGTTGGTGCGGCAATGGGGTGGTCCGTAAGAGATTACCTCCCCCACGCGACGGTCGTAGGTGGGATGTGCATGTAACTGTCCGTACTCCTGCGGGGTATGGAAAGAACTAATGTTATATAGGCGGTACTCCCCCAACGTAAGGCGTTGAAAAACATCTACTAAGGGGTCGGAGGTTGGGATGTTATCTGTAGGAAAGGAAGTAATATTCAGAACGGCGGTTTCATTGGTCAAGGTGTAGTACGCTGGAAGTAGATGGCTGGGTTGGATGAACGGGTGTCTTGACTGGTATAAGTACATCATTAGGGCGATACAACATATTGCAAGTTTTGAAGGGGGGAGGATCAGCTTTTACGGTGTAGGACTTCCCCTCGTACTCAAATTTTATGCATCTATGTAAGGTGGAGGGAACGCATCCCATAGCCCGGATCCAAGGGCGGCCTAACAACATGTTGTATTGGAACTCTCCCTCAAGGACATAGAAGAGTTCGGGTAAAGTACGTGGTCCTACATGAATGTTAAGGATCACGGTGCCTAAAGTAGAAGTAATAGCATCATTGAATGATCGCAACATGATGGGGTTGGCACACATGCAACTAGAAGGGATATTCATTTGTTGGAAGGCTTTTGAAGAGATGATGTTTAGGCTAGCGCCCCCGTCAATCATAACACGACGTACCCGAATATCCCGAACGTACGCTGAAATGAAAAGAGCAGGGTCAGGATCTTCGGCACCAAAGTCGATAATTTCATCTTCGGAGAAACTGACAGCAGCGGCTTGCTGTACAGAGATAGAAGTGGTTGGGGAGATAGATTGTTTGGTGAGCGAAGCAACATGATTGGGTGTTAGAATAGAGGTAACAGGCAAGGTTTCATTAGGTAAAACCTCTATCCCTTGAAGGATCTCAACGAGAGCTTGTCGATGAGATTCAGAAGTCTGAATGAGATCATACAATGTCATTTTTACAGGCGATTGGTGAAGCTGTTTGATCATAGTTCGGTGGGCAATGCCATTAGAGACGGGATAGGTGGGTCCGCGAATAACCACTTTAGGTGGTGGTGCAATCGGGATGGTTGACGGAGAAAGAGATGCCGCGGGTGTGTTTTCTTTCACTTTTCCATTGTTTTTCTGCCCTCGAGTGGCAACACTAATCATATTGATCTCGTGAACACGAGAGGAGGAAGACGGTAGGGATAGGTCATGGTTTTCGAGAGGTGGGGCTGTAATAATGAAAGATCTTGGTGAGGCGGGGACAGGTGGTATAGGAGAGGGAATTGAAGCTAAAGGTCTCTCTCTTCGTAAGTTGTCTTTCTTAACTTTTCTATCTGAGAGAGGTGACGGGTGAAGTATGGTTTTCAACGCTTTGCATCCCTCTACGTCATGTCCTGGTGTGCGGTGGTAAGCGCAGATTTTAGACTCATCGTAACCTATAGGTCGAGATTTAGATGGATCATAAGGTCTAAGTGGGGGTAGGGAAATAGTCGCATTCTCCACCAACATAGCAAGGATTTTGGCGTAAGACCCTTTGAGTGGGTCAAAGTCAGAGGAAAATGAGGCTATTGACTGGGTCGATTCTGGTGATGACGTGGTGTGGTTGGTTTGTATGGGGGTGGTTTAGCCAAGGAGTTTTGATAATGGGTTTTACCTAACCGTGGTTTCTTTGACGTAGAAGCTATGTTGGATGATGAGGCCACAGATGATGTGGTATCAGAAAACAACCACGGGGAAATAGGAGTGACCGAAAACAAATCTTTTGATGATGGAATTTGTTTAGGGTTGATAGGTGGACAGGATACGCGGGGTGACGGTGTTGCTATACCCTTGGATTTCTGTATGGGTGCAGAAGGCGTAGGTCGCTTTAAAGAAAACGCAGGAGGTATGATATATTGATGTAAGGTAGAGGGATGGGGTCCCAATATGGAAGGTAGGTGTGACGATGATGGTTTTAGTTGTGATAGAGGCATAGGTTGAGGAGATTGAGTCTGTCTCCTAATGGGATGGATGGCTTTATTTTTAGATAAATCAAGCCGCTTAGGTGGGTGTGTTAGACTAGGTATGGGTAAGGTCCCAAGCGTAGGGGAAGATTTGGCTAAGTTAATAGAAGTGGACGAGGTATTTGGTAGAGATGAGGGGGGTGAAGATGAGGACATGGGCATTTTAAGCTTCTGTAAACACTTCGGGTATATGGTAGAGGCATCAGGATCAGTCATTTGCATTTGAGTAGAATATGGCGTACTCAAACGCTCCCATGAACCCGTCTATCTTCTCGTGGAATGACAGTCCTCACGTGTGAATAGGAACTTTTGTATGGAAGAAAGGTGGGTTGTGATTCCGGTCCACTGTGGGTGTGATACAAGGGGTATATGAGGCACTGTATCAATGGGTGTTAAGAGGTCAACCGGTTGCTGAAAAGATTTAGGTGATGAAGGACTAATAGGTAGGAGGGCGTGTTTGAGAGGATCTGTCATGTTTAAAGAATGTGGTGATGTCGGTTCAAGAGGTTTCTCGTCTAAGGATGACAAAAGAAGTGGCGAGCCTTCCTCTTGTATAGCAAGAATGGTAGAAGGAGACGTTTGGGAAATAGATAAATTAGATAACATCCGCTCACAGTCTTGCAAGGACGTGGTGTAAGAAGGCTCATTTGTGAGAAGGGAACTCTGGGCAGTTAATTCCTTGATGGGTAAAGGAACAACAAGGATTTCAGTTTGTCTTGATGGTGAGGAAGGGGGTTCGGTTTCCTGCGTTAGTGAAGAGGTTTGATTCAGAATTTGTTCGATAGAGGTCTTTGGCTGGGAATCGAAGACTGCATGGATCTCATGAACACTCTCCTCGGCTAAGATATCTTGGTTTAGATTACTGTTAGAAGAATGATTCGGGAATGGTTTGTTGAATATTTTCAAATTTCGGTTAGCAGGGGCGTTAGGATTATCAAGGGCTATATCCCCTGCATCAACCATTTCCTGCACTATGTTTTTCAACATCTTGCAGTTCTCATGACTGTGTCCCTTCACGCGGTGGAAGTTACAGAAGTCATTTTCTTTGTACCAGAAGGTATGGCGTGAGTGGAATCAAACCCGGAATGAGGTTTAACAGGAGGTAAGGTAATGGCTCCTGCTTTGAGCAATTTTTCCAATATCACGCCATATGTTTCTCCCAAGGGAGTGTAGTTGATGGGTTCTGCTTTATACTTATAGGTGGTTTTTGGCGGGGTATTAGACGGTGGTTGGGATTTTACCATCACCGCGTGCACGGCCCCTTTTGATTTCGAAGTGGTCGATGGGTGAGGATTGGTGGTGTTAGGTTTGTTGGTGGAATCTTGGGTTCGGAAAGTGGGGTTTTTGTTACGCAACCACAATTTCTCTTCCTCTAAGGCTCGAATCTCTAATTTTTGAGCCATAGTAAAGGCCTCGTCAAATGTACGGAAAGTTTGAATTTGGAGGGTAGGAGAGATGTGCTTAGCGCAGGCCCGCGTAAACAGTTCGATAAGTTCGGTCTGAGGTAAGGCATACGTAAGTTGGTTGATAAGGCCCCGCCATCGTCCAACGAAATCTGCGATAGATTCATCTTCAAATTGTCGGATGGCATAGAGGTCGGTGATAGATACTTTCTTGGCAATGTTAATGGAGAAATGATCCAAGAAAGATTGGGCTAGCTGGTTAAAAGAGAAGATTGAGTGCTGGGTTAAAGCACTGTACCACTCCAAAGCGGGTCCTGATAAGGACATGGGAAAGGTGCGGAGTAGTAAAGCGTCGTCGTGAGCAATCAGATAGCAGGCATGTCTAAATGATCGCAAGTGTTGTTGAGGGTCCTCCTTACTGTTAAAACGGGTAAATTTTGGTAATTCCCATTGAGGAGGATATGAATGAAGGGGGACTGAAGGGTGGATAGGCTCCCGACAAACTTGCTCGTATGTCAAGGCACTACGACTTCCTGAAACAGAAGCCTCCAGGTTTTGCATTTTGTCCATCATTTGTTTAATTAAATCAGTAGTTGGTTGAGATGATGGTGTGGTTGTGGTAAACGGAGGCAAAATTGGGCCAAGGGCCACCGCTAGACAATGGTGGGGTTAAATGTTGATAAGGTATGGAGGACGGCTGTGTTGAGGCAACCGAATAAGGATGTCCTATATAAGCTATTGAGGTTACCGGATATGTGTGTGGAAATGAAAAGGTGGGCGGAGCTTGAGAAGGAAAGCTCGTGTGGATAGGTGGCAGAGAGCAAGTCATGAATGGAACAGTCTGCAAGAGAGACGAGGTAGGAGCAGTCGGTGGTAATGACATGTTGGGCCCAAGATTAACCAAAGGAAAGCCAATCTGTGCCGTATGGACCCCTGAAGCTGCTGAGGTAGACGACGGGACTAAGGATGCGGAAGGCAAAGCGGAGTTATCAGGCGGAGAAGGGGCTAAATGAGCAGCTATACTGATAGGCATGCCAACAAGGAGTTGACCGTCAGGTGTACGGTCAAGGGCATGAGACAAATAGTATTGTACAGCACTAGGATTAGCGTCTAGAAATTTGGCAAATTCTTTATCTCCCACAGGAATTTTAGGAACCTCGCTGGTGTCCGTAGGATTCCCCACAGAATGTGAAGGGGGTGATTCAGGAAAAGGAACAGAGCAAGCATGTGAAACCATGGCGGTGGCTTGCTTTCGAGTGATAACAACCATGGACAGGAGTTCATAGAGGGTTTCAATCATGTCAGAATGAAATGACTTAGGGGATGGTGAAATTGGTAGGTCTTTGGTTTGTCAGAAGCTGGAAAAGACAAGAACCGATATGGTCCGATAACCGATGTCGGTTAGATATATAGCCAACGTCGGTCGATTAACCAATGTCGTGTAATAATATCTGGTAATATAAGAAGTCTGCTGATTTGATTGTTAACAACGCCAAGTATATTTATCAAATTGTTCTAAGGTAATCACAGAAGACAGTGTATAACAGAGAAAACAGAACTGAAAACAAACAAGATGCACACGCAAATCCAGAGACTAACCCTAGGGTTAATTTTAATTATTGTGGGCTTATGCCTTTAGACGCAGAATGATGTCAATCCTAAACAAAATACTTAGGGGAAATGTCAAGTTTGTTTTGGCTTATAAGGTTACCTCAATCGGGTGGAGGAATACCGCGGAAAAGGGGGGATGTTTTGAGCTGTTGTGTTAATTGTGAAGTGATTCGGTATGTGTTGTGCAGTGAAAGTAAGATTAATTTCCTGTCAATACCGTGGAAATCACCCCCACGTGTACGACCTGTTACTTAGTCTATGTTCACTAGAATTGAAAACAACAAGCAAGAATGTAATGCACGTGTTTTAAACCCAAATCGAAAATGATATTCGATGAAGCAAATGAGATGACTTTCACTAATGCGAAACTAGGAAAGCAAGACAAATTCTTTACTAAATATATAACAAAAACAGCAACAACAAGTATGCTTCCTAAAATGTAAATAAGCAAGAGAAACAGAAACCTGAAATGGGTCCCACCGGGCGTGCCAAAATGTTTCGCACGGAATGTTTCGGCTCTGCAGAATAGACTTGCTTCTATCCTATCATTCCTTTGAAAAACAGATAAGGGTTAGGGCTAGGAGGAATACCTGTTGAATGTTGAGATGGTGTGCGCATACCGTAGAGAGAGATCAGATCGACTGCGAAGAACTCCTTTTTGTCTTGGAAGGACTACCTGCAAGTAAGAATACAAGACCACAAGATTTTAATTAGACAACAAATGAGGGATCTGCCTTAGGCCCAGGAAATATAAAAACTTCCTTTCGAAGGTGGTCAGTTCCCCTTTTAATACGATTTAACACAAATGATAATATAGAAAGCTATTGCAAAATCATGATTTAGGTATCTCGTTACAAAGCAATAGAAACTAAACTATCAATAATAAAGTGCCACTTTGTTTGTTCGGTTACTGGTCGTTGATACGTTCAGGTTGAGTTATAGGGATAAACCAGGCTGGATTTGGGGTTGTTAGGTGGCAAATAGGCAAGCAAAAGGTTTTGGGGTATAAGTCACAGTGACCGACGGCGGTCACTGGGTAACTGACCACGGTTAGATAACCGCTGCCGGTAGAGGATAAACGATACCGGTAGGGGCAGCAATCTAAGTGCTTCTGGATAGAAGTTGGTTGCAAGGTGATTGTGGGGTTATTAGGATTGGTGGATGGCTGAGGGGAATGATGGGAGGATAGGGAAGACTCAGAGTGTGGTAAAATGGCCTTCTGGGCAATATCAGGGTGTGTGGGTGAAGGTTAAGTGCAGTAGTGGCTGGTAGTAGATCTAGGAATAAACTTATGATTACTATTAATCAACAGGCTCAAGAAAATGGTGCTTAGAAACATATAACATACTACTTACTTGCCCCTGATGCAGATGCAAGTTTCAGGACTGTGATGATGAAGACAGGACCCAAGTTGGATGCGTTTTGTTTTCTGGTGCTCGGATGAGTGTTACTGGGCTCTGGTTATTCAGTTGCAGTCTTGGGCTTGACGTCCTTCTCTGCAAACTCTTCTTGTTTCTTCACTTGTCTCTGCTCGGCCAAGCAAAATCTGGATTCTCTCGATGGTTTCTCCTTCTCCCGATCAAATGAAAATCTGATCCTTGTTTTTGGTTGGAAGTGGTCATTTACGGGGAACCGATGGCGGTTACGCAACCGACGGCGGTCGAGTAGGAACCAGTATCGGTCCGGTCAAAGCGGGCTATTTTTGGTAAAATAGCCAGCTTTCCCTCCTTTTCTTCTAAGGGATTGGTAGCGGGCTTGGTCAAGTCATTATGAAGTTGGTTTTAGGTGCGAGATGAGGAGTAATTAGTCATAGGTGTGGAATTGGACCAAGTTATAGGTCTTAATTAGGTTAGTTTAGGGTTAAGACTAGGTCACGATGAGGTGGCGACATGAGGTGGTAGGTATGGTGATGTGGATTTATTAATTATAAGGTAATTAATAAATAATTGTGTAAGGTTTAGGTGGTGAGGTTAGGTTGCGAAATGCGATGCGGGTCACAAGGGGTCGTAAGACACAAATTTGGTGTCTACAACAAGTACATTTTGGATACATAATTATACTCATATTTCATATTTGGAGATTTGACAGTGTTAAGTTTCATACTTGTTTTGAGAATGCCTATTATTTTAGAATGCATCTATTTTTAGCATGTATATGTTAGGTTCATTTTAAGACCAATACTTTGGGCATGTTTGTAGAAATATATGGTAGTTAACATACATGATATGCAACTTTGGTAGACAATTTTTTTCTATCCTAGTTTCGGTGTGTACAATTTTGGGATAGATACCTCATTGGTAGATTCACATGATTCTATTTTGACTATATCTATTTTTGGCATGTGTGGCCTACACATTCTAGATTGTGATATTTGCAAAGTGGTTTATAATTTCACAGGACAAGTGGACACTAGATATTTTTAGCATATTTTTTTATTAGATTGGGTAAAAAATAGGGATCGGCTCCCAGAGGCCAAGTCTGAAAAAGATAACAACGTGAAAGCTCAAATTTTGTAGCAAAAAAAGGAACATGACTAAAAGAGTTAAACAAGCTTAAATCCAAAAAAAACTACGTCTAGAAAACCAACCAAAAAAATATATAGAATCTATAAAACTAAAAAAAAATAGAGACAATTCACCTAAAGAGAGCCAAAAGTTCAGTGGTCAAGCACCATTAATTTTCCTATTGATTTTTGGAGGGTTTAGCCTCCATGGTCTCTATCTCGTTACTATACTTGATCTCGTAGCTTCTTCTATCGTGGCTCCACCTCTTCTTATCCCACATGATCCTCCTCGTTTCATCCTCATCCTCTTCTTCTTCATTAGAACTGGAAACACTAGAATACTTTCTTTTCCGCTCTCCTCTTCCACTGCTTCCAAAGCAAGCCATCATATCCCGAACAAGTTTATCCAAAACATTAATGTCCCCCTAATATCCTTCTCGGGCCATGAATATTTGTTTCATGGATTTGATTCTATCAATCATACCATTCCTAACCACCAAATTTGTCTCCTCCATGACCTGAATCACGGTCTCCAAATACTGCACTTTTTCTTCAAATTCTCGAGGCTTTGCTCAACTTCCGAAATCAATTTTCCTTTACCCTTTGAGGACCTAGCTTCCTGACTCTCCGATTCCACCACATTCTTCCCATCCTCAACTTTTTTATTTCCCAATTTACCCTCACACATCTTAGTTAGACAATCAGCTAGAGTAATATCCTCCTCCGCCTCAATTTGGAGGATAGGTTTATCTCGAACCGGTTTACCATTTTGGAATAGAAGGAAAATAAGCCCTTCATGAATAGGGGTATCCACCTTGCCACATTGGAAATATTTCAAAGAGGTGGTCAAAGACATGAATAAGAAGAAAGGAATACTTAACATTTTCTTGTGCGTGAACATATTCAGGAAAGACAAGTGATGAGTGTAGATCTTACGGTACTTTCCTTCTAAGGTTAGATACTTCTCAATATGAAGGCAAACCTCCCTCCGCATGCTAGGGATGCAAGACTGAGAAATTCCATCAGTGAAGTAATGAACCCTTTCTTTTCCCATGAAAAAGGTGTTAATTTCATGCTTGCGTATGTTCATTTCCTTGAAAATTTTGAGGCCGTCCATTTCCATACCAATAATTCAAGAAATGGCTTCCTCTAAAGTCTCAATTTCCATACCCACGACCTTTGCCTTACCATCTTTCCAAGCCAACCCAACCTCCCTAGTTAATGAAGGATCATGCCCTTGCATCTTGATGATGTACTTCCTAAAACCCCCAACCTAAAGCAAGTGCCACATAGAAGGGCCATCCATAATATTGCCATGGCTAGACGATTCCACTCTAATTTTGTCTCATCCCATGGTTACTAGAAATTTTTCTAGAAACTCAACCAGTGGTACTTGCAAATTTTTATATTATAATGACCTTTCCAAAGAAAAATAAATCCAAACATGAGCTTGATGTTTTGGAAAATGGGCGATTAACCTCACTCATAAGGACTAAAGTGAAGTTATTATGATTTTTCATGGTATGTAATGTCATTAATTAACGCGAAGATGAAATCACCTTTATTCTAGACTTTGAAATCATTATAGTGAAGCCCCTCATTAGCAAGCCTATATACACATGTTTTCCAAGTCAAGGAGTATGTCTGATGATGAAAGAATCAAAACTTTTAAGATGCTCTTTAATATCATGAATAATATTACCCAAAGCCCAATTATGGGAATTATCCTTGTTGATGGAATTGATAATGAGAAGAGAGTCCCCTCAATTGAAATATGTTTGATACCTCTTTCATTAGCAAGACTGACACCCTAGAGCAAAGCTTGGGTCTCTACCAAATTATTTCTTTGAATCCCCAAAGGTCCAACATAGGCCAGGATCTAGTCACCTTCATGATCTATAATAATGCCCCCTGCCCCAGCCATGATAGGATTACCTTTCAAAGCCCCATAAAAATTTTGTTTGACCCTACCCATTTCTGGTTTAGACCACTTAATATGAGTTGAAGGAAAGATAATTTGAGGACTAAATGCAAACTATTTGAGGAATTCCTCTTCTTTTCTAGAACAAGCCTTTTTAATCTTACTTTTGAAAAGTTTGGAATTCTCTTTAATAATGGAGATCAAACAAGCACTGAAATTTCTAATGTTAGCTTTCTAGTTTCGAAGATGAGGGAATTCTTTTCCTTCCATAAGAACGAGAAGAAATGGGGAAGGGTCTTCTTCCAAGCAATAATAAGAAAAAGGAAACCCGAAGGGGAATTTCCATTGCAACCAATAGTCCTCAATGAATTAGGAAGGAGCCATTGCACTTGGAAAAACTCCATCACCTTTGTAAAGACCACTTGAGAGAAAGGGAAAGAGATGAGAAGGTGGATAACACTTTCCTCCTCGCTGTTGTAGAGCACACACCTATTGGGAAGAACCATTCCCCATTTTCTCAAGTTATCAACAGTGAGGTTTTTGGTTTGTGCCGCTTAGCCAAAAGAAAATGTTTACTTTAGGTAGGATATCTTTCACCCAAAGTCTACCCTAATAGTCCTTTTGAATGGAATCCTTGAAATTAAGGTAGTAGGTAGATTTGATAGAATAATTTCCTGAATCCTCTTCCTTCCATATAATGAGTCCTCATTTTGTTGAAAAACCGGGATGTGGAAGCTCCTTAATTTGAGGTTGAGAGTAGTAAAGGAGAGCCTCTCCCCATTGAAATTAGAGGGAGGATTCACAACCTCCCAAGTGACATCATTATTAGAAAAAATCCAATAATCTCTAACCCACACCTTGCCCCTATCTTCAAAAAAATTGTGCCACGATTCTCCAAGGCTCTTCCTCTGTAAGCGGTTTATCGGCCAACCAAAAATCCCTCCAGAAGTGAATCTTGTTACCTTTCCCAATATTCCATTTAATACCCCTACTCACAATCTCCCTAGAAGAAAGAAAATATTTCTAGAAAAAAGAACCACAAGGGAGATTGTCTTGCAAAAAAAAGGTCTCTATTCTACCAACATTCCCTAAATATTTCCTTTTGATGATGTTAGTCCATAGACCATCTTCCTTTATCACTCTCCACACCGCTTTGGCCACAAGTACCTCATTCATATATCTCATATTATTCAAGCCCAAACCACCACATTCCTTGGGTTTAGTAATTTTTTCCCATGCCATAAGAGGAAATTTGAACTTCACCTCAAAGATTGGCCCACAGGAACCTTTTCTCGTATTTTTCTAGCGCCTCAAAAATCTTAATCAAGAACTGAAAAGAGACATTACATAAATGGGAATTATTTGGAGATAACTTTTGAGCAATTAAATTTTGCCATCTTGAGTAAGGAGGATCCCCTTCCAAGTAGCCGCTTTCATCGATAACCCTCTCCATAAAATTATTCCGAGATAGAGATCATGTTTCTTATGGATGAGAGGCATTTCTAAATAGAAATCCGAGAAGAGTTTTAATCTTGCACCCAAAGATACAGGCAGTCTCACTTGAAATTGCTTTCCACATTAAATAAAAAAATAACATTTTTTTGGAAATTAACAAGTTGACTTGAGACATTCTCATATTCATTCAGAACACCCTTGAAGTTAGAAGATTCTTGAATAGAAACTTTTCCCATTAGAAAATTTTCATCCACAAATTGATGGGGGCGAGATGGGAGGAAGAGCATTAGAAATTTTGAGACCCCGTAGAAGATTAAGGGAAACACTGGTTGTACAACCCGCTAAAGATTCTACCACAATAATATAAAGGAAAGGGGGGGGATAACCTTGTCTAAGCCCCCTCCTCTCTTGAAAGAAACCTTTAGGTTTACCATTAACAATGACAAAGAAACTAGCCGTAGAAAATGCAGACCATAACCATGTTAATAAAGAAATCATCCAAGCCAAAACTTGGTCAAGATGGCTTGAAGAAAGGCCCGTGAAACCCTGTCATAGGATTTGTATATATTCACTTAACAAACATAACATATCTACCTAAATTTTCAACATAATGAATGGATTCTTGGATAACCACAACGATGTCTAGAATTTGTCTATTAGGGATAAAAGCACCTTGATTAGGAGAGATGAAATTGGAAAGTACTTTCCTTAGCCTAAAAGTAATGATTTTAGTAAGAAATTTGTAGCTAGTGTTGCATGATCGATGGGCTTGAAATATTTAATATCCTTGGACCCAATCAACTTGAGGATGAGGACAAGGAAAGTTTTGTTAGTTTGTTTTAGAAGCTTCCCATTACTAAAGAAATCTTGAACCATCTTAATAACCTCTTTCTTTATCACCTCCCGAAGTGTTGGAATAATTTTTTTGGAAAATCATCAGGCCTAGGGGATTTATCCGGTTCCATATCAAAGACAACGAATCTAATCTCTTCCTCCCCGAATAAGAAAAAGCTCTCTATTTTCATTAGTAGTAAATTCTCCATAAGTTCTCTTGATTTCCTTGGTCTTGAGATGGTTGGTTCGGAAGTAGTAGAGAAATGAAATAAATTGGTGTTTCTATCACCCTCCATTAAACCATTTAAATATATATTTTTGCTTCTAGTACACTTCCTCTTTGGCAAGGATGTCATGATATTTATTGAGAAGAGTCTGCTCTTTGATTTTAAGGGCTTAGTTGAGGCCATGCTCCTCCATCAACTTCTATATAATTTGTAAATCTTCCTCAATTCTAATTTTAGCTTGAAAAATATTCCTAAAAGTATCCTTATTCCAGATTTTTAGGTTATTTTTAATGTGCTTCACTTGAATCTTAATTTGAACATCGACACCCCATGAACAAGCACCTCCCACCATTCTTGTATTCTCTTGAGAATGTTTGGATGTGGAGCCATATTTTTCAAATTTAAAGGGTCTATCTTTTTGGGGATAGCCATGCCAAAATTGAGTAGGATCAGATTATGGTCAGATCTAATTCTGGGTAGAGGGGACAAAGAATAGAGTTGATTAATCATACAAGTATGGCTCATAACAAACCTATCCAATCTGATCCGGATAAGATCATGGCCAATTATTTTATTAGCCCAAGTGAATTTGGATCCTCCTAACTCCAGATCAAATAAATCATTTCTCATCAAAAATTTGGAAAATCATCCATACTATCAAGATAGGATATGGTTCCCCTTTTTTTTTCCTCGGGGGAAAGAGGGTGTTGAAATCTCCCCAATAATTGAATCACATTCCTTAAACAAAATATTTCAACTTGTGACTTCTCCCCATAGTTTCCTTCTACCAACAAAGGAGTTGGAGGCATAGATATTTGACATAAACCATGACTTATTTGAAGAAAAATACATGAAACTCGATGGTCAAATGGTTGATCAAGGAGAGAATCACCTCACCTTTCACCGTGAGAGGGTTCCAGAGAGCGGCGATGCCACTTTAAGTGCCTTCGATTTGACATCGCCCAGAGACCTTATTTCTAAACCGTGCTACTAACAACTTTAAATATTTCAAGTACTCATTTTAGTTTGTTGGATCATCAAAATGTCAAGTTTGTATTTGTTCCTAAAATCCTTCATAATTCTATGCTTTCTAGGTTTATTCATCCCCCTTATGTTCCATGATAATATAATAATTTATTTTTTGTATGTGAGAACCTAAGGGGTTTCTATAACCATTTATCCATTTATTTATTTGTTGAGGTCTCCCTCTTTTCCTTAGTTTTTCTCCCTTTTGGAGTTTAGTCTTTTCCAACATCCGCTCTGTAATTTCTCCTGTAATAGGCTTGGTCCCCATGATTGGGGTGGTTGGAGAAGACACTTCTGTCGTATCAGTATCCTAGATGATACCCCCATCAATAGATCAAAAGTATTAGATGTCAAGATACCAAAGATCCTACCTCCGACCAAAGGAAATTTTCCCTATCAAAGAAACCTCCCGTGGAAGGCCCATGAGCTGCTTTCAAAGCATAATTTCCTTCGATTTAGATAAATACTCTTCTTCCTTCTATTTTGGTTCTAGGGTTGAAAATACCTCTTCGTCCTCCTTATCATTATCTTCTTTATCCCTTTATTCCTTGTTTCTGGAGCTTCTCTCATTGTGTTCTATTGCTTGTGTCTCTCTGGGATCATTGTCTAGGCCAATGATTCTTCTATTTTTTCCCACCTTCCTCCATTCTACATTGTATTTAATGGTACCCAAAGGGTGGGGCTTTGGTCTAGTTTCTTTCTTTTTCTTATGTGTTGGGAATCCTCTATCATCATGCCCAACAGATTTTGCATTTGCTATAAGAAAAAGGGGATGGTTTGTTCTTGAATATATACACCCAATCCCCAAATTTTGAAATCAAATTGATATTTCCTTCCAATAAAGCTTCTTGTTTTGTATTTACACAAAATATCACATGAGTTAGCCTGGTTCTAGATTTAGTGACCGAATCTATCGCTATCGGTGAACCCAAGATTTTAATAATTACCAATCAAGACCTTTGGTTCCCGTAAATCAAGAGGTCATCCCGGGATGTTCACCCAAATAGGATATTTTTTACATGTAGTTAACATTATACACTGATATATTTTTAGCGGAATTGTATTTACAATGATTGTCCTTATCAGAAAGTATCAGTTATACACTTTCCTCTTTATGCGAACAAACATATATTTTTAAATTGATTGATTATTTGTGATGATAGTTACAATTACTGGGATTTGACAATTCACATCTATTGCAGAGATTGGAAGAATCAAAGAGTATTAGGGGAAAATTTCCTATTATGGCAAACAATTATCTAATATTTACTGATCAATTTTTTGTGATTAGCTAATAAAAAATTTGTAGTGATTTAACCCATAATGCCATTTCTTGATCCTGTATGTGTTTGTGCAATACAGGAAGATGATTAATCACATTTCAGGTGATTTTTTTTTCTAGACAAAATCCTTCCTAGTGGGGAGGAGTGATCCAAAGGACAATTTAGGAATTTGGAAGTTCCCTAGATCTCCCTAAACCATGAAAGAATGGTATATCATTCGAGAGATTTTTGACTAAGATATAGAGAATGTTGAAAATGGATATCATATACTACCGATGGTAAAAATTAGGATGAGGAAGGGTCAACTAGCCAATTAGGCCACGACACCTAGCAAAACTGAAGTTTGAAGAAAAGGGTAAAAATTTGGTTTTATGACTTCGGTCTTTGACGCTTTTTAATGGATGGGTGGGCCCCACTATTTTATGGTTGGGGCCCTCACCAAGGTCGACACACTTTTTTTGATGGATGAGTGTCTTGGCCACCATTACTTCAGAGTTCTATTTGGAAATTTTTCATTATATATGCCACTAAGTGTATACACATGGTGAATGTGGGAAATATCACAGGCATAGTGATAATATCATGCATTGTATGGAACGAGCTCAAGGTGATCTCTTAAGACCAACTCGATGAGATGCCATGATGCTCCAATAAACACCCACAATGACGGAAGCCCAAACATAGCATACAACTTCGACCGAGCCATATCTTCATCGGGCATCCAAAGACAACCCCAACCAACACAACATTGAAAAGTTAGCAACATAACTTCCATGCCTACATGGTGTATCACACACGATCGTTGCACCATCAATGCCAAGTGGTGCTCAAACCTCTACTAGCCAAGCCTTACGTGGGAGGCGAAAGGTGGATATGTGTGGCTCGGTCCACCTCCAAATAGGGAGGTATAAGCTTATTTAAGGATTTGAATAGCCCATTGATCGATAAATGTGGGGCTAATATCCCCACACGAAAAAAATATAAGCGGGTTGGTTGGGAGTATCAAACCACCAACCACCGAATAATAAACTATAGCCTTCACCAAACCGCGTGCCATGTGGCCTCACTAAGCTTATATATAGGCTCATTTATATTTTAATAGAACAAGTATGTGACTATGCTATAGCCATAAGGAGGTAATTTCGTAAAATTGAAAATTAGAGATTGGGTCTTCTGAGTAAACTAGAAAGTTGTCCATAAATTTGAGACGCTCCTTGTGGGAATATTATTTTCCCATTATGGGGACTTTCATGACATTGTTTTATGCAACATAACTCCTTAAGGCTAATAACAACAGAGATACACTAATGTAAGTACTTTGGGTAGGTGAAAGATAAACACCGAGATTTGTCGTGTTTTTTGAAGGTTTGAAGGTGCAATATTGCAGATAATGGTATTTTTTTGAATTGTGAGTTTGATTGTACTTACGATTCTGGAAAAATTTAATAGATCGGTTAGTATGAACTTGGAGATGTAGGAAATTTCCAAAATCCATAAACAATTTTGGTGTCATCTCTTTAATATGGTATATCTACATTTGAATTCTGATTTATTTCCGTAATTAATTAGTTAAATTAAAATTCAAGAAAGATTAAATATTAGTTTACGAAACTTTTGGATGAATCAATTAAAATTAAAATCTGAATGGTTGATTGAACAATGATTTTTGGTGAATCAGCTTAAATAGTTTTGGATTAGTAATACTTCAATTTTATATCGATTCGATCATTTTTGAATCAATTAATATATTAAAAATCAATGAATTTTTAAGGTCCCGTAAATAGTTGAAAAAGGGAAATATTTACTTGTGTTTACGGATCATTATCACTTTCAATACTCTAATCAATGCACTAAGTAAATACTAGATGATTTTATATAAATTATTGAAATGTTTTTTTGACATAAAGAATCTTAAGAAAATAAATTATTTCTTTCCTTTTTATGATCTTAGTATTAATTGATTAGTAATAAATACATTAATGCACTTGTGTATACATAGAATTCTCAAATTTAAATTAGGACCTTATTAACATACAAGTTGACACAAAATGGGAGAGAAATGCCAACAAGATAGGGCTACAAAAATGGGAAACCTACAACAAGGGTTAAAGAGGCCCACAAGAAAACATGCCATAAATGTAGCATTATGGTTCTAGTGAACTAAAATCCTGCAAATTTGGTTCTAGAAAATTTCCAAAAAAGTAAAGAAACTATATCATCCCTAAATTATTTTTAGATGATTAGGTCACTTAATTTATCTAGGATTGAATACTATATGTTACAGGATATAGAATAATACAATAATTTACACATTTGTAATGGAAACTAGGATATTTACAAGCATGCCAAACTGATATATCAATTGAAATCACAAGGAATGTTAGAAGAATGAATTAACTAGTCTTAGATTGGTTTCATACTGTGTCATCACTAGAACTATAAAATGTGAAGGATTCTAGATTTACCCAAATCAGTTTTTATTCGTAAATTTGACGAAGGTGTTGGACTCGTATAGAAGGCCAGAACAAATCCAACAAACTCGCCCTTTCCTACCATCTTGGACTATTGTCTTTTTAAGATTCTTTTTTTGGGCTCATTCATTATTGCATGTATCACATTTTTGTATGTTTAAATCCACATGTAACCCTTTATTTTACACCTTTACCTAAAAACCTAGCTTCATGCAAAAACTCAAACACTCATTAGATCTAAAAAATATAAGATGTAAATACTTTAGTCGAACTAACCATCATGATCACCCTGTTTGTGAGTCACTAAGTGTTGCACTACATTTCAGACTTAATGTAGTTATTCTAGTACATTGTTTTAATGTGCATGCAAAATAGAAACCTTGATATGGTATTTCCTCATTCTTCCACACCGATAAGCGAGACATGCTACTTTTATCCCATGAAACCCTTGTGTGCACATGTTAAGAAAATAATTATTCCCTCTTATGTTGTGATATGCAATTTGAAGAATGTACTCTTGAATTCTTACCCTTATATTTGGTAGATATATGTGCTTGCTAGATGATAAATACTTAAGGTGAAATTGTTTATATAGGAGTATATCACTTTGAAATTTGAATCTTAGTGGTACAAAACAATGACCATAAACATGAATTGTGAAAGATAAAAAGTGAGGAAAATCCCAATGGGTATAAAGGATCCAAAACACAAAAGGGGCTAGAATTTACATCTTGGTCATGACCGTAGTATGGTATTGAAAAATATATATGGTTTTGACCCAACATAAGAAAAAGATAAATAAACAATGAAACATGTCATAGATATTTGTGACACATCATAAAAGCATGAGGAAATATCATAAAGTCAACTCGAAGGAAGATCGAGAAATATGAGAGTAAAACAACAAAGACTTACACCATTAAGTCATAATTTCATCGCTCAAGATCCACATACACAAATTTTACCAAAAAATTATGTAAAAATTATATTGTGTAGAGTTTAGTATCTACATTTACCCCTTTATGGTACTAAATAAGATTTACTAGTGTAAAGGAGAATAATGGTGTACCTGATAGTGCTAAAGCATATGAAGTTGTCAAATATGTTGATAAAGTAACCAAAGTATGGAAATCACCATGAGACACTGATGGAATCCATGTGGAGATATGGATTAGTATATTATAAGTGTTGAAGGGTGTAACAAATGTGAATGGAGTGTTTGTAGATATGGATATTTTAACTTGGTGTTTTTTAGAGTTAGGGGTGATCAATCCCCAACAAGTGCTTGATTTTCTTTTGAGGGAATCAAGTGTTCTGTCATCAAGGTATGAGTGTCAAAAAGCATATTAGATGGCCCATAAATAAATACTTCTCATATTGCGGGACCACACCATTACAAACGGATATAGGTCCTAAAATTTAGAAACAAGATACCCTACATAATTACCATTATGTATTATATGGGTGTTATAATAATTTTGATAGATTGTAGATTTTTATATGCATTTGTGATGAATGCAATAACATACTTTCTTGTGTCATTTTGTTCAATTGATCTTTGTATCCAAAGTTGACCAGTTGGTCATTTATGCTTGTATATTGATTTGTATAGGAAAGACGATGGCTTTGCATAGCTAGCCACAACTTAGTAACCTCTTTTTTATTTCATATATTGTATTAAAATTTTATTATTTGATCGTTTTGTTTGTGTTTTAGTTTTTCCGAGGGAGGGATTATATTGTGAAGCCAACCCATATAGTGTCCCCTTTTCAAAGAAAGATATGATAGAAACTTGAACTCATGTCATCAACATTTAAGAGGGTAATGGGAATATAATATAGAATTATTTGAGACAAAAGTAATTCAAACTCATGTCATCAACATTGAAGAGATTTTTGAGAATAGAATCATGTATCACAAAAATACATGTTAGTAGAAACTTAATTTGGTGTAATCATCATGACATAGAGTGCTAAGAATAGAGAAAAATATTGATTGAAATGATTGTAGTCATTGACATAAATTTGAATATGTTGTTGTTAGACCTTTAAATATGTGTCATCGTAGTTGTATATAGTTCTTGAGAATAAGATTCGTTGTTTGAAAAATGTTGGGAGTTTGTGCCATCGAGATGAAAATCATGCCAAGAACAAGAGTTGTGATTGATTTGGAATAGGAATGTCATTTCATTACATGTGAGTGCCAATAAAAAGAGTAGTGACCAGAAATAGTGAGTATGTATGTATAAAGTGTAGATTGTAACATTCAAATAACCATTGATTGCTAATATTGATTTTATAATAGGTGTACTAGAAACCGCATCTTGAGAAATAAGTGTTGAATTTGAAGGAATTTGTGTATCAAAATACATTTTTGCCAAAATAGTATTGAGTACATAAATATTCCAAGAAGGCAAGAGTCTTGATATAATAGAATAGATGTTGAGTATGGAGCTAAATTACTCATGTTTTAGCATGCAAATAGAACTTGTTGGAAGTTGATAGTAACCGGCATCGTTAGAGTGTGATCGACATCGGTTAGGGAAAGTTGGAACCAATGATGGTTGGGTAGAACCGACATCGGTTACCTGTGCGACGAGTTTTTAATTAACTCTCGGGTTTTATTTCTATTTTTAGTATTGGAATAGATTTAATGAATGTAATTGCATGGCTAAGTGCCCTAAAGTCTTAAATGACTATTTAAAGCATAAAGCTAGGGTTTAGAATGTGAGGATTGATCATAATTACAAGATAATTATGTGAGAGAGAATTCTTGGTGAAGAATAAAAAGCTTGAAGGAAGAAAGTACTGAACATATGAGAAGTGTAGAAGATTGTAAATCTTCATTGTATATCTTGTCAAAGCTTTGGATAATAGATTGGCTTGTTTCTTGGTGGACGTAGCCCACACTGGGTGAACCACGTTAAATCTAGTGTTGATTTATGTCTCTTGTTTTGTATAATTCTTCTGGTAGAATATCCGCTTTTATTTGCATGTATGCTTAGATCTGATATATTGTCTGTACAATCGGTGTGCTAACCCCAAAAATAAATATGTATTGAATTTGGCATGAATAATGTCTTAGTTTTAAAGGTTTAGTGAGCACATAGGTTGAGAATGCGTAGACAAACTTACATAAAAAGGTCAATGGGACCAAAATAGAATATGATGGAAGTGTCATCACATTTTAGTATGGAAAGGGGCGAAATAATGATCCCGATGTCAGAAAAATGTTAAAAATTAGAGTAATTGAGACCAAGATATGGCGTGCATAAGTTCAAGGCATTAATCAACTTAATAAGATTAGCCGAGAATGTGTAACTATAGGCCTTAGGGGCCCATTTGCTAAAAATATTAAAAAATCAAATGGTACTTTCATTTTTAATACTATCGATAGTGATTCTTTATATGAGAGGGAAAATATATCACACACTAGAGAGGCTTAGCGATTGATATTTGACCATGTGGTAGATGTCATATAAGGTTGTTGGGAGTGTATAGTAGTTTAAACGATAACATGAATATGTTTTGTATAATTTTTCAATCCTAATGTATATGCCTAATCATATAAGAAAAAAGTATAGAATATGTAATGCTCTTTGAAGATATATAAATTATGTGGAAAGCCTCTTTTTTAAAGAAAGGAAGAAGAAGGGACTGGTAACTCAACAATCACCTTATTTTGTATAAAACTATGTAAGCGCACTATGGAGAAGGTTGATACATAATCTTAATTTAGATTTGGAACTAATCTTGCATCCTTAAGTTCCATTTTGAGTTATGTCTAAGTTTTTATTTAGTAATTAATATTCTAGTTTTCTTTTCTTTCTCTCATTCACTTTCTATGTCTTCCTTGAATTATTTTAATTATGTAGATATTGTACACTTTAGAATAACGTTATGCTATATCTTTCACACACTATATAATTAGAACAACATGAGTCTATCCTAAACTATAACCTATTACATGTCCTAATGTCATGATCTAAGGACGTATGATAGAAGGTTCTATTTCCATGACCTGAAATATTAAGATGGCTACTTGGAAAAAGGAATGTGATAAGATGGTTGCAAGAGAGGGTGAAAAAATTATGGAAGATGAAGATATTTTGGCTATAAATATTGACAAATGAACCAGGTTGGAGCATAGCTATTGAGATATTTATGATATTTTCGGTGTGAGCTTCATGAACATTTATTCACCTGGTTATCTTGATTGGAATGTTATTGTTTTAACTACGAAGACAAAGAAGAATATGAATGGACGGAGAAAAATATTTAAAAAATGCAAAAATTGGACATTCTATAGACATGAGCTATAAACCACCTGGATAAAGACCACTATTGATGGGTATGTGATCGCACCCTTTTGGTTTTAGATTTTTTTAACATGACTAAAAATGATTAATAATGTTATAGGTGATTATTATAATTTTAATAACTTCCAACATTAATTTCACAAATCAGAATAACACTTGTCAAAGTGACTAGTGACTTAAAAAAATGTCAAAAAATAAGAGAGTCAAATTAGTTGATTCTGTGTGGATTTTGAGGAGTTTGGGTGATTATAGTACATAGAAAGGTAGATATGGGACTAGAAATGCTTCGTATCTCGAAATCGTGACTTGAAACTGAGAATGTCAAAATTGTACAGCTCAACCAATAACATTCATACAGTATTAACCCCTCTGTACAGTCTTGGACCTACTTGAAATATGGGTTTGAAAATTGCTGAGTGCTTTTCCTATCTCTGGAAATGTGTCTCACTATCTATCACTCTTCTTTGGTCACCTTTAGAATAACTCTATAAACTCTTTGCAAATCCTCATAATGTAAGGAATTCATGAAAAACAAAATTATTTTGATTATGGGCACCCCTGTGCACTACCAATGTAAAAACTAATCTGAAGAGGCCTCAAACCACACATAATTATCCTAGCATGTGAGACATATTGTAGTGAAATTAAAATTTGACAACTATGCTTTGAAAATGTGTTGCTTGAGTTTCACACTTGCTCAAATACTTAGAAAAGGTCACTTTTATTTCTTGTATGATGAAAATGGACAGTCCTAAACCTAAAAGGAGACTTCAAACTAGCGAGAGGGTGTTACCCTAATGGATGCATATGAATTATTTTGACATTTAGGAGATTGGGTGCATTTAGTGCTAACTTTTGTATGAGGAGTTCATAAAGTGGTAAGTCTCTAAATGAGGTATGATTTACTTGCTTATATATGATTTTGCAGGTGTTATGACATGAAAGGATGACCAAAGGGGTGTATTTGTTCACATTAAGGTTATGTAATTGATACATTATTGCACAACATTTCACCTGAAACCATATGATAAGGGTCAAGATGTAGATTTTCATCACCCGATCGAGATTGTGAGCTTTTAAACAAGAGAGAGAAAAAGACGTTTTGACTTTATGAGAAGAAGTGTGGATGTTTCTAGATGTATTTTGTGTAATTAGGTTTTAGAAACTATTGACAGATAGGTGTGAAAATATAATCA
Organism: Taxus wallichiana var. yunnanensis; assembly: GCA_018340775.1. Classification (NCBI taxonomy): domain Eukaryota; kingdom Viridiplantae; phylum Streptophyta; class Pinopsida; order Cupressales; family Taxaceae; genus Taxus; species Taxus wallichiana. The sequence continues at coordinate 545,155,170 of CM031244.1, read as the reverse complement.
AGTACATGAAGTGCTATCAGGGTCTACTAAGTAAGAGTGAGGAGAGTACATTTTTCCATACAAGTGTGTTATGTCAAGATTATTAGTGTAAAAGGATAAATTTCCAAATTTGAAAGTCTACATTTACCCCCATTTAAGTATGAAATTAAAAATTTCATGATTAAATAAAAATATAATTGAATGCGCAGATTTTTTTTCTTTCTTGTAGTAACTTTATTTTGTAGTGTCCCATTTTGTTGGTGTTGGCACACTCCAAGATGAAACTTGCAACATAGAGTGTAGTCAATGCCCAAGATATGAAATTGAACTGTAACTCAAAAATTTAATGAAAATAATGTGCTACAAGAAATGCTAAAAGAGATAAAAAACATGAAAGAAATACACCTGTTTGTTTTACAAAGGAAATGTGCTCATGTTCTTTTTCCTCGAGATTGTGGATTGGCTGAATTCGATTAAGAATTGGGGGTGATCAGTCCCTAATTGCACTTAGGAGATGTTGATGAATTAGGTGTATAATACAAACACATTAATTACAAAGAGAATAACTAAAAGATGAGGATTTGAAGCACTCCACCAAGGGATAAGACCGTGTATCAAACTTATTCAACAACTATGATATCTTCTCCTTAAGTGCAAGAGGATGGGAAAGACTACTTATAAAGAACTTAGCTAATTCGATAACTTTTATAACCTTATAGGCCATATCACTTTGTAGATAGATATAATCCCAATTTTGTAATTAGGACACACAAGAGAAAAGGGAACAAATGCCCCATACGCATCCCATGTGCTATATAACCGAGCATAAACCGAGTAAAACTAATGCATTTTGAAATATGAATGGAGAAAGGTGATCCATGACCCCAATGCTCCCCAAATTGAAGTTGAAATAGAGTATCATGGAGAGAGAAAGAGTGGAATACTTCATGCCCCCTAAATTTGTTCCAAGTTAAGTATGAAACTATATGCAAACATTGTGATAAAGGTGAAATATCTCAAATCGCTAAAAATATTGGAGAAAATTCCTCTTGGGAAAAACTATATAGTAGGGTTAGAACAATCCCCATAGTCTTAACCCGTTACTACATTTTTGACCTAGTGTATATTTTTTTGGATTTATGCGTCGATTCCACCGAGTCATTTATGTATGTCTAAAAAAATTTGTCTCCACCGAAAATGTTAGGTAAACCCCAAATGTTTGCCTCCTCTTTGGAGGCACATGCGATAAAATGTTTGAGCACACGACTCAAAAGAAAATATATATACCCACGTTTGATATACTTAGAGTTTTTATATAACCTATAAACTACGATGTAGTGTCCACTAAGAAAAAATCATATTTGTAAGGGTATACACATGGCGTAAAACCATGGGGAAAAATAAGAACAATAATAAAAAGAAGCATGATAATCATAAGAGTGCCAATGAATCAATACGAAAATAATAACAATACAAAACCATGTATTAATAGAAAACAAGTGCATACAATGTAGAAATAAGTGTAAACATATCAAACAATGTCACACAAAAGGAAACATGCCTCGAAAACATGATACACCCACAATTTTGTAAGATAATAAAGGTTGCTAGGCCAAAAATATGAGATGCATAACCACACACTAGGAATAATGACATAAACATGGGACACCTATAGTGTCACAAGACAATCAAGGCCATTAAGCTATAATTAGATTAACAAAGAAACATACACAAAAGCAACTAGAAAGCATGTATAAAAGCAAGTGTATCCAAATGTAATGAAAAACACATAACATATGATATAAAATATCTAGTGAAGCAATAACTATAAGCGATGAACAAGACATGTGTTAGTCTTGTTAGTCGAAAAGATAGAAAATACACAATATAAATGTAATCAAGTGTAATCGGGAAAGAACATAGCTATAATAGAAATATAACACTTGGATATAATATGCAAAAAGTAGACGCCCAAAAAGGTTAGCAAGTCTAGGTAAAGGTCAGGCCAACACCTATCATCATGTAACACTTTGTATGTGGATTGCATTATGCTCAAGCTTCCAAGTGCACGTATGTATATAAATAAGAAATTTTATCTATCAAACTAAAAGAATAAACAACATGTATATTGTAAAGTGTAAATAATGTATGTCATAGAAACAAGTCTTGATTTTGTATGCTTACAACTATTTGAATGTTTTTGTATTTTGAAAATATTTTAGTGTTTTTGTATTATTGGTGCATAACTATGTACAAGAATAGGGTAGCATAAAAGATACTTAAGATCATCGATGAGATCATTGATGGTGGGGTTAAACCTAACTAGTCTAAGATCCATGATATTAGTAAATTTGTGCAAGAGCCTATTGATAAGAAACCTTGTCTCATGTAAGTGATTAAGTGGCATAATGTTTTCCTCATCGATAAGAGGTACTACTTCCTTTCATATTATAATTCTAATGTGTCATTGATGCAGCCTAGAATTTGCAAGATAACACCCTAGTCACGCTGGCACATCACTCAGCCTAGACTGAGCACTCACCCGAAGTGCGCAAAGGTACCAGGTCCCTCTTTAGGGTTGCTGTAACAGGATGTTAACATGATGAAGGAAGAAACATATATATTCATAACTAATCCATCATTCTATAATGCATGCTATCCTCAGATCTATGAAAGAACAGTAATCATGATTTAACCATTAACATGCACTACTCAATTATGCAGAATGACACTTAGATTCAGCCAATATCTTCCATCTATTAGTAAATACAAAAGATCCTTATAGTATTGTCAATCTATATCAATGCACGTATGGATCTGATACACACATTCATACATCCAAAATCATACATACACCACTCTTTGTGATACATACATCTACTATGCACCTAACATCATATATATAGGGTGGGGACTTGCCCTTCACCGCTTAACTATTCTAGAAATAGGTCACATGCTATTGATAGCCACACGCCATTTACAATCATAGCCACACATGCAAGTGCACTATCTATAGTCCTCTTATAGTTAACTGAAGTGTCAATTCTATTCTTAGCTTGTCTCCATGCATAGATGCTTTGAACCACTTCTCCAAATATAGACAATGCATGGCGCACACATCTTTGCATCGTTGATGTGTTCTCGCACGCCATCTTCCAAAAATAGGTCTCCATGCTCAAAATCGGCTAAGTCCTAAAATCTAGACTTGCCTTCCATGCACGGGTCCTTCCTATCCTTCCACGCCCTTGGTTTTGGGCCTTCTATCCCACGCGGAATCCTTATGTGATCTTAGAAAAGTATTCTTTGATCAACATTACCCCACACTAATCTCATTGTCGTCTTGATAATGGGTATCTCCAAAAATTTGAAGGAAATAATAAGAATGAAATAATGTGGATAAATAAAGAATTTCTTATGTAGTTATGAGGCAACCTCCTATGTATCAGTTTGTAGTATCAACTGGATACTCCTATTTTATCTGCAGCCTCCAAAAATTGCCATTCGGTGAGTACCGATATGTTTTCCGAGACGTCCACAACAATGGATTCCAACTCATCCCTTGCAATTTCTCCTTTCTCATTTTGTAGAACCAACACAACACTAGACATAGATGTCATTATCCATTCCAAAAGGTCCATCTTCTACGTAATCAACTTTCCAAGCTCTTTCAGCCAAGTCTTGTGTAGCTCTTGTGTTATTGCTAGGGCCTTGCACTTGTTTAACCATTGACAACCTTTCTACACAGCCCAATGTCTCATCTTTCATCACTTTCTGGACCTCATTATTCTCTTCTAAGGTCTTGATGTTGATAAGCACCTCTGGAGCTGTGCACATGTTTAAAGCTTGGTCGCTTTCTTCAATATTTCTTGTAATGCCTGCAATAACCCTTCATAAGATGTGATTTTTCTCATCACAGATGCTTTCTCCCATTTAACATCTTGTTTTGATCTTTCTGGTGCTTGCATATGCAGAGTTTCATCTTCGAGCACCAAGTCCACCAACTTTCCCACATAGTGTATCGCTGAAGGAAATGTCTGTGGTACCTTGGGTTCCAAGTGTGGCCTTTCTTTGATTACATTGTCCCCAATATCCTTTATGCGATGCTTATGAACACTTCATTCTTCTTCTACATGAAGTCCCTTTCCTATGTTATGCACGCTATCTCTCGTATCCTTTTTCTTCAACTCTTCACGCAACGCTTTGATTGTGGCAGATTTGTCCATGTTTCTTCTAGCCACCTCAGTAAAAACTTTCACTGTGCATCACTGACATGCGCATCTGACATGACAATAGGATTTACTATCATGTGTCTAGCCTGAGGTGCCTTCTTTAGTCACCTTGAAACGCATGACTCTTTGCACACATCAAATTTAGGATCATCCATGTGGGTATGCATCGACCATGATAGTTGTTTTCTAGTGCACATAGTTACCATATCTTCATCCATCAACTCCCATCTAAATAAATACTTCTGTGCTATCATGCTCTGGAAGCGGGCGTAGACAATTTTTCATGAGTCCTCTACATACCCCATGGATGGTGGAATGTGCTCCCCACTTTCCCTTCTAGACCTTTGCTGCTTAGGAACTTTAGCCTCCAAATTTGGGACTTGTGGTTCCATATCCTGAACACCCTCTGCAGCTGTCCCCTCTGGCCTTTTCTCTTCCTCTTTCTTTTCCTTCGATGCCTCACCCTGTTCTTCTATGTCCTCTGGAAGTGTAGGAGAATTAGGTGTGCTTTCCTCTAATTCTTCTCGCCTCCTCATTCAACTTCAGCTTCCTCCTTCTGTACGTGGTCACCTCCTTCTGTGGAGAGAGTTTGGGTGATTTACACACAGTGGTTGGAGTAGCACCTTGGGTCCTTGTTCTCCTGAATACCCTTTTAAACATGTGCTCCCCTTAGAATGCATTCAATTCCTCTTCATCCCCCTCTTGTGGTTGAGGTGGGGTAACAAAGGTGCTTAGCTTCACCCTAACTGGAGGATGTCTCCTACCCCTATGATCCAAACCACCACTATCTTCGTGCTCCTCCTCATCCTACACTTCAATTGGCTCTGTGGGCTTAGGTGCTGGGATGTTCTCCATTGTATGATTTCCCTTTGGTGGTGCTGGAAGTGTGAACTCACCTTCCACATATTTTTTATTCTCCATTTTTGGCTTCAGTTGGAGATACACCAATGTTGCCCCCATTTCTGATATAGCCAAGCTTATTTGTTTGATATTCAAAACCTCTGAAATGATTCTCTCTGTATAAGCGCTTATGCCATGGTATACATACTTCTTCCATAATGTATGGTAGTCATAGTCTACCTTATCTACATTCAAGATCAGTCGGTGCATGTCTGTAAATCTATGAAAAGATTCTTGAAAATACCTTGTAGTGAATGTGTAAGGTAACTTGCACCAAGGGATCTAGACTCCATCTTTCATTGGGAAGCACATGATGTAGAAATGTTGATATACAACAAACTGAACTTGTTTCCCTGCTTGATGGTAGGTCCTTTGGGATGCGCCAATCTTCCCCAAATGCCACGCAGAGCCTGTCATACCACTTCTCTGCCCTTTGTTTTACTTCATCTGTCATGGTCCCCTTGCATAGGTATTTTTTGAATCTTTCAGCTGTCGACTTGTTCTCCATGGGGTATTCCCATACTTTCACCTTGGGTCCATCTAGTACTCCGATCTCCATGAACACCAGTGATAGTAGAATATCCCCAAAACTGACCTTCCCCTCCCGTGTCCGCATCTTCAACTATTTGCTCTACATTATAGCATATAATGTTGTAGATTGTCCCTTCCGACATCTTACGTGCCATATGTAACCATATAGTGTTTACCTGTGACCACCACTCCTAATCATTTAACTTGGTAACAAGGTGTGTCTGTAGCTTGTACAATTGGACAGTTCTTCAATTTATCTATGTCCATTCCACGCAGACCCTTTAGGTATCCCAACTCCTGTTTGGTCTTTACAATCATGGCTTTATCTGCAAGGTCACCTTTTATGTCTTCCCCTATGGCCTTCAGACTGTCACTAATGAGACAAGCGCAGATGAAATTCTAACTCTGCATCCTGCAAAGTAGAAGAAGTCTTTGTGTACCCTACTCATGAGCCACTGATACAAGGGCTCATACTTCCCAAAATATGGAAGCTCATACAACTAATAGACCCCAATTCTCTTTAAAATATTTTCACCCACATTGTCATATATTGGCATGTCATCTGCTTTGTGTGCTTGTTTTTTCTAGCCATGAGCAAGGAATCAAGCTCCTTCTTGTTCTCTGAAGTCATATGATTATATTCACTCACTTTTCTCTTTCTAATGGGTGAATCCCACTCTTGGCCGATGATGACTCCTTCTATGGGTATTGCATCTCGAAAAATGGATTTCAGGTGCCATCTCTTCTTCCTCAATGACTACCTTCTTCTTTCCTTTTACCACTATTGTAGATGCCTTCTTTGGTGCCATTTCTACCTTACAAATGTCTCCTCTTCAACTCTGCAACTCTGTGAATCAAACCCTAGCTCAATTCAATTATGCCCTAGGTGGAAAATTCATAACCTAACTCTTTTCTATCTCCCTGCTTCACTCAAACCCTTCACCATCGGGATGCAAGCTTCTTGTCGCACAGATCTGGTTATCACTCTTGGTTTCACACCCTTCACACCTTAACTTGATCACTCGGCTCTTCACACTTGGCTCTTCTCTCAAATACTCTTAGTCGTAATGGTAAAAATGAATCCGCATCCCATCCTTATATAAATTTTTCAAATTTTGATGCATTTATTGCTCCTCACCTACCAAATATCCCTTCATTCATTGACCAAATCCATTCATTCCACGCAGTACATCTTTGCGCCCAACTATAACCTTCTAGTGCGCCTTCCTACCCTCTAGTCACAGACTTCTCTTCAATGAGCGCATGCTCCTATGCTCGAGTACCTCATCACTATACCTTCTCTTGGTAGCTATCATGGCCTCTCGCTTACCTCGCATTATACTATTCTTTCATTCATCTCCATCCTTGGTCACTTTTGAGAAACAATATTCTTTTTACTTAAAGCACACCCATGTGACTTATTCCTTTCATCATTCAAATCCCACGGTATTTTTCTTGGACAACTACAACCACCCCCACATAAAAGTATGTACAGTCCTTTGTGCATAAACATTCTTCATACAATAATTAGCTTGCACGCAAGAGTGCTTATTACACAAAAACAACGACTAAATTGACAAAGCATAGCAACAATGAAGGAAATACATTAAGGAAATACAAAATTGAAAACTTAAACTAAATGGCAACACGCCTATATTACAAACACCGAGAAGACTTATTTATAGTAGGGCTTCATCCTACTCCCGTTAAAGTAACCGAGTAGTTGTGTTCCATCAAGTGCTTCTAACTCGGAAAGCACCGATTCAAGTATAAAAGTGACAACATATGACCCCAACCAATATACTTTGAGCTTGCTCGGATGGTGCACGAATTTTGAGTCATAAAGAAGTACCATTTGTTCAATCTCACACTTCTTATCCCTTATATTTTGTCATGCCATTCTTTCTACCTGGCCTTTTCCTAGTTTTGACTCCATCGTGATATGGATCTTCACTCATCCAGTTGAATCATCTTTTCAATATGTTATTCTAAAGCCTATTCATCAGCTAGACCTCTAGTGCGCACAATGCATAAAGAAGGTAACATAAAATCTATAGGGAGAACAACTTCCTTGCCAAACACCAACTGAAATGGTGTGGCTTTGTTCAATCTCTTGTAAGTTGTTCTATATGCCCAAAGAACAACCGACACTTTGTCATTCCAATTCTTTCTTCCAACATCACATATTTTTTCAAATTCTAGCCACAAATCTTGTTGAAGGCACGAGTAGTTCCGTTTGCTTGAGGATGATAAGGTGTAGTTTTATGGTGTGAAACCATAAACTAATCTAATACAATCCCGATTGTCTCATTCAGAAAGTGTGTACCTCTATCACTTGTCAAGCTTAAAGGACACCCATATCGTGTAAGAACATTCTCCCATAGAAACCTAGCTACCGTAGCTTCTATCTTTGGTAGGTGTTGCTTCGCCCACTTGTGTGAGATAATTTGTGCAAGTAATGATATAACGCAATCTAGTCCTACGTACAAATGGCAAAATAGGTCCTACAAAATAAATGGCCCATTTATCAAATGGTTCGGCACTAGTAATCGGTCTCAAAGGCATCTCATATCTTTGCCCTAGTTTTCCTAGGCACTGAAAATGATCACGCACCTTACAATATTCTTTACAATCTTTATATAATGTCTCCCACCATAATCTAGCAAGAAGGATCTTCTCGAGCGGTTGCCTCACCTACATAATGGCTATGTGTAATCCCACCATGCACTTCTTCCATGATATCCTTTCACTCATGCTCTAACACACAACGATGTAAGACTTCATATCTACCTAGCTTGTAAAGGTCACCACCGATTAACATAAATGATGCCACACATATACCAAGTGCTTCTTTTCTAATGCTTTCATTCCTTCTGGTGCCATGCCTATTTGTAGAAAGACAACAATGTCTTCTAATTCCATGGGTGCGCATTGTAACCTATATATAGTTGTGCATCCGGCATTGTCTCTTCAATTTTCGTGAATCCTCTCCTAAATTGATTCTAGATAAATGATCGGTCCATAATTGCTTTTCCATGGCTTTACCACAATCGTGAAGTCAAAATCTCTAAATAGAGCACCCATCTACATATGTGTCCCTGTAATACGGGTTTGTTTACAAAGTACTTCAATGCTTCCAAGTACTATCTAAATAAAACACAAATGGTGTTCTTAACAAGTACTATCGAAACTTGTACAATGCATAGACATTGAAAATGCTTCGTGCTTTGTAATTGTATAATTCCTTTCAGCAGGAGTTAGCTTCCTACTAGAAAAATAGATTGGATGATCTATAATACCTTCACCAAGTTGAGCTAACACAATGCCAATGGCCATACCAGAAGCGTCCACATGCACATGAAATGGTCTATCCCATGAGGGAAAGTGTAGAATGGGTGCGGTAGTAAGTTTCTCTTTTAATATCTCAAACATGCGTTCTTATGGTTCTCCCCAATAAAATGTACCTTTCCCCTTCAGCAATTCTTCCAAGGGTGTAACAATTTTGGCATACCCTTTTATGAATTTTCTATAATATCTGTATGACCTAAAAATCATGCACATCACTTTGACTGGTAGGTGCTTCCAGGCCTAAAATGACTGCAACCTTGGTTGGATCAACTAGCAAACCTTCCTTACAGATTATATGTCCTAACAGTATCCCAAATGGCATAGAAAATATGCACTTCTTGATATTCAAAGAGATACTCAATTGTCTACATCGTTCAAACATTAAGCGCAGATTGTCACAATGATCTTTCACAAGCCCATATACTATCCAATCATCTAGGTAGACCTGTAAGAATTTGTGAATAAAATCCTTGAATGCTTAAACAACTATGCGTGAGAATATAGTAGGCACATTTTTCAATCCAAAGGGCATCACAATATAGGAAAAAATACCCCATTTAGTAGTAAATGTTGTCTTTTCTTGATCCTCCTGAGCAATCCTAACTGATGATACCTGGAAAATCCATCTTGTGAAAGAATATATTTCACACCCTACAACTCCTAGTATTTCCTTAGTGAATGGCGTAGGGAATGGATCTGTGATGCATGTAACATTCATCTCCCTATAGTCGACACATATCCTAATCCATCATCTGTCTCTTATTGACACCGATCACCATCGGGATAACCTATTCTCGACTCATCAAGGGGCTTGATAATTCTAGATTTCAACATTTTATCAATTTCTTCTTTCACCTTTTCACGCAAATTAGGATTCATTCTGTAAGGTCTCTTTCTAACTGGCCATGCACTATCCTTAAGTTTGATCTTCATTTCCCCAAGTGATTTATGCACACCTTTAAGTTCATGATATCCTTGAGGGAATAAGTCTTGATAATCCCTAAGTAACTTGATGATCATTGCTACCTCCAAGTTTGACCAGTAATCTCCAATTATGGCCTCCTTACGCTCAGCCTCCGAACCTATATTCACATTCTTTGTCTTCATGGGTTCATGGTAGGTAGGCGCATCCTTTTCTACATTGTCCAAGACCTCATGTACCCCATGTGAATGTTTAATATCTAGGTTCTCAACTTCCTCATCATCCATGATGTAAACCATCTTTCCTTTCTCTTTCTTAAGGAAAGCACGTTCAAGTAGTATGGAATCCATTTCTTCTTCATTTTCAAAACTTGCTTTGAACTCTACCTCACTGAACAATTCCTGAATATCCTCTTCTGCTTTTTCACTATCTCTCATAGTTAAGTGCTTGAAAATTTTTAATGCCTATGCTATAGGAGGTTTAGTCGAGAAGTAGTCAAAAGTTTGGATCATACCTATAGTCAAATCTTTCCAGTTTCTAGTTTCTCGATGTAGTTTTGCATATACATACCAAACGCATGTGCATCCTTGTAGCGTAGAATACAATCTATGCACCCAGAGTGAAGGTGGTAATACTTCTGTCCTACTATCCAGAGTCTCTCACACTGCTAAATGTGATGCTGAATAGGTTGATCACCATGATAAGTGCAGATTTGCGTAGGTGCATTGTTCCTTATAAACCTAGTAGACAAGGCTATTCCAATTTCTTCCCAGTTTATAAGATTATCTCTGTGGACTACCCACCAATGGCTTATTGTCTTGCCCTACGTAGTGTATATACTAACATATCTCTCCTTGTAACTTGATCTGCCCATTGTGTTTCCATGGCCTTCAGAAAGGTAGGAAGATCTTCTGTCCCTATATACCAAGGTACTTGTGCTACCTATCCATCGAATTGAATGAAATCCATTCTTGTGCGTAACCACGCTTTTCACCTCGCATCATACTAATTCATATGTACCATGAGCCCAATTGTCACAAGCAATACTCATAGTATCACTAATAGAATGAGAATGATCCCAATGTAGGATGCCTTCTTTTGATGTCCCATTGACCTCCGGGTCCGAATAACGCGTACATAGAATTTGTTTAAATCCTCCTCATTTAGAGGCTCAAGATAGGGTGTAGGCTTCTCATCTATCAAAGGTATCACAACCCTTTCCTCCTTGTTTTCAAAGTTGATATACCCCTTATTGAATCAAACAAGTCAGCATTATTTGCATAACACCAAGGGCATCCAAGCAAGGTGGAAAATTATCTCGCTTCGTAAGTGCTAATACCTCAAAATCCCTAATGCACTTGGCCCCTTGTATAGTTATAGATGCATCTTTCAATACTCTTATGGGAGTGGACTTAGTTCGGTTTTCCATGCATAACACATTAGATGATGGATGCAATGAGGCCTCCCCATTTGTACCCATGCATCTAATGTCGCACATTTACTTCCACACTGTATCGATCAATATGTTACTCAACAACCACCCATCCACAACAAAATTCAGAGTAATTTCTTTGTCATAGTCAATGCTATCAGGGGGAAGATTTACATGTAGAATCTGTCATCCGGTCTCAATACTTACGCATGGAGTGTTCCCTTTTAACCAACTTCCTAATAGTGGAATAATGTTCTCCTGGCACAACATTTTGCACACCTCCCGTAAATCATCGATATCAGTTTTGACTGTCTCTAATGCTTTCTTCTACTCCTTTAGGTATTGTATCTCACCCTGAAGATTCCTTAGCACTTCCATGGTATCCTATTAAACTTCCTTCTGATGAGAAGGATCTGGGTACCTCACATGTAAAACCTCCTCCTTGGTGATCGTAGGCCTTTGGTGCAATACCTCTCTCGCGTGTGCTACTTGGCGCGTGTAGTAATCTTCACCTTTGTCAATTCCTCGGGGCCTTTTATTATCTTGGGCATCCATTTTTCTTCTACCATGCACTAGATTCTAACCATCTCGACGCCTTTTTTTCTTGCTTATCCTGCTTACTCGGATGCTCATATAAGTCCGAGAACTCTTCATAGCTATGGTTCTTCCCGTATAAAGAATATGTAATATTTTGAGGAGGACATTCGTGCCTATAGTGGTCAAGAGATCCACATGTATAACATGTTCTATGAGGGAACTTTCCTCTTCCTCCACCACGACCTCATCCTCCATATCCACCATGATATCCACGTCCCCTTCCATGACCTCCTTCAAAATGCCCCTCATTCCTATCATAGCGTTTGATTATGATCCTAATCATGGTGCTCATTCTTACCCTTAGAAATATTTTTATACTTGTTTGTCATATTCCAATGTCTATAGCATCCTGGATCTGACCAATCAACTGACAATCCTTAGTATTATGGGTCGTGGACCTAAAAATCTTGAAAAAGTAAGATACATTCTTCCTTATCATGCATTGTAACAAAGGACAATGACTAGCATCATGATTCAAGTGACAAATTTCACATACCAACAATAGTGAGTGTACAGATCTGCGAGGGAAACTATCCTTGGTGTGATCTTCTACTTCAAAATCTGTACACCAAATTCCTGAGCGCGTTTCATGGGCTGAATTTGTTGATAGCTTCTCTAACTGCTTTTCCATAGCTGCAATCTATGCCTCTAGAAATGGAATAACTCTAGTGTTAATACTCCAAACTACCTTAGCACATAAAGCTACTTCTAGTGATTCACACATATCGGTGTATGTCTTATGTGACAACGCCCTTCTAAAAGGTGTAATCAACCCTCCAATGAACCATTGTGCATGTTGGCTAGTGTGAATATCATAAGATAACTTAGATAGAAGTGTCTTAAAATGAGCATCATACTCACATACACTCTTAGTAGTGCCTTGCTTGATATCTTTGAGCACACTTATACTCTTCTACTCAAACTTAGGGATATGGAACTCTTTCAAGAAAGCATCTCTCAATGTTGTATAATCCACACAAGTTTGATCAGGGTCAAACTTCCTATTCCAACCGTGCACTTGCCCCCGTAGTGTAGTAGTGAATTGACTTTCTTTTCACTCAGCAGTTGTAATCCCCTTAGTACACCACAAGATTTCACACATATGCACATGTTCAACAACATCCTCTATACCTCTATACTCTAGGAGACGAAGATACATCTCCATATATATATTTTTTGGTTGCTACGGACCTTGACCACCGATCGGAACCTCCTGTGTTCCCTCTTCCACCAAAACCATTAGATCACCAGAACTAGAACCACCTATACCTCCTAATATGCCGCTTGTAGTTGGAATAGGGCCTTTAGATGTACTTCCCTATGCTCTAACAGTAGTACTATACTGTACCCCTGCATTCTGTGAGGTAGTTCCACTTCCAGAGGTGAATCCAACATTTTGAATGCTCACATTCTATGCAGATGATGCGCCTAAGAATGCTCCTCTAAATGACATTGAAGCCGTCTATCCTGCCATTGATGTACTTGATCCCTGACTTACTCTTGCTTTCCTACTTCCCAAGTTAGTTTGTTGGTTACTTGTCGTACTAGATACTGAAAAACCAAGTGCAAAGGCTAGGTCACTAGGTGGATTAAGATGCATGCCTATGGCCCAAGTAGTCTCTGCTAGCACACTTCCATGTGAGGCCGAGAAGGGATCTCTATCATGCTTTCCAAGATGGGGGAGTTCCTGATGCTCTGGCTCCACATCTTCTACATGAGCTATAAATCCTTCACGAGCCATCTCTCTCCTCCATGCCATACTCTCTGCAACAGAACACTACTTCTCTATCTCCCTCTCACGCACCTCATTATACTTAAGCCACCTTTCCTCTCTCTGTTTCTCTACCACTAGGTCTTCCATCTTAAACAAAACCCCGTAGCTACCCTCACACGTGGTGAATTTTAGTTAGCCATCGATTTAATCTCCAGGATCAAAGTTATCATTAAGATCTTGATTTCTAATGGAATACCGTGTAAATATGTTCTTCTTGGATACCAAAAAAAATGGAATTTAGCTACCTCTGGGCAAGAGTACGTCGAAATTGAATATTCTAGAATATAATTGTTTAGAACACCATGGAACCATGTATCCACCACGTGATTCCAGATCAGATCAACATCATAGAGGGCCTAAAATTCTTCATGTGTCCAGACAAGTGTGTGATACCTCCAATTCTGTTGAGATGAATAAACAGTAAGCCTCTTGTATAGTTCTACTGGAAAGATAGTGAAAAATCTCTCATATAAGCTGTCATACAAGTTTTGTTCTACCCAAGTGCATGTGTTAAACTTAAATCCATTATTGAACCGTCATGTATATTCTTCCTCCAAACCATGTATCCATTCCTCAATAATTTCTAGAGTTAACCGGTATGTCTTCATCGCGAACTATCCTGAAAACAACTGAAAAAGAGGTCCCAGAAATGGAAGTAATGATGCAGCCTAGAATTTACAAGATAACACCCTAGTCATGGCACATCACTCAGCCTAGACTGAGTGCTAACCGAAGCGTGCAAAGGTACTAGGTCCCTCTTTAGGGTTGTTGTAACAGGATGTTAACATGATGAAGGAAGAAACATATAGATTCATAACTAATCCATCATTCTATAATGCATGCTATCCTCAGATCTATGAAAGAACAAGTAATCATGATTTAACCATTAACATGCACTACTCAATTACACAGAATGACACTTAGATTCAGCCAATATCTTCCATCTATTAGTAAATACAGAAGCTCCTTATAGTATTTTCAATCTATATCAATGCGTGTATGGATTTGATACACACATTCATACATCCAGAATCATACATACACCGCTCTCTGTGATACATACATCTACTATGCACCTAACATCATATATATAGGGTGGGGACTTTCCCTTCACCACTTAACTATTCCAAAAATAGGTCACATGCTATTGATAGCCACACACCATTTACAATTATAGCCACACATGCAAGTGTGCTATCTATAGTCCTCTTGCAGTTAATTCTATCCTTAGCTTGTCTCCATGCATAAATGTTTTTAACCACTTCTCTAAATATAGATAATGCATGGTGCACACATCTCTGCATCGTTGATGTGTTCCACCCACCATCTTCCAAAAATAGGTCTCCATGCTCAAAATTGGCTAAGTCTTGAAAACTAGACTTGCCTTCCATGCGCGGGTCCTTCCTATCCTTCCATGTCATTGGTTCCGGGCCTCTATCCTGCGTAGACTCCTTATGTGATCTTAGGCAAGTATTCTTTGATCAACAGTCATATTGGGTTGATAGTCAAGAAAATAATCATTTTAAATAGTGACCATGTTAGTAATAAGTTGGAAAGTGATGTTAGTGTTTTGCTTGTCAATAGTACCAAAGATAAGCCAAAACCATGATCTACTAAAAGTAAATGGGGTTGTTTGAGGGTCAAGGGAAACCCAAAACTTAGTGGTGATAAAACGTAACCTGAAATCTATCATGAGCGTAATATATCCTTGAAACTTGAGAGAAAGATTAAGAGGAGGTGTAATGTTAGATGGTGTGAGTCCTAGAGTAGTCAAGGCCTCATAAGTGCAAATATTTTTGTTTTGGTTGAGATTAAGAGGAACATGTGGCCAATATCACTCATGGATATACACAATGCTAGTAAATGTATCAAAATGAGGAGTCTCATCAGAAGGATATAATGTATCATGTAATATAGTAAGAGTGTCATTACGCTTGAGAGTATTGTTTTCACTATTTAATGCTTCAAAATTATTAGTGTCATGACCCATAACACAGTGGTAATCATAGAAAATATGATTGGGCTACCTATAAAGCTTGCATGTATAATCATGAAACTTAAAAGGAAATGTGATAAAACCTTGATCAAGTAAAATAGAAATTAATTTATGTGGTATATCAAGAGGAGCTAGGTCTGCAGTAATATATGTGACATGAGGAAAAACATCCATGGTATCGATTTGTATAAGTCATAGGATCAATGCACATATCACTATAGTCAATATGATCGGGAGGAGAACTAATAACACTAGGGGAAGTGTCCTTAAGCTGATAATGTATGAGTCTAGTGGATACAAAGAGAGAATGAAACATAGATTCATCTACATCAATATGATTAAAATTGAGTTTGCATAAATTATCATTCATGAGTTTTATTGTATCATCATCACTATCAACAGAGTATACTCGGGTGAATCGGGATGTTGTGTAGTTACAAGTAATATATTAGGAGTATCAAGTGGTGATGTGCTAGGAATAGAATATTATGGTGGAGTCGTAAGATAAGTTTATGTGTGTGAATCAAGATGCAGAGGTATTTCCAATAAATTATCATAAGGAGTACAAGTCTCACCAACAACATATGTATCTAACTTGTCTATATGAATATTCTAATATGGAGGAGTCACCGAAGGTGCTTGTGAATTAGACATATCTACCTTGTAATATTGATAAGGATCCAAATAAAAATGTACAATATATTCAATACCATTATGTAGAAATTTGATGCAACGATGGAAAGTAGATGAGACAACTTGTATATCATGAATCTAAGGATGACCCAAAAGTAAATTGTATTACAAATCAATGTCCATGATGTGAAATGTAGTAGGTGATGCCTTAAGACAACCGAGTAGATCAAAAGTGATAGTTCCAAGTTTAGGACCCATGATGTCATCAAATCCTTAGATAGTAGTGGGATAATGATTGATTACATGAGGAAAAATAACCATCTATGTAAGTAATGATTTATGTCATAATTTGAGACCCTATCCATTTTTCGTTAAAACCCTTTTGATAAATAATCCTTGAATGCATGTAGTAATGAACAAAGGAGGACATCTAGTCATATCTATATTAGGTGGTATATCATATGGAGTAAAGGAAATATCCTTGTCAAGTTCCTAAATGTATCCATGAGAGAAGTGAAGGTAGTTGGATGAGTATCATTAGCCAATGTGAAAGAGTGTAAAGTATCTTGTAATATGTATTTGTAAATATGGGATATTTGAAGTAGTTCAAGTATAGATATCTTAGCGGGGCTATTATAAGTTATTCAATTAAGTCATACCCTTTATATGGAACATTATATTTAGCCATAGGAGCAGAGGGTGGGGGAGGAAATGGTGGATTCCCCTATTGGTTGTTTATTGCGCTATGTGGTTCCACATAAAGCGTAGAAGAATGAAACTGAGGTGGATGATTAATAGTTATAGGAGTGATCTCAGATTGAATGTCAATTTAAGTTGGAAAATTTTTGGCCATATAAAAATTGAACATAAGGAATGTCATTCAAATGCATAATAGAGGCATGAAATTGGTTAAAGGGATAATAACCCCTATTAGCAAGCGGACTTAGAACCCTAGTCCAGAGATGAAGACCGTATAATTTATTTAAAGGGGTATGATGAATAAAAGAGATTGAAGATGAAAACAAAAGAATAAAACTTTAAGGCCACTAGGGTTAGATACACGATGTTTGACTAGAGATGGTAGTGTTCACCTAATAATTTCACCTTTTTGGTTTTAATATATTTTATTTAACATGGCTAAAAAGGATGAATATTGTTACATGTGATTTTTATGATTTAATTCACTTTCAAAAGCCACACTAATAATTTTCAAAGTGACTAGTGACTTAACAAATTTCAAAAATAAGGTAGAAAGTGTCTTTGTTGATTATGTATGGATATAGAGGAGTCTAGGTGATGTGAGTGTAGGAACATGTAACTATGGAACCTGGAAATGCTTCATCTATGAAATTGTGACTTGAAATTGAGCTTGGTCAAAGCGTGCACAACTTAACTAATAACCTATACATGGTCCCGACCCCTCGTATAATCTTGGAAGTGCTTTAAATATGGGTCTAACACTTTATGAGTGTTCCACCTACCTATAAATGTGCATCACTATTTTTCAATATTCTTCACTCATGTTCAAAATGACTTTGTAAAATTTTCTTAAACCCCCAAACCCTTGACTGTGTAAGGAGTTCCTCTATAAAAAAGTTAATTGGGTTATGAGTACCCTTATACACTTGTCAACATACACACTACTCTAAAGAGGCCTTAAACCACAAGTTTTTACTATCATGTGATATACCTACCTTGTAGTGTAATTATAATTTGACAATACCTTGCTTGAGTTTCACACTTGCTCAAATGCTTAGGAAGGGTCACTTTTCTTACTTGTATGATGAAAATGGAGACTCCTAAACCTGGAAGGAGACTTTAAACTAGTAAAGTGTGCTATTAGAATGGGTTCACATGAGTTATTTTGTTTTTAGGGAGCTTTGGGTGCCTTTAGTGCTATCTTTTGCATGAGGAGTTCATAAAGTGCCATGTCCCTAAATGAGGTATGATTTACTTATTTTTATTTCCAAAGGGTGTTATGACATGAAATTATAACAAGAGGGGTGTATTTTTTCACATGAAGGTGATGGAATTGAAATAATTAATGTAAAAGATATCATTCAAAAATTGTACGGTAGTTTTGGTATGTAGATTTTCATAACCCAACCGAGATTGGCAGTTTTATATAGGAGAGAGAAAAAACATTTTGACTTTATGGGCCTAAGCATGGATGTTTCTAGATGTATTTTATGTAATTAGGTTTTAGAAGTTGTCAACGTAAATGTTTGAAAAGATAAGAAAGTACATGAAGTGTTATTAGGGTGTGTTAAACAAGAGTGAGGAGAGTACATTTGTCCATATAAGTGTGCAATGTCAAGATTAGTAGTGTTAAAGGATAGATTGAAAAATTTGAGTTTCTATAATATGTAACCAAAATTAATGTCCATTTTTTTGTTTATTTGATTATGTTGAAGCATGTTTTGTTTCCAGATTGTGAGGAAATTTTTGTAGGAAACTCCTTTCTTAGACAAGATGCTAGTTGTGAAAAAGGCCATGATGCCAATTCCGTATGACATAGAGTATTTGAGTATGCGTAAAAGAGATGTAGTCTTAGAAGAAGGGGAAAGTTCCAAATTCAAAGAAAAATATTGAAGGTTTTGAAAATGATTAGAGAGAAGAAAAGAAAAGATTGAAAAGACTACATAGAGAATCCAAATGATGCAATAGATGGGGAATATCAAGTATTATTGGAGGAAAGGTGAAACTAAATGTGATTGGGATTAGAGTAGGGAAAGTGGATGAGGAAGGAGGAAATGAACATCCTAAATAAATAAAATAGAAAATCAAATTAGAAAACCCAAATGACCAATAGGGTGTGCAACAAGGTGTGGATTTTGATTATGAAACCAAAGGAATCAAAGAATAAAGAGAAGAAAATGAAAATACTCGGATTAGAGATAGTTAAAAGTAGCTTAATGAATATTTTGGTGTTGAAACCATAAAATCCATCATGGTATCCATGGTATTACATAGAAAAATAAGCCATAATACACAATGAAGAAATGATACCATATCTACAAAGGACAATAGAAGATGATAATACCCCTCTTCTAGGATATATGCCCCTTGATCCAGGTAGAGAATTTCTTACTTGGGATATTCTAAATTATTGGGAACATATTGGAATTTTATAAGAATTTTGAAGAAGGTTGAGAAACCATCCACAATAGAGAATGTTTTACTTACAAAATGTTGAGGAGATGGGTGTGGAAGTTTGGAAGATATCTCAAGGGAAGTAGACTGTCATTACACAAGAATTTGTTACACATACTCAGTTTGGTTGAAGAATAGAAGTAAATGATAATTATAGTAATAAATGTTCTACGAGTCTAATATACAAAGTAATTTTTCCATAATATGAAGAGTCGGAAGAAGTGAAGCTTGAATGTAGTAAATCTAGTTCAAATATTGGTGTGAATAGTAACTAGCCAACTATGAAATATCGGGAAGGAAATAGGGTCACAGATAGTTTGGCAAACCTTGGTGTTACTAATACTTTTCAAACTTGGCTTAGGGGGGACGTTCTGCCCACTCAAATCAATAAAGCCATAATCAATGATCTACATGGCCAAGAAAATCAACACTAACGGCTGTAATGTGGATGCTAATGTGCGGATCCTCAAGTACAATATGATGACATCACATAAGATATGTATGATTGATGCGATATGTGCGAGCTGGACTGTCATCATTTCTTGGCATAGGAGGAAAGCCGAGGAGCGGGGAAATAATTACAAGTATGGTATAATAATTAAACCTGCTTTCACGGAAGGGAAAGATTCAAAAACCAACATCAAAGCTCAGCCTGTCCCGCATAGTGATAGCATTTTTACCGTTGAGAACAGGAACAAAAATAGTGGAAACATGGGGGGTCCGCCTTGCAAAACTGAACCGACCCACAATCGGCGTGGAAAGAGGATACGGTGCTTTGGAACTACCTTCAAATCGGGGTCTGTCAAATTTAATTGAAAGGATTCAAGGGTTTGATCAAGACATTTCTATTAGATTCACCCAGGGATGGAAGAATCGGGTTGTCAAATACAACAACATGGAGATTGAGATCACGGAAGAGCTCATCACCTAGATCACGGGCCTCAGCCTGGAGGGCACCAAATTCTTCAATAAGAAGGTTGACAGGGAGGTGGAGACCAAGAAGTTCCTGGACGATGGGGAGAATCTTGAATTTGTGACTGCTGGCATCAAGGTGGCGTCGATTCCTGAGCCTTTTTCTGAGCTTGCCAGGATGGTTGTTAGGTATGTAACTCTTGAAGGAAGATTTGTGACTATACCTCAAAAAATTTGATATTTCTCAATCACTTTCGTAGAAATATCATCATCAGCTTCCCTCACTACTTGATAAACTCTCTAGAGAAATCAATTAGGAAGTTTAGAACCACTCTAGGGCTGTCCCTTTGCACCAAGGGATAATCCTCCTAATCCATCGCCACTGTTCTAACTACCCCGCATGAATCCTACCCCACCCTCTTCCTCCATACCTCCACCTACTCACACCGCTTCCACTCCCCCTACTGAAAAGGAAGATTGAAGCTGCTGCTTCCAGCAAGAAAAGAAAGAGCATAAAAACTAAAATCCCTTCTTCTCAACGGGTCCTCAAAAGTCACAAAGACATGGAACTTGCTGAGAACCTCCTGCATATCAGAAAACCGATGGAGGAACCCAAGGAGGGGGACTTGATGGACAGTGGACAGGATGGAAAAGGAGATACAAGAGCTCAAAGGGACTATAAAAAATATGGAAAAAGCTAAGGGAAAAGGAATACTTCAAAGTGATGATTAAGAGGGGGTTATTGCTGAAGTTTTCAAGAAGTTCTGATCTTTGGATGGCGAATGGGGAATGTAAAAGTCGCAATGACTGCATACTATCTGCCCTTAAAAGCATTTATAATTTCATTGAACAACATGTTCATAGTGTTTGTAGTTTAAGTGGGATTAATGAAGACATTTGGGGCCCCAAAGAGAAAAGGGATATTGCAATTTCTCAAGTGCAGATATGAAAGACTCCTCTCAAGCCACTGCCATTGCCTTCTTCATGTCACTGCAGGCTATCAAAACCAAGATTGACAGGGCTATCAAGTAACGGGTTGTTGTGATGCTATTTTTTGGCTGCGAAGTTGCTGTTATCTGGCGGTTCTGGAGCTGCTTTTTGGCGGAGTTTTTATATGTTGCATATCTTTTGTTTGCTTTTTGATCTTTTCTGCTACTTTTTGGATCATTGTTCATTTGGATCCTTCCTTCTCATGTATTGTCATATCTGGCTGATGAGTCCTTTTAGGTTGGTCATTTTCCCCTTCTCTAGGCTGTTTCTCTCACCTTTGCTATCTGGCTTTTGAGCCCTTTTGTTTATAGGGTATAGTCCCTTCAAAACTATTTTCCCTTAATAAAAAAACTATGAAATTCGAATATGAATCAATAGTAGTTTGACCCATACTACTACAAAAATTGAACCAAGAATTAAGATAGGAATGTGAGAAAATATGTTGCATTATCCTAACCCCTATGTAAGCTTACAACCATATGACATGTTTGCTAATTCTAGAAAAATACTTACCGACTTGCAACATATGATGGGGAGAAAAAGGAGTAACAAATTATACCAATAATAAATCTAAACGCATAGGAGGATTGCATAAAAGGGAACTAGAATTTATATACTTGATGAACCTTAGCATGAAGAATCTCAATGAAGTGTGCAATGCACTTAAATAGGAAGTTAAATGAAATAAGTGCATGGGAGAGACTATCCAATATCTAAAAGAAATATAACAAAAGTAGAGATAATCTATTATGGAGTATGAAATGCGATTCTCAAACATCATGAATAAAACCATATTTAACTTCAATGAGCCTAGAAAAGTATTTTGGTTGTACAAGGATTACACAAAAAGATACATTTTGTAATTACGTAGATGAAATTTAACACGGAATAAGAGGCAATTAAAATTTATATCGAGTGGAAAATATTGAAGAATGTGGAGATAGTGGTAAAAAAATAAAAATAGTGATTTAATTCAATTTGAATTAAGCAATCTAAATATTACTGAGTCATTATTGAATCAAATGATGTATAAATGATGAAATATAGGAATGAAAAAGAAAACTAAGATTTAAAATATAAAAACCTAAGAAAAGAAGAAGGAGAGAGAACTTATTTGATTCGTGATTGATCTCGGGACTGATCTATAATGGGAAAAGTGCTAAACAGCTAGGAAAATTGTTGTTATTGCTCACTTTGTAAATTATGAAATGCAAGAATAGATCCGGAAAGGGGCACTTAGACGCTGGAGATCGATATTGGGCACTCATGACAGTGCAAATATTTAGAATCTACTTTTTACCGTGTCGTAGGGTCTTTAACAACAAGATAAATTTTGTAATTACGTAGATGAATTTTAACACCGAATAAGAGGTAGTTAAAGTTTATATCGAGTGGAAAATATTGAAGAATATGGAGATAGTGGTAAAAACAATATGAAAATAGTGATTTAATTCAATTTGAATTAAACAATCTAAATATTAGAGTCATTATTGAATCAAATGATGTATAAATGATGAAATATAGGAATGAAAAAGAAAACTAAGATTTAAAATTTAAAAACCTAAGAAAATAAGGAGAGAGAACTTAGTTTATTCGTGATTGATTTGGGACTGATCTAGAATGGTAAAAGTGCTAAACAGTTGTGAAAAGTGTTGTTATTGCTCACGTAAATTATGAAATGCAAGAATAGATCCAAACAGAGCACTTGGATGTTGAGACCGATATTGGGCACCCATGATAGCACAAATATTTAGAATCTAATTTTTATTGTGTCGTAGGGTCTTTAACAACAAGATAAATTTTGTAATTACATAGATGAAATTTAACAACGAATAAGAGGCAATTAAATTTTATATCAAAGTGGAAAATATTGAAGAATATGGAGATAATGGTAAAAACAATATGAAATTAGTGATTTAATTCAATTTGAATTAAGCGAGTCTAAATATTAGAGTCATTATTGAATCAAATGATGTATAAATGATGAAATATAGGAATGAAAAAGAAAACTAAGATTTAAAATATAAAAACCTAAGAAAAGAAAAAGGAGAGAGAACTTAGTTGATTCATGATTGATTTGGGACTGATCTAGAATGGGAAAAGTGTTGTTATTGCTCACTATAAATTATGAAATGGAAGAATAGATCGGACAGGGCACTGGATGCGAGAGATTGATATCGGGCACCCATGACACAGTAAATATTTAGAATCTAACTTTTATTGTGTCGTAGGGTCTTTAACAACAAGATAAATTTTGTAATTATGTAGATGAATTTTAACACCGAATAAGAGGAAATTAAAGTTTATATCAAAGTGGAAAATATTGAAGAATATGGAGATAGTGGTAAAAACAATATGAAAATAGTGATTTAATTCAATTTTAATTAAGCAATCTAAATATTGTAGAGTCATTATTGAATCAAATGATGTATAAATGATGAAATATAGGAATGAAAAAATAAAACTAAGATTTAAAATATAAAACCCTAAGAAAAGAAGAAGGAGAGAGAACTTAGTTTATTCGTGCTTGATCCGGGACTGATCTAGAATGGGAAAAGTGCTAAACAGGCCGGGAAAAGTGTTGTTATTGCTCACTGTAAGTTATGAATGTAAGAATAGATCCTGGACGGGGGCACTGGATGCTAGAGATCGATCTTTGGGCACCCATGACAATGCAAATATTTAGAATCTAATTTTTATTGCATCGTAAGGTCTTTGTTGTTGCTTCTCTTTGATCACTTGGTAGCCACACAATGATCACCGAGGGTACTGTAACTTGAAAAAGAGAGATTTACTTACACAAGCCCATAAACCACATCAAACCTAAAAATAAAGATGCAAAATGGGGAGTCATATTGACCCCATCGATCATCCCGAGAGTTAACTTAGAACTAAGTGTTGCACTACACATTAGAATCCACATAGTTCTCGTGAGTGTGTGTAGAAATTGTGCTCTAGGATGCCCTTGTGTAAGTTGCACTTGATAGTGGGTTGTAGCTAAATATAGTAATGTAGTAGAATGTATGGATGAAATAGAATGAAATTCCCCTTCCTATGTCTTGTATGATGCACTACGAGTCCTTGTTGCTTGAATTGATGCTAGATGGATGTTTTGAAGTGCTTTAGGTGCCTTTTGGATGCAATATTAGGTGATAATAGTAATGATTAATGTTTGGTCATTGATTTTGAACACATAACTATGTATTTATATGATTCCCTTGTTTTAATTTTGTAATGCTTAATGGTTGGTCAACCAATAAGTGAAAAAGATACCTAAAAGATATGAGAGATCCAAAAGGAGAGAGTAAGATAAGAAAAGTCTAGGGGTTCCCAAAGGGGAGATGAAAGCCTAGGTGGTGGTGTTTGAACACATAAAATATAAATCAAGTAAAATCTGATTGGGTTATAGGGTGTGCAGGACCAAATATAGAACAAGAAACATAGAAAAGAGGCCAAAGATTGTCGTTAATTACTCATTTTCTTATTTAGGAATCATGTAAATGCTAGTATTCTTTTAGGACCTAGTAATGTACCCAAGTGCATGATTTTGTGTCTACATTTACCCCCACTTTATGTTGTTGAGTGAATACTTAATAACATAAAGTAGATAAAACCATGTAGAACATGCGACAAAATGTGTGCCGAGTGGAAAAATGAAGTGTGGAAACTAGGAAATGAAAGTGACCCTAGGGGTTGAAGTATATGCATTATGTTGTACCTATTATTCGGCATGTGATTGCTTATTATTGTAAGCATGATCATGTAAAAGAAGAGTAAGAATGTAGTAAAAGTTTTGTATATGATAAACCAAAGAAATATGCGCATAAGTATGTAAAAAGTGTGTAAAGAAAAGTGTGCACATGATGTAAAAGAGTGTAAAGGATAGAAAACATGTCCTAAAATGATGAGTAGAGTGAGATTTTTATGATATCTCATGCAAAAATCAAGTTTTTGGTCGATCTCATGTCAAATGTGAGTTTCTTGGGTGATCTCATGCCAAAGAGCAAGTGTTGGGAAAAGAGGTCTAGTGTTACTCTCCTTCTATGAATATGCTCGATAAGAATCACTATAGATGGTACATCCTAGATTTTTCTAGTGTTACTCTCCTTGAAAGAGGTCTAGTGTTACTCTCCTTCTAGGCCCGTATGATGCTGATCGATTTGGACTCGAGATGTGGATACGTGGTTCCGTGGTGTCTTGAACAATTATATTTTTGAATACTCAATTTCCACTTATTCGTGTCCAGAAGTAGCTAAATTCTAGTTCTTACGACATCTAAGGGGAGCTTACCTACAAGGCATTCCACTAGTGATCAAGATCTTGATGGTAACTTTGAATTTGGAGAGTAAACCAATGGCTAACTAAACCTCACCACGCATGGGGGCAGGAGCACGTTTAGTGAAAGATGGCATACCTAGCGGTAGAAAAGAAGAGATAGGAAAGGCGACTTAAGTATAATGAGGCACGCGAGAGGGAGATAGAGAAAAAGTGTAACGTTACGAAAAGTTTGGCGTTGAGGAGAGAGATGGATCATGAAGGATTTGAAGCTCACATAGAAGATGTGGAGCCAAAGCATCGAGCATCTTGGAAAGCATAATAGGGATCCCCCTCGGCCTCACACATAAGCGTGCTAGCAAAGACTACTTGAGGTGTGGGTATGCATCGAATCCACTGTAACCTTGCCCTTATGTTGTGTTTTTCAACATCTAGTACAACAATGATCAATAAGATAGTTTAAGTAGTGGGAGAGTAGGAGCGAGTCTTATAAGAGGCACAACAATGAAAGCACAAATGGCTTTGTTGTTATATGGAAGTAACTTTTTGGGCATATCATCAACACGTAATACAAGCGCGCTAATTTTTGGATTAACTACTAGGAGTAGTAATGTTTCCCAGATGTCGGGGTTTAGTTCATTTCTATTGTTGGGACATAGGGAAGTACATCTTCTAGTCGACCCCAGCTATAGGTTTGGGATCAAGAGGCATAGGTAGCTCTGGTTTAGGTGGATCTAGTGGTTCTGGAGGTAGGGGAAACATAGGAGGTTCTCGATCGGAGTTGGCAAGGTCTTCACCCACCCCAGAATATTTACATGGAAATGTCTCTTAATCTTCCATAATATAGGGGCATAGAAGATGCTACTAAACATGTGCACATGTGTGAAATATTATGGTGTAAAAATGGATCATGGATTCTAAGCGTAGGGAAAGCCAATTTTCCACTACATTACAAGGGTGTGCACACAACTGGTACAGAAAGTTTGACCCTGATCAGACTTGCGTAGATTATATAGCTTTAAAGGATGCATTCCTTGAAGAGTTTCATATCCTTGAGTTTGATCAGAAGAGTATAAGTACACTCAAGGATATTAAGCAAAGAACTACTGAAAGTGTGATAGAGTATGATGTACGGTTTAAAACATTGTTATCATAGCTCTCTTATGACATACATGCAAGCCAACATGCACAATGGTTCATTGGGGGCTTGATTACCCCTTTAGGAGGGCATTATCACATAAGACATATACGGATTTGCACAAAGCACTTTAAGCAACTTTGCACGTTGAGGTAGTTGGGAGCATAGATACTAGGGTGAGCTTGTGTTTCAAGCAAAAATAGAAGTAATGGAAAAAAAAGTGGAGAAAATATCAACAAATTCAACACATGAGACTAGCATAGATATTTGGTGCATAAATTTTGAAGTAAAAGGTCACACAAAGGATAGTTTCCCTCACATAATAGTACGCTTATTGCTGATGGATTGTGAAATATGCCACTTAAACCATGATGCTAGCCACTACCCATTATTACAATGCACAATAAGGAAGAACGTTTCAAGCTACTGTAAAATCTGCAGGTCCACGACTCATGACACGGAGGACTGTCGGCTGATTGGACAGATCCATGATGCTATGGACATTGGTTTCTGTAGATAAGACTTTCAAATAACTCTAAGGGAAAGAATGGACATCGAGGATAGGGCAAGGTTCATTTTAAGAGACCTATTAGAAATCAGAGGTGGAAAATACCTGGTGAATATCCTCGGAACCGGTTTCGCGGGAAGGTAATTTTTTTGGGGGTCGACAACAAAATTTTCACTTGATTTTTAAGTGGTGGGATAGAAGGTTATAGATGCATGATAGAGATTTGCTAACACGCGCGTCAATAAGGTGGTTGATGCGTGTCGGGTAATCTCTACGTCGTGTGTCTGCACCTCCACCATCTAGTCGCACAACAAAAAAATCTCGTGTCACACAAAAAACTCTCTATCGCGTGTCTACTTCCTCCACACTCTGTCATGCGTTAATAAACTCTCCTGTCATGTGTCAAAAAACTCTCCCTATCACGTGTTAACAAACTCTTTATTACGCATCTACTGACCTTCGTCCTCATGTCACACGTTTACTGTAATTGATAATACATATGCCCCCAGGTGGTATGAGTGAGCTAGTAGTGTTCTACCCAGAGAAATAATATAGGATTATATAGGGGATAATTTCAAGGGTAGGCGAAGCTGACCCCTAAAAAAATTAAATTGTAATTTTTAGGTGAACAGGTCATTGACCCACGCTAGAAAATTTACCTTTTCAAATTTTTCAAAAATGGAATATTCGCCATATTACAAATATTCGCCACTAAAATTATCCACGGGATAGGGAGCACAATCAGTGCATTATGATCGAGAATGAGGGTGTTTTAAAGTGAGTTTCCATGTGAAACATGTTATACATGTGGATATCTTGACCACTATAGGCGTGAATGTCCTCTAGAATATTACATGTTCTTTATGCGGAAAGAACCATAGCTATGAAGAGTGCCCAGACTTATATGAGCATCTGAGTAAGAAACATAAATAAGAAAACAAAGGCGCAAGGATGGTTAGGATACAACACGTTGTGGACAATTAATGGATGCCCAAGATGGAAGTAGAATATGAGGCACTACAAGTGAAGATCACGAACCGTTCGAGGCAACACGTGCCAGGGAGGCATTAGAATAGAAACCTACCATCACTAAAGATGAGGTTCTTCATGCACGGTACCAAGATCCTACCTATCAGAAGGAGATTTATCAGGATACCATGGAAGTTCTGAGGAATCTTCAGGGTGAGATACAATACTTAAAGGAGCAGAAGAAAACATCAGAGCCTTGGATGGGTGGTTGTTGAGTAATATATCCCTATTCATAGCCTAGATTATGACAAGGAAATAAATCTAAATGTTATTGTGGATGGGTGGTTGTTGAGTAATATACTTGATTGATACAGCGGGGAGGTCAATGTTCACACCTTGGATGCATGGGTACAAATCGGAATACCCCAATGCATCCATACTCTAATGAATTATTCATGGCTAATCAAACTAAGGCCACTCCCATCGAGTTTTGAAAGATGCATCCATTACCATACAAGGAGAAACGTTGGCATCGAGACTTTGAAGTTTTAGTGTTGGCAGAGTCGAGATAGCTTTCTAGTCGTTGTGGCATCCTTGGTGCTATGCAAATAATCCCGATCTTAGGTTCAACAAGGGCTATAACAATTTTTAAAATAAAGAGGAAAGGGTTATTATCCCTTTAATAGATGGAAATTCCGTGCCCTATGTTGAGCCCTTACGTGAAGAAGATCTATATAGCATTTATGTATGTGCCATCCGAGATCCGAGAGATGATTGAACCAACCAAATAAGGACTAATTCGGTGGGAGGATGCACGGTCTATTAGCGATACCACAAGTGTTGCTTATGATGAGTGGCCTCACAAAACTAATGAGTTGGTAGGGCGTGAAGTAAAGAGGATATTCCCTTGAGGCATAAAACCACGTTATGTCAAGAGGATAGGTAACAACACGGTACCTTATTACATAGGAGAATGGGACCCCATAGTATTCTTGCGCGCCATGGAAGAAAAATGGATAGATCCACTGGAAAGAAGAAATATGCTAGCATATACACTACGTGGTACAACAACACACTGGTGGGTGGTCCACAGGGATAAACTGGTCGAATGGAATGAAGTTGGGATTGTTCTTACCACTAGGTTCTTTAGGAGAAATGCACCTACAAAAATTTGTAATTATTACATGTAATCAACTTGTTCAACACCACGTTCAGAGGTGTGAGAGACTCTGGATTAAAGGTTAGGAATATTTACCACCTTTTCTTCGGGTGCACCAGTTTTATTCCACTTTACAAGGCTGCGCACGTGCTTGGTATGTATATGCAAAACTCCATCGAGAAACCAAAAATTGGAAGGATTTAAGTGCAAGAATGGCCCAAACATTTGACATATTCTCTACTAAGGGATTACTAGGACCTATTACCTAGGGGTACCATGAACTTAAAGGCATGCATGAATTATTAGGGGATATGAAGATAAATCTTAAAGAGGATGCGCGCGGATTAGAAAGAGACCTTACTGAATGAACTCCAATTTTCACAAAAAGGTCAAAGAAGAGATTAATAACATGTTCAAGTCTAGAATTATCAATCCCCTTGATGAGTCAGAATGAGTTAGTCTAATGGTGATGAATATCAAGAAGGATGGATGGATTAGAATATGCGTGGACTATAAGGAGCTGAATGTTACACATGTAACATATTCATTCCCTTTGCCATTTCGAGGAAATACTAGGAGTTGTATGGCGCGAAATATATTAGTTTACAGATGGGTTCTCTAGGTATCATTAGGTTAGGATTGCCCAGGAAGATCAAGAAAAGACTACATTTACTATTGAATGGGGTAGTTTTTCCTATATTGTAATTTCGTTCGGTCTTAAAAATGCACCTACTGTATTTTCACTCATAATTGTCCAAGCATTCAAATAATTTATTCACAACTTCTTACATGAATATTTAGACGATTGGATGGTGTATGGATTAGTTAAGGATCATTGTGACAATATACGCTTAATCTTTGAACGGTTTCGAAGGTTGAGTATATCTTTGAGCATCAAAAAGTGCATATGTACTACACCATTTGGGATACTTTTAGGACACATAATCTGCAAAGAGGGTTTGTTGGTTGATCTAGCAAAGGTTGCAGTCATTATAGGTCTAAGGAGCCTACCAGTTAAAGTGAGGTGCGTGGATTTTTGGGTCATACAGGATATTACAGAAAATTTATCAAAGGCTATGCCAAAGTTTCCACACCATTAGAAGAGTTACTAAAAGGGAAAGGTATGTTCTACTAGGAAAACAACAGGAGTGCGCATTCGAGACATTAAAGGAAAACATATTACCATGCCTATTTTGCGTTTTCCTTCATGGGACAAACCATTTAATGTACATGTTGACGCCTCGGCATGGCCATTGGCATGGTGTTGGCCCAACTTGGAGAAGGTATTGTAGATCTATCCTATCTATTTTTCTAGTAGAAATTTGATTCCTACAAAACATAATTACACAACTACAGAGCACAAATATTTTCCAATGATATATGAGCTGCATAAATTCTGCCAAGACTACTACCAGCTACAACATTTATCTTTTATACATATCACATGGAATTCAAGTATTTGGTAAATAAACCTATTTTACAAGGTCACATATGTCGATGGGTGCTCTTATTTCAAGAATTTGATTTCAGAGTTGTGGTAAAACCAAGAAAA
The DNA here is from genome assembly GCA_018340775.1 of Taxus wallichiana var. yunnanensis. NCBI lineage: Eukaryota > Viridiplantae > Streptophyta > Pinopsida > Cupressales > Taxaceae > Taxus > Taxus wallichiana. The sequence continues at coordinate 545,124,173 of CM031244.1, read as the reverse complement.
AGTAATTTTGGACCAAACCATTTATCAAGGATACAGTAAAGAGAAGAAGCACAGGAAATTGAAGATACTATGCCAGATGCATAGTTATATAGGTTACAATGCACACCATCAAAACTAGAGGACATTATTTACTTTCTATGCATAGGGATGGCACCAGAAGGAATGAAATCCTTGGAGAAGAAACAACTTGCTATATGTGTCACACCTTATATGTTAATCAGTGGTGACTTATACAAATTGGGTCACGATGAGGTATTACACTTGCTATGTATTGGAACATGAGCACATGGGTATTATGGAAGAAGCTCATGGTGGAATTGCAGGTGGCCACTATGTAGGTGATGCCACAATGTGCAAGATTCTACTCATTGGATTATGGTGGGAGACCCTCTATAAAGATTGTAAGGAATTTTGTAAGGCATGTGACCATTGTCAACGTCTTGGAAGACCAAGTCAGCAAGATGAAATGCCTCTAAGACCTATTGCTAGCACAAAACCATTTGAGAAATGGGCTATAGATTTTTGGGTCCCATTTCATCAGTGCGTGCAAAATTGGATCACACTACATTATAACTTGCATAGACTATCTGACAAGATGGGAAGAAGCAACACCTACAAAGGATTGTATAGTGGCTACAACAACCCAATTTCTATGGGAAAATATTATTACAAGGTATGGATGTCCTTTAAGTTTGACCAGTGATATGGGCACACATTTTCTTAATGAGACAATCAGAATTTTATTGGATGAGTTCATGATTGCACACCATAAGACTACACCCTATCATCCTCGGGAAAATGGCAAGATCAAGCTTTCAACAAAATTTTGTGTCAAACATTGACAAAAATATGTAATGTTAGAAGAAAGGATTGGGATTATAAAGTATCGCATTAATTTGGGAATATCAAACAACATATAAAAAGTTGAATAAAGCAACACCATTTAAGTTAGTGTTTGGCATAGAAGTTGTTCTTCCTATGGAATTTATATTAGCTTCTTTACATATTATGTGCACTTTGGAGGTCTAGCTGATGAGAAGGCTTTAGAAGAATGGATTGAAAAGATAATTTAGCTATATGAATGAAGAGCCATAGTAAGTTGGAGTCGGAAAAAGAAAAGGCCAAAAGGCGAAGGCATGGCATGGCATGACGAAAAACATAAGGAACAAGAAGTTTGAGATTGGAAAAATAGTACTTCTCTATGACTCTAAGTTTTACGCCATCCAAGAAAACTTAAGGTACATTATTTGGGGTTGTATGTTATCACTTACATCCTAGGAACAAGTTCTTTCTAGTTAGAAGCACTTGATGGAACATGGATACTCGGTTACTTCAACGGGAGTAGGTTGAAGCCCTACTATAAATAAGTCTTCTTGGTGTTTTTAATAAGGTAATATTTCCATTTAGATTAGGTTTTCAATTATGTATTTCCTTAATGTGTTTCCTTCTTTTGCTATGCTTTTTCAATTTAGTTGGTGTATTGTGTAATAAGCACGCTTGCACGCATGAAGCTAATTACTATATGAAGCATGTTTATGCGTAGAGGACTACACATATTTTTAGTGTGGGGTGGATGGATTGTTGGTATCCAAGTACAAAATTGTGGGAATTGAAAGGTGGAAGGAATAAGCTGCTATGGGTGCTCTTCAAGTCAAAGGATTGCTTCTAAAAAGTGACCAAAGATAGAGATGAATGAAGGGAAAATATAACGTGAGGTAAGTAGAGGCCATAATAACTACCAGTAGAAGGTGCAGTGATGAGGTACTCGGGTGTAAGGAAGCATGATGAAGAGAAGTCTATGACCAGAGAGTCGGAAGGCATGTTAGAAGGTTATAGCTAGGGCACAAAGATATAACATGTGGAAATGATGGAATTGATCAATTAATGAGAGGATATTTTTTAGGTGAAGGAGAAATGAATGCATCAAATATTTGAAAATCTATATAAGGATGTGATACAAATTCATTCTTACCATTGCGATTAAGAGTATTTGACAAAGAGATAAGTACGAAGAGCTGAGTGATCAAATTGAGGTGTGAGAGGGGTGTAACCAGTCGTGATGAAGAGTGAGGGCACGTGATTTCACTTAGGGCATGTTGAATCGAGCAGGTTTGATTCAAAATTATAGAATTCAAGAGGTGAGTATGTACAAAGGATTGCAAGGTAGAAATGACACCCAAAAATCGGTTGGAGTAGGAGTGAAGGCAAAGAAGAATGTGGTTGAAGAAGAAGAGGAGATGGCTCCCGAAAGAATTTTTTTGAAATGCAATATCTAGAGGGGGTTATCGTAGGATAGAGTGGGATTCTCACATAAGGAAAATAAAGGTGAGTGAGTACAATCAATGTACCAAAGAGAATAAGAAGGAACTTAATGCCTTGCTGAACACAAAGACAAATAAACACACGGAAGAAGACATGCCGGTGTATGATGATGCTTGAGAAGATCTTAAAGAAGATTGGATTTTACTAGCTATACAAACTCGCTTACTTCAGGAAATATGAGCCCTTGCACAAGTGGCTCATGAGCAAGAGTGCACAAAGATTTTTTCTACTTTGCAGGACGCAGAGCTAGAATTTTAGCCATGCTCATCTCCATGGTAACGGGATTGAAGGGCATAGGAGAAGATTTGTGAGATTATTTACCATACAATACCACAATATTAGAGACTAGAAAGGAGTTGAGGTACATGAAGGGTTCACGCAAAGCATGGATATTGATAAATCGAAGAAATATCTAGTTGTGCAAGAAGTTGCACATCTCGTTACAAAGCTAAATGACCAGGAAAGGTGGTCACAAGTGAATACCATGTGGCTACACATTGCTAAAAAGATGTCTGAAGGGGTAGTTTACAACATTTTGTGTTACATTGCAGAAAAAATCATTGAGGAAGTGTGCACATGAGGAAAGATTAGCTTTGGAGTTGTTCTGTTATCATTGGTGTTCATGGAGATTGGAGTACCTGATGGACCAAAAGAGAAGATATGGGAGTATCCCATGGAGCACAAGTCACCTGTAGAACACTTCAAAAATTACTTGTGTGAAGGATCCATGATAGAATAGGTCAATCAAAGGGTTGAGAAATGGTATGATAGGCTCCACACATGCCTTTGAAGAAGAATGACGCATCCCCAAGGACTTTCCTTCAATGGTTGGAAAGGTAGTTCAAAGTGCATTGTATACTAGCACTTTTACATAGCACGGTTTTCCATGAGGGATGGAGCATGAAGCCCTTGGTGTAAGTTACCATATGCCTTCACAACAAGGTACTTCCAGGTGTCAGTACATAGGTTCTCATATGCGTGGTGCCTCATGTTCAATGTGGACAAGGTAGATTGTGACTACAACACGTTGAGGAAGAAATATGTGTATCCAGGGTGGGGTGCATATATTGAAAGGCTCATTTTAGAGTTATTGAGCATTAAACCAATAAGTTTGGTTGTGGGTGATATTGGAGTAGTACTGGTGTACCTCTAACTAAAGCCCAAGTTGGAGAATAAAAAGTATGTGGAAGATGAGTTCACACTTCCAGCACCACCAAAGGTTAAGCACACAATGGAGAACATCCCATTGCCTAAGTCGATAGAGCCAATTGATGTGGAGGATGAGCATGAGGATAGTGGTGGTTTGGAGCATAGAGGTAGAAGACATCCTATGAACAAGGATGAAGATGAGTATGCCACTACACCACCTTAGCCACAAGAGGGGGATGATGAGGACTTGGATGAAGTCCAAGGAGAGCACATATTTAAGAGGGTGTTTAGGAGAAAAAGGACCCAAGGTGCTACTCCACAAACAATGCATAAATCACCCAAACTCTCTCCATAGAAGGAGACAATCGTGAAAAGGAGAAGGAAATTTAAGTTGAATGAGGAGGTGGAAGAATCAAAGGAAAGCACGCCTAATTCTCCTACACCTCCAGAGAACGTAGAAGAACAAAGTAAATATGAAGAATTGAAGCAAGGAGAAGAGGAGGAAAAGGGAACAGATGAGATAGTTACAGAAACTAATCGGGACATGGAGGCACAATTCCAAAATATGGGGGCTCAAGTTCCTAGGCAACCTAGGTCTAGAATAATAAGTGGTGAGTACATTCCACCAGCCATGGGTTATGAAGAGGACACAGGTAAAATTTTCCGTGCCCATTTCAGAGCACACCTTGACATAAAAATAATTATATGGCTTAGAACTAATGGATGAAGATATGGCTGCATTTCACACTGGAAACAATTGTCATGGTCCATGCACACACACATGGATGAGCCAAATTTTGATGTGTGTGAGGAGTCAGGTGTTTCAAGGAGGTTGAAGAAGACACCTCAGGCTAGACACATGATGGTAAATCCTACTATCATGTCAGATGAATAGGTAAGTAATGCATTAGTGAAAGTCACGGAAAGAAGTGGCGAGGTGGAATATGGACAAGTCTGCCACAATTAGGGCACTCGGGAAGAAATTAAAACTAAGGATGGAGAAATAGTGCACATAACATAGAGAGAGACTTAGTGCGAGATAAAGAAAGTTGTATTTATCAAAGCATCGTAGAGGAAACCAATGATAATGTTGTAAGGGCTAGGCCACACTTGGAGCCAAAGGTACCAAAGACATTTCCTTCAAAAATACACTATATAGGCACATTGGTGGACCTAGTGCTTGAAGATGAACCTCTTCACATGCCATTGCCAAAGGATCTAACACAAGAGGCAAAGTGAGAAAAGGCTTTAGTGATGCGGAAGAAATTACATATCGAGTATCCGACTAACATAGTAAGAAAAGTGCATCATGTAATATGATAAGTAAACAAGAATAAGTGAAACCAAGATATGCAAATATAGTGAATGAGTGTGATGGAATGGTATGAAATGTGTGAAGGTGGAATGAGAACCATGCACCCAAAATATGTGTGTGAAATGAGGTTCATTTATAAGTGCCCCATCGGTAGTCAAGAATGAGCCATAGAACAAGAGTGCATCATCGGGAAATGGTTTGAAAATGTGTGATAGAAATATAGATCATGAAGCATAGAGCATGAAAACGGAATGTGAGGTTCATTAAAGATTTATAACCTTAGAAGTTGAGTATGAACCATGGATCTAGAGTGCGTCATTGTATTATTATTTTCCCACTCAAACCATATACATGCTAGCACATCACTCGAAATATTTGAGTGCTCACTCAAAGTGTGAAAAGGTACTAGGTACCTCTTTCTTACTATTTTACCAAGGTGTTAACATGTATATTTATATTAACTGGATCTCAAAGTGCATATTCTATCAGAACAATTAGATCCATGAAATCAATTTGGAAATGCACATAATAAAGACCACACATATAACATAAAGATTAATACTAGATTCACCATGTAATAACCGATATGAGAGAAATTAATAACTAGTAACCATCCAAAAGACCCATCATATTAATCCACCATGAAACATAGTAGCTGAATTCACCAAAAGTATCAATACAAAGTTATGCACACATCATACCAATAACATAACTATGTCATAATCCAAGAACTATTAGTCATGATTATGCCAAACCCATGTAAATTAATACATATATTTATATATATAGGGGTGGGGAATTTCCCTTCACCACCCCATCATTCTAAAAATAGGATGCATGCTTAAAATTTCCATGCGTCGTTACAAAAGAAACTACAAAAGCATGCAAGATTCACCTAATAATAGATAATCTATAATTAACTCTAGTTATGCATCCTATTATTAACTCAGCTTTGGATGGTGCTTAAACTTCTTCTCATTCCCAAAATAACTTTGTGTAGCCTTCAAGTATTCATGTCCTTGACCTAATGCATGTGCGGGAAAAATGGTTAATTCCCAAACTCTATCTTTTCCCAGGGGCACCCTTTATTTATTGAACTCTTGTGTACACCTACGAGCCCCCTTCTATAAGCCCCATCCTCATGCACCTATGATACTTAGGAAATAATTTTTCCAATCAACATTACCCCACACTAATGTCATTTCGCCCATGGCAATGGGTAATCATATCTTTTCTCTCTAAAGAATAAAGAATAATGAAGTAAAGAATGAATGTATATGAAAGAATATTTCTACATCCTAGCACTATTCTTCTTCAGGAAATAAAAGTTAAGGGTACTCATTATTTATATCTGCTTCTAACTCATTCTAGTCACTGAGCCCCATCTTTTCCTTTCCCGGAATACCTCCAAGTACTCTAGCCATCCCATCCAAGGTCATATTTTCACCCTCGTTCTGTAACACCCTAAGAATGTTCACCAAACTAGAAACTATTCCATCCATTCCATTTATTCATTGTGCTATCAATGTTCGAAGTTATTTTATCTTTCCTTGTGAGGATCCCGAGCTATTGTGAGTGTATCACGCTTCTCTGCCAATAATGTCACCTCTCCTCACACAAGAGATTCATTTTGCTTCATAGAAAGGACCTCATTTTCTTTGACCAACGGCATTGTTTTAATGATCAACTCTAGATCTTCACATAATTTTTTTATCGAGTCTGCCTTCTTCATCTCATCCTTAAATGTTTGGAGTAGGGATTCATACCCAACTATTCAAAGTGTGTTATTGTTTCATTACTCCTTTTTTTTAGTTGCTTCAACCTCCTTAGTATCTTATGTCTCCCAAGATGCATGTGATTTCCTCACTAGTAACATGTGTACATCATCTTTGAAGGAAATGCAAGGAATAGTGATATGAATTATCTATTTGTGCATCGAATTCTATATGTTCATGAATTATTTCCCCACCAATCTCCGTGGTGAACTCTAGAATATGTTCCTTACTTTCCTTGTCCTTCTTATGCTATGGAATCAAATTTTCCACCTAGGCTTTCAAAATTTTATTATCTTCCATCAACGCCCTTATATTAGTTACTTTATCAACATACCTACGTGGAAGTTCATCCACCATCTTATTTAAAGCATTACTTGCATGTTCATTTGTAAACTCTATGGGCCTCACTGCCTAATGCAAAGCTATGAGCCTTTTCTTCATTTTCCTCTTAATGCACACATAAAACTCATGCTCATTGATATGCGTATGCATACTCTAAGACAACTATTTTCTAGTGTTTAAGTTGGCTGCTACAGAGTCCATTATCTCCCATCCATAAATTTTCTCGGGCTCCAAAGTGCTTTGGAACTTGATGCGAATGCTATTTGTAGGATCATCAATATATCCAGTAGTAGGATTTTTATACATCCCCTCCTTATCTCTCCCTGAGTGCCTACCCTTAGGAACATGCACCCCTTCGGATAATTTAAGGTCCCTCTGCAAAGATCATCGATTATTCATTTATAGGCTCACCGAGAAGGTTTTCCTTTGTCTCTTCCTAGTTCTTCCCCTTCATTTCCTCCTCCATCTTTGCACTCCTTGAAGATTTCTATATCATATTTCACCTCTTCCTCCCTAGGCTCTTTTATATCTAGTTTAATAACAATTGGTTCTATTTTTGTGTTTTTGATCCCATCTGAATCCTCCTCCTTTTAATATCATCCTTTCTCGACACATACTTATATCATTTCATCTTCTCTTGTATAGGATTGGTGGGAGAGGTATTAGGCTTCTCAGGCTGTGAAGGGCCTACAATCACACTTGCACTTTATGGCTTTGTTCTCCTCAATACCCTTCTTTACTATTTCTCCTCGGTGTCCCCAACATCTATCCTTATTTCTCTTGTACCTATCTCCTCTCCAACTTTTCCACCTTCCTCATGCTTTGGAGGAGTTTCCTTACATAAATTTTTTTCCCCCATAGTTGGGTGCCTCCATAGGCCATGATCCAATCCACCACTGTATTCCTTTAGTTCTTCTTTATATGACACTTTAGGCTCTTCATCTTGTAGTATCCCCACCATCTATTTCCCCTTCGGTGGTTCAGAACCTTGAATTTATTTTCAATATACTTTCCATTGAAAATTATGGGCTTAAGGTAGATGTATATATTAGCTACGCCAAGTTTCCAAACTGCCAAACTCATTGAATTGACACTTATATCATCTGAGATCAAATTTTCTATATAAGCGCAGACATACGGATATATGCATGTATTCTAGAGTGTATGATATTCATAGTCTACCTTTTTGCATCAAAACCCAATTTGTGTGCATTTGAAAACACTGTGCACTAAGGGCTGGAAGGAAATGCTTTGCAATGAAGAAATATGGGAGCTTGCACCAAGGGCTCCACTTTCCATCCTTCATCCCAAAAATTCGATAGAAAATGAACTATGCCTACTTATCCAAAGATCGAAGGAAGGTTCATACTCAAAGGCTTCTTACAAGTGCTTACACCAAATTTTGAGCCTTTTCTTATAAGGTCCACTCATAGATCCATCACATGTGTATTTTACAAATATGTCTACAAGGGACTTTTTTCTTCGAGATATTGCCAAATATTCTCCTTTGGCCCATCAAGCACCCTAATTTCCAAAAACACAATAGATAATAAAATAACACCAAAAATTATCTTATCTCCATGGTGCGCTTCCTAAATTATAGTCTCTAGTAATGAAAGAAGACAAGTTGTATACCACTCCCTTAGTCATTTTCTTGGTGATATGGAGCCACCTTTTATTTACCTAGCTCCAATGCTCCTGGTTATTTAATTTGGTGAGGAGGTGCGTGGCTACCTAGATCACATGGTACTTTTATAGCTTGAAAATATCCATCACATGCCCTCCCTTCGCATAATACAAGAAGGTAGAAGTTACTTCTATGCCATCATCATCATTAAGGTCACTTCCAATCTCAATGCCCAAACTCCTTAACCCTCTCAACCATCTAATCAAGGGAGAATAAGTTGCATTCGCCGCCACGTAAAATAGAAAAATTCCTCGTGGAATAGGGACATCAACCATTAATACAATTTTTCTGGTTTTCCAAAATATGGCAGCTCATACAACTGCATACCTCCAACATTCACCAACTTCTATCCCGCATCATCACAAACTACCATGTCATTCTCTGTTCACAAATCTATTATTACCACCAAGATCTTATCGACTCATCAATGTTATCCTTAGTGTAATGATTGTAGTCGCTTACTTTTCTTTGTCTAATATGTGACTCCTAATCCAATCCCATTATGATGCCTTTAGGATATTGCATCTCTAAAAAATGAGATTCGGGGGTGTCCTCAACCTCTACTTCGACTTCATTTTGCTTCCTACCTTGAGTAGCTACTCCAGGTGCTCTTTTGGGTGCCATTGCATTGATAAAAATGTCTTCTTTCACTCATTCGATCACCTGGAATGTAAAACTTGCATGCCCTATATTCTCCTCAAACCCTAACTTGCAAATTTTCTCCCCACACACCTTCTTTCACTCAAACACCCTCTTTGATGGAGCTCCAACCTACTCGTGCATAAATCTTTCGGTTTGATGTATGTAATAGCTCTCCACATAATTTACCACTCAAATCACTATTGATCGAGAGAACACTTGACAAAAAGCACACAAGAAGTCCATGCGGGAAGTAGGTCATATTCAAAGGTGTGAATGGATAGGGAGAACATGCACGTGGAGCAGAAGTTCAGATTTTGGGACTTAGCCATTTTCGCTCATAAAGGTTTATTTTTAGAGATGGCATACAGAGCACACAAATGAGGCAAAGAAGTGCGCACCATGCATTGGCTATTTACGGAGGATTACCTATGAAGCACTTTGCATGGACACAAGTCGGAAATAGATCTGCTACTTATCGTAAGCTAACAAGTAGTCTATTGTTAGCACACTTACATGTGTGGCTAGTTTTGTAAAGGCGCATGGCTAATAATAGCATGCGACCTTATTTTGGAGTGGATAAGTGGTGAAGGGAAAGTCCCCACCCTTATATATATATATATATATATATATATATATATATGTATGTATTAAACTATGTAATAGAGGGGGATCGACAGAGAGGAGATATATATACCGAGTTATCATGTTAAATATGTTACGCGCATACTACTATTATTGTAATAAATATTTTGTATACTTATTGTATTAAATTTAATGGAGGTTATTGGTTGAATCTAAGTGTTAATTTTGTGTATCTGAATCTAGTATTTCTTGATCTCATCATGGTTAATAATTAATTATGTTCTCCCTTAGGTATAGATCTGGTATGCTCTTTAGTATGATGTGTTAAGTAATGGAACTATATGTATCTCTTAAGTCTCCATCATGCTAACATCCTACAATAGTAACCCTAAAGAGGGACCCGATACCTTTGCGTGCTTTAGGTGAGCGCTCAGTTTAGGTGAGTGATGTGCTAGCATGTCTAGGGTCTTATTGGATTTGTGTCACTAAATTCTAGGTTGCATCATTGGTTCCATTGCCGGGACCTCTTTTTCATTTGTTTTCAGGATGGTTCATGATGAAGACATATCAGTTGACCTTAAAAAGTGTTGAAGAATGGATACATGATCTAGAAGAAGAATACACATGGAGGTTCAACACTGGATCTAAGTTTAACACACACATGTGGGTGGAACAAACTCTGTATGCAAGTTTATATGAGATTTTTTTGCTATCTTTCTAGTAGAATTGTATGAGTGGCTGATTGCTTATGCATCTAAGCAGAATTGGAAGTATTGGGCAATTGTTTGGATGCGGTAAAAATTCTAGGCCATGTATGATGCTGATCTGATTTAGACTCGAGAGTTGTGGATATGTGGTTTTGTGGTGTCTTGAATAGTTATATTTTGGAATACTCAATTTCCACTTATTCGTGTCCAGAAGTAGTTGAATTCTAGTTCTTATGATATCCAAGGGGAGCTTACCTACAAGGCATTCCTTTGCAATCAAGATCTTGATGGTAACTTTGAATATGGAGAGTAAACCGATGGCTAACTAAACCTCACCACACACCAGGTGCGGGAGAGCTGTTTTGGTGAAATATGACAGACCTAGTGGTAGAATGGAAGAGAGAGGAAAGGTGACTTAAGTATAATGAGGCACATGAGAGGAAGATAGAGAAGAAGAGTATAATTGCAGAAAGTATGGCATTGAGGAGAGAGATAGCTCGTAAAGGATTTGAAGCTCATGTAGAAGACGTGGAGCTATAGAATCAGGAACTCCCCCATCTTGGAAAACATAACATGGACCCCCCTTGGCATCATGCAAAAGCGCACCAACAGAGACTACGGGCGTGTGGGTGCACATCCGAATCCACACGGTAACCTTTCCCTTACATTGGGTTTTTCAACATCTAGTATAACAAGTCACCAACAAGATATTTCAAGTAGTGGGAGAGTAGGAATGAGTCTTATAAGAGGCACATTGATGGCAGAAAAAATGGCTTTGTTTTTATATGGAAGTAACTTTTTGGGCATATAATCAACACAGAATACAAGTGAGCCAATTTTTGGATTAACTTCTAGGAGTAGTAACACTTCGCAGATTGTCAGGGTTCAGTTCAGTTCTACTATTGGGACAGAGGGAAGTATATCTTACGGTCGACCCTAGCTAGAGGTTTAGGATCAATAGGCATATGTAGCTCCGATTGAGGTGGATCGGTGGCTCGGAGGCAAGGGAAACATAGTAGGTTCTGGATCAGGTGGGCAAGGTCTGCACCAACCCCAGAATATTTACATGGAAATGTCTCTTCGTCTTCTAGAATATAGGGGCATAGAAGATGCTGCTGAACATGTGCACATGTGTGAAATATTGTGGCACATAAAAGGGATCATGGCTTCTGAGCGTAGGGCAAGCCAATTTTCCACTATGTTACAAGGGTGCGCACACAACTAGTACAGAAAGTTTGACCCTGATCAGACTTGCGTAGATTATACGGCTTTAAAGGATGCATTCCTTAAAGAGTTTCATATCCTTTATTTTGAGCAAAAGAGTATAAAACGCTCAAGGATACTAAGCAAGGCAATACTAAAATTGTTAGAGAGTATGATGCATGGTTTAAAACATTGTTATCAAAGCTCTCTTATGACATACATGCAAGCCAACATGCATAATGGTTTTTTGGGGGCTTGATTACCCCTTTTAGGAGGGCATTATCACATAAGACATATACTGATCCATGCGAAGAACTTGAAGTAGCCTTGTGCACTGAGGCAGTTAGGAGCATAGATATTGGGGTGATCCCATTTTCAGAAGCAAAAATAGCAGCAATAGCAGAACATTTGGAGAAACTATCTAGAAAATTCAGCACATGAGATGCGCATAGGGATTTGGTACACAGATTATGAAGTAGAAGGTCACACAAAGGATAGTTTCCTTGTAGAACAATACACTCATTACTGATGGATTGTGAAATATGCCACTTAAACCATGATGCTAGCCGTTACCCATTATTACAATGCACAATAAGGAAGAATGTTTCAAGCTACTATAAAATCTGCAGGTCCATGACTCATGACATGGAGGACTTCCTGCTGATTGGAAAATCCATGATGCTATAGATATTGGTGTATGACAGACAAAAGTTTGAGATAACTCTAAGGGAAAGAATGATCATCAAGACCAAGAGCACAATCAGTCACGTTATGATCAATATGAGGGGCATTTTGAAGCTAGTCGTGGAAGAGGTTGAGGATACCATGGTCGATTCGTCGGATGAGGCCATGGTGGTGGAAAAATTAAGTTTCCTCATGGAACATGTTATACATGCAGATATTCGAGCCACCACTATAGGTGCAAATGTCCTTAGAATATTACATGTTCTTTATGAGGAAAGAACCATAGCTATGAAGATTTCTTGGACTTATATGAGCATCTGAGTATGCAACATAAACAAGAAAACAAAGGTGCATGGATGGTTAGGATACAACGCGCTATGGATAATCAATGGATGACCAAGATGGAAGTAGAATCTGAGGCACTACATGTGAATATCACGACCCATGCTGAGGTAACATGTGCCAGTGAGGCATTACAACAGAAACCTACCATCACTAAAGATGAGGTTCTTCATACACGGTACGTAGATCCTATCTATCAGAAGGATGTTTATCAGGATACCATGGAAGTTCTGAGGAATCTTCGGGGTGAGATACAATACTTAAAGGAGCCGAAGAAAACATCAGAGCTGGTACAAACTGATATAGATGACTTGAGGGAATTATGTAAAATGTTGCGGTAGGAGAATATCATTCCATTGTTAGGGAGTTTGTTAAAAGGTTACACTCAATGCGCAAGTACGAGAGACTGGATGATAGATCTTGCATGCAAATATCCCTATTCATAGCCTAGATTATGACAAGGAAATAAATATAAATGTTGTTGTGGATGGGTGGCTATTGAGTAATATCTTGATTGATACACAAAGTGCGGAGGTCAATGTTCTCAACTTGGATGCATGGGTACAAATGGGAAGACCCCATTGCAGCCATCCTCTAATGTCTTATTCATGGCTAATTAAACTAAGGCCACTCCCATCAGAGTTTTGAAAGATGCATCCATTACCATACAAGGAGTAAAGTTCACTAGAGACTTTGAAGTTTTAGCACTGGTAGAGTCAGATAGCTTTCCAACTCTATTGGGGCATCCTTGGTGCTATGAAAATAATGTTGATCTTTGGTTCAACAAGGGCTATATCAGTTTTGAAAATAAAGAGGAAAGGGTTATTATCCCTTTAACAGATGGAAAGTCTACGCCCTATGTTGAGCCCTTAAGTGAAGAAGATCTTAATAGAATTTATGTACATGCCATCTAAGATCCAAAGATGATTGAGCCAACCAAAGAAGGACTAATTCAGTGGGAGGATGCACAAGTCTATTAGCGATACTACAAGTGTTACTTGTGATAATTGGGCTCACAACACTTATGAGTTGGTAGGGCACGAAGTAAAGAGAATATTCCTCGAGGCATAAAACCACGTTATGTCAGGAGGATAGGTAATAACTTAGTACCTTGTTACACAAGAGAAGGGGATCCCATGGTATTCCTATGCACCATGGAAGAAAAATGGATAGATCCAATGGAAAGAAGAAATATGCTAGCATATACACTACGTGGTATAACAACACACTAGTGGGTTATCCACAGGATAATTTGGTTAAATGGAATGCGGTTGGGATTGCTCTTACCACTAGGTTATTTAGGAGCAATGCACTGCATACAAATATGTAATTATTATGGTAATCAACCTATTCAACACCACGTTCGAAGTATGAGAGACTCTAGACAAAAGGGGAGGAATCATTACCACCTTCACTTTGGGTGCACCAGTTTTATCCCACTTTACAAGGATGCGCGTGTGCTTGGTATGTATATGCAGAAATCCATAGAGAAATTGGAAATTGGTAGGATTTAATTACAGGAATGGCCCAAATGTTTGACTTCTTCTCTATAAAGCCTTTGGTGGAATAAGCATTTAATGTTATCAAGTGCTTAACTATGGGGGATAGTGCCAAGGCTGAAAAAATCCTTCAAGAATTATTAGATAAAGAGGACTCGGGAGCATGTCTAGATAAAGAACCACACACCGATGCAACATTACTTCAACATGCTTTCCTTGAGAGAGAAAGGAAAAATGGTCTACTTAGTGGATGATGAAGAAGTAGATAACCTAGATATAAACCATTTAATAGGAAGGCGTGAGGTATTGGATAGTGTGGATAAGACCACACACACCTATCATGAACCTATGAAGACAAAGCGGGTGAATATTGGAACAAATACTGAGCCTAAGGAAGCCATAATTGGAGACTATTTGTCAGACTCGAAGTGGAAAAAATCATAGAGTTACTAAGGGATTACTAGGACCTATTTCCTAGGGGGTACCATAAACTTAAAGGCATGCATGAATCATTAGGGGAGATGAAGATAAAGCTTAAAGAGGGTGTGCACCAGTTAGAAAGAGACCTTACAGAATGAACCCCAATTTTCACATAAAGGTCAAAAAAGAGATTGATAACATGTTGAAGTCTGGAATTATCAAGCCCCTTGATGAGTCAGAATGGGTTAGTCCAATGGTGATCAGTATCAAGAAGGATGGATGGATTAGAATATGCATGGACTACAAGGAGCTGAATGTTGAACGTGTAACTGATCCATTCCCTATGCCATTTACTGAGGAAATACTATAAGGAGTTGTATGGTGTGAAATATATTAGTTTACATATGGCTTCTCCGGGTATCATCGAGTTAGGATTGCTAAGGAAGATCAAGAAAAGACTACATATACTACTAAATGGTGTAGTTTATCCTTTTCTTGTAATGCCCTTCGGTCTTAAAAATGCACTGTTGTATTTTCACGCATAGTTGTCCAAGCATTCAAATAATTTATTCAAAACTTCTTACATGTATATTTAGATGATTTGACGATGTATGGATTAGTTAAGGATCACTTTGTGACAATATCTCGCTTAATGTTTGAACAGTTTCGACAGTTAAGTATCTCTTTGAGCATCAAAAAGTGCACATGTACTACACCATTTGGGATAATTTTAGGACACATAATCTACAAAGAGGTTTTGTTGGTTGATGCAACAAAGGTTTCAGTCATTATAGGTCTAAGGGAGCCTACCAGTCAAAGTGAGGTGCATGGATTTTTGGGTCATACAGGATATTACAGAAAATTTATCAAAGGCTATGCCAAAGTTTCCACACCATTAGAAGAGTTACTAAAAGGGAAAGGTACGTTATACTAGGGAGAACAACAAGTAGTGCAATTTCGAGACATTTAAGGAAAAATTATTACCATGCCTATTTTGTGTTTTCCCTCGTGGGACAAACCATTTTATGTACATGTTGATGCCTCTGGCATGGCCATTGGGGCGATGTTGGCCCAACTTGGAGAATGTATTGTAGATCATCCTATCTATTTTACTATTAGAAATCAATCTGCAGAACATAATTACACAACTACAGAGTGCGAAGCTTTGCCAATGATATATGCGCTGCATAAATTCCGCTTGAGTACCTACTAGCTACACATTCATCTTTTATACCTATCACATGGCATTGAAGTATTTGGTAAATAAACCTATTTTATAAGGTCACATATGTTGATGGGTGCTCTTATTTCAAGAATTTTATTTCATAGTTGTGGTAAAACCAAGAAAAATTAATTATGGACTAGACCATTTATCAAGGATACAATCAGGAGAAGAAGCACAGTAATTGAAGATACTATGCCGGATGCACGCTTATCTTTGTTACAACGTGTGCCATCAAAACTAGAGGACATTATTTTCTTTACGCTATTGGGATGACACGAGAAGGAATGAAATCCTTGGAGAAGAAACAAGTCACTATATGTGCCACACCTTATATGTTAATCAATGGTGACTTATACAAATTGGGTCGCGATGAGGTATTACGCTTGTGTGTATTGGAACATGAGCGCATGGGAATTATGGAAGAAGCTCATGGTGGAATTGTAGGTGGCCATTATGCAGGTGATGCCACAACGTGCAAGATTCTACTCGTTGGATTATGGTGGGAGACCCTCTATAAAGATTATAAGGAATTTTGTAAGGCATGTGACCATTGTCAACATCTTGGAAGACCAAAGTTAGCACAATGAAATGCCTCTAAGACCTATTGCTAGCACAGAACCATTTGAGAAATGGGCTATAGATTTTGTGGGTCCCATTTCACTAGCTACACGTAGAACTGGATCACACTACATTATAACTTGCATAGACTATCTGACAAGATGGGCAAAAGCAACACCTACCAAGGACTGTACATTGGCTACAGTAGCTTGATTTCTATGGGAAAATATTATTACAATGTATGGATGTCCTTTAAGTTTGACCAAAGTGATAGAAGCACACACTTTCTTAATGAGATACTCAGAAATTTTATTATATGCGTTTATGATTTCACACCATAAGACTACACCCTATCATCCTCAGGAAAATGACACTACTGAAGCTTTCAACAAAATTTTGAGCTAGAAATTGACAAAAATCTGTGATGTTGGAAGAAAGGATTGGGATGATAAAGTATCTATAGTACTTTGGGCATATTGAACAACATATAAAAGGTTGAACAAAGAAACACCATTTCAGTTAGTGTTTGGCGTAGAATCCGTTCTTCCTATGGAGTTTATGTTACCTTCTTTACGTATTGTGCACACTAGAGGTCTAGTTGATGAGCAATATTTAGAAGAATAGATTGAAAAGATAATTCAGCTGAATGAATGAAGATCCATAGTACATTGGAGTTAGAAGCAAGAAAAGGCCAGGTAGAAGGCATGGCATGACAGAAACATAAGGGAAAAGAAGTTTGAGATTGGACAAATGGTACTTCTCTATGACTCTATGTTTTTGTACCATCCAAGAAAACTTAAGTTACATTAGTTGGGGTTGTATGTTATCACTTACATTCTTGAAATAGGAACTTTCCAATTAGAATCACTTGATGGAACACAACTACTCGGTTACTTCAACGGGAGTAGGTTGAAGCCCTACTCTAAATAAGTTTTCTTGGTGTTTGTAATAAGACAATATTGCCATTTAGATTAGGTTTTCAATTATTTATTTCCTTAATGTGTTTCCTTCTTTGTTGCTATGCTTTGTCAATTTAGTTCGTTTGTTGTGTAATAAGTGCGCTTGCATGCATGAAGCTAATTACTATATGAATCATGTTTATGCACAGAGGACTGCACATATTTTTAGTGTGTGGGGTTTGGATTGTTGGTATCCGGTACAAAATTGTGGGAATTGAAAGGTGGAAGGAATAAGCTGCTTTGGGTGCTCTTCAAGTCAAAGGATTGCTTCTAAAATGTGACCAAAGATAGAGATGAATGAAGGGACAATATAACGTGATGTAACTAGACTCTATAACAACTACCAAGTAGAAGGTGCAATGACGAGGTACTCGGGTGCAAGGAAGCACATTGAGGAGAATTCTCGTGATAAGAGGGTAGGAAGGTGCACTAGAAGGTTATATTTGGGTGCGAAGATATAACACGTGGAAATGAATGCATCAAAAATTTAAAAATCTATATAAGGATGGGATACGAATTCATTTTTACCATTGCGATTAAGAGTATTTGAAAAAGAGCTAAGTGTGAAGAGCTAAGTGATTGAATTGAGGTGCGAGAGGTGTGTAACTAGTCGTGATGAAGAGATCGTGCGCAGAAAGAGCTTACATCCCCGGTGGTGAAGGGTTTGAGTGAAGCAAGGTGACAGAGAAGAGAGAGGGCATGTGATTTCACCTAGGGCACACTAAATTGAGCTAGGGTTTTATTCACAAATTATAGAATTCAAGAGGTGAGTATCTACAAAGGATTGCAAGGTAGAAATGGCACCCAAGAAAGTAGTTGCAACAGGAGTGAAGGGAAAGAAGAAGGTGGTTGAAGAAGAAGAGGAGATGGCTCCCAAAAGAAATTTTTCTGAAATGTAATATCTAGAGGGGGTTATTGTAGGCCAGGAGTGGGATTCTCACATAAGGAAAAGCAAGGTGAGTGAGTACAATCACCATACCGTAGAGAATAAGAAGAAACTTGATGCCTCTTTGAACACAAAGACAAAATAAACACATGATAGAAGATGATGAGGGTTGTCAATCCTTGCCATTAATAATGTCAATCCAGGTTGGTGTCCGAAGGTTGTATGCATTAAGAGAAGAAAATATTGGAAAGTAACTCCTTTAAACACAAACCAAACTTGCATAAAATAAATCACACTTGCGGAAATTGAAAGGCACACTTGCAGAAATAAAGTTTGCATGAAAGAAACACACTTGCATGAATTAAAAGGCACACTTGCATAAAGGAAATCACACTTGCATAAATAAATGTTGCATGAAAGAAATGAAACTTGCATAAATGAAATTGTTGAATTAAAAATAAACATAATTGAATGAAACACCTACAGGTTTACAACAGACTGAATTTTCACAATACAAAGATAAAAACAATACAACAGAATGAATTAAAGACAAATGAATAAACATAAACATAAATACACAGATCCATCTTCCTTGGAATGAGTGGCCAACTCATTCCTTGGAAGAGGATTTAAATCATACTTCTGAGATCTCAAAACTACAGAATATTTGAGAGGAAAGAATAGATCTTTATTTCTTTGGAGAAAAGCATTACATATCTAAGTGTGGAAGGTTGCATTTATAATTCATGCATCCAACCAACTCCTTATTTTAGGAAATACAATATGATCTTATCTTTATTCCAATCCTAACAACTAAGATCTTCATCTCCACAAAATATGGAGAGAGATATATTATTGAAGTCAAATCTTATCTCACTTATTTTAGGAAGATTTTCTCCCAAATCTTCTCCTTGCTTTTCGGTAACAAGAATCATAATGATTTTATTCCTCTACATTATTGGAAGGAGGATTTTCCTCAAAATATGATTTTGACTAAACACCTTTATCAGATTTTCCATTTGACTTTTTCTATTTTTGATTGTGGAACTTTTGGCGCTTGTCAAATACATTATTTCCTCGTTCATAGTTCACTAAAAGTTAGATTTCTCTTGATTGGTAAAACCTATAGAAAATCTAAATGAGGTTTTTGTTAAAAATATTTCTATGAACAAAAAAAAAACTCTTAGATTTTCCATTTGAATTTTTTGTTTTTGTTTATGGAACTTTTAGTGCTTGTCTGATACACGTTTCCTTGGACTGCAGACTCACTAAAAGTTAGATCTCTCTTCATTGGTAAAACTTGTAACAAATATGAATGAGGTTTTTGTTAAACACATTTCTATGAATAAAAACCTCTCTTAGATTTTCCATTTAACTTTTCTATTTCTGTTTATGGAACTTTTAGTGCTCATCTGATACACGTTTCCTTGAACTACAGCTCACTAAAAGTTAGATCTCTCTTCATTGGTAAAACTGTAGCAAATATGAATGAGGTTTAAAAAAATAAATCATATGAACAAAAACCTCTCTCATATTTCCCATTGGAATCTCTGAATTTTTACAATCCCTCATAAAACTGTCATTTTGTTGATGTAAGTTCCGAACTTAAGTTGTCATTCCTTTTATGCAAGTTCCAAAACTAAATCTGCAAGTTCCAGAACTAAATCTGATTTGTCCACAAATTGAAAGTTCCAAAAATAACTTTCATTCAATTGATACAAGTTCTAGAACTAAATTTGTGAGTTTTGGAACTAAACCTGCAAGTTCTGGAACTAACTCTGTGAGTTCTAGAACTAATTCTGCGAGTTTCATAGCTAACTTAAAACAACTATAACTTTTTCATGCGACCTCAAATTGAGATGATTATTTTTTTAACTTGCATAATGTTTTGAGAGGAATCTAAATATGAAATCAGATTTGATTTTAAATGTACTTTTCATGATCAATTCCACTTTTTCCAATATTAGCATTATCTTTCCTTTATGACTGCATACAAAAGATGTTGCATCTTTTCCCAAATAATCAATAGGATTAGTCAAAAAAATAGATATAAATCCTACTCTAGAAGGAGACAAAGTTAAAAGATGCAAAAGGAAACAAAACTAAGTAAAAAATGGTGATACACCAAAGGAGTGATGAACAATTATTTTGTTGGTAAACACAAACAAGAAATTTGCATGCAATAGCCAAACACAGATAACCAATCTTGTAATAGAAGATCAACTAAGAACAATGAAGACAAAAAGGGGTAAAAATCACCCACATGCATGTATTATTGCCCTACAGATCGATACAACGTGTTATAAATGGACACAAGGTAGAAATACATGCAATTTTAATGGAAGGTCTGATAAAATCCATGAATTCACTTGCCAAAGGGAAGAGGGGAGTCTGCAAAACAAGAAATGATTGTCTAAACCCTTTACAATGAGTTTCAACCCTGTTTTATAGATTCAACACGGAGGGGAGACAGAGAGAGAAGTGGGAAAATAGTTCAAAGCTCAACACCACTTATTAAATGCCTCCCACAAAATCTTTCCCCCAAATCTATCTTGACTGCATCAATTTCTTATTTAGCACCTCGAAGGAGGAGGAAACAACGGATCAGATCGAATCCTAAAGTTGTTGGGGTGAAATAGATCCTGCATTAATGGCCCGAAGATTTTCTCCATTTTTCTCCCACCTAACCTCCCAAACTTAAATTTTCAGATCTCCATGGCATAGATGAGGCCGAGATCTTCCCAACGGTGCTAGATCTTCATCAATTTTGGTGGTTGGGGGTCGGTTCTACATTTTTTCCCATGCTAGAGACATTTCTTCATTTTTCTCCCACCAAACCCCACCAAAATCAAAATTGAATAGTCCATCATGTGGATAATTTCAACAGCTTTCCAATGATACCAAAATCATGAAAATATGAGCTCTAGTGTGAAAGATATGCCCTTCTGAAGATTTAGGTGAAAAATGGCAAAATTAGGGCAAAATTCGGGTTCACGGGCCTGAAATTCTCCCTTTTTCCCTCTTTTTTCAAATTGGGAAATTTTTCCAAAAATCTCCCACACCCACTTCTCCCGATGAGACATGTGGCACCTTATGATTGATCCGGGCCTCGGGAGAACATTTACCCTAATTTTACCCAAATGGGAAAATTTTTCAAAAGTCTCCTGCCAGCCCGACCTCCACTTCTCGCTTTGACTTTGACTTTTGGTCTCGCGGCGGAAGTGCGGGTCATCTTTGAATTTTTCCCTTTGGAATGAAAAAGGGTTAAATTTCCAAATTCCTCCGATCCTCCGCCTTCTCGCTTTGCTAAATATGCGGCCATGTGTCCTCCTCGGACCTTAGGCAAATTTTCTTCCTTTTGCCTTTGGGCTCTGGAAAAAAAATTACCTTTGTGCCCTCTTAGCCAAAAGACTAAGTATCAAAATTCTTCCACTTTCCACCGACCCAATCTCCTTTGGAAAAATTTTCCTTCTCCAAGTTTTAGCTCCGACCGAGACCCCTAAGTGGAAAATTTTTCCTTAGCTCCGCGGACCCGCCCAAGGCAAATTTTCACTATAAACTCCACCGAGCCATAACTCAAAAATACAAGGAGTTAGGAGGACTTCTTTACCTTTCTAGAAAGGGGAAGAAAAATCCTATCTGATGAAGCCATCTCTAGGAAATTTTGAGTGCTTTAAAGTTACAAAAATCTTCCCAAGCAAAAGGAAGGAAGAATGAAGGCAAGTTAACCAAAACAAGCATGGGCTTATTTTGGATAACAATTTTGGCGACTCAGAGGGGTCATCTGCCTGCTAGATGAAGTGACCAGCTTCTGAAGCAATCCATTGGGCATGGAGTCATGAACTCAACTGCTTGTTACTCTCAATTCATTAGAAAATCTCTAAGATGAAGATTGTGAGAGTAGAAAATTACTTTGACCTGGAACATGATCTGCAAAAGATGCATCCTTGGGCAAAAAACCTGTGCCAAAGCACTTAGGGAAATGTAAATCTAAGCTACAACAAAACAATGTGCATAAGCACTTGGAGGAATGAAAAAAATCTAAGCTAATATGTACAAGGTGAGAAGTTTCCTTCTAGTAGCAATGCTTTAGATGGATTCCATTAACTGGAATCTATAGTTCCTCACCATCCAATGTAGACAATTGGAAGGCATTGTTGTTTTTGCATTTTGTGACCATGTAGGGGCCACTCCAAATGGCATCAAATTTTGAATGCCTTCCTGGCTTTTCTCGGTCTGCATCCCATTTCAACACTAAATCTCCAACTTGGAAAGTTCTAGCCTTAGCTTTCTATCAAAGCTTCTCTTGATCAATGCTTGGTCCTTTTCCATTGTTTGGGCTGCATGCTCTCTGATTTCTTGGAGTTCCATCAATTCTACATATCTAACCTCCATGGGCTCACACTCCAACAATTCCAATTGCTTCATGAGTTCCAATGTTGGAAACTCAAGTGATATAGGCAAGACTACCTCTTTCCCATAAACAAGTCTGAATGGAGAGTTACTGTGGATCTCTTGGGAGTTATCCTATCAGCCCATAGAGCTGATTTGAGCTTAGTGTGCCAAGTCCTCTGATTTTCATCAAGATTCCTCTTGATGATCCTTAATAGATTCTTGTTTGTGGACTCAGCTTGGCCATTACCTTGAGGGTAATAATTTGATGAAGTGCTCAAATAGATCCCATTTCTAACAGCCCATTCAAGTTACCTTTGATCCTATGAATGCCAATGCATTATCTGATATTATAGTGGTAGGTATACCAAATCTGGTTGTTATCCCCTCATAGAAGTCTAGAATGCTAGATTCATTTGCCTCTTTGAGTGCCACCACCTCAGTCCATTTGGTGAAGTAGTTTGTTTCTATTAGAATCCATTTGTGCCCTTGGCTTGAGTTTGGATTAATGACTCCAATGAAGTCCAAACCCCATTGCATGAATGGTTGGTCAACTGAGATTGGGTGCAATGGAAGTGTTGCTAACCTCTCTTTGCCTGTGAAGAATGCACAATTCTTGCACCTCTTGATCCATGCATAACAATCACTAAACACTTTGGGCCAATAATAACCAGCCTTCATGATCTTGAGAGCTGTCACTCTTGGAGAAAAATGACCCCCACTGATCCATCATGGAACTCTTCTAACATTTTCTCAATCTGATTTGTCCCAATGCATCTCAACAACACTCCATTGATATATTTTTTGAACAAGACACCATCAACAAGTGCATATGGAATAGCCTACAATCTAAAGTGTCTTCTTTTGGCTTTGTTCATCTCTAGAGGGCATAGGCCTATTTGTAAGAAGTGCATTATGTCTTGGGTCCAGCAAGGAGTGAGCACACCACCATTTTCTTCTTGAACATCTCTTTGTTCTTGGTTGTCTTGCAACACCAAAACAACATTCTTCTCTTTGCTTGCTTCAATTGGTTGACTCAAGGCCAATTGCTCACACAATCCCTTTCCTCGGACCAGCTTGGTGACTTTGATCTCAATGTCATACTCCATGACACGAGTAATCCACCCTGCACATTTTTCATTTAGATCTTTGTTGAGGAGGAAGTCTTTAACTCCCACATGAGAAACCAACAGTTGAACCTTGTTGTTTGAAACTAGATGCTTAAATTTCTTCAAGCTCCTAATCACTACAAGAACATGCTTCTCAATGAAGGAATACCTTACTTCATAGTCCTCCAAGCTTTGGCTAAAGAAGGAAATTGGCTGCTGCATTTTCTTCATTTTGTTGTACTAAAATTGCAGAAATTGTATCACCACCGCCAAATGCATAAAGGATGAAGTCTTTGGAGAAATATGGGTTAATGAGAGTTGGAGCCCATGAGATAGCTTCTTTGATTGCCTCAAAACTTTCCTTACCTTCAGCTGTCCATTTGAATGCCACACTTTTCTTCAACATCATAGTTATTGGCTTGACAAGGGCTGCAAAGTTTGGAACAAACCTTCGAACAAAATTGATTCTTCCCAAGAAACTTTGAAGAGCCTTCTTATGACTTGGCAATGGTAGTGCTCTTATTGCTTCAACCCTCTCTGGATCAATTGCTAACCCTTCTTTGGAAACAATGTGGCCTAGGAGCTTGCCTTCATGAGCTAGGAATATGCATTTTTTGGGATTCAAGGATACCCCAAATCTTCTACATCTTTGGAACACTTGTCTCAAATGAAAGAGATGGTCTACTGCACTTTTAGAAAATATAGTAATATCATCTAGGTATATCAGCACTATTTTGTTGATCAATCCCTTGAATGCCATATCCATTTCCCTTTGGAAAGTAGCTCCGGCATTAGACAACCCAAATGGCATTTTTCTATATGCATAGGTTCCCCATTTGGTGGTGAAGGTTGTTTTGAACTGATCATCTTCCTTTACCATGATCTGATTATACCCTAAATAACCATCTAGCAATGAAAACCTCTCAGAGCCAGCAACAACTTGCAAAATCTGCTCCATAGAAGGAAGTGGGTAGTGAT
The DNA here is from genome assembly GCA_018340775.1 of Taxus wallichiana var. yunnanensis. Lineage (NCBI taxonomy): Eukaryota > Viridiplantae > Streptophyta > Pinopsida > Cupressales > Taxaceae > Taxus > Taxus wallichiana. The sequence goes on along the minus strand of CM031244.1, from coordinate 545,099,397 downwards.
CCTTGAGGGATGCTCTGTTCAAATCTCTAAAGTCTACACACAACCTGATTTCTCCACTCTTCTTTCTAACTGGAACCAAGTTTGCAACCCAACTTGAATGCTTGATGGGGAATATGATACTTGCCTCTATTAACTTATTCAATTCCTTCTTCATGAGAGGCTCAATGTGTGGATTGACCGGTCTCTATTTTTTCCGATGGGCTTAGCACTTGGATCTAGTTCAATTGTGTGTTGAGCTAGCTTGGGATTGAAACCTCTCAAGTCTTCATAGCTCCAAGAAAATACATCTGGGAACTCTTGGAAAAGTTGCATGAATTCATACCTTTCTTGCTTCGGTTGCCACTTTACCAATTTGAAGTGACTTGCCTTCTCCAACTAAGATGGGCTCTGAATCCTCTCCCTTGACTTGGATGTTTGCTTTCTCCTTCCTAAATTGATCATTAGGATTGAAGATAGACTCTAAAGTCACAAGTCCTTTTGGTAGTTTGTTGGTTCTCAGCTGTACCACTTGATCACCATACTGTTGTTCCAACTTTTCTGATTTTTGGCTGAGAACTCAACTTCCTCTTGCAAGAAATTGATGATTTTTGGTCACTCTCAAACACTTGCCAACTTGCATTATTGTTCTGGCACTGATGGCCTCACAATCACATGGATGTTTGGCTGCATTTTATCTCTTTTGATACTCTCCACAACATCAAAAGTTTCTCCAACTGCTGCAAGCCTATCAGCAGCTTGGTTCTCTTTCCTAGGGATGGAGTTGATGCCAAAGCCCTCAAAATCCTCAATGAGATCCCACACCCTATTCTTATAACTTTGAGCAGGTCATTCTTGGCAGCATGTTGTCCTTTAACTTGATTAACAATCAGCTCACTATCACCAAAGACTTGTAAGTTTTGATGCCTCTCTTCCTTGACCAATGCAATCCATGTATCAAAGCTTCATATTCAGCAAGTGTTGTTAGAACATGCAAACTGAAATCTAAAAGTTGAATAATACTTAATGCCTTGAGGTGAAACAAGCATAGCTCCTCCTCCTACACCTTGTCTACTTCTTGATCCATCAAAGAACAACTGCCATACCTCATTGTCATCTTTATGGTCTAGCTTGGTGATGCTAGGAAGAGGCTGATTTTCTTCATGCATGTAATAGACTCCTAGTTCAGATTCCTCTATTTCCTTGTAGGGATCAAAAGCATGTACCTTGCTTTCCCATTCATCAAGAGTCAAATCTGGAATGCTTCCAACTTTGGTGTCAGCTTCATGTGTGCTTGGATAATCCTCTTGATCAAACGTTGAACAGTTGGCATTGATTGGGCTTGGAGTATGAGGCTCAATGTGAAAGTTTGCAATAGGTTCAGACCTGATTGTGGCCTTGGCTCCATACCTTGTCCTAAATAGCATGTGTGACCAATCAGCAGATAGGTAGCCTCCAATTCTAGCTGTGAAATCCCTTGACAAACATATGGCAAAGAGTGGTGGAAAATCTATCACCGACACATCTTGCAAAATAGTGACATTGGGGCATGCATGCAAAGTAAGGCTCAAATATTTAATTACCCCAACTGTTGCTACTATTGTCCCATCTAATTACACCACCCCCTTGGATATGACTTCATATTGAAGGCCCACTGATCAGCTATTTGCTTGGGCATCACGGAACTACTTGCCCCATAATCAATCATACAATTATGTACTAGTTTATCCCCAATGATCAATGAAACATAGAATGGAGGGGGCTTCAAAATTTTACCTTGTTGTCCTCCATGATTCCCCTCAGGATGAGTAGCATTTGTGAGTACCTTCTCTTGCATATGAGCTAGCTGATTTGAGGTTGACCAATTCTTCATGGCAGCTTGTAATAGATCCCTTTGTCCTGGGATGGATAGTGACTCCCACATAGATATGTTCACATTGGTCTTCTTCATTTGTTCAATGATGTTAAATGGGGATGAACCATCTCTTTGCTACCCTTTAGTCTGCACATTCTTTTCTTGTACATGGGCTATAAAATGGCATTTGAGCTGGTCTAGAAGGTGGCTTGGGTTGTCCTTGCACATTTGGAACTGCATTTTTCTTGCCAACACCTTGTGGAGTGATGGAAGGTTGTGAATCACTTGGATCTAATGACTGCCCTTCACCAATATTCCTCTTCTTTGACCATGTGTTAGCTGCTACACTCTGAGAAGGTGTTTGATTCATACCACAAAAATCTTCAGCCTGCCAATTCACAAGTGTAGTCTCATTTGGAGTTGTATCTTGTTGAGATGTCCCTTGTTGTTGGTTTGTTTCTCGACTCGCTTCACTCTCTACACCAGTTTTTGTCACCATCAAAGCTTGGTTCAAAGCACCATTGAAGCACATAGATTGGTTGTGAGGTTCATTACATGGGAAACACCAATCATACTCTTGAGCTATATTATTTTGCACTGGCACTAAGGCTTTAGAGGTAGATGCAACATTGGGGTTATAGGGCTGAAATGGTCTATTGGCAGGAGGCCTTACTTGATTTTGATTTGCAGCTGGGTTGGGTGGCCTATTAGGCTGATATGGTTGTCTATTAGGCTAAGTTTGAGGCTGATAAGAAGGCCTAAAACTTTGAGCTTGTTGCCTCTTGAGCGTAACCAGCTCATTGCCCAAATTTTGTAATTGTTTCATAACTTCTTAAAGCTCATTTGAGGCACTAGAGGATGAAGTAGAAGTTTCATTTGAACTCTAGATTTCTAGGAGTGGGAATAGGAGCTAAAGTAGGTGCTTGACTAGTACTTGGGCTTCCCAACTCTAGATATAAGGGCATAGGAGGCCTAGGTGCAAGTTTACTAGCTTGGATCAAACAATTCTCAGCCCTAATGGTGATGTTGTAAGCTGCAGGTAGAGTTGCACCTCCCATGGATTGGATCAACATAGAAATGTTAGAATTTAAAGCCTTGAGAAAGTATAAGAAAGCACCTTGAGCTGTTGGCCTCACTGCCAATGGGATTCTATCCCATGTTCTTTGAAATCTGAAATTGAAGTCTGTTAGCTACTCATTGGGAGCTCTCTTGATAGTTGTCAGTTGCTCCAATAGAGACAAGTTGTCCCCTTTCTCTCCAAATTGGTTATGGAGGGTTATGCACAACTGGTTCCAATTTTGGATAGAGCCTACCTCAAGGCTCCTAAACCATTGCAAGGCTTTCCCTTTGAATGAAGATGCCAACAATTTGACAGCAATTTCCATCTCAACAATCTCATGGATTGCACAAACATTAGCAATGTCTTTGACATGATCACTAGGAGTGGTCTGATTTTCTCTAGTAAAGTATGGGATGTTCTTCAATGCTGCAATTGGAACTAGGTTTTGTGCATTGAGAGAAAGTGGGCTGCTGCTAGTAAATTTGACATAAGGATTGGGTTGTGCCATTCTGATTGGCCTGAGAACCCTTGTTGATTGGATGAAAGGTCTACCAGGTGGAGGAGTTGATAGAGTTTTGTTTGGTGGAGATGGAGACCTTTGAATCCTTCTTCCTCTTTCTCCTCTTTTTGGGGATAATTGTAGATAGTTAAACAATCCCTCTTCTCTGGTCCTTGACCTTGTTTGGATCCTTCTCATGAATCTTCAAGCTTGGACTGCTGAAACTAGTTGATTCTATCCTTTTGGAGTCGCCAGATGTGCAAATCAAGGCTCTTTCAAGCAAGAAACTTACAACAATTACACATCAACTTTGTTGCAATGAAGATGAAGACCTCTAAGGTCCCACCAAGTGTGCCAAAACTATTAGTGCAAATCTACAACACCCCTAAATGACCTTGACCCCCTAAATGACCTTCAGAGTCCAGAATTGGGTCATTTAGTGTGATTGCACAACATTGAGTTTTCTCCAAGGTGTGGGACCTTGCAAGGTGAGAAAACTCTCAGAGAAAGATGGTTCTTACCCCTCTGTTTAGGTGTATGCATGAATTTTGCAGAGGTTCAATGCTAAATCCTACTCTAGATTCCAAGGAGATAGAGTTAAAAGATGCAAAAGGAAACAAAACTAAGTAAAAATGGTGATACACCAAAGGAGTGATGAACAATTGTTTTTTTGGTAAACACAAACTAGAAATTTACATGCAATAGCCAAACACAAATAACCAATCTTGTAATAGAAGATCAACTAAGAACAATGAAGACAAAAAGGGGTAAAAATCACCCACATGTGTGTATTATTTCCCTACAGATCGATACAACATGTTACAAATGGCCACAAGGTAGAAATACATGCAATTTTAATGGAAGGTCTGATAAACTCCATGAATTCACTTGCCAAAGGGAAGAGGGGAGTCTGCAAAACAAGAAATGATTGTCCAACCCTTTACAATGAGTTTCGACCCTATTTTATAGATTCAACACGAGGGGAGACAGAGAGAGAAGCGGGAAAATAGTTCGAAGCTCAACAACTACTTATTAAATGCCTCCCACAAAATCCCCCAAAAATCTCAATCGCATCAATTTCTTATTCTTTGGCACCTCGAAGGAGGAGGAAATGGCGGATCGAGATTGAATCTAATCTGGTTGTTGGGGCAAAATAGATCCTACATTAATGGCCCAAAGATGTTTCTCCATTTTTCTCTAACCTAAATCCCCAAACTTAAAGTTTTAGATATTCATGGCATAGATGAGGAAGATCTTCCAATGGTGCTAGATCTTCATCAATTTTGGTGGTTGGGGATCGGTTCTACATTTTTCCCATGCTAGAGACATTTCTTCATTTTTCTCCCACCAAACCCCACCAAAAATCAAAATTGAATAGTCCATCATGTGGATAATTTCAACATAGCTTTCCAATGATACCAAAATCATGAAAATCGAGCTCTGGTACGAAAGATATGCCCTTCTGAAGATTTGGGTGAAAAATGGCAAAATTAGGGCAAAATTCGGGTTCGTGGGCCGAAATTCTCCTTTTTCCCTCTTTTTTCAAATTGGGAAAATTTTCCAAAAAATATCCACACCCTACTTCTCCGAGACATGTGGCACCTTATGATTGATCCGCGGGCCTCAAGAGAACATTTTGCCCAATTTTCCTGCCTGGGCAAATTTTTCAAAAGTCTCCCACCGGCCCGACCCCGCTTCCTACTTTGACTTTGACTTTTGGTCTCTGGCGGAAGTGCGGGTCACCTTGTGACTTTTTCCCTTTGGAATGAAAAGGGTTAAGTTCCAAATTCCCTCTAATCCTCCACCTTCTCGCTTTGCTTAATATGCGGCCACGTGTCCTCCTCGGACCTTAGGTAAATTTTCTTCCTTTGCACTTTAAGGGCAAAGGGCCAAAAAAATTACCTTTGTGCCCTCTTAGCCAAAATACTAAGTATCAAAATTCTTCCACTTTTCACCAACCCGCAATCTCTTTGGAAAAAAATTTTTTTTTCCACCCCGCCAGACTCGAGACTCCCTGGAAAATTTTCCTCCTTACCTCCACGGACCCACCAGGCAAATTTTCACTATAAACTCCACCGAGCCATAACTCAAAAAATACAAGGAGTTAGGAGGACTTCTTTACCTTTCTGGAAAGGGGAAGAAAAATCCTATTTGATGAAGCCATCTCAAGAACTTTTGAGTGCTTTAAAGTTGCAAAAATATACCAACACTTTTGCTAGCAGCAAAAGGAAGGAAGAATGAAGGCAAGTTAACCAAAACAAGCATTGCCACTACAACACCTCAGCCACAAGAGGGGGATGATGAGGACTTGGATGCAATCCAAGGAGAGCATAGGTTTAAGAGGGTGTTCAGGAGAACAAGGACCCATGGTGCTAATCTAAAAAGAGTGTAAAAATCACCCCGGACTTTCTCCTCTAAAGGAGACAACCGAGAAAATGAGAAGTAAACTGAAGTTTAATGAGGAGGCATAAGAATAAGAGGTAAGTGCACCTAATTCTCCTACACCTCCAAAGAACGTAGAAGAACAAAAATATGAAGAATTGAAGCAAGGAGAAGAGGAGGAAAAGGGAACAGATGAGATAGTTACAGAAACTAATCAGGACATGGAGGCACAATTCCCAAATATGGGGGCTCAAGTTCCTAAGTAACCTAGGTCTAGAATAATAAGTGGTGAGTACATTCCACCAGCCATGGGTTATGATGAGGACACAGGTAAAATTTTCTGCGCCCATTTCCAGAGCACAGTGACATAAAAATAATTATATGGCTGGGAACTAATGGATGAAGATATGGTTGCATTGCACACCTAGAAACAATTGTCATGGTCCATGCACACACACATGGATGAGCCAAATTTTGATGTGTGTGAGGAGTCATGCGTATCAAGGAGGTTGAAGAAGACACCTTAGGCTAGACACATGACAATAAAGCCTACTGTCATGTCAGATGAACAGGTAAGCAATGCATTAGTGAAAGTCTCAACAGAGGTGGCGAGGTGGAATATGGACAAGGCTGCCACAATTAGGGTGCTCAGGGAAGAGATTAAAACTAAGGATGGAGAAATAGTGCACCTAATGCAGGAGAGAGACTTAGCACAGAAAAATAACATTGTATTTATCAAAGCATCACAGAGGAAATTGGTGATAATGTTGTAAGGGCTAGGCCACACTTGGAGCCAAAGGTACCAAAGACATTTCCTTCAGTAATATACTATGTAGGTACATTGGTGGACCTAGTGTTTGAAGGTGAACCTCTGCGCATGACAATGCCTAAGGATCCAAAGACAAGAGGCGAGTGAGAAAAGTATTTGAATAACATAGTAAGAAAAGTGCATCATGTAATAGGATAAGTAAACTAGAATAAGTGAAACCAAGATATGCAAATATAGTGAATGAGTGTGATGGAATGGTATGAAATGTGTGAAGGTGGAATGAGCATCATGCACCCAAAGCAGATGTGTGTGAAATGAGGTTCATTTATAAGTGCCCCATCGTAGTCAAGTGAACCATAGAACAAGAGTGCATCATCAGGGAAATGGTTTGAAAATGTGTGATAGAAATATAGATCATGAAGCATAGAGCATGAAAACTGAATGTGAGGTTAATTTAATATTTATAACCTTAGCGATTGAGTATGAACCATGGAGCTAGAGTGTGTCATTGTATTCTTATTTTCCCACTCAAACCATATACGTGCTAGCACATCACTCGAAATATTTGATCGCTCACTCAAAGTGTGCAAAGATACTAGGTTCCTCTTTGTTACCATCTTACCAAGGTGTTTACATGCATATCTATATTAACCAAATCTCAAAGTGCATATTCCATTGTAACAATTAGATCCATGAAATAAATTTGGAAATGCACATAATAAAGAACACACATATAACATAAAGATTAATACTAGATTCACCATGCAATAACCCGAATGAGACATTAATAACTAGTAACCATTCGAAAATACCCATCATATTAATCCACCATGAAACATAGTTGCTGAATACACCAAAAGTATCAATACAAAGTTAGGCACGCATCATACCAAAAACACAACTATGTCATAATCCTAGAACTAGTACTCGTGATTATGCTAAAACCATATATATATATATATAGATTGGGGGTGGGGACTTTCCTTCACCACCCCATCATTCTAAAAATAGGATGCATGCTAAAACTTGCCATGCATTGTTGTAAAAGCAAATACAAAAGCATTCAAGATTCACCTAATAATAGATAATCTATAATTAACTCTAGTTCGCATCCTATTATTAGCTCAACCTCGCATGGTGCTTAAACTTCTTCTCATTCCCAAAATAACCTTACGTAGCCTTCAAGTCTTCATTTCCTCAACCTCTTGCATGCTCCACACATAAATCCATTCTTAGCATGTGCATGAAAAATTGTTAATTCCCAAACTCTATCTTTTCTAAGTGCACCCTTTATTTATTGAACTCCCACGTACACCTCACGCGCCCCCTTTCTTTAATCCCCACCCTTATGCACCTCGATACTTAGGAAATAATTTTTCTAGTCAACATTACCCCACACTAATGTCATTTCCACCCATGGAAATGGGTAATCATATCTTATCTCTCTAAAGAATAAAGAATAAAGAAGTAAAGAATGATTGTACATGAAAGAATATTTTTACATCCCAAAGCACTATTCTTCTTCAGAAATAAAATTTTAGGGTACTCATTCTTTATATCTTCTTCTAGCTCATTCTATTCTTTGAGTCCCATATTTTCCTTTCCAGAATATCTCCAAGTACTCCACCCATCTCATCAAAGGTCATATTTTCACCCTCATTTTGTAGCACCCTAAGAATGTTCACCAAACTGAAACTATTCCATCCATTCCATCTATTCGTTGTGCTATCAATGTTCCAATTTCTTTTATCTTTTACTTGTGAGAACCTTGGGCTACTATGAGCGTATCACACTTCTTTGCCAATAATGTTAGCCTCTCCTCACACCCAAGATCTTCATTTTTCTTCATAGAAAGGACCTCATTTTCTTCGACCAACGTCATTGTTTTAATGATTGGCTCGGATCTGCACATAATTTTTTTGTTGATTCTACCTTCTTCATCTCATCCTTCAATTTTTGGAGTAGGGATTCATACCCAACTATTTGGTGTGCTATTGTTTCATTAGTCCTTTATTTTTAGCTACTTCATCCTCCTTAGTATCTTGTCTCCCAAAATGCACATGATTTCCTCACAAGTAACATGTATACATCATACTGAAGGAAATGCAAGGAATAGTGATATGAATTATCTATTTGTTCATTAAATTCTATATCTTCATGAATTATTTCCCCACCGATCTTTGTGGTGAACTCTAGAATCATTCCTTCCTTTCCTTTTCCTTCTTTTGCTATGCAATCAAATTTTCCATCTATGCTTTTAAAATTTTATCATCTTCCATCAAAGACCTTATATTAGTTACTTTATCAATATTCCTATGTGGAAGTTCATCAACCATATTATTTAAGGCATTACTTGCATGTTCATTTGTAAACTCTATGGGCCTCACCATCTAATGCGCGCTATGAGCCTTTTTCTTCATTTTCCTCTTAATGCACACATCTTCCTTCACATCAAACTCAGGCTCATCGTTATGCGTATGCATACTCCAAGACAACTATTTTCTAGTGTTTAAGTTAGCTGCTGCAGATTTCATTAGCTCCCATCCATAAAGTTACTCAGGCTCCAAAGTGCTTTGGAACCTTAAGTAAATGATCTTTGTAGGCTCATCAATATATCCAGTAGTAGGATTTTTATACATCCCCTCCTTATCTCTCCCTGAGTGCCTACCCTTAGAAACATGCACCCCTTCATATAATTTAAGGCCCCTCTATAGCATATGATTATTCATTCATAGGCTCACCGGATGGTTTTCCTTTGTCCCTTCCTAGTTCTTCCCCCTCATTTCCTCCTCCTTCTTTGCACTTATTAAATATTTCTATATCATATTTTACATCTTCCTCCCTAGGCTCTTTTATATCCAATTCAATAATAATTGGTTCTATTTTTGTGTATGTGATCCCATCGAATCCTCATCCTTATCATCCTTACTTGGCACATATTTATATCACTTCATCTTCTCTTGTATAGGCTTAGTGGGAGAGGTATTAGGCTTCTCGGGCTATAAAGGGCCTACACTCACACTTGCACTTTATTTCTTTATTCTCCTCAATGCCCTTATGTATTGTTTCTACTCAGTGCCCCTAACATCTATCCCTATTTCTCTTGCAGCTATCTTCTCTCCAATGTTTCCTCCTTCCTCATGCTTTAGAGGAGTTTTCTAACATGACATTTTTTACGTGTGTCATCGGGAAATGATTGAGATGTGCTAGATAAATGATGGAGCACGTGATGAAAGGTTCTTAGAACTAATCCCTCAACATTCATGTAAGAACCATAAGAACAAAAATGTGTCATTAGGGGGTAAGGTGATAAGAATAATCTACCAAAGACCAAAATAATGAGTGGTAGTGGAAATATGTGGAATGGATGAAGTATGAGCATATGAACCAAAATAAATGTCATGTGTCATGACTGTGTGGGGTATCTGATAACTAGTGGAAAACCGTGAGATGCAGCAACATGAAGCGGTGGATAATGTGAATGTAATGGATGTAATGAATGTGATGGTGGAAATGATGGATCAGGTAGAGAACAAACATGGGGCGGTGGAGCACGATGAAGAAACTAAGAACATGATGGAGAAGACATAATTGGGGCATGCCTACGATGATGGGGTGAAGCAGGACAATGAGTGCTCATGATAGGTAAAAGAGATGATGTCGAGTCCACTATTTGCTATATCCTTTCACGTAGGGCAAGGAAATCATTGTCCCTATGGCTAGAGATGTGATGATAATTACAATAATGTTGGTCATGCTGACATTGCAAGTAGTGTGGAGGATGATGTTGGTTAGAGGGTAACCGAATCAATCCTCATTGATTAATATGTGAGGCACATCAAATGGTCAAGTGTTAGGATGAGGCATGTGAGGAGACTTGACATGCTCGAGAGGTGGTAGGTGGTGGTATGTTATATAGACTTGTTTGCATGATATGTAGACTTGTAGAATCAAGTTTCGAGAGAAGAGTATGGAGATTGCTATGTTACGTAGATAGGTGGAGAAGTTTCGGGGCCGCAAAATGTGACGTAATGTTAGTGTTAAGGCATCCAATTCTAGGGCTCTTGTGGTACACGAGAGTAATAGTGATGATGAGGTTTGTGAGGATGATAGTATATTATGTGGGGCCTTTCCCTCAGTTATGAAACATGTTTTTGTGATGATGATTGTATGAACGATATATGTATGGAAACCTATTTTTGATATATGTTAGATCGATGTTTGAGATGTTTTTCCATTGTATTGAATATGGTATGGTTCTATGGTTATTGTTCTAGCATGTGTATTGTATTGTATGTGATGAAGATAAATGTGCATGATGATGTTGATAAATGTGCATGATGATGTTAGTAATGGTAGATAAAATACGCATGGTGAGTGATGATGTAGATAACTAATGTAATGTTATTGATAACATGTATAACACGTAGGTAATGGAATGATGATAATAGAATAAATGTGAAAATAGATGAATGAATATATGAGAATGTAATATGATCGTAATAGAATAAGGTGATGAAAATAGAAGGGAGATTAATGATGCCCCCAACATGTGAAACAATAGGCTCAAGTAATAAGACCCCTTAACAGTCAAGTATAATCCACATAAGCAATAGTGCATCATTTTGAAATGATTGAGATGTGCTAGATGAATGATGGAGCACATGATGAAAGGTTCTTAGAACTAATCCCTCAACAGTCATGTAAGAACCGTAAGAACACAATTGTGTCATTGAGGGGTAAGGTGAATAAACACCTACCAACGACCAATATGATGAGTGGTGGTGAAACATGTGGAATGGATGAAGTATGAGCATATGAACTAAAATGAATGTCACGTGTAGTGATGTAGCCAGGGTATGCAGAACCGACGGAAAAGCTGTGTGAGATACCATAACATGAAGCGATGGATAATGTGAATGTGATGGTGGAAATGATGGATGAGGTGGAGAACGAACATGTGGAGGTGGAGCATGATGAATAAACTAAGCACCTGATGGAGAAGACATAAGTGGGTTACACCTACGATGATGAGTTGAAGGAGATAATGAGTGCTCACGAGAGGAAAAGGAGATGATGTCAGATTCCACTAGTTTTTGTATCCTTTCATGTAGGGAAAGGAAATAATTATCCCTATGGCCAGAGATGTGATGATAATTACAATAATTTTGGTCATGTTGACGTTGCAAGCAGTGTGGAGGATGATGTTGGTTAGAGGGTAACCAAATCAATTGCTCATTGAGTAATATGTGAAGCACATCATGTGGTTGAGTGTGAGGAGATAAATACAAAGGATCTCATGAAGGAGGTGGAGTGGTGGAAGTAGGATCTTACTGTGGAATTGGAGAAGAATGTAATGGTGGGGAAGAAGAGGGTTGAGCTTGTTTAGAATGCACTTTAGACAATGGTGGAGATTGCTTTGGATGCTCAACTGATGGTGGGAGTGGAGGAGCAGCGGATGGAACTATTGGAGAAACATGTGGGGGTTCAATGACATGTGAGGATGAAATATCTTGTTCTATATTGATAACCTTATAACACAAGAGAATGAATGACTCACAAGTGTTGTATTGTAACCTTTTTTAAGTGGAGGATGAGACCATGATGAAAGAAGAATTGCTTTTATAAGTCACTAGGTCGGAAAATGCCACACGATGTATATAACATTGAAGCATAAAATATAATCCCGTATAGGTTCATAGGATCTTTGATGTAATGTAGGAAGGTGGTCATATGTAACCCTAGGGCCATTATTAAGAATGAAGCAATGGAGGAAATCATCCTCCATGTCATAGAAGGTATTAATGGACCCAAAAGGTAGATGAGTATACCATTATAGTGCCTCGTCAATAAGATCTGTAACAAAAGGCCTTGAGAAATAAATGATCATTAGAGTAATTGGTCATAAGCATGTGGTAATGTAGGATATGATCATGAGGATCACCGGTACCATCAAAGCATGTGAAAGTAGGAATGGAAAAATATTTAGGGAAGGTGGAATTATGAATTTTTTTAGGAACAGGATTTCCATGTAAAGAATTATTGTCAATAGAGGCATAATAGGATCTAATTTCTAAAGTAAGAGAATAAACTTGTGCTTGGAGTTATCATATAGTGTGTATGAGAAATATAATATCCTATGAGGGGATGGTAGAATATGGCAACAATGTATTAAGTGGTTGAAGTTTTCCATTATGAGTGATCATAGGGATGTCAAGAGGTGATATAGTGGAGTCAAATGTTAAAGGAGTAGTGGTAGATGATGATGTAGGAGCTATAGGATGACTAGTATCAACACGATCCCTAGTAGGTGTGGTGAGAAAGGAGGAAACCTCAATAGGTGAAGATACAGTAGGAGGGGTAGATGATGTGGGAATAGAAGAAGAAGAAACAATGATGGGGGTGACTCATGTACAATAGTAGATGTAACCTCAGGAGAGGATAACAATGGAGTGGGAGAGTCACATGTAGTAGTATGGAAAGAAGGAGACCCATGATGTTGATTAGTAGAAGATGGGGTTCCAGAAATAATGCTATGGTCATCATAAGAATCAATAGGATCATCAATGTAATACAAAGGAGAGTGCATACTCGAATGAGATGTGTGAGGAGGACTATTAGAAGTAGTAGAAGACATAGGAGTGGTTATAGGAGTGGCTATAGTAGGGGTAGGAGGTATACCCAATAAATAATCAATGATATAGTCATCTATAGCATTAAGTGGCACATCTAAAGAAGGATAAGAATGATCACATGCAATTGGATGGTATGGTGTCAATGGGTGAAGGAGAAAAGGTCATAAAAAGGCATATACCTATAGGATAATCAACAAGATTAGTTGGCACATGTTTTTGGCCTTCTAAATGAGCTTGTTGACTATCATCAGGTAAAACCATATGAGCACTATATAAAGCCTTAAGTTCAACTATGGAAGCCTTATCATAAATAGTGTTGACACTAAAATGAGACATGATGAGAGAAAAGAAGAACTATGCTTAACCACTAAAGAATAATAGAGGATCCAAAAGCAAAATGTTTGAAATGTAGGGTTCACCAAAATGATTAACTAAAAAATAGAGAAATATAAAATTTTCTTATTTTATGAGTTAAAATAAATAGAAACTAAATGTTATGTTGAAATGCTAAATTTAAACATTTTATTTTGGTATTTGCATATATTGAAATAATGGAAATAGGAGGGATATGGTACTAACCTTAATTTAACTTACCTCATTATGTGTTGGACTGTAGTAGGTTGATATGTGGATTGGGAAAGCGGTGGTGAACAGCCTTAGGAAGGACAAAATTTGTATATTTTCCTATATTGAGTCACATGGGTGGGTACTGGGGCTCACTGGGAGCCTTGGTATGTGATTTAGGTGTTATAGACTGCAAATCTTGGGACTTGATTTCAGCGGGGTTGCAATGTATGTATAATACCTTCATTCCTATCACACTAGTGTCACAATAGTGTTTCTTGTGTCACTACAAATGTTGTGTGAAGATCCACCTACAAAACCCTATTCAAATCATCAATTCCTAAAAATAAAAATGCATATGAATAGGTCAGACTGACCTCAGCTACCAAACTAGTGGTCTTACGACTGAGTGTTGCACTACATTTGATCCCATGTAGTTCTATGTGAGTCTATGTGTGCAATTTTTGGAAGTAGGGGAATAACTAGATGTAAAGATGAAAAATGGTGGATGGAATGGAAAGAATACAACCCTTTCCCCTATGCTTATGTGATGCAGATGTAGAAGATGCCCAAATGCAGTCCCTTGCCTTAGTAGATAGTTGCCCTTGATAGTAAGATGTCTTCCCATAATGTAGTGAGTATGTTATGTTTATATAGGGATCTCTTGTTCAAATTTCGACACTAATGACCCGAAACTACCGACTACGACATAGGGGAATGCACGGGGTAACCGTTAAGACCAACCTCAAACAAATAAATTAAGACCACAAATTACGAAGACATGGGCACTTAACATCATGGATTGGGGCACCTCGGGGTGCCCCAAGATAACCCGAGGCACCCTAGTATAGACCTAGAGATGACAACCGAGCATATTACGATACACCGAGAATTCCTAAAAATTTCCCAAAACTACATGGACAAGTGATGAGTGAACCGAGAAAAATGACAATGATGACTAACCAACTGACAACAAGACCAAATGATGGTGACTAGTAAATACTTTAATTACGAAGATCCATATATAAAATAGCATGCCCAATGGTATAAATGTAATGGTAAGTGCATGATTTTTTTACTATAATAAGGTAGCACCTACGACATCTTGATATAGCAAAGAGTTTAAGGGAGTGGAAATATGTCAAGTGGAGATATGTCGAATCAAACAGTGGCAAGGAAAAATCAGCGAAGTGGCTTCTTCATCAACATAGTTCTCTCTCCTTCTCTCTCTTTCTCTCTCTTCCCTTTCCCCTCTCCCCCTCTTCCTCCATGTTCTTTTCTTTCATTGAGGGGTTGCACTTTTTCATTTTTTCTTATTCCTATTTTTTCGTATTCTTTTAAATATGACTTTAGATTCAAATGCAATAAGTCACCCTTTATTAATAAAGGGGGACTTAATCCTTCACCCAGGAATATGAAAAGTCACATGTTTTAAGGGGACCCATGAAAATTTATGTAGGAGGTAGGAAAAGAGTCATTCTCAAGTCTATAAATTGTAATGACACCCTCATTCTTAAGGGTTGTCAATTTTGTATGATCAATAGAGATTACTACTTGTGAAGAAACAAAAGATATCATTATTTACTATTTTTGTCTCTCTATGTTCTTTTATTTCTCACTATGTACATTTTTTCCAAAGCATCAATGAAGAAGGAAGGAGTTTGTTTCCTTTTTGATGAGGATATTATTGAAAAAAATTGTTCTTAATCTTATCTTGTCTTATTGCCAATTAAAAAATAGTTTTTCTTTCTAATCTATGTGTGTTGAATTATTCTAATTAATGGTTTTAGGAATCTGATTTTATAACTACAATATTAATCCCCCGTCCTTTTTTCTCACTCCATTTCCCACTCTCAAAGCAAATCCCTCTCTTAAAATAAATTGCAAAAAATTTCTGCAGGTTTAGTGGAGTGTCCCTGTTGGATCCTGGTTGTAAGACCACCACGAAATTAATTTCAAGAAAATATAATAACATGGATTTGCTGATGTGAAATAGATAGATTGGCTAATCTAAATGAGCATCAGTTACATTAAACTCCTAGAAAAATGGAGATACAAACAAAATTACAAATGACAATATAATATTGCAGAAGATAAGCACAACAATGTTATTGATTAATAATATCTGGAGAAAATTACATGGAGTGAGAGTTTAGAATATATAGGAGAATGAACTCCTTAAAACAAGGATTCAACTCTAATCTTCAATCCCACAAATCTCTCTTATATCTCCTAGAATCACTCCCACTATTCTCTCACATATCCCACCAATATCTCACTTAACAAACCCCTATTATATGGTGAGATAAACTCATGTACACACATATATGATTTTAACCTATATTATCATAATGAGTTGTATTACCATAACAACTCTATTAATAATAATATTATAAATATATATGAGTTGTAAATACAACTCATCATTCACACAAATTCTAATATCACTCAAACTTACTAATGTAATATAAGAATATTACATTTAACTATTACAAACAATAATGTGAGCACTAATCCATGGATTATTCCTAACATTCCCCCTTTAGTGTGAACATAGATGAGTTATGTCTAGTACTTGCTCATGATACGATGGTTTTCAAAGAATACCATCAAATCCAATAGGTTTTTAGGATGAGTTGTGTGGCCCCTTCACTTGCAGCTGGCAAGAGGTCACTAATTAACCTCCTTCCTCTGTTGCCTCCTTCCTCCATCGTGATGATGCTAACTTAGCCGAATTTGTCTTTGAGGCTCATTTTACAATTCTATTGGGTGTTGGTTTCAACCGATAATGCACCCTTACAATAATAATCAACTTTATATTTAACCAAAATAATAAAGCATATCAAATTTTTATTGTTGGAAATCAGTCACTATTTTTTTACAGAATAATTAGAAACGTCAGAATTGTTTCAACGATTTCTTTTAAAATACGATATGCATTGTATCGTAAATTTTTACTAAAGTTTCCCATAATACAAATAAACAAATCCAAAAAAATCAAAAATTTGAATCTAGGTTTTTGAGAAAAATATGAATTACCAGTCATTTTTTTTTAAGATCAAAATCCAGAAAATGGCGATGGAAGCTTCAAAACTCTCATATATGCATTCAAGAGGTTACGGTTTTGTCCTACAATGACTCTAATAGATTTTCCTTTCTTGATATGATATCAGATGATGTGAAATAGATAGATTGGCTAATCTAAATGAGCATCAATTACATTAAACTCATAGAAAAATGGAGATACAAACAAAATTACAAAGGACAATATAATATTACAGAAGATAAGCACAACAATGTTATTGATTAATAATATCTGGAGCAAATTACATGGAGTGAGAGTTTAGAATATATAGGAGAATTAACTCCTTAAAACAAGGATTCAACTCCAATCTTCAATCCCACAAATCTCTCTTATCTCTCCTAGAATCACTCCCACTATTCTCTCACATATCCCACCAATATCTCACTTAACAAACCCCTATTCTATGGTGAGATAAACTCACGTACACACATATATAATTTTAACCTATATTATTATCAATGATTTTTATTATCATGACAACTCTATTAATAATAATATTACAAATATATATGAGTTGTAAATACAACTCATCATTTACACAAATTCTAATATCACTCAAACTTACTATTCTAATATAAGAATATTACATTTAACTATTACAAACAATAATGTGAGCAATAATCCAAGGATTATTCCTAACGATTGCACCATTCAAGTAGAGTTACTTAGATTCCTAAAGCATTGGCGAATACCCATCAATTTTTCCACCTAATAAATTTTCTTGCCAGTAGTTTGGAACCCACCATGGGGCAGACTTAGTAGTAATCTACACCCAAAATAAATCACAAGAATATACAAAAAAAAATCAAATATTTAAAAAATTAAAAAATTGGAAATTGAAGACGCACGAAGTCCTATGTCTCATAGCCATGGCAATTCTCAAAGCAACACTCCTATCCAAAGGCCTGAATTACTATTCAATATACAAGAATACATTGTATCGACTCAAGGGAATATATCCGACACAACAGGGAGAACTTTACACAATATTTCATAGCTACGAGTGTTAGACATTGAAGAAAAATGTGCTGAAAAAGAGAAAGAGCGAGATAAGCTCAATTACAACAAAGAAGAGCTTAAGATAATATCAAATCTATAATTTGGTTTATCCTAGGTATAAAATGTCACAATGATAAAAAGGAAATATTGATCCAATATTTGAAGAACTCCAAGGAACTCTCTTCGTCTTGAAACTACTCTCACTTTGTTGGTCAAAGTGGTATCAACCCATTAGACATAGAGTTTCCAAATCTCAACAAAGATTTTGAATATTTTACAAACATGGAAACTGAAGTAGAGGATGAAGCTAGAAAAAGTGGAAGCAAGAGTTGAAGTAGAGTTAATGGTAGAACTTGAAGCGAAGTAATATCCAAGCAAGATTCGTAGGCACAACAAAAGCAAGAGAGAGAATCAAATTAGAGGTTGAAGATGTAATGGCGGATGAAGATAGACCTTAACCAATATTACCATGGGGCAAGAACACCGGCCTACTTACACTTCCACAACCTCTCCATGAGTTACCACGAGGATCAAGAAAAATCTTTCCAAATTTTAGGGAGACGGTTCACTGACTCCTAAATGAACATGTAGCACCTTCATCACCGCTTGTTGTGTGTTGGATGTTGAACATGAAGATGTATTTATCATATTGTTCATGGATTATTTTCAAGACAAAGCAACCGAATGGTTACACCTTCTACCGGAAAGATCAATCACTTGTTGGGATGATATAAGAACTTGCTTCGAAGATAAATTCAAGTCTACAAAAGATTGTCAAGATCTCTTGGTTCAATTAGTGCATATGAAGAAAGAATCAAATGAAGGCATGAGGGATTTTGTAGCAAGATACAACAAAGTTCTTAAGAGGATACATCTTGAAGCCATGCCCTCAGACAATAATTTGAAAATATTCTTTATAAGTTCTCAACTACCTGAAGTTGGGTTTATTCTCAGGAGGTCTCATCCTAGAACTTTGAAAGAATCCCAAGATTATGCCATTGAGATGGAGGATGATCTAATTTTTCCTGGAAACGTGAAAATCCCCAATGAAAAACAAAAGGGTCAAAGTTCTAGCTCTACTCCCACATATCCAATGATCCAAAAAATGGCCAAAGATATAATTGCTCTTAAAAAGTAACTCTCCTAAACTACCATGAGGAATGTGCAAGAAAGATCAATCTCTGAATAGACCGAGAATAACTCCACCTCCTCATATTCTTACTCTCAAGGCACCACCAATCAATGCAACGTGCAACACTAAATAACCAAAAGAAGAAGAAGAGGTGGAATAACTAGAAGAAGAAGAAGGAAATGAAGATGGAAATGTTCTTGAGATTGAAGATGTTGAGGGTTATGCTCTTTAATTATCTCATTGAATACCACTCAGAAAGTGAGGATGAGGGTGATAAAGAAGCATTAATATTTTCATGTGATATGGTCACCTAATCTCAGTCTAAGAGGGGATTTCCCTCCTTGATGGGTGCAGAAAAAATGAAAAAGAGGAACCTCTGTAGTGGTCCCATAGAAAAAAATCATCAACAGGGGATCTCCACTTCCACCATCAATGGATTCAGCCAAGGAGAAACCAAACCCAATATCAAGAAGGAATCCTACTATCATGACAAGTATATCCTTTGGTGTCTCCCCCAATTCAAAATATAATTCTAAAGCCAATTTTTCACCTAATGCTAATCCCAAAAAATCCTCTAAGGCTCAAACAAATTCTACCACCCCTTTCCTTCTAAACTCACTACCTCATCCACCAAAGATACTCAAGATCCTAAGGTAGCACCATCCCAACAATGTAATATCTCTTTCATCTCTAGAACATCAAGTTCACTCACCTTATCTTAATTTGATTATGTGGAAAATTTGAGAAAGACCAAAGTTCGAGATCATGGAGATTAAATACTTTTAAACACACCCAAATCAGTTCAAGAGGTTAGTCGATGTTGTCTAGGGTGGTAGCCCAAAGATTAATACTATATATGCTAATCCTAAGGGTATACTACCCACACCACCTATGCCTTCTTTAGAGAACATGTTGGTGCTTAGTGCATCTAAAACTAATAAGGTTTAAACCTTCTACCTATCCCTCCGGAACTATATAAATAGAGTACGGGACTACATTGATTTTATCGATGCTTTCTCCATATAATAAATTCCTTAAGAGAAGAATGAAAAGGATGACTCTGTTGTTGTCTCAGCCTCATTGGTGACTCCAAATTTTTCTTTTGATAAGGACAAGGTGACTAACAAAATAGTTTTCAAACCAAGTGTACCGAGACAATGTGAACCATTGGAAGGTCTTTAACGATGATAGTCAACTCCTCACCTTATTGGAGTAGAAAGATAAATTTAGCAAAGTATCTTCTTTGAGGGAAGTGAAAATCCGCACTAGGATTGAGTAGTAGAAAAATATAAAGAAGGGATCGAAGGAGTTGATTCAAAGGGAGTGATAAAACTCAAAGGGAATAAGATTCTAAAATTCCTCGTGTCACTTGAGGATATTTTCGACAAGCATGGCTGATTCATTAAATAAACATCAAAGGAATCATCAAGGTGGATATCTAAGTTCAAGAAGGAGAACATTGGATCTCCAAAGAAACCCATAATGGTGAATATCATAAAGTGTTTCTCACCGAAGAGAAAATAAGATTCATCTCACTATTAAAGAAATCTACTAATGTCTTGCCCTATTCCTATTATGAGATTAAATATTTCCACTGAAAGAAATGCATCACTCTATTCCTATAAATTTGGAACCCGATCCTTTCAAGAAAAATAAAAGGCCTTATAATCTAAAAATAGTAGATACCATTAAGGAGGAGATATCGAAGATGCTTTCAACACATGAATTGTCTTCTCTATCCACCATTCCATGTGGGTAGTGAATATTATTCTAGTATGAAAGAAAAATGGAAAAATAAGGATCGTGTGGAATTTTCAGTAACCCTAACCAAGCTTCCACGAAAATAAATATCCACTCCCGATCATGGATCATATCTTGCAAGTGGTCACAGGGTCTGAAATGCTCTCATTGCTTGATGGCTTCTCAAGGTACAATCAAATTGAAGTGGCAGAAGAGGATAGAACCAAGACAACCTTCACAACACCTTGGGGTAATTTTGCATACATCATAATTCCTTTTAGTCTAATCAATACGGGAGAAATTTTCAAAGGGTGATGCATCTAGCATTAAAAGACCTTAAGCATTGTATTGTGATCTATTTGGATGAGCTCATAGTATTTTCAAATAAGTGAGGAGACCATATTCAACATTTGGAATAGGTACTCATAAGATGTAAGAATCATGGAAAATTTATGAATCCTAAGAAGTGTATCTTCGGACTCTTTGTAGGTAAACTCCTTGGAGACATAATAAACAATGAAGGGGAAAACATTGATCCATAAATAATAAAATCAATCCCCGAACTATAATTTCCAATGAGAAAAAAGGGAGTACATTCCTTCTTTGGCAAGGTCAATTTCCTCTGGTGCTTTGTCCCAGACTTTACCGAATTGACCAAGCATATAACTGTCATGATGAATCCACAAGCTAATTTCAAATGGAACAAAGAAGGAAAGATGGTGTTCGAGGCAATAAAAGAAGAAATAGAAAAGGATCCTACTTTGGTGCAACCATATTTTGATAAAGACTTCATCTTATATTTCTATGCTTCAGAGCACATGATATCGACCATCTTGGTGTAGAATAATGAAGAAGGTATAGAATCCTAATCACCTTCATAATCTCACCTATGAAGAATCATGAATTAAAGTATAACTAGTTAGAAAATCATGCCTATGTGGTCATCAAGGCAGTAAAGAACTTTAGGTTCTACATCCTCAATTCACACACTATATTGATGGTACCAGGATCAGCTATCAAATCCATTCTCATTCAAAGACCCGGGATAAAAGAGAGGAAACTAGGTGGCAAGAATCTAAGAGTATGATTTGGAGATCAAGCCTTCTAATATATTCAGAGGGAATGGATTATGTATACTACTTGCAAAGGATGATGTGTTCATGGTCAAGAATTATACATGAGAATTTCTATGTTGTGAATGTGTCAACAAGGACTTACCTCAAGTCCTTTTTGTAAGCATGAAAAATGAGTGGTATGCAGACATCACTTACTTCTTGACCTATGGTGAATGCCCTCCTCACCTTGATCATAAAATAATAATAACTCTCGAGCTAAGAGTATTTGAGTTTTCATATGGAATCATGTGCTCTACAAAAGGGGATTCGATGGTTACTTTTTGAAGTGTTTTGAAAAGGAATAACAGGAGAAGTTTTTGAAAGCATATCATGATCAAACATATTAAGGACACTTTTCATCGATGGTCACACTCACAAGATCCTTCATCAAAGATACTACTAGCCAACCTTGTTTTCGTATGCCCAGGAATGGGTTTTCAAATGTGAGGCATGTCAATAGTTTATCGGGAGATGACAACTCATCTCACTTCCTTTTAGGCCAGTAGTGATTAAAGAACCATTCCAACAAAGTGGGGTCTAGATTTCATTGGGGCCTTGAATCATCAATCGAGCGTAAATCACACCTACATGCTCATGACGGCATGATTATTTCACAAAATGGGTAGAGGCCATCCCAACAAAGCAAACCAATACTAAAACAATGTGTAACTTCATCAAGGAGAACATCATTGTTCGTTTCAATATACCCCAAAATATTGTGGTGGACAACGCCACATATTTCTCCTCTAGGGATCTAACCGAGTTTTACTATAGTTATGGGATTTTCTATCACACGCATTAGACTATAACCCACAAGGAAATGGTTAAGTGGAATCAAGCAACAAAAACATCATGACCATAGTTTGTAAACTAGTAGATGATAATCAACAAGACTGGAACAAAAGGATATATGATGCATTGTGAGAATATATAATAACCCTAAAGAAATAAATTGGTATGTATCCATTCTAATTGCTTTATGGTATAGAGGAATAAATTCCGATCACGGTGGATATGTCAAAGCATTCAAGTTGTTTCAGAGCAGTAGATGATGGGAAATATCATGATGTTATCGATAAAAGGATCCTATTTCTTGAAAATCTTGAAGAAGATAGATTCAAGGTGGTGGATAGAATAAATTCTCATCGGTTGAAGGTTAAGAGATTGTTTGATAAGAAGGAAAAGGCTCAAGAGTTCAAAGTTAGAGATATTGTTCTACTTTTGGAAAAGAAAAGAGAGTCGAAGGGTAGTCATAGGAATTTTGACTCATTTTGGATTGGACCATTCTAGATCCGAGAAACTTGTGGGGATAAATCTTTCTATCTATCATATCCAGATGGAACATCATTAGAGTAGCCGATGCAAGAAATATCTAAAATTTTATAAGAAATGAAATTGGGTTTTCCGCACATTGTACCATATGTGATTTAGGTGTGTTTTTCCTTTCCCTTTGTATGTATCCTTTTCCTTACGTGTGTTGTGGGTTTCCTTTTGTTGTGTGTGTGTGTGTGTGTGTGTGTGTGTGTGTGTGTGTGTGTGTGTGTGTGTGTGCACGCTCCTTTCTAGCTATCTATTGTTTATAACTATGTGAAACCCAATGGATAAGGCACTGGTCCAATTTGTAAACTAAGATTCTATATTTCCTTCTCATACTTTCCTCACCGTGTTCTATCCATAATAAGTCCACAAGCGAGATCCAAATGTTTCCTTGTGTTTTTCAAGGAAAAATTCACTTAAAAACAATACAACTTTACCATAGTGTCAAAAAAATTCATTGTAACCCTTCCTTGACACCTCTCGGTCCATCCCATATGTTAGGCTTATCCCTAAATTGTATAATTTCAATATATGTGGTCTTACCCTCACCCATGTGTCAAAAAGGAGAAAACAAGTCTAAGTGATTCTTTCAAGATAGTATCTTTCAAGGTAGATTTTTCAGCGAGGCTTGGATATGGCTATTTATAACCGGTGAGTACAAATTCTTTGAAGTTGAATTAAAGTACCAAATTCATCAAGGAGGTTTATACATGAGCCAGGATCACTTTTTAAGTGATTTAGAAATATTCTAGAAAGATTCATAGGTTTAAGAGCCAATTCAGCAAAAGTGGGTTTTGAGGCCGAAGGAGCTTGCACTATGAAAGAGACCTTGAGCTTTGGGAGATTTGGAATGATTTGGAGGAAAAAAATATATCAGTGGAAATATAATTCAAATCCCTACATGGTGGTAATTTCATATTTTTCACAACACCCATACCTTGCTTTCTACAACTCATTTTTTACAGATACAACTAGCGGTCCTGAACCCATTTCAAAGAATTTTTCAATCATAAAAATACCTTAATACCCCTCCCATCCTTCTCAAAATGTATTTTCTAGTCAAATTCATATAAATAAGTTTCAAAAAATTCATTCGGGAGCCCACGATATGTCATTTTCAAGTCTCCACCCAAGGTACATGTTCGATACTTAGTCATTTTCTTTGGTGCCACATGGTAGCATGAGGTTGAGGTGCACTTTTGGTGTCCCTATGTCCCTATCCAAGGGGAAAAGGGGGCAGAAAAATTCTCCCCCACCTTAAGCCTCATGGACCCTCAACATGACCTTGGGGAGCCTGGATAAGCACTTTTCCTCAATTTTCTAGCCCCGCTCCAACTTCCACATGTGTGCCACTTGTCCTCACCAGGTTGAGGTGAATTTTTTTGCATCCTCATGTCTAATTCCAGGGGAAAATGGGAGCATAAAAATGCACTCCCCACCTTAGGCCTTGTGGTTCCATCATGTGACCCTGGAGACCTCCGTGAAGCACTCTTGGCCAAATTTTGAGCCCCCTCTCCTCGCTCGCATGTTTGCCAAGTGTCACCTCCGGTGAGGACACTTTTGGTGTCCCCCTATCCCATTCCAATGGTACAAGGGGGCATAAAAATATTCCCCACTTCCATGCTTCCATGCAGACACTCATGTGACCAAAACTTTACCCCAGGAGCTTAAACTAAGCACTTTTTTCCTTTTCCATCACACATGCATGTGTGACATGTGTCACCCTAGAGCTAAGGCACACTTTATGTGTCCCCTGTCTTGTTACCAAGGGGAAATGGGGGAAATGTGTCCCCCTTCCTCTCTCCATCTCTTTCCTATAAAAATCACACTTAGCCATTTTTTTATTTCCCACCACATTTCTCCATTTTTACGGAACTCTAGTGAAATTTTTCCAAAATTCCTCCTTCACCATTTTCCATTCCCATCCATTGCACAAATGTTCTCATGATCTAAAAAAGATAAATCTATCAAAAATAAGAATTTTTAAAGGCTTCAAGCAAGAATATGACAAAATAACCTATATTTGTTAAAAATACCAAATGATTGCTCCATCTATATTAATAGTTTTGAAGTTACAAAACAACTTAATACTAGTGTTGAGTCATGCTTTCATTATTTTTGTATTTTTTTATTTTTTAAAACAAGTAACTCTACATTGTGTGAGGCTGCCTCTAATAACATAAATTATATGTCACGTGTATAGTGAAATTTAATACCACCTCAACATGAATGTTTTCATGTAGCATCATCTTTGAGGATATAACTATGTTTATTGTTCCATCATAAGAAACTCTAAATTGTATTCGTTATATGCAATAAATTCTATCCATACTCAAATATTTCTATTTTATTGTTGTATAATTAAATTTTCTTCATGATAAGGCAAGGAATAGTCATGTTGCAAACATCGTTAACAAATATTCCCTTCAATTATTTTTATATGAATATACTAATAATAAACACTACTTTCAATGTTAAATTAATATATTTTTTCATTCACCTATTAATACCACTAAATGACACCTCAACATATATTAATACTTATGATTTGACATACATTACTAAATTTTTAAACAATTTAAATTACAACATGAAATATCAACCTATACTTCTAATAAACAAAAGTTCCATCGAGTGACACCTAAACCTATATTAATAATTCTTGTATTATATACAACATTTAAACACTAAGAAATTTAATATCAATCTTTTTCCAACTAATGAAATTAAACCTCATGTGGTCACACACATATGATTTTCCAAGTATATAATTGGTTGATAGACATTTCCTCTTATTCCCACCTATGATACTTGTATCGAGTCACTCTCTCGATAATTTATTTTTTCAATTGAATCAATGAATTTTAATTAACATTGTAGACACCAAAATTGGGTCACACTCCCCTTGGTCCCTTGTCAAATAACCACCTCAAACATACTCATCTAACCATGGCCCCTTCCACCCCACATCACTATTAATTTAATTAAATTAATATATATCCTCACAATATTTATTATCTAATTATCTTAATTCCTACCCCACCACCTCACCTAGACACCTCACCCTAGACCTATTCTTGGCATGTTTCCATAGCTAACAATAACTAAGTCTTACTTGCCTTAATGAGCTAAGATTTGGTCTAACCCTAAAATCAATTCCTAAAATTTCTCTAACCACATTCTTGCTCATTAGAAGGGAAGTTTGTGTTCTAATATGTGAGAATAACAAAATCAGGCCAAAATAAATAAGAAAGATTTGCCCATTTTAGTAAACCTAGGGAATCCCGCCCCTAACAACACCATTCACCCCTAAACTGATGCCGGTCAACCGGGAACGTCGTCGGTTACAATTTATTCACCTAAGCAACCTTGTTTTTGGGTGGGGACATTCTGAGAGCAAGGAGGAGATCATAGCTGCATGCAAGTGAAACCAACATCCTTTCACGTATCCAGACATCCAGAGCCATCACCAGGACAAATATTAAAGCATTGCACTCACGGAATCATTTTGGGAGCCACTACTATGATACCAAACACCATTCTTCTGATCAACCACCATTACCATTCAGCCATCAAGTCTACATCACAGTAAGTACATTTCTACCAACATTGTCCACTTTAGTGTAGTGAGTTTCTGTTATTTTTGTCATCAATTTATACTTTGCATGCTCATTCCTCCATCTCTTTTTAGCTTATAACTCAAATATATCCTTTACCCACATCGCCAAATCACCCATTCTTGCATGTTATTCATTCCTAAGTATACCTAATACCCCTATCAACCTCTTTATCCACTCTACCCTCCTTATCGGATCCCGAGATCAAACCTCGTAATCAGTTTTCCTTGATTCTTTTACACCTCGACCTTACCGACCTTACTAGTGCAGATGCGTGCGAAAACCATGAAGCCCGACCATCTTATATAAACATGTACTCCTCCTTGTTCCTTACCCTTATCTATTTCGTCATTCAAAAGGTAAAGAAAACGGTGAAACAAATATATTAGTAAGGTATAAACTATTATCCTCATTTTGATTCATAATACATTTGTTAATCTTCAAAAATTAAGAAGGGTCCAAATGCGGATGAGCATATTGTTTTGGAGGATCTCTCTTGAGGTTATTTTTCTTTGCTCACATTTTGGCACGTCCGGTGGGATTCGCAACCCTCTTCTTCCATTTTTGTTTCATTTTTATTTTTGTAATTTATTTGGTGTGTTTTTGGTGTTTTTGTGTTGATGTGTGCATTGTTGTGTTATTGTGTAGGTTCCTGGGAGCATTTGGAAGTGGCAGTAGTTTACAAGATCAAAGAAAAATATAACATCTTTATTGTTATTATATAACAATTTAATGTTGATTAAAGGTCTTTACTGTAGTTTTTTTAGCACAAAATTCAGTTTTCAAGTCTATTTGTAGGTGTTTTCAAGTATATCTATATTTTTCGTATAAATAGGGTTTTTTCATTTCTATTATCTTTGCTGCAAACATCCTATAGGAAAACAAAAAGATCATATTTTATTAAATCAATTAGAAAAAACAAAAACAAATTTGATTTTATTCACCACATAAATCAGATCTTACTCTACCCCGTACCACCTAATCCCCTACCCCCTCCCGGCCCATTTCAGTTGAGATGACCCACACCCTACTCCCACCCATCCCCATGGATGGCTCCCTTGATGGCTTACTAGCTAACCCATGTGGACTTCCCCTAATCAAGCGCTAACCCGACCTAATAGCACGCCCCTCACCTCTCCCCGATGACTTTCCCACACCCCCCGATATCCCTAGCTCAGATCATAACAAATTTACATCCTCCCTCAACACCAACAATCCCTTGTAAAAATCCAACTTTCTGTTTCATTCTTTGAGACTCGGTTTTCTTCCATGGTGTTGGTTTGGTTTTGTAAGCTTTGTTATCCAAAATGAGCCCCCTGCTTATTTTGGCTAACTTGCTTTCATTCTTCCCTTCCTTGTGCTTCAAATTAAATTTTCACACATTTCAAGCACTCAAGGGTTTCTAGAAATGGCTCCATCATATAGGATTTTTCTTCCCCTTTCCAGAAAGGTAACATTTTCCTCCTGACTCCTTGTACTTTTAAAGTTATGACTCGGCGGTGTTTCTTGGGAAAAATTTCCCTTGACTAACTGGCCAATAAGAATGCACCATGTGGTAGGGCGGAGTGGTCGATGTCGGGGAAAGTTCAGTTTTTGGGCACTTTCGCTAAAAGTGCAAAAGGAAAAAAATTCCCGGGCCCGCGGATGAATGAGAGAGCCGACACACGTCTAGTCGGCGGTAAGTAGGGCACGGGGAGAATTGGGAAGTGTTTCCCTTTTGGCTAAAATCCCAAAATCAAAATTTAGGCCCGAAGGCATCTTGGTGATGAGAAGCGACCATGTGTCGGTGGAGTAGAAGCACGGGGAAAAGGGGGAAATTTTCCCAAAATGAAATCAAAGGAAAAAAGGAACAAATAAACTGCGATCCCATCGACGAATCAAAGAGAGATACATGTCCGTCAGAGGCGGAGCGTGCGGAGATGTGGGGAAAAGGGGGAAATTTTCCCAAAATGAAATGAAATTAAAAAGGGGGCGGAGTTGAGCTGCAATTCCACCGACGAACCAGAAGACGCCACGTGTCCCAGGGCGGCGGAGGCGCAGATTTTTTGGAAAATTTTCCAAAAGTGGAAAAAAGTGAATTTTGACCCCATGAGCCCGTTTTTGAAATCCAATTTTGCTGCCTCAAAATTTGTGCCCAAGTTTTTGCCCTAATTTTTCCCTAAATCTTCATATGGGCATATCTTTTGATCCAGAGATCAGATTTCAACAAAATCAGACTTTTTGGAAAGGTCTCAAGCCCCTCTATGCATTAGAGGAATAAAAAATTATTTCTTGTAGGTTTGATGGAGAAAATGTCAAAACGTCTTTCAAGATTTTAATGCGAACCAGATTGCTTCAAATGAGTTATTTTTTCTCAAATCTGCCATGGTGGCTTTCTCCCACATGCCAAGGATGAAGAATCAGTTCATTTTGATGGAAGAAAACCCAAAAATGTCTTCTCACACCATAAATGTGAGATCAGATTGCTTTGAGAGTTGTGTTGCACCAAATTTATCATTTTTCTCTCCAACACACAAAGTAGAAATAGAGGAGGTCGATTTGATGGATTGCAGGCCGATTTGAAAGGATTAATGGTGGGTGGTTGAGGAAAAAGATCATATTTTTCTTCCTCTATTTTCCCTCTCTTTTCTTCAGCTATAAATGTAAAAAATGTGATCTATTGTAATGTTGGACATTTTTCTCTTACAAGCTCTCTTTTCTTCCTTAGCAGGTAGATTTGTAGAGTTTTAGACCTCTCATACAAGCTGCAACACATATTTTTGCCTCCTTACCATTGTAATGCATTGTATTAAACTTGGGAATGATAATATATGTTATGTGATTGATTTTCCAATCCTCTCATGTGTTTATCATTGTCTTCTGATCTTTCATTACATTTTGGAAATCATGTGCATGCTCTGTGCTACATTCTTATGATCTGTGTTTATTTGTAAAACAAAAGTTCATCACTCCTTTGGTGTATCACCATTTTAGCTTAGTTTTGTTTCCCCTTTCTTGCATTTTCAACTCTGTCTCCTTGGAATTCTGGTAGGAATTAGTATTGAACCTATGCAATTCATGCATACACCTAAACAGAGGAGTAAGAACTAGCTTCAATCTGGAGAGTTTTCTCCCCTCTGCAAGGTCCCACACCTTGGAGAAAACTCAATGTTGTGCAATCACACTAAATGACCCAATTCGGACTGCAGATATGAAGGTCATTTTAGGTGTCCGTGAATTTTCACTTGACAATTTTGGCATGCCTGATGGGACCTTAGAGGTCTTCCACTTCATCTTTTGCAGGTTGATGTGTTCCTATGAAGATTTCAGCCTTTGGAGGCAATTGCAAACACATCTGGTGACTCCATCTGGTCAATAACTCATTCTCTGGAGTTCTGAGACCTGTTTTCCATCATTTCCATTCATTTTTCTTTCCATCTCTTCCATCTTCTTTCATTCCATGAAGTTGTGCAATCATGACTTCATTTCCCCATGGAATTTGCATTCACAATAGCAGTAATATATTCCACCTCCAACATGTTTCTCAAATCCTCCAAATCAGTATTTTGATCATATTCAAAACCAGTATGCATACCCATATGAGCAATGCCAAAATCAATTTGGATATGAAGCACATCAAGCACAAGGGTATGCAGATTGTGAGGGAAATCATGAAGAAAATTTAGATCTGCTAGAGAAGATCCAAAAGATGGAGGCAAGCATGGTGCAATCTAGGGCTCAAGCACAAATGAAAGCATTTGGAATCGGTTGTGGAGCACCTTGTCCATGGGTGGGACCTTTTCCAAGGCATTACAACCCTCAAGAGAAAATTGACTTCATATTTTTGCAACACTTTGCCATTGTTTGCAAAGTGGTGAAGGAATAGAGGTGTATGAGAGGAGTATTCAGTAACCTTGTCAACAGGTAAGCACACCATCTCATGCCTTTTCTTTCCCTCTTTCCCAATCTATTTTATCTCAGCAGTGTCAAGTTTTAAAATCTCCATCTGTTGTCCTAAAAGTTGATTCCATTTCTCCATCCCTAATCTTCCACCCCATCTCTATTCTTCTTTCCTTTTCCCTTCCAAGCAGCCATTCCCTCCAAAGAAACAAGATTTTCTACCTCCTCCAACACCACAAAAAAATGTAAAATCAATTGAGTCACAACCCACCCCTCCTCTTGCATTCCCAAATCCATGTTGGGAAGATAAAAATCAGAATGCCAGTCACGGAAAATAGTAGCAAGAAGAAGATCAAAACAAGGATGAAAAGATAAAAATTTTGTTGAACGTGGCTCTCAAATTCGAGATTACAAAAATCCCCTTAATGGTGAAGCCAAAAGAGGACGTTGGAGTTGAAGCAACAGTGGTGGTTGAGGCTGAGTTTGCAGCGAGAAAAGAACAAGAACAAGAGGGAAAAAATCAGCGAGTTTATTGTTGATGAGTTGGGTGTCCATGTTGGCACTTTTCCCAAAGAAAACGCTGATCCAATTTGCACTGCAAAATCAGTCATTGTGGAGGAAGAAAAACCAGCTCCAAACCCCATTGAAGAGGAGCAAATGGAAGAGATTAAATCATGTTTGAATCCATTGGATGAAGGAAGCATTATTGATGAATTTTTGCTTTCATTTAAAGGGGCTGATTTGATTAATGAAACCGTTATGGAGATAATCAAAACATGTCCAAATTATGAGCAAAAGGCACAAGAATTTCCATGTTTCTCTCCCACTTTATCTCTCCAAAATCTGATTTCTTGCATGAATTCGAATCGGCAAGTTGCATGTTTGAAAATGAAGTTGCACATGGTGAAGAAAATGCATATTTGAAGGTCACCCATCAAGAGGGAAAATCTTTGTTGCAGCTGGACAACGAAGAGTTTGATGGTTTATCAGACTTAGAGGAATGTCTTGAGGAGGAGCCAACTGAAATTACAACATTCTCTTCTCCACCATTCATTCTCCAACATCAAGAGCCTGCTGCCACAAAGGAGAACATTCAAAAATAGTAGCCTATGTTTTGTGACAGCTCATTGGAACCAAGATTGGAAGGTATTAATCTTCCATGTTCTTCATTAGAGGAAGAAGGAAAACAACAGGATAAATTCATCATTTCTTCCACACCATCCACCCAAGAAGGTCCACAAGAAGACTCCATTTTTGGAGTTGAAAATAAAAGCTATGGGCATATCAAATGGATCAGACCTTGTTCAATGAGGTATTTGGCTTCATTGGAGCCAAATGAGAAGCCACAACTAGTCATGCTTGCTTTTAAGCATGAGGATGAGCTATAAAGTACCAAGGATCAGCTGCCATACCTCCTCAATCCAAATGCAGAGCAACTAAAAGAGGTATCTAACTTGTTTTCAGTTGACACCTTATTGATATGGGTAGAAGACCAGCTTCTTGTTTATTTTCCACTCATCCTAACAACCATGATCAGCTCCAAATCAATTGCATGGCTGCCCATTTTGAAGAAAGGAAGCTATTTTACACAGACCATTTGTTGCGTTTGTTTAGCCCATCTTTGCTTCCAATTAGAGTAGAATAGGTAGGTTTGCTTTTAGTAGAAGAAGTGCTTGTGCACACTCTACATATCCCACTTGGGGTATGTATGATTTTAAGTTTTGTACATAGTTTTTGTGGTGCTGGTTTTGCTCTTGCACAGTTCATTTCAGTGGCATTTTGGTGAAGATCAGCTCCAAGTTCAGTGGGTTTCCAAGTGGCTCAGAGGTCAGATTTTCATAGTTCAGATCAGAATTGATTATTAGGCTTGACTCCATGCCCAATAGATGCTTCAAAGGCCACTGATCATTCATCTAGCAGGTAGATGACCCCTGAGAGTCGCCAAATTGTTATCCAAAATGAGCCCCCTGCTTATTTTGGCTAACTTTCCTTCATTCTTCCCTTCCTTGTGCTTCAACTTCAATTTTCACACATTTCAAGCACTCAAGGGTTTCTGGAAATGGCTCCATTAGATAGGATTTTTCTTCCCCTTTTTATAAAGGTAAAATTTTCCTCCTAACTCCTTGTAATTTTCAAGTTATGACTTGGTGGAGTTTCTTGGGAAATTTTTCCCTCGACATGCCCGCAGACAAATAAGAATGTGCCACATGGCACGGTGGCATGGCGGATGTTGGGAAAGTTCAAGTTTTGGATGCTTTGGCTAAAATCGCAAAGGGAAAACTTTTTCCGCGGGCCCATGGATGAATGAGGAGCTAACACGTGTGGGTCAAAGCAGCAAATGGTGGGGCGCGGGGAGAATTGGGAAGTGTTTCCCTTTTGGCTAAAAGCTCAAAATCAAAATTTAGGCTCAAAGGCCCGCCGATCGATGAGAAGCCACCACGTGGCAGCGGAGTAGCGGAGTGTGGGGGAAAAAGGGGAAATTTTCCCAAAATTAAATCAAAGGAAAAAAGGGACAAATAAACCTGCAATCCCATCGATGAATCGGAGAGTGACACATGTCCAGTCAAGGAGGAGAGGCAGAGAGCGGGGAAAAGGGAAATTTTCCCAAAATGAAATTAAAGGAAAAAGGGGGTAGGTTGAGCTGCGATTCCACCGATGAACCAGAAGATGCCACGTGTCCTGGGGTGGCAGAGGCGTGGAGTTTTTTGGAAAATTTTCCAAAAGTGGAAAAAGTGAATTTTGACCCGTGAGCCCATTTTTGAAATCTGATTTTTCGCCTCGAAATTTGTGCCCAAGTTTTTGCCCTAATTTTTCCCTAAATCTTAGATGGGCATATCTTTTGATCCAGAGATCAGATTTCAACAAAATTGGAATTTTTGGAAAGGTCTCAAGCCCCTCTATGCATTGGAGGAATAAAAACATTATTTCTTGTAGGTTTCGATGGAGAAAATGTCAAAACGTCTTTTAGGCTTTTAATGCAAACCAGATTACTTCAAATGAGTTGTTTTTCTCAAATCCACCATGGTGGCTTTCTCCCACATGCCAAGGATGAAGAATCAGTTCATTTTGATGGAAGAAAACCCTAAAAATGTCTTCTCACACCATAAATGTGAGATCAAATTACTTTGAGAGCTGTGTTGCACCAAATTTATCATTTTTTCTCTCCAACACGCAAAGCAGAAATAGAGGAGGTTGATTTGATGGATTACGGCTGATTTGAAAGGATTAATGGTGGGTGGTTGAGGAAAAAGATCAGATTTTTCTTCCTCCTCTATTTTCCCTCTCTTTTCTTCAGCTATAAATGTAAAAGATGTGATCTATTGTAATGTTGGACATTTTTCTCTTGCAAGCTCTCTTTTCTTCCTTAGCAGGTAGATTTGTAGAGTTTTAGACCTCTCATACAGTGTAACACATATTTTTTCCTCCTTTCCATTGTAATGCATTGTATTAAACTTGGGAATGATAATGTATGTTCTATGATTGATTTTCCAATCCTCTCATGTGTTTATCATTGTCTTCTGATCTTTCATTACATTCTAGCAATCTGTGCATGTTCTGTGCTACATTCTTATGATCTGTGTTTATTTGTAAAACGAAGTTCATCACTCCTTTGGTGTATCACCATTTTAGCTTAGTTTTTTCCCCTTTCTTGCATTTTCAACTATGTCTCCTTGGAATTTAGAGTAGGAATTAGTATTGAACCTCTACAAATTCATGCATACACCTAAACATAGGAGTAAGAACCAACTTCAATCTGGAGAGTTTTCTCCCTCGTAAGCTCCACACCTTGGAGAAAACTTAATGTTGTGCAATCACACTAAATGACCCAATTCTAGACTCGCATATCGAAGGTCCTTTTGGAGTGCTTTGAATTTACACTAACAAAGAACGTCATTGATTTTTCCTCAACCGTCACCGATCAACTCGACCATCATCAATTTCTGTGTTTGATTTTTAAAATCTAGACATTGACTAGATTCACCTTCTAGACCCCATTACTCTTTGTTTCTACTATTTTCTATGTAACCTACAAAATACAATCTTACCAGGCTAGCACTTGTTCACATGGTGCTGACTTGTAGCCAGAATAATGCCCTCATATTCCACGCTAGTCATCAACCACTCCCACCTAGTCCCTTACCACCTTCTATCTTGTCACCCATGGATCCAACCTTACCTAACACCATTGCTGCAAGAGACAAATATTTTGCAAGACTCCTTGATCGAATCATGTAGCCTTACAGTTCTGTTCCACTCTTCCACTGAGACTCCTCGGAGTCGGTTGATATACGACATGCCTGTATCCATTTCTCCCGCCCTTATTCTTGCTTTTGCATCAGCCCCAAATAATGTGGTGTCACCCTCACCTACTTCACCCCTAGTAGTTTTGCAACTAGGACCCATACCCGACATGACCACTCCATATGTAGTATAACTCACACTTGTCATATCTGTTTTCCCCACATCGACCACCTAGGTCATAGCCTCATCCACACCCATTGTCTCACATATACCCATTGTAACACAACTACCTGTGGTGTCGGTGACCCCTACTCCATCCCATAATATTTTCCTCTCCATCCCACAAACACTTCCCCGATCGCTACTAGAGTCACGAAGACTACCCCACCTACATACACATACTATAAACAACCCCCTATCTCATCATCACTCATTACGGATGCATACCCTCTATGTTAGTCCCTTATTCTCAAAATCCCTATTCAGCATCACCATACAATGGAATTTCTCCCTTTCACGGTTTCAATACCAACCCCTTATGCCACAAGAAAACCCTTCCACCACAACCTACCAACAACCTCATCAATTTAATGATGGAAAATATTTAAACACTAGAAGCATTAGTTTTCGACTCACACAATTCCCTCACCTATGATGAAATTTTTAATGATCATATTCACCCATCCATTCCTATTCGACCATACCCATACATTGGGAAATTTCAAAATCCAACCACTTCAATAGCAAAGAAGACCCACAACAACATGTGTGGTCCTTTAAGCATGGGTGTTACACGATTGCCACGATGATGCTTTACTTTTGAGGAATTTCCCAATGTCCACGACATGATTTGCATTGACTGGTACAATGGGATGCCAAGACACTCCATCTACTCATTTAATAAAGAAGCCCAAGCCTTTCTAGATCACTTCTCCATCAACATTGTTAAGAAGGTTACCATGACTAATCTTTATTCCACACGAAAATATGACGATGATTCTATCACCGACTTTTTCACTTTGGGGGCAGCCTAATTAACTTGACTCACATTTCCATTACCTCAAAATGAACTCATAAAGCTATTTACTCGGGCTTGTGCGACACATCTCACAAACCCTAAAGGTGTAGAACTTTCACACTTTTTACAAGGCATTCACCATGGCACAAAAATCTAAAATTCATGCTATCGAAGAAAAGAAGATTCAAATTCATAACAATAACATCGCATTCAAATCAAATGATGTTTCTTTTTATTTGAAACCACAAGATAACTATTCAAAACCCAAAGGGTCTGCCAATGTCATAGTTCTTAAGGTTGGTCCCCCTCATCAATCAAACCCAGCCAAACCCCCTTCCAATCTCTCTCATGTCCAAGCTTTCCATTTCAGATGAGAACAATGAAAGTACACTTCCATAGGAGAATATTACTCATATGTTTTGGAAAATCTTGTTAAGAATGTTGCCATTACCCTTCCACCCATAAAACCAAATACTAGTTTTGACCCTGAGCACCCCATGCCTGCGTGGTATAAGGAACATGACTTCTACAACTATCATCATGTCAAAGGTCATAAAGACAATAACTGCATCACCTTTAAGAAAATCATCTAAGAAATTGCAGAAAATGGAGATCTAGTATTGGATAGCCCAAATGCACCCACTAACCAAAACTTGCATATCTTCAAAAATCCATTCCCTAATCATGCCCCATCTTCCAACCACAATCGTGATACCTCAAATAATGATAAAGCAATGTCCACAAGGTCCACGCTATTTTTGATGACATATCGGTTGCTTCCCAATTGCCTCATGTTCCTTTTATAGATGAAATCTTAGCCCCCGCTCCCCCACCTACATCAGAACCTATTTCATCAACTCCTCTACCCACAGAGGAACCCCCTTCATTTTCCCCTTCACCTATGGAAGAGCCTATAATCAACATGTCTCCTTTGACCCCTCAAAATTTTGAGCGGTTGTCAAGTATCACCTCTCCTACTCATAGAAGATGCAGTCCACGCTACACCAACATAAGGAGAGTCCACTTGCTAGCCTGTCCTCTCCTCTACCCATAGAGGATCCTATCGAAGTACCGATGTCTTTTGATGACCCTTCACCATCGGACCTTCAAGATCCCATTGCTTTTCTTTCGGATCTCTTACCCAAGGAGTCCGAGGCTAGCCATTTCCCTGTATCTCAAACACATTTTACGAGGATTGCCACTCAATCCACATCGGCCCCACTTACAATAGCACCATTTTCATGCTTGGCCAATCACCTGGATTATGTCAATAGAGCCTTACTTTGGGGATGCCTTCTACTTCCTATTTCAACACAAATGCAGCTATCACTTGCTGACACCTCCACTATCTATCCAAAGGTGTTTTATGCAACCAAACTAAACACAACCACAACTATTGCAATACCTTCCATAGCATCACTCATGGCCCAACTCGCACCTCTACCCATATCCCAACATAAATCTACACCCAAATCCATGCCTATATCGTCTCCCTTACCTAAACCTATCACTACCTTAGGGTTCATACGATAACTAGCCTTACTCACTCACCCATCAAATTAGATTTATCCACATCTTCCAAAACTAACACCAAACTTAACCCGGCCCCTAAAATGAAGATCCAATCTCCTAGACCTCATACACCAACTTTTCCTACCACGCCATTATCACCATCACCCCTTTGTCATCCCTAGGACCTCACCCCTCAAACCGGCCAAGAAACTCCCATCCACCAAGAAACCAAGAGCATGACCACCCATTTCCCGTCAGACCTATAATATACCCAAGTGACCCACACAACTTCCGCCCTCACCCATGACCTTCTTACCACCCATACCTCCACTACCGTCAATAACTTCTTCACTACCCATGACACTTTCTTCTCTTTCACTCACGCCTCCTACCCAACCCACACCACCTACCTCCACAACACCTTTATTACCCCCATGGGTAACCTACCCTCTTCTACCATCATCTTTTCCCTCCACATCTTGTATGCCCGTATCACCTTTACCCAAAAATATGCAACCTAAAGCTAAAAATCTATTACCCTCCAATAAGGTAGTTAAACCAACCAAACCTTCCATCGTTTGTTCTTCTACCATACCCCTACCCAAGTAGATACAACCAATACCTAAGACTACACCACACACCAAACTAGTAGACCGACCTACTCCCCCTCTTGTAAAGACTCTTCTTCCATGATCAGCCACACTGTGCCCAAACCAACATTCACCTCCTATTGTGATCCACTAGCAGGGTCCTATGCCAAAATCCTAACCAATCTCCTTGAAACTATTGTCATCACATTACCACCTCTTAGACCTTACAAACCACTCAAACCCAAACCAAAAGGGTTTGA
Organism: Taxus wallichiana var. yunnanensis; assembly: GCA_018340775.1. Lineage (NCBI taxonomy): Eukaryota > Viridiplantae > Streptophyta > Pinopsida > Cupressales > Taxaceae > Taxus > Taxus wallichiana. The sequence continues at coordinate 545,061,151 of CM031244.1, read as the reverse complement.
TGAAACGAAATTTGTGCCTACCATCGTGTGTCAAGACACAATGTAGAGAACTATAAGGATTTTAAAAATACCCTAGTCCAATTATGTCCTCAAGAAAATTTTGACGGCGATGATCTTATTGATGAGGACCCCATTTCACTTTCACAAATTTCCATAGATCTTCTCGTTACCTACTCAAATGACCAATATCTCTACCCCCACAACTCTTTGATCCATCCCTGAGATTTGAGATTAACATGGTTCATATAAGAGAGTTTTCCAAACCAACACCCAAATGCCAATGCACCCTACTCATTTCACAAGGATCGTATCCCCCACTAGGGTTTTGTCCCTCATGTCGCTATACCTTCCATGACACACCCTCTTCATCCACCTCCCCTCAAATTAACATGATCAACATTGCCACTTGTGCTTAGAAAGACAAGGGCAAGGAAAATAAAGCGGCCCATCAACTAACCCTATACCCAACATACCATCCACACCCATACCCAAAGTCATCATTCGAGGTCCTGCATATCCTATTTCTGATGGGGTCACACATCGCACAATGCTAAAACAACTACACCAATCCCCCCTCAAAATGTCTTTATACGACCTCATCCAAACCTCGAAGTCACATCGTCAAGCCCTCATGGACGTCCTTCAATCTATCAAGTCTTACCAAATGACCCCACACCCATATCCTCCATCATTACCCCTCACCATGTATCCTCTCTAACTAGGTCCTCGCCTTCCTCTACACCTCCACCCACTTACCAAGTGGTTGCCCTCATATTTTCAGATGAAGAGATCACTCCCTTCCAATCCGATGACCCCAACCCCACTCTTTTCATCTCCGTCTTTAGTAATAATATGCATATACTATGCACTATGATCGATGTTGGTGCTAGTATTAACATCATCTCCTCCCATACATATGACCAAATGCAAATACCTACCAATTACATGCATGATAACCCTATTATCCTACGTTCCTTCAAAGACACCACGACCTCTACCCTAGGTATCGTTGTTCTCCATGTCTGCATATTTCCCGCACCATCTCGAAACTTTTCTATGTCCTAGAAGGGGAGTTCTAGTATAACTTGCTGCTTGGCCAACCTTGGATCCGTGCTATGGGTTATGTCCTTCAACGTTACATCGATGCCTCAAATTTGAATACGAGGGACATAACTACACCATCCCTACCGAACCCTAACTTTCAAGCCTCGTAACATGCTATATCGGCCCAATGATGTGCTTGTGCCGGTCAAGGCATCTACCACTGTCACCACTTCACCTTCACCCACGAGCCCATCCACCAAAATTGCCACTACTTCTGTTGCATCTAACCTTGCTATCCCCACTGTAGCTGTAGCCTCTACCGCTAGTGCCCCTGTTTCCCTTCATCTAGCAAGCCATCTATACCCACTACCCACATACCAACTACTAATCCCTTAGAAGGTGTTTTTCAATGCCTCACTGGGGGAATATTGCCTATACAATATTGATACCTTCCTCACCCCACAAGAGTATGGGAATCTGTGTCAACACCCCAGCTATGACATCTGCATTGGTGATGTTTTCCCTTATGGCCCTCCCCACCTTCGCACCAAACTAGCATATGGGGGACTTGATACGCCACCTATAAACCTGAACCTCCATCCTAAACCAGCCCATTTCCATCCAACCTACACTCCCTCACTAACCACCACTTCTCTCACACTTTCCTCCACTAGTGTGCATGGAAAGGATTTGGCTTTGGTTTTTATGAACAAGGCCACCATACTATCATTTCTTGTACCTCTTGTAAACACAATGACTGTAGTGGCATTGGTTTTGACACTCCATCCTCTAAGAAGGTTCACGTTGACCTTATCCAGGATGAGAAATCTTCCCCCTCTCATTCACCCACATTACCATCTTCACCCATGGAGTCCATAGATCTTGAATCTATTCCTCCTAACTTTTTTTTTTCATAAACAACATTTCCTTGGGACCGCTGACCTATCAATGCAATGGCGAGGCTCCCTCTTCTCTCTCATTCCTATATGCTAACATGATCAATGATGATACGCCTTGATTAATGTCACTCAATGTCAAGATGATCGTACATCATCACCTACCTTGGTGCGAAAGACTCTTATATTCATCATTTGTTACCCTCTAAGATGCAAACCATGTTGAATAAATCGACCATCGAAATCAACATTAATACTCAAGATGACCCACACATTCTAAAGATCAGCCAATCCTTAGACACTACTAAACAGGAAGCCTTTACCTCTTTCTTCTGGGACCATAGCAACACATTTTCCTGGTCCTATGCTGATATGCCCGGTATTGACCCAAAAATCATGGTTCATAATATCGTAACCATTCTTGATGCCAAACCCATCAAACAAAAGCTATGAAAAATGCATCCTCACATTTCTCTTCTGGTCAAAGAAGAGCTTCAGTACCTTCTCTTGGTTTCCTTCATTCTACTCATTAATTATCCCCAATGGATTTATAACATCATTCTGTTAGAAAGGCAATAGCGGGACTCAGTATTTTCATATATTTTCATGACCTCATCCTCCCCTGTCCCAAAGATGATTTCCCACTACCAGGCATTGACCAACTAGTGGATCTCACCGCTAGCCATGAAATGCTATCACTCATGGACGGTTTCTTGGGCTACAATCAAATATTACTAGCTCAGAGGATCAACACAAGATTTCCTTCATCACCCCTTGGGGCTTGCTATTATTGAGTCATACCTTTTGGCCTAAAAATGTTGGTGCTACATATTAGCGGGCCATGACTTACATCTTCCATGACATCATGCATCGCATATTGGAGGATTATGTCGATGATCTGCTTTCCAAATCCAAGCATCGAAGCTGAACACCTTCCCATTCTTAAAGTCATCTTTGACCACCTCATCAAGTATTGTGTTCGTCTTCAACCAAAGAAGTGTGTCTTTATGGTACTTTCCAGAAAAATCCTAGGTTTCATTATTTCTTTGCATGGCATAGAAGTCGATCCTGCTAAAGTCAAGGCTATTCTTGAAATTCCACCACCCACTAATCTCCATCAACTTCACCTACAAGGAAAGTTGCAATCAATTCGTCATTTTATCTCGCAGCTTTCGACCATGTCAACCATTCCATCATCTTCTCAAGAAATATGTTTCATTCAAATGGGATGATGAATGCCATAAATCCTTTGAAGCCTTGAAACAATACCTCCTTTAACCACAAGTGCTCATTCCTCCTAAGGATGACTAGCCCTTCTACCTATATATTTTTTCCACTGACCATTCTCTACGTGTAATTCTCGCTCATCGTGATGACCAACACCGAGAGAAAGAGGTTTATTACATAAGTCGTACCCTTCTTGACTACGAAACTAGATATACCCACGTTGAAAAAAATTTCCTAGCCTTAGTTTTCATCGCCACCAAACTCCGCCATTACCTACTCAACCACAAAACCTTCATCATTACTAATACTGACCTATTACACTATATGTATGCCAAACCTTATCAAAATCAATGTGTAACACATTGGCTTATGCTTCTAGCTGACCTCGACCTCAAATTCATCCATCAAAATTCCATCAAGGGCCATACTATTGCCCACCAATTAAGCGATACCCCTATTTTGAGAATAAACCCTCTAACTTTGAATTCTCGATGAGTCTATAGCTACCCTTTCCTTGGCCAAGCCCGCTTACCAAATGACACTCTTCTTCGATGGCTCCAAGTGTCAGTGTGGGGATGGGGCTGGTGTTATCCTCATTCCGCTTAATGGTGAACCTATGTCTTTGTCTTTCAAACTCAATTTTTATTGTACAAACAATAGTAATCGAATACGAAGCACTCGTATTGGGTCTTCAGGCTACTTATGCCTTAGATGTTAAGTCAATCAACATCTTTGGTGATTCTAAGTTGGTCATAAAGAAATTCAATGGTATATACCATTGTTGTAATGAGATAATTAAAAAGTATAAGCATAGTGTAGACATACTTTTGACCACCTTTGATCATTACGCACTTTAAACCACTCCACGTTCTACCAATAAATTTGCAGATACCATGGCCTACTTGGCTTCTCGGGTTCTTCTTCGCTGGTGACTCTAAAATATTTGTCACCATACAAAGACTGCAATCACCCTCTTATTTACCTCATGAAGTTTACTCCATCGGAACCATTGCCCACGACCCACGTGACCTTTGGTAAAAGCAATATATATACTATTTCTCTTTCCATTCTACCCACCGATCTCACTCGTAATGGACAACGCAACTTTCTTAAAAGTGTCTCCCGTTATGTCATCATGGGTGGTCTTATTTACAAACTTGGTTTCGACAACATTCTCTTGTAATGAATTTGTGGAGGTCACTTTAGTGGTCTCCTTGTCGCAAAACACATTCTTCACCTAGGCTATTACTAGCCAACCCTAAACCGTGATTATTATGATTATGTCAAATGCTACGTGAAATTCCAGCAACATGCTAATCTCCATCACACCCCTAGTCATGCCTTATAGGTCACGCAGACCTTTGGCCCTTTTCTCAATGGGGTTTGGATCTTGTTAGTGAGATCAACCCCCATTCTTCACAATGCCACCAATGGATCATAACCACTACTGAATATTACACTAAATGGGTAGAAGCCATTCCCCTCATTTCCACCAAAGATGAGAAAATATGTGAATTCATCAACCATCACATCATTTGTCATTTTGGTATCCCTCACCGCATTATCACTGATAATGGAAAACAATTCAAAAACAAAACCCTACGTAAACTATGTGATGCTTTTGGCATCCAACTCAATTTCTCATCACCTTATTACCCAAAACCAACAGTCAAGCTGAATTAGCCAATAAAACGTTGAACAAAATGCTTATGAAGGTAGTCAATGATACTAGGAAAGATTGGCATACGCACATTCCTTTTTCCTTGTGGGCTTATCGCACTAGTATTTGCACTTTGACTACCGCCACCCCTTCTCTCTCTCATCTACAATTACTAAGGTCTGTCTTACCTCTCAAAGTCTAGATTCCATCCCTCCGCATCTCACTACAAGACACACTTAATGAAGATGACTTTCACCGAGGATTGTTTGGTGCAACTTAAATTATTAGATGAATGTCGTCTCAACGCTCTTGACCATCTCCAAATCTACTAAAATTGTATCAAACGTGCTTATGACAAATGTGTCCACAAATGAACCTTCCATTCGGTGACCTCACCGAAGGAAAATTAACATGTAACCAAAGAGGAGAAAAGTAAACAGGAAAATTTACTCCTAATTGGCTTAAACCCTATATCGTTACCCATGCCTATGGATCAGGTGCTTATCATTTGTCTTCACTCAAAGGTAAACCCAAACTGAGCCCCTTAATGCCTTGCATCTTCAACCATTCTATTATTGATATCAAGTCCTATATCACTTTCTATCAATTGATCGCTCATCCCTTGAACATTTTTCACCTTCCATATTACCCATTTTGAGGATCCACGACCAAACAAGAATCATGTGATTACCCATCACCTTTTGGCCTTGTCTTCAATATGAGTACCATGGCTCTACTCATAGCATGATTCTCATGGATAATTTTCATCTTCTTCAAGATGGAATCCCATGTTCTTTCATCACTTGAAACCTCCTCTTCACAGTTAATCTTTGTGTGCTACGGTCTTGTCTTCTAAACAAGAACCTAATCATCCTCTATAGTCTTGTCCATGACTTAAACGTCTAAAAAAAAAGGGATACCACTCCTTGAGTCAAACTTCTAGCAAAAGATGACTCCCTCAAAAGGGACATATCTTCTTTATATTCTACCACTATCAATAGACTCGATCCCTTGAAGGACAACTATATACAGTCATTACAAAAATATAATAACTATTCAGAAGCTTCCCGCATTGATGAGCTTCATGAATACCTCAAGGAGATAATATACTCATCCCATATAGACTTCCCTCATCGATCGGTCTATGAAAAACAAAAAAATAAAGAAAAATATGAAATTATCGACATGGACTTTCCTATTTTGGATTCTAGGTTTCTTGTTTTAAAATACACATCGTCATACACTAAGTTACGCTAAACCTCCCATTCTCACCTCCTTGCATTTTTCACCTAAATTCCTCGTTACTCAAGGGACTTGCCATAAATACAACATTTTTAATCATATGACTTTTCTTCACCCTTAGAATAGTCCATTATGCAAGGCCTATAGGGTCTTATGTTCATAAGCCCATCTAGGGTATGGTAGAATCATTAGGGTTCTTATCAATTAAGTAGCTCTTTTACCACCTCTTACCATTCACCTTCCTCATTACTTATTGATTATCCTATACGAACAGATCCTCGACACCTATATTTAAAAATCACTCAACCATTCCTACAACCTAAACTCAATCATGCCTATGACCTACATCACCCATGCCTAGTACCTATCAACCCATTCCATTATTTCACCCTAATCTTCCCTAGCTTATGGGAGAACTACATCGGCTTGAAGTCCCTTTTCGTCAGGACTATGATGCAACACTCCAAGAGCATTGGGCCCTTGGAGGTTAGCTCAACCACTCTCTACCCTAAGTAATTCCCTCTTCCCTTTCCTATTCACATTCTACCCTAGTTAGTTTCCTTTTATATCAATAATTGGAAATTAAACCAAACAAACAACAATTGCTTAACATCTTTACCATCATAACTTACACATTCATTTCATCTTGTCTACAATTTCTTTACCATAATCATACATTTCCCTATAAATCATCTTAACATGATCCACATCATCATTAATTACACAAATTAATGACTTAGAAACTCAACCATACCTAACCAACTTGACTCAATCATGCCTAACCCAACCTAACTCAATCATGCCTAAGTCAACCTGACTCAATCCATGCCTATGACCTGACTCCATCATGCCTAAATCAACCTGACTCCATCATGCCTAAAATGACCTAACTCCACCATGCCTACATGACCTTGAATCTATCATGCCTAATCCACTTGATTTCCACCTATATATATATAACAATGAAAATTAACACATGTATACCATCCATACTATAAACACCATCATCTATAAATCAGATAGTTTGTATAAAAATACATGTGAACATATATCCCAATAATAATCACAATCATCTCAAATTACTCATATACATCCTCACCATCTTTGGCATGCAGGCCGGTATATCATCAAAATCTCAAAAATCTCATGTACATCCTCACTCTCATCGGCATGCAAGCTGGTATATATCCAAAATAAACAACTATACAAAACACGATGTCCATACGGCTATCAGATATCACCCAACTGGATATCCTCCATATTTATCTCACCTATCCCGCTCCTACCTATATACGGGCTCGAAGGGTCAGTAACCTACACCTATGTAGTAGTAAGCAACTAGCCCTGCAAACTTGTAATTTATGCCTATAGGGCGGCCACCTATACCCCATCTCCATCTCCAACCTATACAGTACCTATCCTCGCACTACCTAGACCTATAGAGTGGCCACTTATGCTGAAAATAAGAACCTATGCCTTTGAGCTCGTCGCCTTCCCCGCACTATACCCAACTGTGTAATCAGGGTCGCCACCTCCCTGTAGGGCGCCCTCTACACTGTGATGGTGGCTAAATCTAGCTACCCGGCCTTGGTGGTACTACTCATAAATTTGTAGTCCACCACTATCTCGTATATATTTATAACCCCAAAGATCATCAATCCACTGTCTCTCACTGCTCCTCGCTGCCTGCTTGCACTCGGCCGGCGTGGTAGAGGTAGAGGCCTCTCCACATCATCCCTCCTATACTGTGGGAAAGGTGGCAGTATATCCTGAAGTAGCCCAAATTGTCATCTAACCCTATCCATAGGTATCATCTCATGCTCTCCTGCATGTCACCCCTCTATCCACCGGAGAAACTGTAGCTCCTGTAGCTCCTCTGCCATCCACCCATATGATAGAAAACCCACATAGGGCCTTCAAATGATGTCCACACCAGACAACCCCTCTAGCAATCATATGTAATAGGCTACATCATGTGTAGCTCTAGCTTCTCAGCGCTCCCCAATCGTAGGCACCCATCGCTAAAGCCCACTCGAACAAAACCGGCTCAAATGCATCATCCTGGGCATACCGACTAGACGCACACATACAATGTGCTCATACACCTAGCAATGGAGTAAGAAAGTACAACACAAGCTAAATCTCTGTAACTACCCATAAGCCCATAAATCTCTATATAATTTAACCAAGAATGCAGGCACCCATTAAAAACAAGTCTTGTCCTCCACCATGTCATGTAGAACCCCCATCAATGATCGTGGGAATCTCCCACCCTCCACATCTGGCAATGCAAAGTAGTAGACTACCTCCATCAACAACACTACTAGCCTCATCTCCTCCGGATGGGCCCGATACATATCTCCATAGCTCATACTGGTGCCACGTAACCTCGTCTCTCCGGCCCCTCACCAAACACACAACATCAACTCCTCAGAGGCCTCTGAGGAGATAGAATACACATGCGTCCCCACTATCGGTAGATGCAGGATCTTGTACACATCCTCTAGGGTGACTGTGATCTCACCCATCGAGAAAATGGAAGGTATTGGTCATTGAGTCCCATCTATCGATGAGAGCGACCATCAAACTCGGCTCTCAGAATATGTGCCAGTAGCATCTAACCCCAATCAAGCCAACCTCTACAACATGGTGCCATTCCTTAGCTGTCGATACCCCCTCATACCTCCACAAGAAAGGGAGGTACCCTATCTCGCATCTCAGAACTAGTCCCTTTTCGCACTCTAACAACACACTGTATTGTCAAAACCTTACCATATCAAACACACCCCTTACCTCAGAACCTCATCTCTAACCCTCCCTTCTTATCATACCCACCCAACCACTTACATCTTGCTAGACCAATATAATCATGCCATTTATACCTACTCCCTATTTTTCTCTCTTGAAACCTACCCTTACATCTCCTAACATATCCTTACCTCTTACCCTTACTCTCTATGGCCCTATTTTCCCATAAAGCCACCGACACCGATCAATAACGACTATTCTCGATCATGTGTAACTAACATTGGTCACCCATTACTTGACTGATGTTGACCAAATACCACCGATGTCACCCAACACTTGACCATTTTTAGTCATCACATTGCGATGTCAAAATCCGCAAACCCCTACCATACTTTTCAAAAATTCACAAAATCTACCCTAATCCCCACTCTAACCTACCCAAACCTATCCTAGATTCATTCCCAATCCTATTTAAACTACATTGGACCTCGCATCCCTCATTTCCTCATTTTTTACCCATACATTCCCAAGAATAAACCTACACCCAAATTTTCACAGACTTCCACAGAGAGCTGATGTATAGAGAGGTCGAGTATGGGGCCTCCTCCTAGGGGTCCCATCGGGACACAAAGCAGACCTAGAGCTCAGTGGGGAGCTTGCTATCGAGACCTTGGACAACAACTGGATCATTGGGATCCATGCCAAAAATTTCAAAGGCACCTACTAGAGGTGCTACTCATTGGGAGGATCAAGAGGATGTTTTGGATGTGGAGTTACTTGGACACTTTTGGAGAGATCGCCTACGTAACCCTAACAACAAGGGTAATACATAGATCTCTAAGCCTATGGTTGGTGACATGGGATGTATCCATAGGATTTATGCAATGGTTGAGAACCGCCAGTAGAGCATCAGAGAACAGTCATTGAGACCACATGTAGCATTGGTGGTATTCCTACCTCTATATTGTTTGATTGGTTCTTCGATTCTTTCATCCCTCCATCTTTAGTGGAGCGATGCAAGCTAGTGGCGATTAGGTAAGGTATTATTTGGGATGTCAAGATGGCTTATGGAGCCAAGATCTCTCAAGTTAAATCCTTAGTTAAGTAGTGTGTAGTGGATTTGGGACCTTTCACCACTACCTCGATCTCTCGTATCCTTCTTTTGGGCTCGTATGGAGTCATTTTTAGTATGGATTGGTTATCTCGCACATAGGGCCAGGATGGATTTTTACCACAAGACTATATCTTGTGCAGATGATTTGGGAGTGGAGTCGGTGATTTTAGGGGTTAGGAGACTAGTTTCTATTCCCACCATCTCCGCTAAGTAGCTTAAGCGGTGTGTGCGATGGGGTTGTCATATGTATGCCATTACGGCCAAGGATGTGTCGAGGATGGGTCTAGTAGACCATCACTAGATGATCATCCCATTTTGAGAGAGTTTGTAGATGTTTTTCCAGGGGAGCTACCGAGGTTACCACACCCGCATGAGATTGATTTTCATATAGATCTAGTTCCCAGAGCAGATCCTATCTCACGAGCACCTTATCGAATGACCACCCCAGAGCTCTATGAGCTCAAGTTGTAGCTTGAGGGCCTTTTGCAGAAATTCCTTATCCATCCTAGTGTATCCCCTTAGGGTGCACTAGTGATCTTTGTGAAGAAGGATGGATCTTTGTGGTTGTGTATTGATTACCACCAGCTAAATAGGGTAATGATCAAGAATCGTTATCCCCTTTCTCATATTGATGACTTGTTTGATCAAATGAAGGGAGCCACAGCTTTTCTCTAAGATTGATCTTAAGTCAAGATACCATCGATGAGGATTTCAGAGGTGGACATTCATAAGACCACCTTACACATGAGCTATGGGCACTATGAGTTCACAATGGTGTTTTTGGTTTGACTAATGCCCCGTAGTGTTCATGAGTTTGATGAATGGGGTAATTAGGACATTCTTATGTCACTCCGTGCTCATCTTACTAGATGACATTTTGATATACTCACGTACACATGAGGAGCACGAGGGGCACCTTCACTGGTTCTTCAAAGTGTCTTCGGGAGTAGCCGCTTTATGGGAACTTGAGAAGTGTGTTTTTTTAGACAGAGGTGTAGTATTTGGGTCATATCATTTTGGGAAGGTATATTTCATTGATCATTCCAATATTAGAGCCATTATGGATTAGCCAACACCCACTATAGTGACTGAGGGTGCGCAGCTTCATGGGATTAGCAAGTTACTATAGGATATTTGTTCAGGACTTCTCTTGGATTACGCACCGTATCACTTCCCTTTAGAGGAAAGGGAAGAAGTTTGTTTGGTTAGATAGATGTGAGCAGGCCTTCAGGACACTGAAGGAGTGCCTCACTACAACACCTATTCTTGCAGTGCTGGATTCATATGGTGAGTTCTTTGTTTGCACATATGATTCATTGGCAGGCCTTAGAGGTGTGTTGATGACGGAGGGCAGAGTAGTGGCTTTTGAGTCTCGCAAACTCAAAGATCACGAGCTTAATTATCTAACTCATGATCCTGGAGCTTTTGGCAGTTGTGCATGCTTTGGCTAGATATAGGCATTTTTTGCTTGGTCAGAAATTCACACTCAAGACAGATCATCTGAGTCTTCATCAACTCTTCACGCAGCCCAATCTCAACACTTGTCAGTGGCATTAGATGGAGTTGCTTTGTGAGTATGATATGGATATCGATCATGTGAAGGGGAAGGATAATGTGGTAGCAGATGCTCTCAGCAAACAGAGACATGTGGCTATGGCCACTTCAATGAGCACAGACTTGTGGAGCAGAATTCTTCAAGTAGCTTCCTCTCGATGCCTTCTACATTGCATTATGAGCAGAGATCAAGTCTTAGAGATCCCTTGAGGGGAAATTTGATGGTTTTTCCTGAGAGGCAGATGGTCTTCTCAGGCATAGAGGTAGGATATATGTTCCCAGAGATGGAGGCTTGAGGTAGGACATCTTGGTAGAGGCACATCATGCACGTTATTCATCCCATCCCGGGGTGAAGAAGATGCATACCAACTTTACACATGGATTGTACCATCGAGAGGACTTCATCAAGACATGGCCAGCTTTGTGTAACGATGTTTAGAGTTCCAGAGAGTTAAGGCTGAGCATAAGCATCCATCAAGCCTTCTTTATCCTCATGCTATACCAGAATGGAAGTGGGACACCATTTCTATGGATTTCATTGTTGGGATATTGATGTCGAGATATCACCATGACACCATCATGGTCACAGTTGATAAATTGACAAAAGTTGCTCACTTTTCTCTAGTGAAGACCACTTATACAGCTAGAGTAGTGGCATGAGTGTATTTGGATGATATTTTTAGGTTGCACAGGATTCCGTGGAAGATCATTTGTGACCGCGATCCTTCAGACACTTCACATTTTTAGACTACTACGCAAAGATGTCCCTGGGACGAGAATCAACTTCAGCAGAGCATATCATCCCGAGACAGATGGACAGACTGAGTGGGTGAATCAGATTTTAGAGGACGTGCTCGGGATGTATGTGATGGATCAGCAGCCTAAATGGGAGGATTACTTGCGTACTTAGTGGAGTTTCCCTACAATAATATTTTTCGTAGTTTCATAGGCATGGATCCTTTTCAGCCTCAGTATGGCAGAGAGTGGAGGACACCTCTTAGCTATGATAAGTTAGAGGACAGAGTATCTCTTCACCACCTCTTTTACAAGACATGGAGTAGCAGGTGGTGTTGATCGAAAGATATTGCATGAGGCACATGACAAGCAAAAGAAGTATGCATATCAAAGATAGGATCGATCGTAGTTTTGATGTGGGTATGAAGGTGTTCCTTCATATCGGGCCACATAAGATCCCTATCCATTATGGAAAAGGTTCTAAGTTAGCTCCTAGATTCGTTGGTTCTTTTGAGATCTTGGAATGTATGAGCCCTTTGGCCTACCATCTAACATTGCCACCTAGCTTGTCTCGCATACATGATGTTTTTCATGTTTCAGTTCTCGTGAGATATATTCAGACCCTTCTCATGTGTTGGATTGGGCATCATTATAAGTGCAAGATTAGGGGTAGGTGATGGTAGATCCCATTTGAATCCTAAAGCATAGAACCCTAGGCCTTTGAGGCGAGAGTTTGATCGAGGTTCAAAAAAGTGGGACGAGATATGATGAGATTGCAGCTATATGGGAGTATGCCCCTTATTACGAGTTAAGTTTCAACATTTGTTCCAAGTGAATTCCATGAGGAAGTTGAGTCTAATGGGAGGGGGACGTAGTGCCCACTTCCCTTTGACACCCTTTGATGCTTATTTTGATACTGTTGTTTACGTTATGGACACTATTATAGTTCGATTTAGTATGATGTTAGACATTTGATCATGGATTATTGTTGATCTTGATTTGGTTATGATGCATGATGATTATCGAGACACTCCTATGTGGACAATGATATACTATTTGACATGGATGTTTTATGGATGTTGTTCGGACATGTGATTTTGGATATTATGAGTAGATCTAGAAAATAGATATTATATGATGATGATATAGTTGTTGATATAAATTGTATGTGATAATGTTAAATTTCCTTGATGTTGTTGTGATTCACATATTTAGATGATTTTGTGATTATATTTATATTCATTTTGGATGTTCTGATATGGTCACGAAGCTGAAGGAGGTATTTTTGTTTTACAGGTTAATATCACAACAAACATCAGGGGGATTGGAGACAAACCACAATGGAATTCTAGGTGAATTCGATAAGGTCACCATGGCAACTTGTTTTATTGTGTTGTGTTTGTTATTGTTAGGGATTCCCATGGGGGAATCACCTTTATATGTGACCATGGGTTTTGTGTAATTATTAATGTGGTTAATTTTTATTATTGTTGTATGTAATTTATTTGTAATGTGTCCCTTTCTTTTATTTAATTAAAATTGTGGTGGATTAATGTGAGAAAACATATAGTTAAAAGTTAAATAAATCAAATTGGGATATGGGAAAGTAATAATGGAAGTTTTGGCTCTTTGTATTAAATATGTAAGGGATTTGTAAGTTTTTCTAAGAGTTGTGTAAGTCAGATTTTGGAGTATGAAACACTCCACCTCCTTGGAAATTCGAATTTGTCCTTGGAGGCTATTTTTGGAGGCTTGTGGGACAAGTAAAACTTGTCCCATACCTCTAAATTTAATTTACCAACCATACCTATGGTTGGAAGGCTGATTTTAGACCTGTTTTATGCATTTTATTAATCATGATGTAAGTTTTGATTGCACTCTCTTACATTTTATTTAATTTGCAGTCCTTTGGGGTGTGGGCTTTTTGGAGTGTGCAAGTTTATTGTCATATTTTCACCCACCTCTTTATTGTGCTTGGGAGAATGAAAATTTGTCTTTTTGTTGGAGTTGAGGATGTGTGAAGTGGCATCCTACATGGATTCACGTCATCCTCTTCTCTTCCATCTTCTATAAAATTCAAATTGTTTAATTGTTTTGGGTTGTTGGTTCATTTTGCAAACTTCCTTGGGGGCGAATTTTTGTTGTTTGGAGCTCTTGTGGACTATGGAGGAGATTGGAGATAATTTCATACTTGGCATTGTTGTTTTGGGAATAATTTTTTGGCATTGAAAGCTTGCTATTGGAAACAAAAGCTACCATGGAAAGGTAGGACCTTAGCTCTTCTTTTTTTATTGTTATTTATTTTGTGCATGAATGAAAGGTGCATGTTTTTGATTTATTTCTTTGGTTGGTTGGGTAGACTACCATAGGAATGGTGTAGGAGAAGGATATGGGGAATTAATGTGGGGGGCATAAGGGAATTCCAGTAGCATCATATTTTGTGGAGGGAGTTTGAGTTTGGGATCCACCATGGAAAAGAAATAGCTTGCATTTCTTTCTTTGTGGGGGGTCATAAGGAAATCTGTGGGGGCATAAGGATATGTGTGGTGAAATTTATCGCGGTTTGTTACGTGTGGATGCCTAATTCCCATTGGGAGGCATAAGTAGATTCCCCCATAGTCCTTTCTCCTTTGGCTTGCATGATCAAACCTGAGTTATGTTTGACCCAACCTTACCCATTCGCCCAACCCAACGCCGCACCCCAACCATTTGGCCCGACCCAAGGCCGTACCACTTCCATACCTTACCCAATGTCACCAACATACACTCTTATCCACCCATCCTGTAGTTTTTTGTACAATCGAGCTCACTGTTTGTGTTTTAGCATAATTAGGGTCCTTGACTTGATCTGTCGACCAACTTTGCCCAGACCTAGACCGTGACGTTTATCTCAACCAAAACAACCATTCGTACCGCCGAACATGCCTAAACGTTCCTGTACTTACCGTTATATACCCTGGAGCTACTTCCTATGCCTTGGATACCAGGATTATATCACCCTTGTTTGGATAAACTATCGACCTTTGCCTATACATTGCTGGTTTGCTCGCCAAATCATGTACCCTAGTCGCACTATTGCATTTCAACATGCGTCTGCTGCCTTGGACCTCCCCCACCACCTTACCATCCTCTCTACAACATGTACCCTTTATCAACCCTATCCCTGATTTCCCGTTCACTCAATCCGTGATAGATTTGAGGGGGATTACCTATATCCTTAACAGGAGAAACCACTTCATATTATTGTCCGCGCAGCTTTACAACACAAGCTACACGACAATAAGGGGCTAATGTAGACACCAAATTCGTGTCTTACGACCCCTTGTGACCCGCATCCCATTTCGCAACCTAACCTCATTACCTAAACCTTACACAATTATTTATTAATTACCTTGTAATTGATAAATCCCCATCACCTCACCTACCACCTCATTTTGCCACCTCATCATGACCTAGCCCTAATCCTAAACTAACCTAATTAAGACCTAAAACTTGGTCTATACCTACACCCATGACTAATGACCCCTTTCTCGCACCCAAAACCGACCTTCTAGTCACTTGACCAAGCCCGCAACTAATCTCTCGGGAGAAAAGCAGGGAAGGTGGGCTATTTTACTAAAAATAGCCTACTTTTTCCTTACCGATGCCGGTTCCTACTCGACCGCCGTCGGTTACGTAACCGCCATCGGTTCCCTGTAAATGGCCTCCCCAAACCAAAAACAAAGGATCGAAATTTCATTTTGGATCAAAGGGGAAAGGATTTTTGAATCAACGGAGATCTTTGGGAGCGAAACAGAGTCCAGATCTTCACTTGACCGAGCAGAGACGAGTGGAGATACCCGAAGTGTTTACAGCAAAGGAGATCAGCTTGCATCTTCGTCAAAACCAGTAAGTCACATCTTGCATGTCCTCTGTTATAACATTTCTTATGCTTCTTGAATCACAGTCCTCATAAATCCATTTCTGGACCCACTACCTAGCAATATATCACATCTAACTATCATTCATCTACCTCTCATCACCTTATTACGTAATATCACCCATATACAGCCTTACAAATAACACAGCTACCAAACAACACAAACACCCCACAAAAACAACCAACCTACAGATCCTAAACCCTACCGACATCGGTTACCAGCAACCGGTATCGGTTACCCAGACTACAAACCAGAAATCAGCCTTTCCCCTATCTGTTCCAAATGAAGTAATTTGATTGATATTTTACAGTCTTTTGTGTTAATTCATATTAGCAGTGGAAACTGGAATCACAACCCACCTTTCTTCCGTACCAAATTTACAATTCAAACCTGAAGACTGTCATTCTCCAGAAGATAGACGAATCCTATGGGAACGTTTGAGTACCCCTTATTCTACTCAAATGCAGATGACCGATCCCGACACCTCTACCATATATCCTAAGTGTTTACAGAAACTCAAAATGCCTATGTCCTCATTCTCACCCCCCGTATCTATATCAAGTATCCCATCCACCTCTATTAACCTAACCAAACCTTCCCCTACACTTGGGACCTCACCCATACCCAGTCTAACACACCCGCCTAAGCGACTAGATTTATCCAAGAATAAAGCCACCCCGCCACCTAGAAGACAAGCTCAATCTATGCCTCTATCACAATCAAAACCATCATCGTCACACCTACCTTCCATATTGGGACCTCATCCTTCCACCTTGCATCAATATATCATACCTCCTGCGTTTTCTTCAAAACGACCTACGCCTTCTGCACCTATACAGAGATCTAAGGGTATATCAACATTATCACCCCACGTATCCTATCCACCCATCAACCCTAAACAAACTCCATCATCAAAGGATTTATTTTCTGTCACTCCCCTTTCTCCATGGTTGTTTCCGCTACCACGTCATCTGTAGCCTCATCATCTAACCAAACCTAACATAGCTCCTCGCCTAAAGAAACCACGTTTGGTGAAAACCACGTGTCAACACCCCTTGGCTAAACCACCACCCGTACGAACCAACCACACCCAAACATTACCAAAACCCGCACAACCAATGCCCTCATCCTCCTCCGATTTTGACCCACTCAAAGGATCTTACGCCAAAATCCTTGCTATGTTGGTGGAGAATGCGACCATTTCTCTACCCCCACTTAGACCTTATGACCCTTCTAAACCTCACCCTATAGGTTACGATGAGTCTAAAATCTGCGCTTATCACCGCACACCAGGACATGATGTGGAGGGATGCAAAGCTTTAAAAACCATCCTTCATCAGTCACCTCTCCCAGATAGAAAGGTTAAGAAAGACAACTTACGAAGGGAGAGACCTTTAGCTTCCATTCCCTCTCCTCTACCATCTGTCCCCGCCTCACCAAGATCTATCATCATTACAGCCCCACCTCTCGAAGACCATGATTTATCCCAACCATCTTCCTCATCTCAGGTTTACGAGATTAATATGATTAGTGTTGCTACTCGAACGCAGAAAAACAATGAGAAAGCGAAAGAAAGCACACCTGCGTCCTCTCCTTCTCCGTCCAGCATCCCGATTGCACCACCACCCAAAGTGGTTATTCATGGACCCGCTTACCCCGTCTCTAATGGAGCTGCCCATCGAGCCATGATCAAACAGCTTCACCAATCACCCGTAAAATGACACTATATGATCTCATTCGGACTTCGAATCTCATCGACAAGCTCTCGTTGAAATTCTTCAGGGGATCGAGGTCTTACCTAATGAAACCCTACCGTTGCCTCCATTCTGACACCCAATCACGTTGCCTCTCTCACCAAACAACCCACCGCCCCAACCACTTCCGTCTCTGTACCACAAGCTGCTGCAGTCAGTTTCTCTGAAGATGAAATTGTTGACTTTGGTACAGAGGACCCTGACCCTGCCCTTTTCATCTCCGCTTACGTCCGGGACATTCGGGTACGTCGTGTTATGATTGACGGGGGTGCTAGCCTAAACATCATCTCTTCAAAAGCCTTCCAACAAATGAATATCCCTTCTAGCTACATGTGTGCCAACCCCATCATGTTGCGGTCATTTAATGACGCTATTACCTCTACCTTAGGCACCGTGATCCTCAACATTCGGGTAGGACCACGTACTTTACCCGAACTCTTCTATGTCCTTGAGGGAGAGTTCCAATATAATATATTGCTGGGTCGTCCTTGGATCCGGGCCATGGGATGCGTTCCCTCAACATTACATAGATGCATAAAATTTGAGTACGAGGGGAAATCCTACACCGTAAAAGCTGATCCCCCCCCTTTAAAACCTGCAATATGTTATACCACCCAAACGATGTGCTTGTACCAATCAAGACACCCGTTCACTCAACCCAACCATCTTCTTCAACTGTGCCTCAAACATCCACCTCAACCACACCTATGCCTTCAACTGATGAAACCACCGTCGCAAAACCCACTTCCCTTCCCGCAGCTAACATCCCAACCGTGGACCCCTTAGTAGATGTTTTTCAACGCCTTACGCTGGGGGAGTATCACCTATATAACGTTAGTTCTTTCCATACCCCACAGGAGTACGGACAGGTACATGCACATCCTACTTATGACCGTCGTGTGGGAGAAGTAATCTCCTACGGACCACCGCACTGCCGCACTAACCTAACATATGGGGGTGTCGACGCATCTTCCGTTGCCCCTGAGCCTCCTCTTGGTGTGGTTCCTTTCCAATCCGATTTTCAATACCTGACAAATCGTCGCTTCGCCCTCACCTTCTTGACTCGCTGTGCTTGGAAAGGCTTTGGTTTTGGTCTTTATGAACAAGGCCGACATACGCTCATCCCCATCACCACACGCAAACATAATGATCGTAGTGGTCTCAGATTTCCGGGAACACTTACATCGACGGAACCTCGTGTCAGTTGTCTTCTAGAAGACGATGACGTCACCCCTACCGAACCATCATCACCCATTTTGCCTTCGTCTCCCACCGAGTCGATAGATCCTGAATCTATCCCTCCTAACTTTTTTTTTTCATAAATGCTATCTTCCTAGGTCCTCTCACTTATCAACGCGATAATGAGGACCCCTCTTCTATTCCCCTTCTATATCCAGACATGATTGAAGAGGACTCACCTTCAATTAACGTTGTTGAGTGCCAGGATGATGACTCCATCCTCACTTACCTTGGCGCGGATGACTCTTATATTCAACGAGCCTTACCATCTGAAACCCAAACCATGCTGAACGAATCTACTATAGAAATCAACATCCACATGGAGGAGGATCCTCACATTGTGAAGATCGGACAATCCCTTAACGCATCAGAACAAGTCACCTTTACTACTTTCCTCCGTGCTCGCAACCAAGCTTTCGCTTGGTCCTACGCTGACATGCCAGGAATTGATCCTGACATTGCTGTCCATAACATTACCCTGAAACCGATTCCAAGCCAATTAAACAGAAATTGAGAAAAATACATCCGCGCATTGCCCTCTTGGTCAAAGAGGAGCTCCAACGACTCCTTTTTGTTTCCTTCATTCTGCCTATTGACTATCCTCAATGGATTTCTAACATCGTACTGCCACTAAAGCGACGGGGGACTTTGATATGCACGGATTTACGGGATCTTAACCTCACTTGCCCTAAGGATGACTTCCCCCTACCTAGTATTGACCAACTTGTAGATCTCACTGCAGGCCATGAGATGCTCTCTCTCATGGATGGCTTTTCAGGATACAACCAAATTTTGGTTGCCCCTGCCGATCAACACAAAACTACCTTCATAACTCCTTGGGAACCTTACATTCTTGTGTAATGCCATTTGGCCTTAAGAATGCTGGTGTGACCTATCAGCGGGCTATGACCTACATTTTTCATGACATTATGCACACTATCCTTGAAGATTACGTCGACGATCTTCTTGGCAAGTCTAAACATCGCAGTGAACATCTCGATGTTTTAACCATTATTTTTGATCACTGTTACAATATTCTGTCCGTCTTCAACCAAAAAAATGTGTCTTTGGTGTCCTTTCGGGAAAACTTCTTGGCTTTATCGTCTCTTTGCGTGGCATTGAGGTCGACCCATCTAAAGTCAAAGCTATTCTAGAAATGCCCCCACCTACCAATCTCAAACAATTGCGTAGTTTACAAGGTAAGCTCCAATCTATCCGACGTTTCATCTCCCAACTCTCGGATCGATGTCAACCTTTTCATCACCTTCTTAAAAAGGACATTGATTTTCAATGGAGCGAAGAGTGCCACCAAGCCTTTGAAGCTCTCAAAACTTATCTCTTACAGCCACCTGTGCTTATCCCACCTCAAGACGACCGCCCTTTCTACCTTTACCTTTCCGCCACTGACCACACTATAGGGGCCATGCTTGCACATCGCGACTCTGAAAATAGAGAACAAGCCGTTTATTATATAAGTCGTACTTTGGTGGACTATGAGACTAGGTATACACATGTGGAAAGGTTGTGCCTAGCCCTATCATTCGTGGCTACCAAACTCCGACACTACCTTCTGAATCACAAAACTTTCGTCATCACCAACACGGACCCCATCCATTACATGTATGCCAAACCTCATCTAAACCAACGCATCGCCCGATGGCTCATGCTCCTCGCTGACCTCAACCTTGAGTTTGTCCACCAGAAATCAATCAAAGGACAAACCATCGCAGACCAACTTGCGGAAGCCCCTTTACCTGGGGAACAATTTACCAATTTTACATTCCCCGACGAACTCATTGCCACTCTTTCACTCCAGGAGGAGTCGTATTCAATGACTCTCTTCTTCGATGGATCCAAATGCCACCGTGGTGGAGGAGCCGGTGTTGTTCTCATTCCTCTCGACGCCGAGCCTATGCCTCTTTCATTCCGACTCGATTTCCCTTGCACTAATAATACAGCGGAATACGAGGCCCTTGTTCTGGGTCTCCAGGTTGCGCTGCACTTAGGTATCAAATCTATCAATATTTTTGGCGACTCTCAATTGGTAGTCAATCAAGTTATGGGCATCTACCAATGTAAAAATGAGGAACTTCAAAAATACAAACACTACGTGGATTCACTTCTAGCCTTATTTACTCACTATTCTATCCAAACCATTCCCCGCTCCACTAACAAATTTGCGGATACTATGGCTTGCTTAGCCTCGCAAATTCCAGCCTCATCAACTGACTCTGACATTTTCGTCTTGGTCCAACAACTCTTTGCCCCATCTTATTCAGCCCCGGTTGTTTGTACGATAAATATTGTGTCTGCTAACTCGCAGGATACTTGGTATCACCAATTCCATGACTACCTTACAACCTCTGTTCTCCCTTCTGACCTTACTAGTACTGGTAAACGCGCTTTTCTTAAACGCGTTTCTCGTTATGTAGTTATGGGGGGACTCCTTTATAAACGTGGCTTTGATGGCATCCTCCTTCGATGTCTCACCGGCGCGGAGGTCACCCATACCATCCAACAGGTCCATGACGGTATTTGTGGTGGACATTTTAGCGGCCTTGCCGTGGCCAAACGAATCCTTCGCCTTGGTTATTATTGGCCTACTCTCAATAACGACTGCTACGAATATGTTAAGCGTTGTGTTATGTGTCAACAACATGCCAACCTTCAACATACTCCTAGCCACCCGCTCCAGGTCGCTCGAGATCTTTGGCCCTTCTCACAATGGGGTTTAGACCTTATTGGTGAGATTCATCCATCCTCTTCGCAACGTCACCGATGGATTATCACAGCAACCGAATATTACACAAAATGGGTGGAGGCTATTCCACTCATTTCAACTAAAAAAGAAAAAATTGTAGAGTTCATTAACCACCACATTATCTGTCGTTTTGGTGTTCCTCATCGCCTGATTACAGATAATGGCAAATCTTTCAAAAATAAGTTGTTGCAAGACCTTTGTGACAACTTTGGTATCAAACTCAGCTTCTCATCACCGTACTATCCACAAGCAAATGGACAAGCCGAATCCTCTAATAAAACCCTAACTAAAATCCTCATGAAAGTTGTCAATGAGTCCGGACGAAATTGGCACGATCACATCCCCTTTGCCCTTTGGGCTTATCGTACTAGCATTCGTACCTCTACTAACGCTACACCTTTTTCTTTGGTATATGGTACCGAGGCCGTCTTGCCTCTCGAAATACAAATACCCTCCCTCAGAATATCCCTTCAGGATATTCTCACCAATGATGATTTCCACCAAGAGCGGTTAGCCCAATTGGAGCTTCTTGACGAACGACGTCTTACAGCTCTCGATCACCTTCAAATCTATCAAAAACGCATCAAGCGTGCTTATGATAAGCGACTTCATGAGCGTACCTTTAAGGTTGGTGATCTTGTCCTCAAAGAGAATCAACATGTAACCAAACTAGAAAAGAGCAAACGTGGAAAATTTGCTCCCAATTGGATTGGGCCTTATATAATCACTCACACTTATGGATCAGGCACTTATCGTTTAGCTTCGCTTAATGGTAAACCTGAGCCTGAGCCCCTTAATGCCTTGCATCTTCGACCATTCTACTGTTGAATTTAGTGTTATATCACTTCTTATCTACCTACTGCTCGTCCCTTGAGCTCATTTACCGCTACATACACTTTGTTTTCTACATCTCAAAATAAAATCAAGCTCACTTCTCACCTCCCCTCAATGATGCCTTCCCCTTTTTAGTCTAGTCCATGACTTCAAAGTATTAAAATAAGCCGTATTCTTATGGGATTTTCTTGAGTCAAACTTCCTACTAAACTAGATGCTTCACGCCAAAAGAACATCTAGTCATCTAAATTAAATATAGACTGCTCCCTCGAAGGACAGCTATATGCCGAACTATTGCTGCTATTATAAATAGACTGCTCCCCCGAAGGACAGCTATGCATTAAAATCATATCTGCTACTATAAATAGACTGCTCCCTCGAAGGACAGCTATACACAGTCAGCCTTTATCAGAAGCTTCTCGCATTGATCAGCTTCGTGAAGACCTCAAGAATAAAACAATCAAAATCCCTTGTAGACTTCCCGCATCGATCAGTCTATATTCAATAAAATAAAAGCCTCATTCAAAAGAACTTTTGAGTCATGGACTTGTCTATTTAGGGTAGGTTCTCTTTCGTCCGAACACTCACTTTGTAATAAGTTTTCCGTACCTCAACTATACCATTCACCTCACCTCACCATTTGTTTCAACTCAAGGGACGTGACGTACACCTGATAGGATGTGATCATACAACTCTTTTCACCTATTGACTTCTCGTCTATGCACCGGTACCTAGGGCTTCACGTTCATTCTATGTTGTGTGGTTCGTTTTGCTCTTTTCACCTACGGAGCAATCTTTCCTCTTTGCCTCGCATCTAGGATTGTGTGTTGATCTTAATCAGGGCATGATTCCCTACCACTTGGGTAGGCTAACTTTCGCTTCCCTTATACCTTTTACAACATCACCAATTCATTACCAACACCTCAACCTTACCTTACCAATATTACTATCAATACCTTTACCAACCAACCAATCGCCTAACCATACCTAAATTGCCTGAATTCACCTCTCCCTGGTCCTAAGGGAGAACTACATCGGTCTGAGGCCCCTCCTTGCTTTGTGCAATGGGCTATGTAGGTAGCACTTCGGAGACATGGGGTCTCCCAAGGTTAGCTCGACCATTCCCTACCATAACCTATCATGTGTGGTAAATATAAATATTTTTGTGTATTTCTATTTAATCACATTCCTCTTTATCCTTTTTCAAAACACCGAAAGTCAAAACGAAAACATTCTTATTATTATCGTAACTCAAATCAACATACATATTCAGTTTTATTTAGATGTTAAACAAATACATCTTCTCTATCATCGACACGCAGGTCGGCATCCTTATTAATTCTTATACCTTGCTAACATTTATTTAGACCCTTACGCCTCATCCCGAACTAGGTGAGGATCGTGATCGTCGACCCCTCTCGCCAGGCCTCTCTGTCCTCAAAGGTACCACGGCTATTGGTACCGCCCACTGATCTGCCAACCTCTCCTGTAACATATGAATACGCCCTCTCGCATGGAGGACTCCAGCCTCTAGTCTCTCCACCCGTGACTCCGCAACCACTAACAATCCTCTTGTCTCATTCACCTGCGTTTGGAGCTGCTGAACCAAATGCTGCAGACGATCCCTCTCTGCTGTAATCACCGCTATGTCAGGACGATCACGTACACCTTGCAGCTCTGCTACCCACCATAATCTATAGGCCTCTGTCGTTCCTGCGTCCATTACCCTGCGATCGGCTGCTACTTCTTCAGGACCTTCTGGAGGTGTTGGCTGGGGAGGTGAGAATGCTGCCTCTGCGTCGATCCTCATATATGGTCTATAAGCCTGCGGTATGTCCTGCACAAATCCAAATTGTCGCCACACGCGATCTATAGGAATCCTCTCATATTCACCTGGCCTGTGCCCCGCGATCCACCTCAATCGCTCTACACCCCTCAACTCCTCAGCTATGTTCTCTGTTACCATATAGTTCCCGTAAGGCCTCCAACAGATATCCGCAACCATCACCCTCTCCCATACCTACCTGTAATACTCAATGTCACCCGTCACGGCCTGAGATCTTGCCTCTTGTTCATGCGGACCCATCGTCTGAATCCCAACCTCGTACTCGGTCTCCCCTGCCTGGATGGGTCGGCCTATTGGTCGCACACAAACAATGTGCTCATAGGCCCAACAGTGTAATAAGTATGAACAATCCAGTGTCGTTCTGTGATTTCACCTACAAGCCCATAAACCCCTGTATAGCTCCGCCAAATATGCAGGTGCCCATGCAAACGTCACGTTCCTTTCTATCATCTCCCAAATAACACACATCAATGCCTTTGGAAATCTTCCCCCTTCCACCCTCGGTAACGCATAATACCCTACCGCTATCATTAATATCACTGCTAACCTTGTCTCCTCAGGGTGTGCTGCATACATTACCCCATATGTGAATGTCAAACCTCGCTGTGTCAGATCTCGTGCGTATGGACCAAATACTACGTTGTTATCGCTCCCCGCGCCACGCTAGGTAATGCCTGATATCTTGGTTTTCTGTAATAGGGAGCCTCAAAATACGGAACACATCTTCCAATGTTACTATCATCTCCCCTGTTGGCTAGATAGAAGGTATTTTTCTCAGGATTCCATCTCTCAATCAACGCCTGTAACATAGCATGGTTACGTGCGATTCGTGAATAATAGCGGATTCCACTTAACCCCAAACGATTTATCAATGTCCATTCAGCTGGCGTTACATCCGCTCGGATTCGTGACAATAATTTAGAACACTATCATTCATCCTCAACCACCGCCCCTGCTGCGCATACATCAAATAACAAACAACCATTCAATTCCTCAAATCCCCGGGTTTTTCTCAAATTCGGAAATTCCTACAGCAACCGGTATCATTACGACTAATTAACGGTACGGTTGAGTAACCGATACCGGTTATCCCTAACCGATATCGGTCACTGTTACCTTAACACAGCCTGCCTAAATACACCACCTACGACAATAATTTGAGCGTTTATTCCTTTCTGTACATACAAACATACCTGAAAACCCTGATTACCTACCCCGTAACACTCACCTCATCTATAACCCTTGCTATCATGTTTTCTTTCTCATATCTACCCACTTAATCTCCCTCCTCCTATTCACAAAACATGCAAAAATCAAATCACAACCAAAACGTTTACCTCTTGGGTTGCAGCAGCTTGCGGTGGCACTTGTCTTCCCTCTCGTCCCTGCCTGCTGGATGCTTCTCCTCGTTCTGTCATGATCACCACTCTTTTCAAATTCACCTTTCTATCATCTGAATCTCAGATCGCACTCACTTCCCCTGTCTCTTTTCTTATCACCTAAATCTCTCATGTAATACCCTGTCTCTTTTCTCCTTATCACTCAAATCTCTCATGCAAATACCTGTCCCAGTCGTCAAAAAGCGTCGCGTTCGCGTATTTAACTTCTTGCATGGCTCTCAAAATTAGAACTTAAGTTGCCACCCTAGCTTTTCTATTTTTAGAAAAGCTCATCCCTAAATAACCGGTATCGGTTATATGACCGATATCGGTCTATCATCTACCAACATCGGTTCCCTAACCGATATCGGTTACACACCTGCCCTTTTGAAACATGGTCTTTTCTTCATTTTTTACCTAATTTTTGTCACGCCCGCCTCTTTTCCTGCATCACAACACCATTATCCATATTTGTCCATCCACCACACATATCATTACAATTTCATTAACATCATCTATTTTACAAAAACAAACCAGCCATCAGCTAAGGATACCAAACCAAAACAAAACAAAACAAAAAACTATCTATCTATACATCATTTGAATCCAACTCATCAGATACATATATAACAATGTCACAAAACCAGCCCAAAACATGCAACATTTCATCATATAACACATCATCCATATATCAACATGTCAATTAAACTCATCATACATTCTATACCACAAACCATTGACGAAATACTTAAAAACATTTTCAACACTGCATATGGATCAAAACATCATCTATATATATATATATATATATATATATATATATATACAAGTTTCAAATGTACAATGTGCCCTGCATCGGGGCCTCTGTGATCTCATAATACAACAACAAAGCCGGCACGCAGGCCGCAATAAATATCAATCACCTCGACTCGGCTCGCAGGCCGGTCCTCATATCAAAAATATACTCGGCTCGCAGGCCGGTATCAACTATACAACCCGTACTCGGCTCGCAGGCCGGTATATAATAAATGAATGAATTAATACATGAATAAATGTAGGCACGCAGGCCTCTATCAACACAACCGGTTCGCAGACCGGTGCCCATGTCCATATACAAAAACTATGTGGGGATCCCTCAGCTCTCCCCACCACCCTCAGCACCTCTCCCTGCTGGTCCCTGTGGTGCCTCTCGCCTCCTACCTGTAACGGACACGCCGGCTGTGGCTGCGCCTCCCTGCGATCTCTGACTATGCGAGGTCTCCGCTCGGTGTGCCGCATATGGCTGATACTCAGCTCCGGTACTATCAAGGACATCCTGATAGTACCGGGCCTCCGCTCTCACCTCCATGTATCTATCCCGTGCCACCGTCGGTACTGGGGCTGGTCCCCGGACTCCTACTGCCAGTACCCCCTGTGCCTGTGCTGGTGGTGCATGTGGCTGTGCCGCTGCTGGTGGTGGTATCTATACCTGTGCCTGGGGCTGTGGCTGCGCTGCTGCTGGTGGTGGTGCTGTGTGCACGTGCTGTGCTCGTACTGCACTGCATCCGCTGGGCTATTTGCCCTATAGGACACCTATATGTGCTTGTGTGCGTGACCCACTATCCTGTAATAATAGCTGCTTTGGCCCCGGAGCTGATCTCGCTCTGCTATCACTGCAGCCAAGTCTGGCTGTGCGGCGGTGCTATCCTAGCTGCTCTCTGACCAGCCCACCAAACCATGAATGCCCCCGTACACCCAGCATCATCTACACCATCATCTGCCGGCCTCTCAGCAGCCCAATCTGGATCCACGGGCTGTGGTGCAGGCAGTGGGGCCTCTACATCATCCCTCCTGTACTGAGGGAAGGGAGGTGGCTCGTCCTGTCGCAGCCCCATCTGCCTGCGTACCCTCTCTAGGGGTATCCTCTCGTACTCTCCCGGCCTCCGTCCTGCTATCCAGAAGGTGTACTGGATCCAGCGTAACTGTAAGCGGGCTCCTCTGCGTGGGTGATGACCTCTGTAAGGTCTCCATACAATGTCTACCGCTGTCAGGCCCTCTAACAAATGTCTATAATACGCCACATCCCGACCTGCAAGAACTGCTCGTGGCTGGCCCACGACCCCCAACCATCTCTGAAAGCCATATCTGTATATGACCTGTGGCCCTGGCTGCTGGGGTAACCCTACTGGCCTGATGCATATGATGTGCTCATATGCCCAACAGTGAAGTAAAAAGGTAGAGCAAATCCCAAATCACCTCATCCGGCGATAGCCCCATAGCTCCCTGTATAACTGCACCAGGTATACTGGTGCCCAAGCGTAACAGGTGTGCTCCTCCACCATCTCAAGCAGCACCCCCATCAATGCCCGTGGAAAGCGCCCTCCCTCTGAGTCGGGAGGGCGAGCAGGTGATCCGATCATCATCAGCACGGCTAGCCGTGTCTCATGTCGGTGCGCACGGTACATGTCACCATACCCGATACTCGCGCTGTGATAGGTAAGTAGCGCGGCTGCATCTCCAAAAACCTGCAGGATGTTGTCCATCGCCGTCTCTGAATCTACCTGGAACACTGCCTCTCCCTCGATCGGCAGTCGAAGGATGCGATACACATCCTCCAATGTGATAGTCATCTCCCCAGTCGGGAGATGGAACACATTGGTCGCCGGATCCCATCTCTCGATGAGGGCAACCATCAGGCTGTGATCTCTATCAATAGCTCTGTATCGCTGGACTCCGCCGAGTCCCACCTCGCGCATGATAGCCCAGTGTGCCGCGGATACGTGTGGCCGCATCCGCACCAACAGCGGGGGCATCCTATCCCGCATCGTCAACTGCTGACGTGCCTGCAAAACCAACCCACAACCTTAGACCTACTCTTTATCACATCATCTACTTTACCCTCTATACCCCCTTTTTATCCCCCGACCACACCCCAACTCTCTAACACCCCCCTCTAGCCACCTATCTTCTCCACTATCCCCCTCCCTCTTCCCAACCCAAAACCCAACCCAAACCCATACCATAACCAACCCAACCCAAACCCAAACCATACCCACCCCAAGCCCAACCCATAACCCACCCAAACCCACAAAACCCACACCATACCCCACCATAAGCCCATAACCCATAACCCACCCAAACCCACAAAACCCACAAAACCCAAATCAACCCACCCATACCATAACCAACCCAACCCAAACCCAAACCATACCCACCCCAAGCCCAACCCATAACCCACCCAAACCCACACAAACCCCAAACCATACCCACCCCAAGCCCAACCCATAACCCACCCAAACCCACAAAACCCACAAACCCACCCAAACCCACAAAACCCAAATCAACCCACCCAAACCCACAAAACCCACCCAAACCTACAAAACCCAAATCAACCCACCCAAACCCAAATTAACCCACCCAAACCCCCACCGACGCCGGCCGATATACGACCGGCGCCGGTCAGCTACAAAACAACTGCCCCTGAAATTTGCGACCGATGTCGGTCGCTTAGCAACCGACATCGGTCGCTGTAAAAATGCGGAGCCGAACCCGACGCGGCCCCCCAAACCTATTTTTTGCCTATTACTCCCCTTTTACCCATTGAAAAGCCCTACAAACCTACCCACCCTACCGTTTTAGCCTAACTACCCTACCTACCCTCTCTATTTTCCAAACAACTTCCATTTACTCCTTCTTTTATCAAAAACTTGGATTCCTACCCAAAACCCCAAATTTCGCATAATGCAATAAAATGAACACAATTAAAGAGTTTCGAACCTACCCGTACGACGACACGTCGTCGTGGTGGGATGGGTGGTGGTGGTCCAGCTGGTCCAACCCCTCCTGCTCCTCCTGCCTGTGCCATGGGTCCAACTTTGCTTTGCTGGGTCCTCTACCAATCAAATGTTGCCTGCTACTCACTCAGGCCCACCAATCAACTCACTTCTCCACTCAACTAGTGCCACCTCAGCCAACAAATACACCAATATCAATATTCCACCTCAGACAACTTAATTTGGTTTCCAAATTGACAAAGTGACAATGACCGGCCGTATTTTTCTTTTTATAGGTTTTTAACATAGAACCGATACCGGTCAAATCGTGCCCTAAGGAACCGGCGTCGGTTATCTAACCGGTACCGGTCATAGCTAACCGATATCGGTTTTGTCTTTATCCACCCAACTTTCTACCCCTATTTACTAATCACCCTTTCTCCCAATATCACCTATATCCACCTTTGTTGAACACCATTTGTTCACCTATCCGGCCCGACCCAAGGCCTCACCCTACTCATCCGGCCCGACCCAAGGCCTCAACCAACTAATCCGGCCCGACCCAAGGCCGCCACCTTACCCATCCGGCCCGACCCAAGGCCTCACCCTACCCATCCGGCCCGACCCAAGGCCTCAACCAACTAATCCGGCCCGACCCAAGGCCGCCACCTTACCATCCGGCCCGACCCAAGGCCTCAACCTACCTATCCGGCCCGACCCAAGGCCGCAACCTTACCCATCCGGCCCGACCCAAGGCCGCAACCTTACCCATTTGGCCCAACCCAACGCCGCACCCCAACCATTTGGCCCGACCCAAGGCCGTACCACTTCCATACCTTACCCAACATCACCAACATACACTCTTATCCACCCATCCTGTAGTTTTTTGTCCAATCGAGCTCACCTGTTCGTGTTTTAGCATAATTAGGGTCCTTGACTTGATCTGTCGACCAACTTTGCCTAGACCTAGACCGTGACGTTTATCTCAACCAAACCAACCATTTGGTACTGCCGAACATGCCTAAACGTTCCTGTACCTTACCTGTTATATACCCTGGAGCTACTTCCTATGCCTTGGATACCAGGATTATATCACCCTTGTTTGGATAAACTATCGACCTTTGCCTATACATTGCTGGTTTGCTCGCCAAATCATGTACCCTAGTCGCACTATTGCATTTCAACATGCGTCTGCTGCCTTGGACCTCCCCCACCACCTTACCATCCTCTCTACAACATGTACCCTTTATCAACCCTATCCCTGATTTCCCGTTCACTCAATCCGTGATAGATTTGAGGGGGATTACCTATATCCTTAACAGGAGAAACCACTTCATATTATTGTCCGCGTAGCTTTACAACACAAGCTACACGACAATAAGGGGCTAATGTAGACACCAAATTCGTGTCTTACGACCCCTTGTGACCCGCATCCCATTTCGCAACCTAACCTCATTACCTAAACCTTACACAATTATTTATTAATTACCTTGTAATTGATAAATCCCCATCACCTCACCTACCACCTCATTTTGCCACCTCATCATGACCTAGCCCTAATCCTAAACTAACCTAATTAAGACCTAAAACTTGGTCTATACCTACACCCATGACTAATGACCCCTTTCTCACACCCAAAACCGACCTTCTAGTCACTTGACCAAGCCATGCAACTAATCTCTCGGAGAAAAGCGAGGGAAGGTGGGCTATTTTACTAAAAATAGCCTACTTTTTCCTTACCGATGCCGGTTCCTACTCGACCGCCGTCGGTTACGTAACCGCCATCGGTTCCCTGTAAATGGCCTCCCCAAACCAAAAAAAAGGATCGAAATTTCATTTTGGATCAAAGGGAAAGGATTTTTGAATCAACGGGATCTTTGGGAGTGAAAAACAGAGTCCAGATCTTCACTTGACCGAGCAGAGACGAGTGGAGATACCCGAAGTGTTTACAGCAAAGGAGATCAGCTTGCATCTTCGTCAAAACCAGTAAGTCACATCTTGCATGTCCTCTGTTATAACATTTCTTATGCTTCTTGAATCACAGTCCTCATAAATCCATTTCTGGACCCACTACCTAGCAATATATCACATCTAACTATCATTCATCTACCTCTCATCACCTTATTACGTAATATCACCCATATACAGCCTTACAAATAACACAGCTACCAAACAACACAAACACCCCACAAAAACAACCAACCTACAGATCCTAAACCCTACCGACATCGGTTACCAGTAACCGGTATCGGTTACCCAGACTACAAACCAGAAATCAGCCTTTCCCCTATCTGTTCCAAATGAAGTAATTTGATTGATATTTTACAGTCTTTTGTGTTAATTCATATTAGCAGGGAAACTGACCACCTTCGAAAGGAAGTTTTATATTTCCTGGGCCCAAGGCAGTTTCCTCATTTATTGTCTAATCAAAATCTTGTGGTCTTGTGTTCTTATTTGCAGGTAGTCCTTCCAAGACAAAAAGGAGTTCTTCGCATCGGCTGATCTTCCTCTACTGGTGCACGCGCACACCATCTCGACATTCCACAGGTATTCCTCCTAGCCCTAACCCTTATCTGTTTCTAAAAGGAATGAAAGGATAGAAGCAACTCTATTCCCAGAAGTCGAAACATTCCGAGAGCGAAACAGATTGCTTGAAGAAGGAAAACACTTAAGTTTACCATGGATTGAATTAAATGTTTCATTGTATGGCAAAAGAGATAGTTAGATCTCTGTTTGAAAAGAAGAAATGCACGTGGAAATAATGCAGTATTTTGTATCTTTGGAAATGTGTAAAAATGGAATTCAGTATTGCATTTTAATTAGAATGGTTTGTTTAAAACAACTAAATGTATTAGATTAGATTAGAAATAAAATACCACACTTAAATGATGAAATTGATATACAGATTTTCCTAGAAATGGATCTTTGTTGTAAATTTAAAACTAGCAATTATTTAATTAAAATGTACAGTTCGGGCCTTGCACATTATAATCAACTTGGAAATGTTAAAATTTAGCATCTTTGCATTATCAAGGAACTCAAATTGATAAAGAACATTTAAGAAAACAATTTAAAACATTGCAAAATTGAGCCCAATCCCTTCACGGTCATTTTTGTCAATTGTTAGAAAAATTCAAATTAAAATCAATTGAGCAAATTTACCTTCCTAAAACATTCTAAATCCTTCCTAGAATAATCCTCCATGTCTATTTGGCATGTTGAGTGAAGGAGGAGATCAAATTGAACAAAAATTTATAAGTCAAAATTTACCAGTTGGCTTTTTAAAATCCTGCAAATCATTTTCATAAAATTGACCCCTTAAACCTTATCAAAATGTGAAATTTATGATTCTTGTCTAAAGATGGCATCGAGAGATTTCCATAAAGTCTTCGTTTGCCCAAAACTGAGCTTCCTAGAAAAATTTATGACCCTCTAAAATTTTCCTACCTGGGAGGGAAAATTTGGGAAATTTTCCCTGGCGGGCCCGTGGCCCGAAATTTTCCCATTGAAAAATCCTTAGAAAAAAATTTACGGAAAATTCTTGGGGGAAATTTTTAAAATTTCCTCCGCTAGCCTACAGCCAATCAGAGGCTACCATGTGTCCTCACAGGGCAGCGATGGAGGTGCGGCATTATTTTGTCCTTGGGGCCTTTTTAAAATGTTGGCAAATTTTTACCTCTTTCCCCGTCGCCCGCAATCCCACATCCATCAAGTACTACCACGTGGCAGCATGGGGTGTTAGCAGAGGGGGCGAGAACCCTCGCAATCTTTTTACTTTGAAAATTTTGTTTAAAATTCCTACGGCCCCCACACTCCCACCCTCACCTCAGTGTTATCCCCGTGGAAGCGTAGACTGTGTGTGCCTTCTTCCCTTTGTCTCCCCATGCAGCGAAACCTCCCAAACTCTCACGCCGCCCCGCCTTTCCCTCTCCCTTTCTTTCCCGCCGTGGTTTTTGGGCATCATGTGTCCCTAGTGGACCCACGAGCACGTGGTGAAAATTTGTTTTTTTCTCCCACGCAAGAAAAAAACTTCAACACCACCCCACAACCCGCCAATCTGACAAACAGGCTTCCTTCCCCACTCGACACATGTCCCCTTGGGGGAAATGTTGACCCCTAAGGTCCGCTGGTCCATAACTGGAGTTTTACAAGGAGTTAGGAGGACTTCTTTATATTGTTGGAAAGGTGAAAAATTTTCCTATCCAATGGGAATGATTTAGGGAAATTTTGAATGTGTTAAGTGTGAGAAAAATCAAGTTTAAACTCTGAGCCTGTTAGAGAATGGGTATGGTGATATTTTTACCCCCTGAACCTAACTAAAACTTATAACCCTAAAATTTGGACCATGTGACCTCTGACAATTGTTAATAAATGAAAATTATGTTCAACTAATTTTAAAATTATTCTAGAACCTATTAGTGTTAACTGTTGTCTTGCAATCTGGTTGTGGACACTTCTAAAAGAAAAAATTATTCCATAATTTTCCTAACTAACCCTTGGTTGTTTCTTGGGTCTCAAGTGGGTTGTTTTAATGGACATCACATAGCATCACTTACCAATACAAGTTACGCAATAAAAAGGGGCAAAATTAGACACCAAAATTAGGTCACACTCCCCTTGGTCCCTTATCAAATAACCACCTCAAACATACTCATCTAACCATGGCCCCTTCCACCCCACATCACTATTAATTTAATTAATTTAATTAAATTAATATATATCCTCACAATATTTATTATCTAATTATCTTAATTCCTACCCCACCACCTCACCTAGACACCTCACCCACCACCTCACCCTAGACCTATTCTTGGCATGTTTCCATAACTAACAATAACTAAGTCTTACTTTCCTTAATGAGCTAAGATTTGGTCTAACCCTAAAATCAATTCCTAAAATATCTCTAACCACATTCCCACTCATTAGAAGGGAAGTTTCCATTTCTAATCTGTGAGAATAAATGAATTGGGAAAAAATAAATCAGAAAGATCTACCCATTTTAGTAAACCTAGGGAATCCCACCCTAACCAACGTTGGTCAACCCATAACCATCGTCGGTTACCATTTATTCACCTAAGCAACCTTGTTTTTGGGTTGGCACATTTTGAGAGCAAGGAAGGAGATCAGAGCTGCATGCAAGTGAAACCAGCATCCTTTCATGTATCCAGACATCCAGAGCCATCACTAGGATAGATATTGAAGCATTGCACTCACGGAATCATTCTAGGAGCCACTACTATGATACCAAACACCATTCTTCTGATCAACTGCCATTACCATTCAGCCATCAAGTCTGCATCATAGTAAGTACATTTCTACCAGCATTGTCCACTTTAGTGTAGTGAGCTTCTATTATTTATGTCATCAATTTATACTTTGCATGCTCATTCCTCCATCTCTTTCTAGCTTATAACTCAAATATTTCCTTTACCCACATCGCCAAATCACCCATTCTCGCTTGTTGTTCATTCTTGAGTATACCTAATACCCCTATCAACCTCTTTATCCACCCTACCCTCCTTATTAGATCCCGAGATCAAACCCTGCAATCAGTTTTCCTTTATTCTCTTACACCCGACCTTATCGACGCCGGTTACCCCTAATCTGCCGTTAGTTCTATATAAACTACCATCGGTCATACCAGACCAAAGCATCGGTTTTTGTGTGTTTACCCCAGCCCGAAGCAGTAACCCAACAACCTCTCATCAGCTGACCTAAACAATCTAGAATCATACCCTAACTAGTCCCGACACCCTGACAACTACCTACCTTTGTGATCGACCATAGCCAACTGTTATGTTATGTTAAGATTTGCTTATTTTATTTGAATGATAAACCTAAATCATATCATCTACAGTAGGATTTCCTTTATTTCTCACATTAAATTGTTTTAAACAATGGATTGACAACCATCTAGGGAGTATCACACTTCCCGATCTAGCACACACTAGGCAGTCCACTGTCATATATCATTTAACTCCTCTTTTGTGGTCTTGTTTTCTATTACAGATAGTTCCTCCTAGCCAAAAGGAAGCTCTTACAATCGGCCCCGGATTGAGAAGTCGAATGCGCATGACAACCATCAACCAACCAAAGCATAAACAGGTATTCCTCCTTGGCCCTTACCCTTATCTATTTTGTCATTCAAAAGGTAAATAAAATGGTGAAACAAATATATCGAGTAAGGTAGAGGCTATTATCCTCATTTTTATTCATAATACATTTGTTAATCTTCAACAATTAAGAAGGGTCCAAATGCGAGATGAGCATTTTGATGTGTTGTTGTGTAGGTTCTGGGAGCATTTGGAAGTGGTAGTAGTTTGCAAGATCAAAGAAAAGTATAACATCTTTATTGTTATTATCTAACAAATGCAAACATCCTATGGGAAAACAACAAAGATCATATTTTACTAAATCAATTAGAAAAACAAAAACAAATTTGATTTTATTTTCCACATAGATCAGATCTTACAAAAAAATACAAAAATACCTAAACTATCCTCTACCCCCTACCCCCTCCCTAGCCAGCCTCGGTACCGAGTTGACCTACACCCTAATCCCACCCTTCCCCATGGAAAGCTCCCTCGATGACCTAATAGCTAACCCATGTGGATTGCCTCCTAGTCAAGCCCTAACCCGACCTAACACCACCCCCTCACCTCTCCCCGATGACTTTCCCACACACATTACGATATCCATAGCTCAACTCCCAACCACTTTACATCCTCCCCTAAACACCATGAGCCCGTCCTCTCGTGCCATATATACCCCGCGACCTAACTCCATACGCATAAAGTCAACTTCCCGAGTTGTCCCATTCTCCAATTTCCCATCGTCCCCGCAATCTCCCAGATCTTGAACTACAAACCCAAGCCGGTCCTCGTCATTTTCTCCAAGTCAAGCCATCACCATCTCACCAAGCTTGCGAACAATCAAACCATTCGATAATGATTTTTGGTTTGTTTATATGTAAATATGTTAAGTTTCTACATATAAGTTAAGTTTATTCGATATGAATTACGGTTTTTGTTATTATTAGTTTATTTCCTTTTTATTATTATTTCTAGCTATATTTCATAACTTTAGTTTGTATTTCTATTTTGTTAATCATAATATTAATAGTGATATTTTAATTACTTTTCTCATTCCCTAATCCTTTTCTAGGTTATAATACTTATTATTTTTAAACACAACAACAAACAAAATTGGTTTAATTAATCAACTCCTTAGGATCATTTCATTTACTTTTTGGTTTTGTTTACTTACTTTCTATTAGACCTTATAACACTTAAAATAGGACCTTTTTAATTTATTTTTCACTTATTTTCGCCACATCGACTAATTGTGTAATTTACTTATGTAGGGTGCCTTGATATTTTGATCTATCTCATTCACTATTTCGTGACTTGTTATCACTATTTAACCATTTCAACCCCTTTTCATTGTTCTTTTTATCAATTTTCCTACAGTGGGATAGTCGTCAAACTTGCTAAACTAAGATTATTGGGTGTTTTGTTCCAATTTTTTTCATTTTTTAAAGCCATTTTGTGCACGTTTAATCATTTTGCAACATAGGCTAACACTTTCTAACGTGTTTTGCATGCTTTTCCTTTGTCTTTTTTTATGAGACTAATCACAAAATGACCACACGTATGCTCTTTCCTCGTGCTACTTAAGCAATCTTGGAAATCAGAAACATGATCGTTTCTCTTTGTTTTGGGGAATTAACACTTTTCACTTAATCAAATCTTGTTTACGTGTATGTTATTTCCTCGTGCTTTTAAAGTGATCTTGGAAATCAAAAGCATGAATGTTCTTCTATAACCTTGGCCTCTACCTACCTCGGGAGAACAATCTAATCTTTTCTTACATGACCTACTCTCATGAAGGTTAATAAACAATTTCAAACTACTAACTACATGTTTCCTTTGATTGTGAGCTTCAAACTACTCATTCTTGTCTGTATGGAATTGTTGATAAACAACATAAAATGAATGTTTGTACACATTGTATTTGTAGGTTTAGATAAGGGTTAAAACCCGTCTGCATAAATGTGGGAAGTTCTTGGCATAAGCCATAAAAATATTTTGAGGATTACCATAAGAACCCCAAAGTAGTCAGCACATTGAGGGAATTGGCTGACAAAATGGGCACCTTTTATCCCAACTAACTAGTAAATCCTTGTGAGTTAGAGTTACGGATATATAGTACTAGAGACCCTAGTGTGATTCATTTTGTGCAAGATATTTTCTCATGGTTTCAAAGGGGTAAATTAAAAATGGAAGTTAGTATACTACTCACGACACCTAGTTGAGTAAACCACATGAGAATTCACACCTTGTCCAAGCCAATCTAAGGTAGAGTCTTAACTACACCATTTTTCACTTTTCTCACATGTTACACACTTGTGTTTCACTTTTGTTATTCATGTTTTCTCTCTCATCCACCTTATCACTTTGTAAACATGTCTAAGTCTCGGGTTATGGACATCCATATCCACACTTGAGCACTTTCATTCTTCTTCACTAAGTCTTGACATCATGATACTCACTTTATCATGGTCAAGCACCCTCTTGATCACCTTGATCTTTCATTGTCATAAGTCTTAAGTTTAACACTATCTTGTTGAACTCTAAGCATTCCACACTCTTACATCATCATCATAATTCACTTCCACTTTTTGAATTGACAAAAATTCCATATCTCTCTTCCATCAACTTACATCATCGTATTGCACATTCAATTTATTGAATTGATGACATTATTCTATCTCACTTCCATTACTTACGACATTTCACTTTGTAATCAATTTGTTGCATTGACGACATCCTCATCGCTTCTCTCTATAAAGAATTCAATTTTCTTTAATTTTATCTTAGTAATCCAAAGCATTGTCCCCTTGTCTTTTATCTCCATTGTTGCAAGATTTGTACCTTTTCATCATCATTACTTTAGTTCTTATGATGTCATTCACTATGTCATTATTTTATTACTCCCACTTCCTTGTTGTGTCTCTTCTATTTTAACACGCTTTTGTAAAGAGTAGACATTTTTCATCGTCTTCTTACGTCTCCCCTTTGAACATATACCTTGTTAAAATTTGAGAAAATTCTTCACATTTTCTTATGCGGGAGCATCATTGTAGATAGATAATTTTGGTTTATTCTCGGTTGTTGGGGTATCTTGAGTCCATCTAGGGTCATCATAGTTGGTTCTAGACCTTATGGGCTTCGAGTTTGAATAAGGGATTTTCCCTCATTTTTGTAATTTTATAAATTTGAATCTAGTATCAGTATGTCATAGCATTAAATGTTAGTGTAAGAAGCATGTATGATATGATTAGAGTGTTAAGACACCTTTACTATTTCACCGTTGTCTTTACGTTTTTGAAATGATGAAACATTAAGGGTAAGGGCTAAGGAGAAATACTTGAAATGTTAGTCGATTGATGGTGGTTGCACACATTCTAACTTCTTGATCCACAACAGAATGTGAGAGCTTCCTTTTAGCTAGGAGGAACTACCTGTAATAGAAAACAAGACCACAAAAGGATAGTTAAATGATATATGATAGTGGACTTCCTAGTGTATGCTAGTTCTAGGAAGTGTGATACTTCCTAGATGGATGTTAATCCACTGTTTAAAAAAATTAATGTGAGAAACAAGTAAATTCCTATTGTATTTGATATGATTTAGGTATCTCATTCAAGTACAATAAGAAAATCCAATCACAATAGGCTAGGCTATAGTTGGATCTGAAAGATGAGGTATCTGTCAAGGTACTGGGACTAGTCAAGGTCATATTCTAGGTTATTTAGGTCAACTGGTAGGATGATTGTTGGGTCTATTCTTAGTCAAGGTATAAAACATAGAGACCGATGTCGGTCGGGTATGACCGATGCCGGTTTAGGTAGAACCAACGGTGGTTGTGGATAACCGGTGTTGGTATGGTTGAGGTAAAAGAAACTCAAATAGATCAAATGGAAGGGGCTGATCTGAGGTCAAATGAGGTTGGGAGAGTGGATGAGAAGGTTTGTGGAGATCTCAAGTATACTCAGAAATGGATATTAGGTCAGAATGGTGATTTGGTGGTGTGGGTAAGGGAAATGGTAGGATTACAAGCTAATAAGCAATGGAGGAATGAACATGCAAAGTATAAACTAATGATATGAATGACAAAAGTTAACTATGCTGAAATAGACAATGTTGGTAGAGATGTACTTACTGTGATGTAAATTTTGATGGCTGAATGGAGGTGGCTATTGATCAAAAGAATAGTGTTAGATATCATAGCAGTGGTTCCCAAAATGATTTTGTGAGTGCAATGCTTCAATATATGTCCTGGTGATGGCTCTGGATGTCTGGATATGTGAAAGGATGTTGGTTTCACTTGCATGCATCTTTGATATCCTTTCCTTGCTCTCAGAATGTGCCAACCCAAAAACAAGGTTATTTAGGTGAATAAATGGTAACCAAAAATGGTTCCGAGTTGGTAGCGTTGGTTTAGGGGTGGCAAAGCATCGGTTAAGGTAGGATTTCCTAGATTTACTAAAATGGGAAGATCTTTCTGATTTATTTTGGCCTAGTTCGTTTATTCTCGCGAATTAAAAGCTGAAACTTCCCTTCTAATGAGCAGGAATGTGGTTGGTTAGATAGATTTTAGGGTTAGACCAAATCTTAGCTCATTAAGGTAAGTAAGACCTAGTTATGGAAACATGCCGAGAATAGGCCTATAGGTGATGTGGCTAGATGAGGTGTCTAGGTGAGGTGGTGGGGTAGAAATTAAGGTAATTAGATATTAAATATTGTGAGGATATATATTAATTTAATTTAATTAATGGTGATGTGGGGTGGAAGGGGCCATGGTTAGATGAGTATGTTTGAGCTGGTTATTTGATGAGGGACCAAGGGGAGTGTGACCTAATTTTGGTGTCTACATTTTTCCCCTTTTTGTTGCGTAGCTTGTATTGGTAAGCGACGTTGAAAAAAATAAGATGTGGTTGCCCCATGTGTGGGTGAAGGTGATCCCCCTCAAACTAGGAATGGATGAGGTAGAAGACAGAATCAGTGAGTGGTTTGATAAAAATGTGGATGTGATGAAGAGAGGGTGGGGAATGGGGGTAATTAGGCAAAATTCCAATCGGGTAATCAAAGTAATGGGCGTGGTCAAAGGTAGTGACATTCAAACACACGCATACGACATATAAACGTGGCACGATACCATGTTTAAGAGCATGCAAACTCTACATCATCTAAGGTCGATAGGTTTATCCAAACAAGGTTGAGGTGATTCTAGTATCCAAGGTATAGGATATGGTGCGGAAGCACTTCATAAGTCAAGTGCAGGAACGTTTAGGTATGTTTTGGTACACCAAAGGTTGGGTCAGGATAAACGGTCATGGCAAGAGGTAAGGTAAGGTCATTAGGTCAAACAACACGGGTAACAGTGTCGCAAGGTATAGTGAGCACATGAGTTCATATGTCACTAACAATGTTCCAGGTCAAGTAGCTAGGTCACGGCATGGGTAGGGCAAGGTATGGGTAAAATAACAAGTCTCAAAGTGTAATTAAGGATAGGTGTAGGTAAGGTAGGCATGGAGGTTGGTTGTAATAAGGGTGGGTAAGGTCAGACGGTGGCTGGTTTGGGTAATTATTGGTCAGAAATGGGGAAAGGGTATGGGAAAGAGTATGATAGGTAACCGATGCCGGTCATCAAATGAAACCGTGTGCGGTCAGGTAATTTGATCACGGTTTATTAGGGCAAAGGATGGATGTCGGTTTGGGTGTAATCCTCCACGGTGTGCTAGGGCACATGACCAATGTCGATTTAGGTATAACTGATGTCGGTCAGTCGACGTGGGTATATAAAAAAAAAATCTGTATAATACGGATTCATTTATACGTTTTGGATTTTGTGAAAATGACAGAGCATTGAATGAGTTGTGCTTTGTTGGGAGGAAAGGATGAGGATGAGATATTGCTAAGGTGGAGAGATCTAGTTAGTTAGAGGAGCCAGGTAGATGGGTCCACGAGCACGGGGGGATCGATTGTGGTTGGGTGGAGGTCAGGAGGATTGGATTTGGTGATTAGACATGGCAGAGGTGGGAGAAGGTTTGGGTGGACCACCGACACAATGGCCAAACGTACCCACCTCACCGATGACATCGATCGAGATGAGGTAAGATCTAATCCATTTATTATTATTTGATATAAGAAGAAGGGAATGGGTAGGTCAGTTTGGGCAGGGTAGAGAATTTGAAATGTGTGGTTGAATTTGTTGAGGGACTATGGGGTGGAAAGGTCATAGGTAGAGGAAAAAGGGTTGGGGAGTAATTTGGGGTAGGTTTGGGTAGGTGTGTAGGGAAATGGGAAATAAATGGGGAGAAAATGGGGGTTCGAGCTTAGGGCACATGAATAATGACCGACACTTGTCAAGGTATGGCCAACATCGGTCTTGTTACACCGACATCGGTCAGGGATGAGGGGAACCGGTGCATTATAATGGACCAGTGATGGTCAAGAGTAACCGGTGTCGGTTAGGGTAAAAAGGCTAGAGGTCTAGGAAGGGTAAGGGGAAAGGATAGGTAAAGTGGGTAAAATAGATAGCGGGTAGGAGAAGGGAAGAAGTTCAACATGGGGTAGAATTTTTTTTTAATAATGTGTGTGATTGGTTGAATGCAGGCCAGGGACCAAGCTACGGATGAGAAATAGGGTACCTCCCTTGCTCGTGGAGGTGCGAGGGGGTGCGACAGTGAGGACTAGTGCCATGTTTTAGAGGTTGTCTGATTAGGGTTGGGCGCCATCTTGGCACGTGGTCTCAGAGAGCGAGTTTGATGGTGACTCTCATTGACAGATGGGACTCATCGACCAATACCTTCCATTTACGGGGGAGATCATAGTCACCATGGAGGATGTGTACAGGATCTTGTGCCTGCGATAGTGGGGACCTAGGTCTATTATATCTACTCGAGAGGCTTCTGAGGAGTTGATAGTGACCATGTTTTGGTGAGGGGCTGGATGGCAAAGTTGAGGTCCTATAGCGCCAGTATGAGCTATGGAGATATGTACCAAGCCCATCCGGAGGAGATGAGGCTAGTAGTGTTATTGATGGAGGTAGTCTACTACTTTGCACTACCGGATGTGGAGGGTGGGAGATTCCCATGATCCTTGATGGGGGTTCTACATGACATGGTGGAGGACAGGACCCATTTTGCATGGGCACCCGCATTCCTGATTCTGATTATATAGAGAGCTATGGGCTTATGGGTGGCTACGGAGGTTTAGCCTTTGTGTTTTACTTTCTTACTTCATTATTGGGCATATGAGCACATTGTATGTGTACATCTAGTCAATATGCCCGATGAGGATGATGCGAGTGGAGCTTGGAGATGGGTTTTGATTGGGAGTCTTGAGTAGCTAGAGCTACACATGATGTAGCCTATTACAGGTGATTACTAGAGGGGTTGTCCGGCATGGACATCATTTGGAGGCCCTATGTGGGTTTTCCATCATATGGGTGGATGGAAGAGGAGTCATAGGGTTCTACAACTACTTCGGTGGATAGGGGAAACATGCAGGAGAGCACGAGATGATACCTGTGGACAGGGTTAGATGGTAGTTTGGGTTGCTTCAAGATATACCACCACCTTTCCCACAGTACAGGAGGGATGACATGGAGAGGCCTATGCCTCTACCATAGCTAACATAGTCTTGGGGTAGGAGGAGTAGGTAGGTGAGACCGGTGGATTGATGATTTCGGGGTTACAAATGATAGATATGAGACGGTGGTGGGTTACACATTTACGAGCAGTACCACCGAGGTTAGGGCAACCAGATTTAGCCACCATCACAAAGTACAAAGGGATGCCCTACAGGGGTAGGTGGCAACCCAGTTACACATGATTGGGTATAGTGTAGGGGAATTTGATAGGATTAGAGGCACAGGTGGCCACTCTACAGCCCAAGTAAGCGTGGATAGGGACTTGCAGAGGGTGGAGATGGAGATGGGGTACATGTGGACGCCCTACAGTGTAGATTAGAGTTTTAGGGCATTGGCCACCTACGTGCACCAATTGTCACTCTTGAGCCCATATATAGGTAGGAGTGGAGGTGATAGGATCTCTCAAGCCAGTCACGAGCATAGGGAC
This sequence comes from Taxus wallichiana var. yunnanensis, assembly GCA_018340775.1. Taxonomy (NCBI): domain Eukaryota; kingdom Viridiplantae; phylum Streptophyta; class Pinopsida; order Cupressales; family Taxaceae; genus Taxus; species Taxus wallichiana. Next base: position 545,017,300 of record CM031244.1, on the reverse strand, counting down.
AAGGTCCCTCTTTATAGGCACCCGGTGGGATAGGGTCCCAGAGACAGTAAGGGGTCGAGGCTCATGGCTCCACCACAGAAAAATACCGATATGTAGGTTGAGGGATGTCTTGAGCGAGGTTAGGTATTATTAGGATATTTTGATGGCTGCATGGATAGATTTTCTATCGTATGGAGAGTATAGAGTACAACAAGACTCGAGTGAAAGGAATAGGTCATGTACCTACATAGTGTAGAGAGAGCAGGGGCCATCGAGCCCCGAGACAGGTCGAGGCGAGGACACCGGTTCACGGAGGCTAGCCCCGGGTGAGGTACTAGTAGAAATCTAGCAAAGATCGATGGTGGGTGGTGAGATGCTAGCTAGGTCATCATCGGGCGAGGGGAGGAGGAGGAGGAGACAGGTGAGATAGATATGGAGGATATCCAACAAGGTGATTTTTAATAGCCATATGTACCTCTATTTTGTATAGTTTTTATTTTTTTATATATACCGGCCTGCGTACTGAAGAGAGTGAGGATGTACATGAGGGTTTTGAGATTTTGATGATATACCGGCCTGCGTGCCGAAGATGGTGAGCTTGTATATGAGAGATTTTGAGGAATTGTGCTTATTATTTGTATCTATATTCACATGTATGTTTACACAAACTTTCCTATTTATAGATGATGGTGTTTATAGTATGAATGGTGTACATGTTTTAAATTTCAACTTTATATATATAGAGGTGGAAATCGGGTGGATCGGCATGCTAGAGTCAAGGTCAGGCCATGTAGGCAAGGTAGAGTTAGGTCATTTAGGCGTGATGGAGTCAAGTCATAGGCATGGATTGAGTTAGGTCATAGGCATGGATTGATTTAGGTTGACTTAGGCATGGATGGAGTAGGGTTGAGCTTAGGCATGATTGAGTTTAGGTTGTAGGTATTGTTGAGTTAGGTTGGTTTAGGCATGGTTGAGTTAGGTTGGTTTAGGCATGGTTGAGTTTCTAATTCATTAATTTGTGTAATTAATGATGATGTGGATCGTGTTAAGATGTTTTGTAGGAAAATGTATGATAATGGTAAAGAAATGGTAGACAAGATGAAATGAATGTATGAGTGATGATGGTAAAGATGTTAAGAAATTGTTGTTTATGTGTTTTAATTTCCAATTATTGATATAAAAGGAAACTAACTAGGGTAGAATGTGAATAGGAAAGGGGAAGAGGGAATTGGTTAGGGTAGAGAGTGGCCAAGCTAACCTCCAAGGGCCCCATGCCCTCGGAGTGTTGCCTACATAGTCCCGGTGAAAAGGGACCTCAGGCCGATGTAGTTCTCCCATAAGCTAGGGAAGATTAGGGTGAAATAGTAGAATGGGTTGATAGGTGCTAGGAATGGGTGATGTAGGTCATAGGCATGATTGAGTTTAGGTTGTAGGCATGGTTGAGTTTAGGTTGTAGGCATGGTTGAGTGATTTTAAATACAGGTGTTGAGGATCTGGTCTGTATATGATAATTAATAAGTGATGAGGAAGGCGAATGGTAAGAGGTGGTAAAAGAGCTTCTTAATTTATAAGAACCCTAATGAGTCTACCATACCCCATATGGGCTTATGAATGTAAGACCCCTAGGCCTTACATAATGGACTATTTTAAGGGTGAAGAAAAGTCACATGATCACGAAATGTCACATTTGTAGCAAGTCCCTTGAGTAACGAGGATTTAGGAGAAAAAGGAAAGGAGGTGAGAATGGGAGGTTTAGTGTAACTTATTGTGTAACAACGTGTATTTTGGACAAGAAACCCATAATCCAAAATAGGCAAGTCCATGATGAAAATTTCATCTTTTTCTTTATTTGTTTTTTTTTTAATGGATTGATCGATGCGGGAAGTCTATATGGGATGAATATATTATCTCCTTGAGGTCTTCGTGAAGCTGATCGATGTGGGAAGCTTCGAATAGTTATTATATTTTTGTAATGACTTATATATAGTTGTCCTTCAAGGGAGTAGTCTATTGATAGTGGTAGAATATAAAGAAGAGATGTCCCTTTTGAGGGAGTCATATTTTGCTGGAAGTTTGACTCAAGGAGTGGTATCCCTTTTTTTTTTAGATGTTTAAGTCATGGACAAGAGATATAGGGGGTGATTAGGTTCTCATTTAGAAGACAAGACCATAGTACACAAAGATTAACTATGAAAGAGGTGGTTTTGAGTGATGAATGACCATGGGATTCCATCTTGAAGAAGATGAAAAGTATCCATGAGAATCATGCTATGAGTAGAGCCGTGGTACTCATATTAAAGACAAGGCTAAAAGGTGATGGGTAATCACATGATTCTTGTTTAGTCATGGATCCTCAAAATGGGTAATATGGAAGGTGAACAACACTCAAGGGATGAGCGATCAATTGATAGAAAGTGATATAGGACTTGATATCAATAATAGAATGGTCGAAGATGTAAGGCATTAAGGGGATTAGGTTCAAGTTTACCTTTAAGTGAAGACAAACGATAAGCACCTGATCCATAGGCATGGGTAACGATATAGGGTCCAAGCCAATTAGGAGAAAATTTTCCCCATTTACTTTTCTCCTCTTTGGTTACATGTTGATTTTCCTTTAGGACGAGGTCACCGACCTGAAAGGTTCATTCATGAACATGTTTTTCATAGGCACGTTTGATACATTTTTGGTAGATTTGGAGATGGTCAAGAGTGTTGAGATGACATTCATCTAATAATTCAAGTTACGCCAAACGATCCTAGAAAAATTCATCATCGTTGAGCATGTCTTGTAGTGAGATGTAGAGAGATGGAATCTGGACTTCGAGAGGTAAGATAACCTCAATACCGTAGACTAGAAAAGGGGGTGGCAGTAGTTGAAGTGTGAATACTAGTGCGATAAGCCCACAAGGTGAAAGGAATGTGCATATGCCAATCCTTCCCAGTATCATTGACTACCTTCATAAGAATTTTGTTCAAGGTTTTATTGGTTGATTTGGCTTGACCATTGGTTTTGCAGGTAATAAGGTGATGAGAAACTGAGTTGGATGCCAAAAGAATCACATAGTTTACATAGGGTTTTGTTTTTGAATTGTTTTCCATTATCAGTGATAATGTGGTGAGGGACACCAAAGCGATAGATGATGTGATGGTTGATGAATTCACATATTTTCTGGCTTTGGTGGAAATGAGGGGAATAGATTCTACCCATTTAGTGTAATATTTAGTAGTAGTTATGATCCATTGGTGGCATTGTGAAGAATGGGGGTTGATCTCACCAACAAGATCCAAACCCCATTGAGAAAAAGGCCAAAGGTCTCGTGCGACCTGTAAGGCATGACTAGGTGTGTGATGAAGATTAGCATGTTGTTGAAATTTCATGCAATATTTGACATAATCAATAGTCATGGTTCAAGGTTGGCCAATAATAGCCTAGGTGAAGAATGTGTTTTGCATGACAACCAAACCACTAAAGTGACCTCCACAAATTCCATCATGGACTTCCTTAATGGTGTAGGGAATTTCAGAACTTGTAAGGCAGTCGTAAGAGAATTTATCGAAACCACGCTTGTAAAGAAGACCACCCATGATGACATAATGGGAGACACTTTTAAGAAAGGCACATTGTCCATTACGAGTGAGATCGGCGGGTAAAATGGAAAGGGAAAGATAGTCTACATATTGTTTATACCAAAGGTCACGTGGGTCAGGGGCAACGGTTCCGATGAGTAGACCTCATGAGGTAAATAAGATGGTGATTGTAGCCTTTGTATAGTGACAAATATTTTAGAGTCAGCGGGTGAAGAGGGTATTGGAAGCCAAGCAGGCCATGGTATCTGAAAATTTATTGGTAGAACGTGGGGTGGTTTGAAGTGCGTAACAATCAAAGGTGGTCAAAAGTATGTCTACGTGGTGCTTATACTTTTGAAGTATATCATTACGACACTGGTATATACTATTGACTTGGTTTATGACCAACTGAGAATCACCAAAGATGTTGATTGACTTAACATCTAAGGCATAAGCAACTTGGAGACCCAATATGAGTGCTTCGTATTCAGCAATATTGTTTGTACAATCAAAATCAAGTTTGAAAGACAAAGGCATAGGTTCACCATCAAGAGGAATGATGATAACACCAGCCCCACCCCCACGCTGACACTTGGAGCCATCGAAGAAGAGTGTCATTTAGTAAGTGGGTTCATCCAGGGAAAGGGTAGCTATAGACTCATCTGGAAAATCTAAGTTAGAGGGTTGATTCACAGAAACAGGTGTGTCAGCTAATTGGTAGGCAATAGCCTAGCCCTTGATGGACTTTTTTGTGGATAAATTTGAGGTCGAGGTCAGCCGAAGCATAAGCCATCATGTGATGTGTTGATTTTGATAAGGTTTGGCATACATATAGTGTAATGGGTCAGTATTAGTAATGATGAAGGTTTTGTGATTGAGTAGGTAATGGCGGAGTTTGGTGGCAATGAAAACTAAGGCTAGGAAAAGTTTTTCGGCATGGGTATATTAAGAATCGTAGTCAAGAAGGGTACAAATTATGTAATAAACTGCTTTCTCTCTGTGTTGGTTATCACGATGAGCGAGCATAGCACCTAAAGAATAATTAGTGGAAGAAATATATAGGTATAAGGGTTGATCATCCTTAGGAGGAATAAGCACTAGTGGTTAGAGGAGATATTGTTTCAAGGATTTAAAGGCTTTATGGCATTCATCATCCCATTTGAAGGACACGTCTTTCTTGAGCGGATGATGAAATCGTTGATAGTGGTCAGAAAGATGCGAGATAAAATGATGAATTGATTGTAACTTTCCTTATAGTGTGAAGTTGATGGAGATTAATGGGTGGTGGAATTTAAAAATACCCTTGACTTTAGTAGAATGACTTCTATGCCATAAAAAGAAATGATGAAACCTAGGAGTTTCGATTCGGAAAGTACTTTGCACAAAGACACACTTCTTTGTTGAAGATGAACACAATACTGATGAGGAGGTCAAAGATGAGTTTAAGAATGAGAAGGTGTTTAGTTTGATGCTTGGATTTGGCAAGAAGATCATCTATGTAGTCCTCTCGTTATGTTTGTGGAGCCTATTTTCATGTTAGAGTGTGGTACACCTTCATGTGTTACACTGGAGTATTTTTACAATGGTCTATAGGTGAGCGTTAAGGGGGTTGGGGGTGTTTATGAAAAAAAAGGCTAGGCGAAGAGAAATAAGCAAATTTTCATGGGTGGTTTATTAACCCGTGGGTAATGGGTAATGTATGGGCTGTTTTGGGCCCATGGTTTTTCGGTACCCATTGTTTTGAAAAACCGCCTTTTTCAAATTACTTATAGGTTTATGGGACGGTTTTATTTTTTTGCCCATTGTTTGATACTCACTTGTTTTGTAATCCTGCTTAAGCAATTGTCTATTTATATGGTCTTATGCATATGCTAGATGTACAAGCAAATGTATTGCAGATGTGTTTTGAATTCGGGTGTGAAAGTGTATGAGTTTGTTAAGCATAGCTTTCATCGGGTATTGTATTGAGAAGCGGTGGCTTGTAATAAAATCTAAGCAAGTGATTCTTGGTGGTTTATAGCCCAAATTGGGTGAACCACATTAAATAGTGTCTCTTTTGGATAGGAGAAGTTGAGGTCACATAAATAAATGTGTAAATGTGGAGTCCCCTGTCGCTTTGTGATAGGAGAACGATGTTAGAAATCCATTAGGGATAATCAATGGTTAGAATGAAGGAAACTCAGAGAAGGCGCTAAATCTCTTCTTTGACCAAAAGAGAAATGTGAGAATGCATTTTCTACGGCTTTTATTTGATCGGTTTTTCATCAAGAATGGTTACTGATATTGTGAACCATGATTTTGGGTCAATCTAGGGCATATCGGCATATGACTAGGAAAATGTGTTGCTATGGTAGATGAAAGAAAGAGGTGAAGGCTTCTGGTGGATGGGTAGCATTTAAGGATTGGTGATCTTTAGAATATGTGGGTCATCCTAAGTATTAATGTTGATTTGATGGTTGATTCATGTTCAACATGGTTTACGTCGAGAGGGTAATGGATGGATGAATATAAGAGTCTTCTGCACCAAGGTAGGTAAGGATGGACTCATCATCCTGACATTGAATGATGTTAATTGAAGGTGTATCGTCATCGATCATGTCAGGATACAAGAATGGGAGAGAAGAGGGAGCCTCGCCATCACGTTGATAGGTCAACGGTCCCAGGGATGGATGGTTTTGAAAAAAAAGTTAGGAGGAATAGATTCAAGATCTATGGACTCCATGGGTGAAGATGGTAATGTGGGTGAATGAGAGGGGGAAGATTTCTCATCCTGGATAAGGTCGATGCAAACCTTCTTAGAGGATGAAGTGTCAAAACCAATGCCACTACGGTCATTGTGTTTACGTGAGGTACGAAAATGACAGTATGGTGGACTTGTTCATAAAAACCGAACCCAAATCCTTTCCATGCGCACCAATGGAGGAAAGTGTGAGTGAGCCACTTGCGCGATTAGTGAGGGAGTGTAGGTCGAATGAAAATAGTTTGGTTTGGGATGGAGGCTTGGGTTTATATGTGGCCATATCAAGCCCCATATGTTAGGTTGGTGTGAAGGTGGGGAGGGCCATAAGGGAAAACATCACCAATGTGGATGTCATAACTGGGGTGTTGACACAAATTCCCATACTCTTGTGGGGTGAGGAAGGTATCGATATTGTATAGGTGGTATTCCCCTAAAGTGAGGCGTTGAAAAACACCTTCTAAGGGATCAGTAGTTGGTATGTGGGTAGTGGGTATGGATGGTTCACTAGATGAAGGGGAAACAGGGCACCGGTAGTAGAGGCTATAGCTTAGTAGGGATAGCGAGGTTAGACACAACATAAGTAGTGGAAATTTTGGTGGATGGGCTTATGGGTGAAGGTGAAGTGGTGAGGTGTGTTGTGTATTCCTTGGTAGTGTACAAGCACATCATTGGGTTGATATAGCATGTTATAGGTCTTGAAAGGTGAGGGGTCGATAGGGATGGTGTAATTATGTCCCTCGTGTTCAAATTTGAGGCATCGATGTAAATTTGAAGGGACAAGCCCCATAGCATGGATCCAAGGTCAGAAAAGCAACAAGTTATACTAGAACTCCCCTTCTAGGACATAGAAAAGTTCCGGGATGGTGCAGGGACCTATGTAGACATGGAGAACAATGGTACCTAGTGTAGAGGTCATGGCATCATTGAAGGAACACAACATAATGGGGTTACCATGCATGCAATTGGCAGGTATTTACATTTGGTTGTACATCGCACACAATGGTAGGCGCAAGTTTTGGTTTTCAAACCCTTTTGGTTTGGGTTTGAGTGGATCATAAGGTCTAAGAGGTGGTAATGTGATATGATGAAGTCTCGAGGAGATTGGTTAGGATTTTAGCATAGGACCTTGCTAATGGATCACAATGGGAGGTGAATGTGGGTTTGGGTACAGTGTGGCTGATTGTGATGGAAGAGGCTTACAAGAGGGGTATGAGGTTGGTTTACTAGTGTGGTGTGTGGTGTGGTCTTGGGTGTTGGTCGTATCTGCTTGGGTAGGGGCATGGTAGATGAACTGGAAATGGAAGGTTTGGTTGGTTTAACTACCTTATTAGAGGGTAGCATATTTTTAGCTTTAGGTTGCATCTTTTTGGGTAAATGGTGATATGGCGCATGAGATGTGGAGGAAAATCAAATGGTGGAAGAGAGGATGGGTTACCCACGGGGGTAATCGAGGTGCTTTGATGGAGGTGATTGTAGAGGTCGGGAATAAGGTGTGAGTGAAAGAGAGGGAAATGTTATGGGTAGTGAAGCAGTTATGGATGGTAGTGGTGGTATGGGTGGTAAGAAGGTTATAGGTGATGATGGAGGTTGTGTGGGTCTTTTGGTACATTAGAGGTTCATGATGAGGAGGTGGGTTGTTGCGTTCTTGGTTTACCGGTAGACGGGGGTTGTTTTTCCAAGGTCGAGGGGTGAGGTCCTAGGATGGACAAAAGGGGTGAAGGTGATAATGGCATAGTAGGTGAAGTTGGTGTATGAGTTCTAGGAGATTGGATCTTGTTTTAGGGGTCGGGTTAAGTTTGGTGTTAGTTTTGGAAGATGTGGCTAAATCTAATTTGATGGGTGGGTGAGTAAGGCTAGCTGTCGGTATGACCCCTAAGGTAGTGATAGGTTTAGGTAAGGGAGATGATATATGTGTGGGTTTAAGTGTAGATGTATGTTGGGCTATGGGAAGAGGTGCGAGTTGGGCCATGAGTGGTTGCTGTGGAAGGTATTGCAATAGTTGTGGTTGTGTTTGTTTTGGTCACTCAAAACACTTTTGGATAGATAGTGGAAGTGTCAGCGAGTGACAACTGCATTTGTGTTGAAATAGGAAGTAGAAGGCATCCCCAAAGTAAGGCTCTATCGACATAGTCTAGGTGATCAACCAAGTGTGAGAATGGTACTATTGTAAGTGAGGCTAGATGTGGATTGAGTGGAAATTCCCGTAAAATGTTTTGAGATACGGGAAATGGCTAGCCTCAAACTCTGTGGGTAAGAGATCCGAAAGCAGGATTAGCGAGGATCTTGAAGGTCGATGGTGAATGGTCATCTAAGGTAGTAGTATTTTATAGGATCCTCCATGGGTAGAGAGAGAGGGGCCAGCCAAGAAGACTCTCCTTGTGTTGTTGTAGGTGGTGGACCTGCATCTTCTATGAGTAGGAGAGGTATCACCGATAACTTATCGAATTTTGAGGGGTCAAAGGTGGTGTGCTGATTATGGGATCTTCCACGGGTGAAAGGGAAAATGAAGGGGGTTCCTCTGTGGGTAGAGGAGTAGATGAAATAGGTTCTGGTAAAGGTAAGGGAGCATTGGATAAGATTTATCTATGGAAGGTAATATGAGGCCATTGGGAAGCAAGCTGGTATGTCATTGAAAATAGTGTGGACCTTGTAGACATTTTTATCATTGTTTGAAGTATCACTAGCTTGGTTGGAAGATGGGGCATGATTAGGGAATGGCTTCTTGAAGATATGTAAGTTTTGGTTAGCGGGTGCATTTGGGCTATCCAAGACTAGATCTCCATTTTCTAACATTTCTTGGATGATATTCTTGAAGGTGATGCAATTATTGTCGTTATGACCTTTGACACATGATGATAGTTGCAAAAGTCATGTTCCTTATACCATGCGGGCATGGGGTGCTCAAGGTAAAAACTAGTATGTGGTTTTATAGGTGGAAGGGTAATGGCACCAGCCTTAACAAGCTTTTCCAAAATAGAAGAATAAGATTCTCCTATGGAAGTGTACTTTCATTGTTCTCATTTGAACTAGAAAGCTTGGATGGGGAGAGAGATTAGAAGGGGTTTGGCTAGGTTTAATTGATGAGGGGACCATCTTTGAGAACTATGGCATTATTAGACCCTTTGGATTTGAATAGTTGTTTTTGGGTTTCAAAGATGAAGAAGTATCATTTGATTTGAACGCGATGTTCTTGTTATGAAGTTGAATCTTCTTTTCTTCGATAACACGAATTTCCAATTTTTGTGCCATGGTGAATGCCTCATCAAAAGTGTGAAAGGTTTTCACCTACAAGGTTGGTGAGATGTGTCTAGCATAAGCCCAAGTAAATAACTCTATAAGCTCATTTTGAGGTAGCTAGAATGTGAGCTGATTAATTAAATTGTGCCAACGAGTGTGAAGTCAGCAATAGACTCATCGTCATACTATCGTGTGGAATAAAGATCATTCATGGTAACCTTCTTAACAATGTTGATAGAGAAGTGATCTATGAAGGCTTGGGATACTTGATTAAATGAGTAAATGAAGTGTCTTGGTAGTCCACTATATCAGTCCAATGCAGGTCTGTCAGGGACATTGGGAAAGTCCTCAAAAGTAAAGTGTCATCGTGGGAAATTAGGTAACACCCATGTTTAAAGGACCACAATGTTGTTGTGGATCTTCTTTGTTATTAAAGTGGTTGAATTTTGGCATTTCCCAATGTACGAGGTATGGTCGAATAGGAATGGACGGGTGAATAGGCTCATTACAAATTTCATCATAGGTGAGGGAATTATGTGAGCCAAAAACCGATGCTTCTAATGTCTACATATTTTCCATCATCAACTTGATGAGGTCATTGGTAGGTTGTGATGGAGGGACACCTCTTGTGGCATAAGGGGGTGGATATTGAACTTGATAGGGAGGTTGAGAATAAGGAACCAACATAGAAGGAACATATCCAAAATGGGTGACAAACGAGATAGGGGGTTGTTGATAGTATGTGTATGTAGGTGGGATGGTCATCGTGACTCTGGTAGCGATTGGGGGTAGTGTTTGTGGGATGGAGAGGATGAGATTCTAGAATGGAGTAGGGGTCATCGACACCACAAATGTTTGTGTTGTAATGGGTATTTTTGAGATAATGGGTGCGGATTGTGCTATGGTCTAGGTGGTGATGAGGGGACAACAGATACGACAGGCGTGAGTGAAACTGTAGATGCAGTGGTCATGGTGGGTATGGGGCCTAGCTGTGAAACTATTGGGGGTGAAGCAGGTGAGGTAACACCACATTATTAGGGGATGATGTAGCGAAGTAGGAATAAGGGTAGGAGAGATGGATACAGGCATGTCATATATTAATTGACTTGAGGAGTCTTGAGTGGAAGAGTGGGAAAGGTAGAAATGTAAGGTTGCGAGATTCTGATCAAGGAGTCATGCAAACTCTTTATTGCTTATAGAAATGGTGGTAGGTAAGGTTGGATCCATGGGTGACAAGATGGAAGGTGGTGAGGGACTAGGTGGGATTAGTTGACAACTACTGTGGAATATGAGGTGTTAGTCTAGCTGTGAGTCAGCACCATGTGAACAAGTGTTGACCTGGTAAGATTATATTCTGTAGATGACACAAAAAATAGTAGAAATAGATAATAATGGGGTCCATGGGAGGTGAATCTAGTCAATGTCTAGATTTTTAAAATCCAACACAGGTAACCAATGATGGTTAGGTTAACCAGTGATGGTTGAGGGCCAACCAATGATGGTTACTTAAACCGATACCGGTCACCGATGATGGTTGAGGGAAAGCGTGGAAGAAAAACCGGTCTCTGTGGAAGAATCTCAAAAGAATGAAACAAGAATGTTGGATATGTACTGAGAAAATTTTATATGACAGTAGGTATCAACAGGGGAGAAATATGATGATGCCCTGAGGGCAAGAAACATAACAGAAAAGAGTGATGAAGGCTATTCTAGGTAAAGTAACTAGAAATCTAGAAGCCGAAACAAGTTAAGTGTTTAACCAATGATGGTCGAGATGTGAACAAGTGACGGTCATTTGGACCAACGCGTCGGTGATTGTGAAATTAGAAAGAAATGAAGAAAATGGGTTTTGTGAATTAAATTAAGTGAAGAATCAAACTCGAAACCGAGAATGGGAGATGGGGTCTGGCACACTTAGAAAAAGTCATAATACTCCAACTATGATGGTGGAGTGTGCAAGGAAAAAAAAATGGAGAGTCGTAGTCTCACACCTCAAAACACAAATCAAGAAGAACACTAAGAAAAAGCATGATCCTAACAGTGATTTTCTTATGTTTGTTTATCTTATGCTATTTAGGACTGATTGTGTGTATTTAGAATGAAATTTTTGGTTAGGAAGGCATCCTACGAAGAAGGATATCTAAAAGGAGAGGTTTCAGGTATGTTATGGCGGGGTGGGCCATCCTTTGAGATGATGACTCGACAGAGGCAATGAGCTGGGGAGTACCTACCAACCGGATCATGTGATCACTGACATATGTTCTTGGGTAAGATGTTGTTTAAGAAAGATGTGTATATTTTGATTTTGTGCAAGTTTGGTAAGACACAGAGAGAGATAAAAATGTGCTTTCTACGATTCTTTATGTCAACCATCAGCTGGGCATGAATTCCAACATATAGGTTGCCCTCAGTTTTAATGTGAGATAATAATGCAACAAATCAAAATGCAATGCAAGTGTTTTAAACCCAAATTGAAGTGTGATATTTGATGTAGCAAGTGATGAACAGGAAGAGGGATGCTCTTTCACTAATGCAATGCAAAATAAAGGAAGATGTGTTCTTTTTAAAGCACCAAAAATATGATTGTTTTTAGATAATAAAAGAAGGAGATTCATTCCAAAGAAGAAAATTAATGTGGAAGATTTTCAAAGGGAAACAAACACACAACTTTCACCTAGGAATGAATAAATGCAAAAGAACCCTTGATGGGTCCCACCAGCGTGACAAAATGTTTCACCATTTCTTTAAGTTTCGAAATGATGAAACAAATAAGGGTAAGGGCAAGGAGGAATACCTATTTAAATGTTGTTCGATTGATGGTGGTTGTGCGCGTTCTGACTTCTTGATCCATAGAAAAATGTGAGAGCTTCCTTTTGGCTAGGAGGTATTACCTGTAATAGAAAACAAGACCACAAAAGGATAGTTAAATGATATATGATAGTGGACTACCTAGCATATGCTAGTTCTAGGAAGTGTGATACTTCCTAAATGGTTGTCAATCCATTGTTTAAAACAAATTAATGTGATAAATAAGTAAATTCCTACTGTAGTTGATATGATTTAGGTATCTCATTTGAGTACAATAATAAAATCCAATCACAACAGGCTAGGCTATAGTTGGATCTGAATGATGAGGTATCTGTCAAGGTACTGGGACTAGTCAAGGTCAGATTCTAGGTTATTTAGGTCAACTGGTAGGATGATTGTTGGGTCTGTTCTTAGTCAAGGTATAAAACACAGAGAGACATCGGTTGGTATGACCGATGTCAGTTTAGGTAGAAGACGCGGCGGTTGTGGATAACTGGCGTCGGTATGGTCGAGGTAAAAGAAACTCAAATAGATCAAATGGCAGGGGCTGATTTGAGGTCAAATGAGGTTGGGAGAGTGGATGAGAAGGTCTATGGAGATCTTAGGTATACTCAGAAATGGATATTAGGCTAGAATGGTGATTTGGTGGTGGAGATAAGAGAAATAGTAGGTTTACAAGCTAATAAGCAATGGAGGAATGAACATGCAAAGTATAAACTAATGACAAGAATGAAAAAAGTTAACTATGCTGAAATAGAAAATGTTGGTAGAGATGTACTTACTGTGATGCATATTTTGATGGTTGAATGGAGGTGGTGTTGATCAGAAGAATAGTGTTGGATATTGTAGCAGTGGTTCCCAGAATGATTTTGTGAGTGCAATGCTTCAATATCTATCCTAGTGATGGCTCTGGATGTCTAGATACATGAAAGGATGTTGGTTTCACTTGCATGCAGCTCTAATCTCCTTTCCTTGCTCTCAGAATGTGCCAACCCAAAAACAAGGTTGTTTAGGTGAATAAATGGTAACCGACGATGGTTCCGGGTTGACCGGCATCGGTTTAGGGGTGACTAGTGTCGGTTAAGGTGAGATTCCCTAGGTTTACTAAAATGGGCATATCTTTCTTATTTCTTTTGGCCCAATTCGTTTATTCTCGCAGATTAGAATGGAAACTTCCCTTCTAATGAGCGGGAATGTGGTTAGAGATATTTTAGGGATTGATTTTAGGGTTAGACCAAATCTTAGCTCATTAAGGCAAGTAAGAATTAGTTAGTTATGGAAACATTAGGTTATGGAAACATGCTAAGGTAATTAGATAGAATTGTGAGGATATATATTAATTTAATTAAATTAATGGTGTGTGGGGTGGTCCATGGTTAGATGAGTAGTGTGTCTAGGTGAGGTGGTGGGGTAGAAACTTGTTCTTACTCATTTTTGTAAAGGAAATGCATCATTAACTCGAATTTAAGGTAATTAGATATTAAATATTGTGAGGATATATATTAATTTAATTAAATTAATGGTGAGGGTCCATTAGATTGTGTACCAAGGGGAGTGTGGTGTGGACTCTATGTCTTAACTCACCCATCTTTTAACTCATGAGATAGCTTAATCCAAGTAGGGTTAGCTATGTGAAAACCCTAACTAACTTGTTCTTACTCATTTTTGTAAAGGAAATGCATCATTAACTCGAATTAGAGAAGGAGAGTGTGGTGTAAGGAAGAGAGGGGAGTGTGTTCTCTGTGACATGAGCCCCCGATCACTCTTAGAAGCTTGGTAATACCTTGTTTTCATTAGTGAAAGCTTCTTTGATGAGAATAAATTGTGTGTTTAATAAATTTAAGTAAAAATATGTAATGATAATGTATGGAGTTGTAATTGTAATTTTCCGTGAAGCTTGATTGAATATGTACTTATAGGTTGCATGAGCATGGGACAATCTATGTGCACATTGTGTTGACCAAGGTAAGAAATTTTGTTATAAGTAATTGAAAATCTATTGTTTGGATAATTTTGAAGGATTCAACATGATATGTGGTCTTTTCTATAGGTTTAGAGATAGTGGGAGTGCATTGAGTTTGTGGAAAGACACATTTAGTGTCAAGAAATGAGAGTGAGGGATTGACATTGCAAAGTTATGTTGTGCATGTAATTTTGTGGAATGCACTAACCTTGTAAAAGTTAGGTTACTATCTTTAGATGAGGGTTTAAGATATGAAGTTATTGCATAATAATTTTTATGGGTGATGATTTTTTTATGGATTCCAAATGGTTGAGAAATTATTGTAAAAGGGTAAAACACACTAAAGTCCAATAAAGGTCAATAAGTGGATGATTGTGTAAAGAAGGTAAGAATTGTACCTTGCCTTTTGTCTATGAAAATGATATTAATAAAGTGAAAGATCAAGTTTTAGAGTGAATCAAAAATCCATCAATCATGGATAGGGTCTTGAAATCTTGAGGAGGACCTTAAAAACCTAGGTGAAGGAATAAACTAACAAGAAATCACGTGTTTGAAAGTATTAATACTCTGCCTTAGGATTTGTTACGGTGAAATTTTGGGATAAAATCTCATGTGTGCACTCAGTTTTGAGGAATAATAGGGAGGACTCTCAATAAAATGGAGGTATATTTATACTTGAAAATCTAAGAAATAATCATCAAAGAGTCTAAAATACTTAGACAATGAGAAAATAGTGACCATACATAGTCTAGGAGAATTTAACAATGAAGTACTTCTTGTATAAACCCCTAGTTCAAGATATTTGAGTGGAAAGATTTGGGATAATATTAAATAATGATTCAAAGCAAGGGATGATATATGTACCTTTTTAACAACTCGAGAATATGGAAATTATGAAGGAAAAGTAGTTAAATATAGTCACCTACTGAGTCTAGAATTGTTAATATCCGATTTGTAAGTTTGAAGGTAATGATTTGGTGAAACAGTTACATCTTAACCTTGTGTGATCGATGAAGTTTTGGAGTGGTAACCAAGGATGCTAGAAAAATTATAGTGAGTTATCAAGGATATTTTGGTGGATATAAGGGTGGAACATGTGTGAAAAGAGTATAGAATGTTCATTAAGAAATGGATAAGTGAAATGTGCAAATTCGAGCTCACTGGGTTGTTGCACATTTTGAGAGTTGAGTTAAGATATTTTGAGGGTGGAGTCCTTAGTTTATGAATATATGAGGAGTTGTAGATGATAAAATGTTTGAACAGGAAGAATCAGTGTTACAAAATAAATCAAGGTTAAGGATAGTGTTTAAAAATGCAAGTGATCGTGCTCATTCCATACTTATATCTATGTGACAGTTGAAGACCAAAACATAACAGTGATTCTAGAATCAACCCATCAATGAAGAATTAAAGGGATCTTCTGGGATACATTAAATAGTGTGAAGGAATTATTTAGAAGGATTATATACCTATGGAAAATTCATCAAGCATATGTGAATAATGACTGTCTTTTGTCATGCAAATGTGCAACAGGAAATTGATAATTTTCAAAGCATGAACTAATACCCTGTGCCAAAATTTTCAAGTCCTATCCTTCCAAAAACACCAATTCCACTTAGTCAATCTAGTGACCTCCTATATGTTGTTAACTCAACCCCTTGTCGATTTAGGAAAGTCAATTCAAACCCCTAGGTGATTTTAGGTGTTCTTGGAAAATGCAAATTTCGGGCAGTCATGGGAAGGGCTATCACTGGTCTTCCCAGAATGAGTGCAACCCCTGGAGCGGAGCATCAAAGAAAAATAAATTTAGAGGTGAATTGAAGGTATAGAAACATCATGGAAGTTATTTTGGAAGATTCAGGGAATATTTGGAGAGTTTGGAGCAGTTTGATCAAAAATAGGGTTCATGAGGCCTAGGCAATGCACATGCCAAAAAAGTTGTTGAGCTTCGGAAGGTGATTCCAGGAGCTCATGATAGATTAAAAAAAAAATACATCGTTGGAATGGGAATTAAAATCCCTACAATATGGTGAGATTATTTTTTTACAAAACTTTGGCGAAATATGTCTCTAATAAGTTTTTTCAAGGCTCGGTTATCGAACCAGAAAAAAACTCTGCTTTTTTAGGGCATAGATGGAAGAATCAAGATCTGAGAACCCCACCATTGGATTCAAAAGGAAAATTACAGATGTCACCAAATAATTCCATTGGAATCTCACGTTATCATCGTTTCAAGTTCACTCTCAAGACCTCATACTTAGCCATATTTTGAAGTGGACATGTGTCAACTCTAGGAGCCTAATGAGAATTTTATGTCCCTTTAGTCCCTCGAGCTAGGGGACATGAGGACAGGAAATCACACCCACCACTCGAAGACCCATGATCACACATAGGACCTCTAGGATCACTAGTTCAGCCCCTAAGTGCTTACGGGAGCTCAAAAGCCTTCACCTTTGGATCGGTGCCACATGTCATCGCACGGCTCATGTGAAAACTAATGTCCCTCATGTCCCTTCATGTTTGGGGACATCGGGGATAATAAAATTTCCCAACACCCAAGGAGACTCCTGGTCATCCATGTGACTCCTTCAAGTGTGAATTTCTAGCCCCAAGAGCTAGTGGAGCTAAATGCTCAACCGTTGGATCTTCGCCAAGTGTCACGATGAGGCACAACGTGCAAATTGATGTCCCTTTCATCCCTCAATGCTTAAGGGACATCAAGGACATAAAAATGTGCCCCACCCTTTTTGTGAATTTTTGAATGATTTAAATCTTGCACTTAGCCATTATTTCCCCCATTTCTCCTTCACAACTTCACACCTTGTCATAGCTCATTCATGTTTGTCCAAACACCCGATCCTGCCATTGCTAATCTCGAACCAGTTCCATTAAGGCCACAAAATACTCCACTCCATGAAAATACATAGGTTTTAGAGGAAGGATTGATCAAAAGAGTTGAAGAAATGAAGAATGAAGAGAAAATGAAGATTTTTTTCAGATAACCATGAAGTCACCCAATCGAAAAATATTCATATCTTACAAAATACAAGTTGGATTGAAGTTCTGTCTTTTGAAGACTTCCACATTTTTCAATATGGTCAATATGAAATAAAAGGGAGTTCTAATGGTTCTCTGAATCATTTTTTCCAACAAAAACCCCATTTCGTGCTCTAGCTCACATTCATCATATTTTCTATCAATCGGCATTGGAAACGAGCTAAAAAAACTTGCACACAGACTCCAAATGGAAAACCTGTCACAATGGATTTAATTTAATCATGATCGAGACACAAAAACCAAACTGTAAATTTTGAGCTCCATTAATGGCTGCCATGGCAGCTATGTGCTCAAGAAAGCCACTACTGGTGAAAAATTTAAATTTTATTTCCAAGCATTATAGTGGGTGAAATCAAGTGAAATTTGGAAGATGTGACTGTAAGAATGAGCCGAGTCCAAAAATTATGTTCCATCGCAAACCAAGTAGTGGAAGCTCACTTTCTAAAAATAGTAAGTTTTCCTATATAGACTTCCTACATTTGGAAATTCACCATCAAAATCGGCTATGGCAAAGACAATGTGCACTGAAGATCACCAGGAAGCCAGAATGATTTTCTGGGTGGAAAAAAATGAAAATGACCACTTACTAAAAATAGTAATCCCCTTATATGGGTGTTTACTACAAATAGTAAGTCACCCCAAGAAGTGGTCGAGGCGAAGGCAGTGTGCGCAAGAGCAAAAGAGGGAGTTCATCACATCAAGATGGTCAAGAAGAGGCAAAAATCACCTCTCACTAAAAATAGTAAGTCTTCCATCTGGGCACTTACTATTAATAGTAAGTTACACTCAAAGGGTAGTTTTGGCACAATGGGACATAGAAGGATAATCATTCAGGGGGACATCATCGTTCGAGATCATCTATGGGCATTTCTCACAGGGCATTCAAGGTCCATCCTAGGGAACTTGATAGTGTCTTTCAACACTCACTTCATGATTCTGGTCACATGTATATCATGTGTAGGGTGGGAGTTGCGGTTTTAGCGGAGCAGTTCATCCCGGCTTAGCAAGTGTTCGTGAGTGAAGATGAAGGATTTTCTCAGGGTGCAAAGAGTTTGGAGATGTAGAGTTCACTATAGTGGAGCACTTCATTAGATCATCTAACAAGGATCTGAGGACTTCCTCAGAGGCGGGTTCTTCTTCATTGGCACTCCTCCTTAGTTCTTTCTCTCCCCTTCTTCTCTCTTCTCTTCCCCCACTTTCTCTCTCCCCATTCTAATTCTTTTTGGGGTTGCACTTTTTCATAATGCCTTTAATTAATTTAAAATGACTTTTTTAATGTAACAAGTCACCCTTAAGTCATAAAAGGGGACTTAATCTTTTCCTAAGAATGTAAAAGGTCATAAGTTGTAATAAGGCATATGAAAAGGCATTGGGGGTAGACGAAGAGTCATCTCTCATTCTATAAATTGTAAATCCATTCCCATTTCAAAGGGTTGGTGATTGATTTTGTAAACTCAAGAGTGCATTGAGAGAACAAAGGAGATGGTCAAATTCTTCCTTTCCCTCATTCCCAAATTTCCTCCATTTCTCCACTATGTACAAATTTTGTTTGAGTAATCAATACAAGAAGAAGGATTTTCTAGCTTTCTTTGGCTAAGGGATTTCTTGATACTTTGGGCTCATTAAATTTTATTTGGTCGTATTGCTACTTGCAGAGTTGTTTCCTCTTAATTTTAGTGCATGTGATGAAACTTCTAACTAGTGTGTGCAGGAATCTAATTTTCTACCTACAACATTAGTTCTCCTATCTCTTTTCTCACTCCCCTTTCTTTCTCTTTAGATAAATTTTCCCTAGCAAGAGATCACTATCTTTTCTGCAGGTCAATGGAGCGCCTTTGTGTTGGATCTTGGGCAGAAAGTACAATAGGATAAAAATATCTTTTATATGTGCATGCATATATGGCAGTACACTTGGTTAAGTAGAGGTACTTAGAATCCCAAAGTGTTGGCAAGAAGTCCATAAATTTGTCCCTGAAAAATTTTCGGCCAACATTTTCTTAAGCTTTACCTTGAAAACTTGGGAAGCTATTAAACCAAGAAATAAAAAATGTAATAAAGGAGAAATAAAGGGGTGAATGTGATGAGTGGCATACCATGAGATGGTGAGTGAGGATAAAAAATAAGAAACTAATTTAAACTCGAGAGAATGAAACTAAATCAGATTAGAAGGATTCTAAATATTAAGATAAAAAATAAGGTCTAGAGAAGGACCAAAGAGTGAATTTGACAAGAATGATGATGATAGATTCTGAGAGATTTAAGATGAGCTTTGGCATTAGTGAATAAGGTGTATGAAGGAGTTTAGAGGGATTGAAACAATGGTAAAGTGTAGAACACTAGAAAGTGACTTAGGTGACCTACTTGTAACTTAGTAAAAAGGAAGTAATTTTATTTGGAAGGTTATATGGACTTAAGAAGGTAAAAATATAAATGGTGCAAAATGAACATAAGAAACTTTTTGGAATTTGTCTTTTCAAGCCTTGAATCATTATAAATAGAAAAATTATACGAAGAAATGTCAGTTCTATAACTTGAGAAAAAGTGAAAATTGGGATGACTTTTGAATATTGATTTCAAATGAATGTTCTAAGTTTTGTTGGTTATTGAATGTGTATGTGACTACATCATTTTCCTAAGTCTCTTCCCTTGACACATTTTTTTAAAGATTTGAGTATCTTCCATAGTGTTTTAAGTCTCCTCTTGTCACACCCACTTTGTCACAATTTGAGCTAACTAACTTCTTTCTTTTTCCTTTCACCTCTTTGCATACACCTTGTAAATAGTTCAACATCTTTCAAATTCATTCATATTTCTTAGCACTTGTAGTAATTTTTATGCCTTTCAAAGAAGAAGGAAATCCCATGCGCGTTGGCCTATCACCCAATGGGTGTTGAGCGCTCACACAGAAGCACGTGCGGACACCGAGCCCTTCCTTTATGTGATTTGTGTGAGAATGCATTATTTATGATAGAAACTTAAGTGAAGAGAATGGAAACAAACTATACATTCATCTTAGAGCTCAGAACGGGCTTCTAGACCAATGTATTCATTTAGATAAGAAAAGCATTATAGAACATAGATTTGAATCATAATAGAAAGGAAATGCACAGGTGTTTACACCCACTCATATGAAATATATATAAAACTAATCCATACATATATATGTAAAAGCTGGAACCACATATATCCATATTAAATATGTTTGGTAATCACATTACATTCATTGAGGCTATCACAAGCACATATAATAGTGTAGACTAATGTCATGCATCGAACTAGATTTAAGTCCCTCGTAGTACAAAGAAAAAAATATTCGAGACTCATCCCTTGATACATCATACTCCTACAAATCCTCTAAACTCAACCCATAGAACTCTCCCAGTACTTCTACATAGCTTTTCCTCTTTTCCATTCTATATCTTTTTCTCTATTTGGTGCTTGTATTTATATCCTCGCAAGCACTGCTATGCCTTTCGAAGTTGTAGATCGATTGCCAAGTGTACAAGTGGTCCTCTATGGGAGAATGCTCCTTCATACTCAATCTCTCCATTCTTCACCATGGTGACCTTTACGGAATCTTCTGTTGCAAGGTATATTCCTTTCATGGGCACCAAGTTGTCAGGTTGGCACCTTATCCACTCCACATCCACATAATCGGGTCATGTTTTCCTCATGTTCTGCCTGATATACCAAATATGGCTAAGTCCCAAAACCTTTGCTCTGCCTTGCACACACGTGGCACTTGGTTCTACTAAACCCTCCTAAAACCTTGTCCTACGTGCTTTCGCCTTGCGCACCCACACACCTTCTTGTACTTAGCCAATATTTTAGGGGCCCAACATCACCCCACACTATGCCTATTCTCTGCCCTTGGGAACATTTTCTCAATGAACAAATAATGATTGTCCTTGAATATTTTAGGGAAATAATAAAGGAATGAATAATTTGGGAAGAATGAAAGAATGGGGAAACTATGATTACTTATACAAGAGGAGAGGGAAATATTTCTTCAAGTCTGCCTCCAACTTATTCCAAGCATCGAATTTGTTCGTGACTATTGACAAAGGTCACCGACTAGGTGCTCACCTCTTCAAAGCCTATCCCTTCTCCTTGGGTATTCATCATTTCCATGATCCCCTCCAATTGTTTTCCCAAATCCTTGAGCGCATCTATCCTTTGAGTGATATAGGGATACAACTCCTTTAGCCGGTTTTTGATTTAGCCCCACAAGGTCTCAATAGCCTTTGATTTCTTCTCAACCTTGGCTAGAATTTTGTCATGTTCCGCTCTATTCCCCTTGTTCTTCTCTTAGAACTCCTTGATCTCTATTTCATGAGTGGCAACTAGAATGCTCACCACTCTATCTCTATCGGTGCAGTTGTCATAGGTGGCCTCAGTGAATTAGGTGGTGGCTTTCACATCATCGAGGACTTTATTGTACTGAGCAATAATTACCACAACCTTCATCTTGTCCTCCTTCTCTTTGTGCGTTGATGCCTCTTCTCTAGATTCTAAGGCTAGTGGTCACCTTTCCATAGTGAGGACGTGGGTGAAGTCCTCTAGGAATTCCAGGGTGGATCCATACTTCTATGCTAGTGGTGTTAGATCTTGATGCTTCAAGATAATGATATCTATGGTCATCCCTACTATCTTGTAAACCTTGTGCACCCTTTCCTTCTCATATTTTAACTCATGCCTTATTTAAGCACTAATTAGTCTTCTTGCTTTAAGTCCTTGGTTCTTTCCCCGAGCTCTTCTTCCTTTTTCTCCAGTTCTGCCTCTATTAACTTTACCCTATCATTCCTCCCGAAGAGTCTAGCTTCAACCTCAACCGAAACCTTATTCAACACATTACAGATTTGTTTGTTTGATACTTGTTGAGTATTTACCAAGGGGTTGACTCCTTTTGATTTCGGTACCTTTATTATTGCCCCTTGGCTTACTTTGAACTCCGGCTCGTCGATGTGGGACTTAAATGCCCAAGAAAGCATTTTCCTTGTCCGAGGGTATGCACCTTCCTCATCAAATGATGTCATAGCCAAGAGTTGCTCCATTGGTATGGTGCTTTGAAAGTGCACGCATAACACCTTGTTTGGATCATCAATGTAGCCCATCCCCTGAACTGTAATGCTTCTGCACTCTTTCTCCCACGCGCAGCCTTAGGAAAGCTCACAGCCAAACTAGGATCTCCTCCCATGCTGCCATATTCCTTTTCTATGCTCTCCTCCTCAATTTCCTTCATCACCACATCTGCGATGCATTCCATTTCTTTCTCTACCAGGTCCTTGATGATTTTTTTACTTCTTTCTCCATGACCTTGTCTACCTGTCCCTTTATGAGGCTTGGGGTCCTTTGTTCTTTTGTAACTTCTTTGCTTACCCCATTGTCTTGAGCATCCTCCTCTTCCTTTGCATTCTTCCTCCTGACAAAGATGTACTAATTTTTTCTTCCTCTCCTTCCTCCTCTGATTCATGTACTTTGAATACATTGGAGGGCCTTGAACTGCCTCAAGCTCATCATCATCATCTCTTTCTCCTCTATAGGCCTCCAAGCTCTCTGTATCCTCCAAGTCATCCTTCTCTATCACCTTCTACTTCTTCCTAACATGAGATTCTTCTTTCTCTTCCTCCTCCTCTAGTGACTTCTCCTTCAGCACTTCCCCTTGAGTGTGTGGCTCTCCTTGCTCCAATGCCTCCTCTTTTGGGGTCTTCACCGAGGACTTCTTTCGGTGTGTGTAGGTGCTTGGCATGGCACTTACCTCCTGAATTCCTACTAATTATGCAGTCTGGACACTTGGGAGCCTTTCTCTTGCACCTCCTCTCTTTCTCTCTTCTTTGGCATGGGCTTCCTCCTTCTTGTAGGGTCTTTAGGGATGGATACATTGTTTCCAAGTATGAACCCTTTTCAAATTTTGGCCTGATGCACAGATATACTCGCGCCATGGTCCTTCTTGCAATTGGTAAAGTTAGGGGCTTCGTCATCTAAACCTCGTGGGATACATGATTTTCCACGTATGCACGCTTTTGGGGTAAATGAGCTTCTGCGTAGCTCTTTGTGGTCTTGATCCACATCACTAAGGTTGAAACTTAGCCTCTTGGCCTCTTTGAACTTGTTCACCCCTGGTTGGAAGTATTACGTGGTGAAGGAGAAGGTAAGTTTGCACCAGGGGCTCATTGTTTCATCTATCAAATTGAATCTGCCAATGCAAAAGTGTTGGTACACTACAAACTTTTCTTCTCCATCCAAGAGTGTTGGTAATTTCTCTGGAATCCTCCATTCCACCCCGAACGCATCCCTCATTTGCTTGTACCACTTTTCCAAGCATGCTTTGTGAGTGGCCATCATGGCTCATAAGTATACTTCACGAACCTCTTTGCGGGAGACAATTCTTCTTAGGTACTCCCAAACAAACCATTTTGGCCCATCGGGTGCTCCAATCTACGAGAAAACAGTTATAAGGGGACATTGCCAAATATTATCTTATCTCCCTCTCACGCATTGTTAATGATTTCATCCACGATGAAGGTGGACAAGTTGTACATAGTCCCCTTCGATATTTTTCAGCATACATTCAGCCATGCCTTGTTCACTTGAGTCCATCTTTCTTGATCATTGAGCTTGCTTACCAAGCACACGGCCATCCTCATCATGGAGTTTGGAATCTCTTTGATTTGAAAGTAGCGTGATCATTTCTTATAGTCATACATAGCTATTATTTCCTTGATGGCCTCCTTATCACTCAGATCGTCATCTATGCTATCTCCCTCACAGATAAGGCCCGTGAACTTGGAAATCAACTAGGGATTTATGCGCATCTTTCACCCCGCGAAATAAAAATGGTCTCCGTGAACACGTGACATTAGCCATTGATAGAGGCACTTAGGTTTTCCAAAGTAAGGTAATTCATAAAGTTACAGTAACCCTACCTTCTCCAATTTAACTTTTACTTCGTTGTTGTATATGGGCATACCCTATGGTGTCCTCTTGTCTATTAGGTGAACCAACTCCAAATACATTTCTTTCTCTATCGTGTTGGTGCAATG
The DNA here is from genome assembly GCA_018340775.1 of Taxus wallichiana var. yunnanensis. Lineage (NCBI taxonomy): Eukaryota > Viridiplantae > Streptophyta > Pinopsida > Cupressales > Taxaceae > Taxus > Taxus wallichiana. Next base: position 544,992,906 of record CM031244.1, on the reverse strand, counting down.
ATTATAGTCACTCATAGTAATTTTCTACAAATGAGACTCCCATTATTTTCCTAGCAATACCCCATCCAGGTATTGCATCTCCATGTACCACTCTTCATTTGTGCTTGCGACGGCAGTCATTTTCTTCCCCTTTCCCTTGCCCTTGTGATTTTTAGGTGAGATGGTTGCTTTCTTTGGTTCCATTCTTCTGGTTAGGTTACACTTCAAACGTATTCTCCTTGCTCTGCTCTACCACTCTATCCAACCCCAAGACTCGATCTTGTGAAGAAACCCTCCTAACATTGTGCCCTAGCCTTCAAACCCTAAGCTGGAACAATTCTTTCACAAGATCTTTGCTTCTCAAAACTTCATCCATGCTGTGTACTCCTTTCCTATTGGTTTGCGGATCTACTCTAGTCACGCCCTCTTAGATTTCTTAAATTCTTCTTCACACAGATTGCTTTTGGATGCCCTAGTTCACGAGAGATCTTTTCACTTCGTAATCACAAGGTAAAATAATGAAGTGCCTGACTTCTTATTTATAGCTTTTCCTTCTTTCCAGCATTAAATTTTATTTTACCTACCACTATACTTAACACTAAATTTGTATAATTTTTCCACCAAACCAGCCTTACGCGCCTTCACTTACGTGCCCAATCTTGTGTGGAAAATTCTACAACCTATAGCGCCACAAACAATCCATCGATAGAATAATCTTACGTGTATGTCAATGCGTCAAAGGCACTTCTTACGCCCTTCACACCTAATTTTTTTCTCACCTACCTTTTTTTTTTCCGTGCTTCTTCCTCCTATGTACATGGTTTTTCTGAAATCTTATCCTAACACCAACCTTTTTGTCCACCTTTCTTTTATGTGCTTCTTAATTCTCAAGTGCTTTGTATCCATCAATTGGGCCATTTACAACTTCTACTTCTAATTCAAATTTGCACTAAACTTTGCATCCTTCCACCCTACACTAGAACAATGTGCGGTCCTATGTGCATATACAACATTCAAAAATTAATGTAGTTCTTTTGGCGAGGCACAAAAAAACAATAGAACAAAGGAAGAGAAAGGAAACACAAGAAAATAAATTACATAAAGGGAAATTATAAACTAACTCATGATATTGCCTTATTACAAACACCAAGAAGACTTATTTATAGTAGGGATTCAGCCTACTCCTATTGAAATGACTTTGCAATCTCGTCCCATCTAGTGCTCTCAACTGGCACGCACTTGAATCTAGGATGTACGAGATGATATAGGGCCCCAACCAATGGACTTTCAACTTCTCGGGATGGTACAGAAACTTGGAATCATATAACAATACCATCTACCTAACCTCAAATTATTATTTTTATGTGGTGATCATGTCATGCCTTTTGTTTTGCCTTTTGACTCCACTTGGCCAATGATCATCTCTCATCCAATTTCATCAATTTGTCAATCCTTTCCTCCAGCGCTTGTTTGTCGGCCAATCCTCCTGCGTGTGCTATATGCAAAGAAGGTAACATGAATTCAATGGGTAGGATAGCCTCCGTGCCAAACACCAATTGAAATGGTGTGGCTTTATTCAACCTCTTGTAGGTTGTCCTATATGCCCATAGAACTGTTGATACTTTGTCATCCCAATCTTGTCTACCAGTGTCACAAATTTTGGTCAAGGTATGACTCGGTATTTTATTAAACTCCTCGGAAGTCCCATTTGCTTGTGGATGGTAAGGGGTAGTCTTATGATGAGCCACCATGAACTCTGCTAATAGAATCCTGATGGTCTCATTTAGGAAATGCATACCCCTATCACTAGTTAAGCTCAACGGGCATCCATACCTTGTAATAATATTTTCCCATAGAAACTTGGATGTTGTAGCCACTATACAATCCTTGGTAGGCACTACTTTTGACCATCTTGTCAAATAATTCGTGCAAGTGATTACATAGTGTGATCCCATCCTATGGCAGCTGGAAAAATGGGGCCTACAAAATCTATGGCCCACTTTTCAAATGGTTTTGTACTTGGAATAGGGTGTAAAGGCATTTCATCCCTTCGCCCTGGTTTTCCAAGGCACTAACAATGATCACATGCCTTGCAATAATCTTTGCAATCTTGATATAGGGTCTCCCACCATAACCTAGACTTGCAATATCTTATGTGCGGTGGCGTCCCTTGCATAGTGTCCACATGCACTCTCTCCATGTGTCTCCTTCATAATAGCTGTGGTGCTCATGTTCTAGCACGCACCGACATAACACTTCATCGCGTCCTAGTTTGTACAAATCACCACTAACCAACATGTAGGGTGCAGCGCGTATGGCTAACTACTTCCTCTCTAATGCTTTCATCCCTTCTAGCACCACACCCATTTTGAGAAACACTTTGTAATATCCTCTAAGTGCGAGGGTGCGCTATAACCTAAATAGTTGTGTGTCTACAGCATGGTATCCAGAATTACTCTTTCTGGATTGACAATCATTGTGAACTCAAATTCTTGGAATAGCAGGACCCATCGACATATGCACCCTTACAAAACGGGCTTGTTTACCAAGTATTTTAATGCCATGTGGTCTGTGTAGAATAAAAATGGTGTTGTCAGTAGATATTTCTGAATTTTTGTAGCGCATAGATCATGGATAGTGCTTCATGCTCGGTAGTGGTGTAATTTTGTTTTGTTGATGTTAACTTTCTGCTTACAAAACACAAGGGATGGTCAATAATCCCTTCACCAATTTTTTCTAGTCTTTGCTCCAACATTGTGCAGGAGACATCCACATGAACATGGAAAGGCTTATCCCAAACAGGGAAACAAAGTATGGGTGTAGTGACAATCCTATCCTTCAAAGTGTCAAATGCCCTCTACTACGCCTCTCCCCAATGAAAGGAACTCTTGTGTCTAATAAATTCCTCCAAGGGCACAACAATCTTGGCATATCCCTTGATGAACTTCCTATAGTAACCCATATGCCCAAGGAATCCGCGCATGGCGCTTTGGCTAGTAGGCTCCCCTAAACCCACAATGACTGCAACCTTGGCGGGATCTACTAGTAAGCCTTCCTTGCATATGATATGCCCTAATAAGGTTCTAAATGGGGTAGTAAAGACACACTTCTTGATGTTGAAGGATATCCTCATTCTTGACACCTTTCAAACATTAGTTTTAAGTTATCATAATAGTCTTTGACTAGACCATACACAGTCCAATCATCCAAATAGACTTGAAGAAATTTATGGATGGAGTCCTAAAAGGCTTGTACTACAATGCGCGAGAACACAGTAGGCACATTCTTTAACCCAAAAGGCATGACAATATAGGAAAAACTCCCCCATTTAGTGTTAAAATTTGTCTTTCTCTGGTCTTCCTTTACAATCCTCACCTGGTGGTACCATGGGAACCCATCCGTGAAAGAGTAGACTTCGTGCCCAGCCACTCCCTCTAATATTTCTTCGTAAATGGGGTTGGGAAGGGATCAAAGACACATACGCATTCAAGTCTCGTAGTCAACACGAGATCATGATCCTCCTATCCTTCTTGATGTTGATGACCATTGGGCTTATCCATTACGAATCTTCACATGGCCTTAATGATACCTAACGCTATCATTTTTCTATCTCCTTCTTGACCCATACGCGTAAATTTGGGTTCATCCAATATGGCCTCTTTTAGATTGGGCACGCACCTTCCTTCAACTTTATCCTCATCTCCCCCAATGAATGGTGGATGCCTTTGAGTTCATGATACCCGTGAGGGAATAAATCTGGAACTCACACAACAAATCAATAATCTTTGAGACCTCCTTCTCCGACCAATAGTCTCCAATGAGAGCTTCATTGGGTTCTACTTCTAACCCAATGTTAACCTTCTTTGTTTTTAGGGGCTCCTGGTAGGCACACTTCCTTTCATCAGCGCTATCTATAACATCACGTGTACTTATAGAGTGGTTAACATCTATATTTTCCATTTCCTCCCCATCTATTACATAAACCATCTTTCCTTTTTCCTTCTTTATGCATGCACGCTCAAACTATATCTCCTCTGACTTATCCTCATCAAAGAATACCTCTAAACTGGGCTCACCTAGAAAATCTAGTAGCTTGTCTTGTCATGACACTATCCCCCATCGTAAGGTGCTTGATCACTTACTGATGCCTTATCAATTATGGCTTTTTGCCCGATATTCAAAAGCTTGGATGCGATCAATTGTCATCTCCTACCAATTTCCCATCTGACAACATGTTGCTTTGAGTGAATATACCACGTGTGCGCATAACCTTGTAGTGTGGAATATAGCTTATGCACCCATAATGATGGTGGTAAGGCCTTTGCACCTCCTATCGATGCCTTCTAACATGCTTGGATATGAAATTAAGCGGTCTCTTTACCATGGTAGTCTTGTATGAATGTGGGCGCGTTGCTCCTAGAAAACCTCACAGAAAACATGATTCTCACCTTGTGCAACTCAAGAGGTTCTCCAAATGTGTATCCTGCCCGGCCACGTTGCGGTCTTGATTAGGTTATAACTGAGCATTCCTCTTCTCGTGTCCTCATTTTTTCACTGATCTTCCATGTCCCGTAAGAAAATTTTAGGGTATTCCCCTCCAGAGTAACTTGGCAACTTCTTTCCTCCTAGGCACTTGAGTGAGCGCACCTTGGTCACTCTTGTTATAGACCCCCTCAACTGTCTCCCAATTAACTCATAGGTCTCGTGTGCCCAATTGTCACACACCATGTTTGTAGTATCACTCACAGACTGAGCATCCTCAAATTGGATAACTCCTTCTATAGGGTGAATTATCTCCAGGTATCTACTGGAGTGCACATAAATTATATCAAGGAACTCTTCTCCCAAAGGTTTAGTGTAAGGCACCAAATTCTCATCCGTCAAAGGGATGATGACCCATTCTTCCTTGTTCTCGAAACTGATATATCCTTTGTTGAACCTCAGGTCAACGTTGTTCTTATAGCACCATGGGCACCCAAGCAATTCTGGAAAATTGTCTACCTTGGAAAGCGCTAAGACTTCAAAGTCCCCACTAAACTTGGCCCCTTGAATGGTGATCATTACATCCTTCAATACTCTAATGGGAATTGCCTTAGTTTTGTTTACTATATACAACACATTTGAATATGGTTGTAATGAGGGCCTTCCTATTTGATGATAGGCATCTAATGTAATAACATTGACCTCTTCTTCCATGTCAATCAATATGTTACTCGTGTGACCATCCTGACTACATTCGGTGTGATCTCTTTGTCATAGTCAAGGCTATGGGGGGGGAGGTTTCCATGTAACACTTTTGCCTTTAGTGCTCTGCTCCGGCATGCGGTACCTTCTCCTATAGCCATTCTCCTAGCAAGGGAATAATATTCTCTTACCTTAACATTTTACACACTTCCTTGTCCTCATCCAAGTCCTTCTGTGGAGCCTTAACATTCCTCCTTTGCTCATACTACCGAATTACTCCTTTAGACACTAGATTTCTCCATGCAAGCTCCGAATGACATCCATTATCTCTTGATGTACTTCCTTCTAATGGGAAGGGTCTGGATACTTCCCATGCACAACTTCTTCTCTTGAGACTTGATGCCTTTTCTTTGGTACCTCATTGGCGCATGCGACCTCTACTCGTGTTATCACCAAAACGGGTTCTAACACCGACTCATGCGCCACTTTAGGCATCCACTTGTCTATTGGCCTTTTTATACTCACCATCCCATCTCCCTTGTCCTTTTGATGTTGTTGGATCATGTGCTCAAAAACTCGGGTACTCCTCATACTTATGCTTTTTCCTACACCATGAGCACTGCAATAAATCTAGACACTCGCACTGTAATGTTATGTAGATCCATAGTTATTGTAGGTTCCTCATGGGAACTCACTTCTCCCTCCTCTGCGGTTATTGTGACCACAAAATCCTCCACAAAAACCTCTCCCCGTTCCCCTCCGTCCACACATCCTTCATAATGGTGATCATCCTCCTTAGAACTACTGGTAAGGCTGGTGCGGCATACACCATGATAAATAGCCTCATAAATCTAGTCAATAAGCCTACAATCCTTAGTATCATGGGTCGTAGAGGTGTAAATCTTGCAGTAGCAAGACAAATTCTTCTAGATTGTGTGCTGCAACAAGGTACATCTACTCACATCATGGTCCCCATGGAAAATTTCACAATCTATTACTATGGCATGTACTAACTTCCAAGGGAAACTATCCTTGGCATGCCCCTCTACCTCATAATCTACACACCAAATACCACTCTGGGTCTCATGTATTGAGTTTGTAGATAGCTCCTCCAACTACTTGGCCATTGTAGCGATTTGAGCCTCCAAAAAGGGCTCACACTAATATCAATGCTCCCGATTGCTTGACATGTAACGCAGCCTCTAAAGCCTCGTGCGGCAGTCGGTGAATGTTTTATGTGATAATGCATACTAAATGGAGTGATCAACCCTCCAAAAACCATTGAGCATGTTGTGAAGGGTGAATTTCATATGACAATTTTGACAAGAGAGTTTTAAACCATGAATCATACTCTCGCACACTCTCTGCCATTCCTGTTGGATCTCCTTCAAAGCATTGATGCTCTTTTCTCGAACTCTAGTTTATGGAACTATGTTAGGAAGTAATTCTTCAACGTGGTGTAGTCTACCACCATCGATGGGGTTGTACTTCATATACTAGATATGTGTGTAACCTTGTTATAAACCGACATGCCTTCCGCTCACGGGTTAGTGATGCCCTTCGCACGCCATAGTAATTCACACTTGTGCACATGTACCGCAACATCATCTATACCTTGGTAATCTGGTAAGTGTAAATACATCTCAAAGAACACTTGAGGAGGTGGTTGAGGCCCCTGTCCCCCTGATCTAGATCCTTGGTTCCCTTTGGTGTTTCCTCCGGTGTTCCCTCCACCATATCCACTAGATCCACCGAGTCCCATGCATCCAGATCCACTAGTAGCCGGCAATGGGCCTAAAGTGGTCGCACCTAGTGTCTCCAACATTCCATTGAACTACATGCCAATGGTCTATGAAATTTCTCTATTGTCAGAAGTGTATCCCACGCCACTCCTAGACGCATTTCCTAAACCTTGCATACTTGCATTTTGCCCAAAAATTCTTCCAAACACTGGAATGGTATGTGCAGCCATGCATGTTCCAAATAAAAAAATATATCTCTTGAGCACCGATCAGTCACTCCCACCGATACTAATTGGGTTATCAATACTTCTCCCTTGATTTGGAAAACCAAGCATCAGAGGCTAGTCAGGGTGGGTTCGGATGTGCACAAGCGGCTCTTCTTTCTCCATGCAATGAAATATCATCAGAAGATGAAGGAGCCTCTCTCTTGTGCTTTCCAAGATGGGGTAGCATAGACTTCTCAGGCTCCACGTCCTCTGCATAAACTTTAATACCCTCTTGTAATGTCTGCCTCCATAGATCCATCACACTTGTAACCTTGTGTTGTCTATTCATCTCTCTTTCACGAGCTTCATTATACTTGAGTCACCTCTCCTCCCTTTCCTTTTCATCCGTAATGTCCGCCATCTTCCTCCACCCTAGCTTCCTCTCCTAGTACTCGATTAGCTTATCTAGCCATGGGAATGCTTCTAAACTCAAATTAATGACCAAGATCTTCATAGCGGAGGAATAGCACTCAAAAATGATCCTCTAGGCTCCTCGAAACTCAAACTCAACAATTTATGGGAAAGAATACATCGAAATGGTGTATCCTAAAGTGTAAGTGGCCGGCACTCCCTTCCACCGGTGATCAATAGCACACATCCAAGTCGGATCTACATCATGAAGCCTCGATAGTAATCTTGGTTCCACACGCGTGATATATAGTACCAACTTGATCTAGATGTGTATCTTTGAAAGCCATTCATATAGCTCTCTTGTGAAGTAGCGAAAAGAATGTATCATACTGACTCATGGTATAGGTTCTCTTCTACCCATCTACGCGCATTGGAACCGAGTTCGATCTTGAATCTTTGAGCAAACTTTTCCTCTGTGCTCTTGAACCACGCTTGACAACTTTCTAAAGTTAGGAGCTATGTCATCCCATATCACGAGGACAAGGATGCATGCCATTTCTCACAACAACTTCAAAAAGAGGTCCCGGAATGGAACCAAGATGTAGTCATTTTTATGCCTTTTAAAGAACAAGGAAATCCCATGCGCATCAGCCTATCACCCGGTAGGTGTTGGGCACTCACCCAAGGCACGCGGGCACCTGCAGCCTCTCCTTTATGTGAGTTGTGTGAGAATGCATTATTTACGATATAAACTTAAGTGAAGAGAATGAAAATGAACCATACATTCATCTTAGATCTCATAATGGGCTTCTAGACCAATGTATTCATTCATATAAGAAAAGCATTACAAGAACATAGATTTGAATCATAATAGAAAGGAAATACACAGGTGTTTACACCCACTCATATGAAATATATATAAAACTGATCCATACGAGATATAAGTAAAAGCTGGAACCACATATAGCCATATTAAATACATTTGGTAATCACATTACATTCATTGAGGCTATCATTGATCCATATAAAAGTGCGAGACTCATTTCATGCATCGGAGCTGGACTTAAGCCCATCATAGTAAAAGAAAAATATCATACCCATCCCCTTGATACATCATACTCCTACAGATCCTCTAAACTTAACCCATAGAACTCTCCTAGTATTTCTGCATAGCTTCACCTCTTTTCCATTCTATATCTTTTTCTCTGTCGAGTGCTTGTATTTATAGCCTCAAGCAAGCATCGACATGCCTTTCTGAAGTTGTAGATCGGTTGCCAAGTGTCCAAGTGGTCCTCCATGGGAGCATGCTCCTTTAGACTCGAGCTCTCCATTCTTCGCCATGATGACCTTATGGAATCTTCTATCGCAAGGTATATTCCTTTCATGGGCACCAAGTTGTCAGGCTGGCACCTTATCCACTCCGCATGTGCAATCGGGTCATGCTTTCCTCATGTTCTTCCCAATATGCCAAATATGGCTAAGTCCCAAAACCTTTTCTTTTCCTTGCACATGTGCACCACTGGTTCTACTAAACCCTCCTAAAACCCTATCCTGTGTGCTTTTTCCTTACGTGCCCTTCTTCAAATAGGCCTTGCGCACCCATGCGCCTTCTTGTACTTAGCCAATATTTTAGGGGCCCAACAACACTCATTTTCTAAGAGTCTTCTAAATGTACTTTTAATCCATCTTCCACCTTAACATCATTCATTTTGTTAAGTGTTGTGAAGTCCCTCTTTTCGTCACTCTTATCGTTCATTTTGTTAAGATTTGATCATCTTCACTTTGTTAAGTTTTTTCTCCCTTAACATTCATTTTGTTAAGTTTCTAGCACATTTCACTTTTCACCCCTTTGTTGTACCTCTTAACACTCATCTTGTTAATAGTTTCCCTTTTTAACCTTCTTTGTCACTCAAGAATTGATCGCATTCACTTTGTTAAGTTTCTTCCACCTTAGCATCACTCATTTTGTTAAGTGTTGTGAAGTCCCCCTTTTCATTCCTCTTAACACTCATTTTGTTAGGAGTTAACCTTTTCACATCTCTTCGTCACTCTTATCACTCATTTTGATTAAGATTTGATCGTGTCCACCTTGTCAAGTCTCTTCTCTCTTAACATCCATTTTGTTAACGAGTAGAGAACATCTAACTTCATATATTCCCTTTCCTCTTAACTCTCATTTTGATTAAGAGACAGGAAATCAACTAACCATTTTCACTTCTTCCCTCTTAGCACTCATTTTTCTAAGGGTCAAGCTTTTTCATCTTCTTCCCTCTTCCATCTTAGCATTCACTTTGCTAAGGGTTGAGTTTTCCATCACACCTCTTCTTATTCCTCCCCTCTTTCAACAATGGTGGGAACACGACATCATGACTATAGTCCTTTTCAATGGGAGGAAATAAATCCTTTCCATATCAACTCGGATGAAGAGGACAAAGACCAACTTAAAAACCTTCCATTGATGCCACTTTACGGAAAAATAAAGACCAATTCCTTCTTTGTCTCCTCCTAATGAGATCAAGATTTCCTTCATACTTTGATGAGGATGAATTGAAAGCCTTAAAGGGATGACCTAAATCTCCTAATGGTCCACCATTTGAGTCAAAAAAACATGACAATTAAGGACCAAGTAAAAGAAATACCAATAATAAAGGAAAACCTAATGCTTCATCCTTTAATCCCAACCAAGATTTTCTTGATCAAATCAATTAAATGGTGAAACAATTGGCTCTCTTATCCTCTACAGTCACTAACAATGATACCAAAGGTATCGAACACACAAATAAAAGTGATGAAACCTCAAAAAATCATTCGAGACTCATAACAAGAATAACAATCATACAAATGATAAATCACCATTCATCCCATAAACCAATTCACCATTTTCTCAAGAGTGGAAAATGATGAAGGACACCATTTCGGGCATGCAAAAACAACATAAAAAATTTAATTTTGATGAATTATGTCCATACCCTTTCGACATGGACATCTTACGCATACCCTTCCCACACTCTTTTGAGATGCCAAAATTTGACAAATACAAGGGAAAAACTAATCCTAGAGAGCATGTCAAGGAATTTTTCATGGCATGCCAAGAGGTGGCTTATAATGACATCTTTCTCTTACGCCTCTTTCCTAAGAGTCTAGGTGGACAAGCTTTGGACTGGTTCTTACACCTTCTAAAGGGATCTATTTCTACCTTTGCAGACCTTTCTAAGAATTTTGTCAAACACTTCTCTTTCAACCTTGATTCTAAAATAACCATGATGGATTTGTGCAATTCCAAACAACAAGCAAAACAAGATATTTGCACAATTCTTACAACAATGGTGCGAAATTGCAATCTAGTTCCCATGTTCAATCCCTAAGAAATAGATGGTTAGCATCTTCATCCCTAACCTTAATGATGAGTTGTCCTTTCACATGCAGATGCACTACCTCGAAAAAATTTAGGATCTTGAAAATGGAACTCAAATCGAAAAATCCCTCATTTATAAAGGCTTGATTAAGCCTCATTATAAAGATAATGGGCACAATTGTCATACCAATAAAAACAACCCTAGCACTTCTCATGATAAACCTAGGTACATTAACCACAACTGTAACATTGTCAATGATGGTGTCACGGATAATCACAACGTGCACAACTTATAGAAAAATCAATTAAAACAGATTAAGTCCAAACCATTTGTCACCATTCTAAAAAGAGAAACCTTTCCTCCTCTTCATGATTACAATTGAAGAAAATATACGTCCTTAGGGAATCTCTTTCAAATTATTTAAAATAGGTGACAAGTGCCAATATGGTTTCTTATCTTATAACACAACCCTTCCCTGAAGGTGAACCTAAGCTAGGTTGGTATAGACCTAACACATATTGTGATTTTCATTGCATTGATGGTCATCAAATGGAAAAATGTAAATAACTTTGCAAATATATTTAAGACCTCATTGACAAAGGATACATAGTGGTTAAGGATTGATCACCTAACCATGATACAAGGGAAAATCTCATGAACATGGTGAATCCTTGAACAACGTCAATTATAAATCCATCATATCCTTTATTGATGATACTACTTGCCCGTGCACTATTGAACGTCATTTTACACCTCTCGGAGAGAGATTCTATCCAGTTTCTTTCAACAATTAGTAAAGGCTAACATGATCGAATATCCACCTACGAGACCCATTTCTAATGGGGAACCCAATCCTACATCGTACAATGCATCAAAATATTGTGAATACCATCACATGCATGGTCATTCTATTGATAATTGTACACCTCTTTGTCATTATGTCTAAGACTTAATTGACGACGGAACCATCTCTATAGAGATTGATGATGAAGCTCTCACAATTTTGACATGTCAAATTCCACAACTTCAACGAAGAGTTGCATGTTGTCCCTTCTTTTGTATATCTTGACATTCAACAAGATCACGGCGAAATTCAGTATCTCTCTCCAAATCAATCCATTTCTTCTCTGATTTTCTCCCACTCACCCAACCAAACATTGAACTTGTGTCATACAACAATCTCTAACACCTAACGAGAGATTAACCTTTCTCCAAGACTCTCTTTCAACCCTTGACATAACAAAAAAGGGTCCATCATTAAACACCTTTGAGCTTGATTCTATTCTTTCCATTCGGATCCTACGCCTAACATCTCTAGTATTGTTGTTGAAACACAACCACAACAAGATTGGACACTTATGACAATGCAACCTTCTATGTCCATTACACCTCAAATGATCAATCTTGTAGGCATATCATTAACGATGATTCCTACATGTCAATACATCTACATGAGTACACTTTATGAGGTATGTATACCCAAGAATATCCTTATATAACCTTTTCAAGTTTTAATTGTAAATATTTCGTTAAATCAATTAATTCATAACCTAGAAGGAGAAATGTTGACCATCTCCTCTCTATGACATCTAAGGAACCCGGGTATACATCTATAGATCCATCTTTTTCCTAACTCTCTTTCACTCATAGGTGAATATGAATCTCAACATATTCCCCACATCAACAATATTATTCTAACATCACATATGTCTCTCGATCTCATCGAAGACTTATCTAATCACACATCCTTTGACTTGGAACATGTCCACCCAATTCTAGTACTTCAGGACCCATCAAATCATTTGATTCACTCCTTTGACTTGGATCATGTCTACCCAAGTCTCGTATTGCAGGACTTATCAAATATTTGGATTTCCTCCTTTTACTTGGAATTTTCCATCCAAGCCTCGTATTTTCAGGACTTATTGAATCTTTCAATTCCCTCTTTTGACTTAGATTTCGTTCACACAAGTCTCACATTTAGGACCATTCAAATTTAATAAACATGAATTTTTTCTTGATGATTCCATTTCAAATCCTCATTCTCGAACATTCAAAAACATAAAAAGAAAATACAACTCCGTATTAAAGCATTGTTTGCAAATTGGAAACAAAAACGTGTGTGTCAATAATGTTAAGCATTCCATCTATTGGCAGATATCTTGATCATATCATCATCATATATTTGCATTCTTCACCCATTACGACACATGGTTAACCTTGTCCCCATTGGGTATTGTGTGTCTCATCCCTATTATGGTTCTTACCATTTTAGATCTTTTTACCTATTTTTTTCTTGAAACTTACTTGATGGAAACTCCCCTTTCAAATAAGTTCTCTTTAACCAAAAATCACTAAACTTATTTACTTGGTCCTTTTTGACCACCCATCTCAATCTACGATGTTGAACCCTTGCGTCACGATAGTCACATGAGGTTGTGACTTGGGGGCAGAATTTTCCTTCCTAATAAACACACTATCAACATACAAGGAAAATTAAATCAATCTAAAAATACAAAAAAATAATTATAAAATCATTACACCTTTCATCCTTCATAGTCTTCGATGATAAGCCCATACTTTTTACTAGCAGTATGAGACTAGGAACGAAGAAATCCCTTACTCGCCTACATTTTTTCTTTGGTGTTGAGCCCTTTCCTTTTACTGATGGCATGGGGCAACATGTAGGGGGTCCTTCACAAAAATCAAAAATTAATTAGCCAATAAAGCCTTTATGAAATCTTAATCAAAGTTCTTAATCGAAAAATCCCCAGAAGTAATTTATCTACTCATTTTAAAGAGATAATAATTCCTTCAACCAATTTTTTTCAATCAGTAGGCCATCCATGGATCTAAGTTGACTCATAACTTATATAGTAAAAACATCTTAGAATTAATAACATAATCTTGACTAGAGATGAGTTACATTTTTCTCATATGGATCATTATTACACCTTGTGTCATCACATCCATTATCTTCACTTTCATATCACTATTCACCTCATTTTCATGTCCTTCTTGGCTCTCGGACGATGATCCCTTGCATCTTCCTAGTTGTGTGGAGTCACAAGTGCAGTGAAACACCCTATCATTTTACCATCTACATTTATATCAATGGAATGGAATGCTTATAATTATTTTCACCTTCTTTCAAGCTAGTGTAACCCTTTTTACCAAGTTGTAAAATAACATTAAAAACATTCAAAAATGTTTCACAAAACTTCAAAAAAATATAAAATTATTCAAAACTCCAAAAATAATTTAAAACGTCACAATCAAAACATTCAGATAATGTTTGACTAACTTTCAAGAATTTGGATAACATAGTTCAACAATTTCACCATTTGATGGCGCTCCCGATAATTGTTCGGATCATCTTTATTGCTTGTGGTGTATATCTATGCTCAAGGAAATCATTTACCCTTTTGCAATATAAATTTTCTTGGGAACGCTTGGATTTTACATATTAATCCAATTACAGATCAAACTTCAATGGGATCCAAGAGTATATTTTGGAGTATCTAAGTACCACTCCACTCTTGACCCAATCCAATCCTCTCGCATTCTAAGATATCTCTTGGAGGCATTCAAATATGTCTAGTTCTTAATGTGGAACACATTCATAGTGTCATTAGACATCGTTTTTGCACATTGTGATTGTCTTTGTTGCATTTTGTCAACATTGTGACAATGCTTTTACTTATTTCAATTTTTATTTTGTTGTAATTTGTTTACCTTTTTTGTAGACCAATTGTAGGAAATTTATTTGTATCTTGGTTCACATATAGATTTTGTGTGGTTCATTCCTGTTCATATTGGGTTTGTTTGCAATGCTTGTTTCATGTTTTATTGTTGCTTGCACGTGTTTTGTTTTTCATCCTAGTTTATTTAAGTCATGGAACATTTCCTTTTTGTTATGTATTCATGTTTGTTTAAAAAAATCAAATTTTTCAAAACTTGTTAGAATTCAAAAAAATCTCACATTTAAAAATTTTAAAAATCAAATATCTCAAAACTCAAAAAAAAAATCAAAAATTATAAAATTTTCAAACAAAAATTCACTTATCATAGAAATCCTACAATTGGAAAACCCTTGAAGTGAATCTTTCAACATCTCAATACAATATTGATAAATATCATACCTTTATCTATTACCCTAGTGATTGTTCCAATCTTACAACTATCACTTTCTTCCCTTTGCATGATATGTTAACTCTACTTGGGGAAAGTCGCAAAAATAATCTTTCCTTCACGATATAACTTCTCTGGGAAATTTCTTTTAGATCATTTACACAATGGATTCAACAAGAGTGTCATAAGGAGTTGCTTTAACTCCACTCTTCCAGTTTGATCATATTCCCACTTGAGAGCATTTACATCTACTTAATCATCATTGTGGCATGCATTAGGGTCATAGTTGATTATCTTATTTTTGACTTTGTGTTGCATTGTTGATGTTTACTTTTTGGACCACTTGCAAGTAGTGTGATTGCATCTTGGTACCTTTATAACCCTATTGCCTACACCTACTTGCATATTGGGTTTTTTTTCTTTTTTATCTTTTCTTTTTTATGTGTGTTTTTTAGACACATATGTGTTAACCATCTTGATTTTTTTATAATCATGGTGACAACTCTATTGTACAATAAGCAAAAATAAGGTTGCTCTAAATTTATTCTCCAAATGACGTTCATGTTGTTAGCACAGTCCTTCACATCCTTGTTCCAATCCCTTGTCTTCTTCTTATCAGCGGTTATCCACTGCTTTGTTGCATTATCCACCCGCTTGAGGGGGCATTCCTCTATTATCCTACTTGTTGGGGCATCATAATGCTTCATTTCTTTCTTCTTGTTACTCTGCGTCATCTCTACTATCTTTAAAGCACTATTACTTCGCAATAGCACTTTAAAGAGGGGCAAATGTAGACACCCTAAAATCACTCACATATTCCC
This sequence comes from Taxus wallichiana var. yunnanensis, assembly GCA_018340775.1. Lineage (NCBI taxonomy): Eukaryota > Viridiplantae > Streptophyta > Pinopsida > Cupressales > Taxaceae > Taxus > Taxus wallichiana. The sequence goes on along the minus strand of CM031244.1, from coordinate 544,977,076 downwards.
AGTATTGTCCTAGTACATCCAATTATTCACCCATTTGTGATTGATTAATTAAATTGATTAATCATGTGCTTTTACCCCTTTGGATTAATTAAATTAATCCCTAGTACCCCTTGTGTTAAGTTAATTATCATTTATTAATTAAATGATTAATTAATTAAGTGTGCACATCCTAGTCAATTGCCACTTCGATTCTCGGTCAAACATGACCACACAAACTCCACATCCTCATCCTAGTCCACTACACATTTAGAATCCTAGAAAGGTGGGGCAATTGAATTGTACATACAACCACATTTCCGAATGTAACTTATGCTATTAAAATTTCATCACTTCCCTAAATGCCCCACAACTGCTACAACCTCCTTAAATGTTATTTTTAGCATGTGCATTCAACCCATTTCAACCAATTTCCAACTACTTATGCCTCTATAAAATGTAGGCTTTCTTTTATCAAACCCTCGTGGAGTCAAGACAATTACTCTGTCAAATTGTATTCCAATATCTGCATAGTGGAAGCTCCCTAAATCTTCTCGTAGCATTGGTCAGTCCATGTTTAGAGGTCACTCAAGAGCATGCACATCCATTTACAAGGTTACACAAATAAAGTTTCTACAACCTTACTGAGGTTTGCATTAGAGGGTTATGGGAAGGTTTGCATTGTGTTTGTTTATATTTCATTTATTGTTACTTTTCTCTGCTCACACCCCATGACAATACACTACCTCCTTGTAGTGTTGTTGTTGTTTATGTTTGACTCTCTTGCTTTTGTCACTATTATGTAATTTCAATATTTAGTTACCCCTTGTGAAATTTTGACTTATATTTAATCGTATTTTTACAAGCATGGATATCATACCATAACTCTCTACTGACCAAATTTTTATTTTAACCATGTAATATTGATTTTTATTATTTATGAAGACAATCATTTCTTGACTATGAACACTTCCATGCTACCACCAGTAGCATTTTGCTAACTATCCAATAGTGGATAATTTCTTGTAGTGTGCACCAAACAGTTTGCAAATGATTTTGCATAGATTTTTTTACCTGTTGATTTGTTTCCTTTGGCTATAGTTTGCAATTTGTTATGTAGTAATTTGACATTTAACTTTTACTAGTACACAAGAAATAATATTTCAATGAACCAACCAAGAAATATTCTTGATAAAGGAAATGGTTTATAGCCACGTTGTTGGAAGCCATATGCAGTTTCCCGCTAGTAAGTTTTCCCCATCCACAACATTCATAGATCTATCTGAATCTATCAAATTAGCTTGTGAGATGACATCTCCACAATTGTGTCACTCAAAGATTAATTAGTGGCATCATCTATTTTGCTTTTTGTTAGTAATACAAAATAAAACAATATAGATGTAAGTTTTTGGGGTAGTGAATATGTGTACACATGGTTTGTGTTCTAAATCTTTAAGCAACGCTAAATATTTTATTTTGTAAATATTATTGTGGTATTTTTGCTTCTACAATAATTAGAGTAATTTTGTTATTACTTTTGTCGAAGGAGTTAATGTCTCAAACGTTTCGGATGTTTCCAACATATATTTCTTAATAATATTTAAACTTGTCAAATTTTCAACGACCCTCATACAATTTGTTATTAATATACCATATTTTTCTATTCTAAAGTGTCTTCTATTTTCATTGTGTTTATAGATTTTTTACTGCATTAATTAACTATTATGTTATTAAAACAAACAATAATGTAATTGCACTAATCCCAAAAACTTACAAATTTTAAGGTTTATTAGGTTGGCAGCTATTAAGATGGATTTAATACTCGGCATTAAATAAGACAATCATTTGTATCGATTATTAATATCTAAGTTTCTAAAGGTGCAAATTTTTACAATTCAATTCTAGGGATTTACATGTTAAACTTGTCATTACTTACTAAAGGTTTTTTTCCCATAAAACAACTAGCAAATGTGGTATTTGTCTGTAGAAGAAGGTGTTGGTTTTTGTTGCTGGCCACATTTGTTCATAACAAATGATTTCATTAACCTACATAACCAATAAATCCAAAGTATAAAGTAACATTACAATTCCGTAGGCATATGTAAGTATATAAATCCAAAGTTCAAAGTAACACTACAATTCCGTAGGCATATGCAATAAAACAATAAGACAAGATGCCAAACCAAACTAGGCAGCTTCCGACGGAATTTTACACGTCTTCCAAATATTGTACGAGGAAAAGGACCCTTGTGTGAATGGGAACAAAACATCTTTAATTTAGGTACTATTTTTATTAACAAAATAAATGTCACTTGATTAAATCTATTGCAAAACGGGGTTTTGGGTTGGAAAAGGTATAAAAAGCTTCTCGTCTACTTCGAAAATGACAAATGGATCATTTGAACATTTTGGATCATTTGAACATGTTTTCAAACGTTGAAAATTTAAACAATCATTCAGGAACTGCAAGTCAACTTGTCACGTGTCCATTATTTATCCTTGCCTGTAAAATCCCCATTTTGCGAACTAAATATTGAATTGTATTAATGTTCAAAGGGAAAGTAGGTTTTACATCGTTGCAAGGTTGATTTGTTGCAATTGAGAGGATAAGGGAAAGTTTTATTGTGAAATAGTGTTTTATTACAATAATCAAGTTTGATTATCATATGTATCGATTCTTAGGTTTTCTTAGGTTTTCTTTTTTTTGGGGTTCTTTTAAATAACGCTTCTTATTTTCGATCTATTTCTTGTTAAGGTATTTTATGGTTTTCTTGTTTCATTTTGACATTTATCCATAAATTTTAAATTATTAATAGAAGTAGTTTGTAAAATCAAATTTAATTACATATAATAATTTCTTTGAAAAGAAATAGATTGATAAATTTATGTAGAAAAACCATTAAAGTATTATTACAATACAATATGTATAAATTATGGCCTTAGAAATTGTTCATACCATACTATGTCTATTAAAAGTATAGGTTGTAAACTATGATCCAAAACCACCATACAAGTTGAATCCACATATAGGGATTACACAATAAAATTTCAAGGACTCCTACACATGGGGGCCATTGCCATACTTTCCTCTCTCTCCTCCTTTCCTTCCTCACTTAAGCGGGGTGATGCTCCAAATCTTAGTCGGCATGTCGAGTAGTATGTTGTGCTTGAGTGTACATCTATAAGGGGGTAAATAAAAATAGACCGTACATTTCAAACACTCTCTTAATTTTTAATACTCGCATGGGAGACACATACACATAAAATTAGTTGTTAAGGAAACCATGCCCATTGATCTTTTGCACTTCTCAATACTTGCACTGACTTTAAACGATGAATCAACAATAATCTTCACATTATTAACCTTCTCCAACAAAACCTAATTTTCCACCATGTCTTTAACAAAATGATATTGTACATAGATCTTCTTCGACTAAGCATGATATGTGAGGTTATTTGCCAAACAAATTAAACTTTGACTATCAAAATCTATCCTTAAATTTTTTGTTTGAAATCAATAATTAAACACAATATTTGGAACCATACAACTTACTTGCATGAGCGGTTGCCATGTACTCAGATTTTGTAGTTAAGAGTGCAACAATCACTTGCCTCTTTCTCATCCATGATCCGTCTGATTGTTTCACTAACTCTAGAAGAGGGACGGAAGCCTCACAAATATTATTGATGTTCAATCAAATCATATACAATGGAGATGGCTACAATATTTATAGATAGTGTACATTAGAGAACAAACAAATGAGAAGTTGCACATGTAAAGCAAATTATGTACGAGAAAAATAAAACAAATATGATGTTAATAATGCAACAATAAACATACGTGACTGCACAAAATAACAAATATAATGGTTATAACATCATAACCATATAACAATTATACAACAACTAATTACCCCAGTGAATTACTAATTACCTAAGGTAAAAATGTAAATACAATGCATAATTAACCTAGTAAACTAAGTGTACCTAACATTCTCCCCTTTAAATTGGCATCGCCTTAAGAGATGAGGAGAGAAACTCTCTGAAAAACTCGAATTTGTCACATACAAGTGACTTGTGAAGATATTTGCTCGTTGTTCAGTTGTTGGGAAAAATTGAAATTGTATGTTGTGTTTCAATACATGCTCACGTATGAAATGAACTTGTACCTTAATGTGTTTTGTTCTCTCATGAAACACTTTGGATTACGAAAAAGTTTAGAACACCTCCATTGTCTACATATAAGGTGGTAGGTTTTCCTATGGTACTCTAAGTCCTTCAAGTATGTGATGTAGCCATATCACTTCAGCAGACAGCTCCACCTGCAACACAATATTAGACACAGCAGAAGAGCAAGAAACAAAGTTTTGTTTCTTACTTCCCCATGATATCGGTCCAGATCCCAAAAGGATACAAATCCAGAAGTGGATTTCTTGTCATCAATGTTACTACATGATCTGAATCGAATATCTAGTCAAGAAGAATTGATCATTCTTCTTGTATTCTAGACCAAGATCCACTATACCCTTGAGATATCTCAAGATCCGCCTTGTTGCTTTCTAATGAAAAATTTGGGTTCTGTATGAACTTGGACATATAGCTCACTAAAGCTAATATTTGGTCTAGTATAAGTTAGGTAAATGAGACTCCCAATCAACTATCGATAGAGAGTTGTATTTACCAAAGGAGATGGATCTGAACGAGATAATTGTAGTCTCATCTTCATAGGTATAGAAACTGGTGTGTAATCCATCATCCTGAATTTCTCAAGTGGTGTCTTAGTATACTTCAATTGAGAAACAAATATGTGATTCTCTTTCTACCATACTTCCAATCCAAGACAGTAGTGCATGAGCCCGATATCTATCATGTCGAATGATCGATTAAGATCTTTCTTCATTTCATCAATCAAATTGATGTTAATCAAAGTGATGACTAGATCGTCGACATAAACAACTATCACAATCTCTCCTCCTTTCCTTTTGAGGTAGAGATTGGGATCATATGGATTTCTGACAAATCCATGTTGAACGAGATGCTCATCAATTTTGATGTACCAAGCTTGGGGTGCCTGTTTAAGGCCATACAGAGATTTCCTGAGTCTACATACCTTTGTTCTTCACCAAGTACGACAAATCCCTCAGGTTGAGTCATGTAGACTTTCCTATAGATCTCCGTTCAAAAAGGCACTTTTCACGTCCATCTGATGGACTTTCCAACCAAATTGAGAAGCTAGAGAAAAGATCATCCTAATCATTTTGATCTTATCTATGGGAGCAAATGTCTCCTCATAGTTTATTCCTTCCTTTTTGCATACCCCTTTGTTACTAGTCTTGCTTTATACTTGTCTATAGTCCCATCTATTTTGTACTTTGTTTTGAATATCCATCTGCAACCAATGGGTTTCTTCCCTGGTGGAAGATCGACAAGTTGTCAAGTGTTGTTTTTCATCACTGACTAATACTCAGCATCTATAGCATCTTTCCAAGCTTTTGACTGTAGGGTTTCCTAGACAGTAGACGGGTCAACAAATTCAACAACTCTACTCATCAAAGAAAATTTTACTTCTTCTCGTGCTTTACTACGAGTCTATGGTCCAATGGTGGATGTATCGGTGGAGCATCCAATTTTGCATCTCGTATCATGTTAGTATACCACTTTGGGCATACACTATACTGCTCCCATGGGTCATGGTCCTATTTGATCATCACCATCATCCCCATCATCATTGTCATCATCACTTATATTTTCACAACAAGTGAAATATCTACATCAGGTGAGTTTGGAGAAGGAGTCTCAACTTCCTTCTTCTCAAATAACTCAACATCTCTATTGGTGTAGAATTTTCTGGTCTTCGAATCCATCAATCTGTACCCAAGAGCCTCTTCATTGTAGCCAATGAAGATGAGTTTTTGAGATTTCATATCTAACTTCTTTCTGTTTTACTTGGGTATGTGCATGTTATATTTGCACCCGAATACTCTGAGGTGTACAAAAATGGCTTACAATTTGACCATGCTTCATGTGGATTTACTCCATCAAGAGAAATTATGGGCACTCTGTTCAACAAATATATTGTTGTCTTTTTGCTACGCCTATAATTTACTCTCTAGTTCGAGAATCATCGATCATGCAACACACCATCTCCATGATAGTACGGTTTCTTCTCTCAACAACACCATTTTGTTGTAGTGTGTGTGGAGGAGGCATCTATTAACAAATCCCGTGAGCTTTAAGGTAGGCTTTGAACTCATTATTGGTGAATTCCCCCTCGATCTAAGTAAAGAGATCTAATATGATGACAAGTATCATTCTCTACAACCACTTTGAACTTTTTGAAGTTCTCAAAAGCATCACTTTTCTTACGAAGACAAAATATCCACATTTTCCTTGAATAATCATCAACACATAGCATGAAATACTGAAATATAGAATGACTAAGTTGCATCAAACCCAAAGATCGATATGAACCAAATCAAGCTTACTTGGAGCTCGATAAGTAATTTTCTGGAATGAAGCTCTATGTTGTTTACCTGCTAGGTAGTTAGGACACTTATTTTTATCCTTCAGAGAGACGAAAATTCTCTTACCATGTTTTTCTTGGTGAAGTGTTTGAGATATTTGAAACTGATTTAACCAAGTCTCGATGCCATAATTGTCTTTGAGGAATAATTCTTAGCCACTAGCGCTTGATCATCCCTATCGAAAAAGTCAAGCTAGAACATACATCCCACATTGGAGGATTTTGTAAAAAAATTGAACCTCTTGATTTGTCTCAAATCAAACACACTTTCTTACCAGAATGACTATCACAGTCAATCTTTAGATTATGATCTAGAAGCTGACTCACTGATAGTAGATTCTTTGTTAACATGGAGACATAAAATACATCGATAATCTACAATTTTGTGAACCAAGAGGTAAAGAAATGTTCCCAATTCCTTGTATTGTGTAAGAAGAATCATCACCTAACAAAACATGGTTTTTCAAAGGTGTGTCCCTCGTGGTAGTAACCCGATCTTTGTGCCTGGTCATGTGTCGAGTGACTCCAGAATCAAAATACCAAACAACACTAGATGATGTGGATGGTTCATTGGAATGAGCAGTGTAAAAGAAGTCCTCATTTTCTGAATGATCTTCTTACTCATCAACTTTGATGGGATTTGTTGGTGTTTGTATTTTCCACATCATTAGGTGAGTCATCTCACTTAGGTGAGATCGTAGGTCCATGTGTCATTTAGGGGTCATTATGAGATTCCCTTATGGTCTCGTCGGTAGCGAAGTGCGTGGCAACACGTCGGTGCGTGTATGCGTAAGGAGTTACACCTCGGGAATGTAACTCCCCTCTCTCTCGAGTTGTCATGATTGCAGCATTGGGGGTTCTTACCTCTATATGTACACCCCATTTGATCTATGAGATAGGAGAGTTTTATTTAACTTGGTTCCCATTTTTGAATCTTTCTGCACATTCTGATGCTCGCTCCTCCCGAGATCTCTTCTTGCTGCCGTTCACGTCCGTTGATGATTGTCCCTCGTGATCCTCGTTTGCGGGTTTTCAAACCCTCTTTGGGATTTTCTTCGCGGGTCCAAATTTTAGTAATGAACCTTTCGATGAGGTTGTAACTTTGAGGTCCAAAGTGCTTGAAGAACCTTTCTTGTATGTGTTGAACCAAAAATATTTCAACTCATGTCCTCTTTTATAGATAGGACATTTCTTCTTTTGTTTGTCCCCTTTTGATGTTGTTTTTGGGACTTTTGAGAAGATTGAGCTTTTCCTTTTCATTTCTAATGAGAAGATAGTGCATGCTACTCTCTTCATCATCTTTGTTGTACATTGCTTCTTCTTTTTGTAGTAGATTCACTAACTTGTCAAAGGTAAGCTGTTTGATCGAAAAAGTTTAGTGTTGTCACAAAAATGTAGTAAGAATGAGGAAGTGCTCTCAGAACAATGGGAATGAGAGTTATATCATTAACCTCCTCTCCTAGGGCTAGAAGTGAATCCCTCAATTCTACAACTCTTTGCAAAAAAATCTTCCATTTTCTTGATTGGTTTGACTTTCAAAAGTGTATGTAATCGACTCTACAAATTTAATAGTGTGTTCTTCGTTTCGGCCTCGTACACGGTGCTTAACTTATCCCATGCTTCTTTGGATGTTTTGACATCTCGAATGCGGGGTTGCACGTCGTTGGACACTACAAACAAGATTATTAGCTTGGCATTCTGATTGACCCTATCAAATTGTCTTTGTTGGGTGCGCATCATCTGGTGATCTGGTTGCGACACCTTTCACAACAAGCCAAATCTCTTCAAACTCAAGTTTTCTTTTGATCTTAGTCTTCCATGCAACATAATTATCTCCTCTTAGGAGCTGTGAGTCTAGAAGAAATAACTTAGGGGCATTGGTGCCCATTTTGCTCACGATACCAAATCTAGAAGGGGACGGAAGCCTCACAAATATTATTGATGTTTAATCAAATCATATACAATGGAGATGGTTGTAATATTTATAGATATTGTACAAGTGAGTACAAACAAATGAGAAGTTGTGCAGGTAAAACAAATTACACACGAGAATAATAAAACAAATATGATGTTACGATAATAATGCAACAATAAACATGCATGACTACACATATAAAAAATGTAATGGTTATAACATCAAAACCATATAAAAATTATACAAAAACTAATTACCCGGTGAATTACTAATTACCTAAGATAAAAATGTAAATACAATGCATAATTAACCTAGTAAACTAATTTTACCTAACACTAAACATGTTAAATGTAACCACTTATAAATCTTTAACAATCAAGATTTGTTTGCCCCCATTTTTAGCTAAGGGATATAACCTTTGAAGCGTAAAGATGCCATTTCTATATTTGACATATTAATATGTGCACATAAATACACAAAATGGAGGATGCAAATAGCAATACAAAGGGTTTTGAGGAATGGATCGTTTAAGGGTAAATATGAGTGCATGAGGAGGATGTGCACAAAGGAGCATGATACGTGGAAAGGATCCAAAATTGGCATGGAGCACATAAAATGGGATAAGATTGGTACACAATTAGGAGCTAATAGGGGTGCACCGACTATCGATCTCACTTGATTTATTATACTTCAACTATACTTCTAGTTAGAATTGAAAATGCATTCTTGCATGTATGTAATGATGTTTATCTCGTAGCTAAAGTATAAGAGAGGGAGAGATCCATTCATACATAAGGACTACTTATATTCTTTTGTAAGGGTTGAGACATTGTTGTCATTGTGTCTATTATTATTTTTGGTAGAGTATTAATTGATTAGCATAACAACCATTGATTTTGTATTACGTGACTTAATGTTATAGGACGGTGAACTAGAAAAACTACCATTGTTGGAGATTGAAACCTTTACTTATGCTTGCATGTCATTGTATTCAAATGATACCAAAGAATACAAAAGTAATTTAGTCTCAATCTATATTGTCTATCATATGAGCTTGTATGTAATTGTGTTTGGTTGAATTTATAATCATAGATTTGAGATTTCATGTTATGTTGAGTTTTGAGGGCCCATTAATAGATGCAATACATTATTCATTTTTGTTAATAATTTCTAATAAAGCCTTGGTAGTCTCATGAAGTGATATGCCGGTGTAGAAAATAATATATTTATTATGGTGGCCTAATAGGCACATATTCATATACCAAATTAGAAAAACACCAACATTCTCGGTTATGTTTCTAGGACCCTTATTTGATTGGATGGTAAAAATGACAAGATAAGATAAAATGATTACCTTAAATATGGTGGAGAAATGGTTTGAGGATTTGGAGCTTGCATTTTCTAAGAACTAACCGTGGAAAGGAGATGAAACCCAAAAGAAGTGGGTGTATAAAAATTATGTGATTCAAACTAGATCTTTGCTTTCTTCTATGCTTATAAAGTGTGCTTTTAAAAATCTATACTCTGTTTTGTTTATTATTTTAAATCAATTTAAAAATAAATAAATTTAAAAATAAATGTTAATATGTTAATCCTTTTATGAAGTTCACAATTATTTGATCCTCCTTAACTAATATATAAGATTTTGTGGTGCTTTATTTGACCTATAGACTATAGTCTATGGGAACTTTTCAAGATTTGACTCCCTCTGCACCTAATTCGGTAGAGGTTCGAAATTATGAGCAAATTGATTACCACGACTTTTGTCCACTTGTCATTGTCGGGATAGGTAAGAAAACTATACTTACTTTATATTTTAATGCCAATACAGCTCGAGTTGAAAATGTTGGTAAAGAAAACGATACCCAACCATATATATTGGTTATTAAATGTGGTCGGCCCCACATATATTGTCCTTCCTTAATTAAGTATATTTTGAAGTATGACGGGTGAAAAATTCAACTCTATTATCTATTCCGAGAGGTAAGATTCACTTTGAATTGCAAAACCATTCTAATATCCAACTGCTATAGATTTTTTTGAATAAAATTAGAGTTCGAGTAAAGATTAAAGGTTGGAAACAACTATAAAAATTTAGATTTTTTTGTTTAGATTTTTTTGTTTTGATACATTTTAAACATATATTTTGAAAAATGCTAGTAGATTTGAATAAAGATTTTATCTTAGATTTTCTACATACCATATTCATTGACAATTATATTGACTCTATAAGATTCTTATTCATTCGTGACAAATGACATTAATCCAACTACATTTATGTGTGAAGTTCAATTTTTTTCCAAAAAATAAAAATAGATTCCAAACTCCATCGCATGGTTAAAATATTATGAGTTTTTATTGACGACTTAATAGTAAAAAGAGGAAACTTGTAACCGACAATTAAATAGACGTCAAATTTACATTAAAATTAGTATGTGATGGTCACAAATGTCAAATTTAAATGTTTCATTAAGTGTTTATCCACATACATTACATTCCCATAAATAACCTTAATTGCCATTGTAGGATGCTTATTGACACAATTAAGAATAAAAATATAAAAATACAATTGTTTTTACAATTAAAAGTAGTTGGTAGATATTACCTCACGTATGTGCACACGTGCGTGCGTGTGTACACATCTAATTAGAATAATTATATCTTATTTACGGTACAAATTTAGAGACTAATGCCCAATGATATTTTATGAATAGATACAATGATATTCATATCAAATAAAACACGTAAATGCAATACAAAAAAGTTATTTGACTAAGCATATGATAAAAATAATAATACACAAGAGGATAATTTGACTTACGTTTTTGGATGTCTCGCAATAATTTGGGTATGGAATTAGGGAAAATAGGATGCAATTGGGCTAAACTTGTTTTGTCTTGGAATTTGGACTATAGAACCTTGTTGGATGCTAGTGCAAGCTTGGAAGCGGGTACCATGTGCCACGATCCTATTTGGCATTATTGTTTGGCACTTGCTTTCCACTTCTAATCAAATTAGGTTGATTCATCATTGCTTGTAGGGTATTTATGTACCTTCACATGTTCCAAATTATTTGCGCACACACTTGAAATGATAAATAACCCTAGTTTCCAACACTAGCACTTCAAACACATGATTAGATAACAAAAAAGGGTTTTCTATGCGGTGGAGTTGACATGCCCTGGTGGCCGAGCCCCCTTGTTGATTTTGACCAAACGTACACTATATTGCCCAAATGAGGGGTTGAAATATTTTGTAGTTCTCCTAGTGGTCGTTCAATTGTGAATGCACGATCTAGAAAACCATTCCCCTATATTCCCCTCATGCCTTAACACAAATAGTGCATTTAACGATAGGTATAATGTACCCTTCATGATAGATAGAGTGTTCCAATAGAATGCTAAAATAAAGTGCTTAAGTAGAGTGTTTGTAAATAAAAACCCTTGATGTGACTTTGGTGTATAGGGGCTTCATAACACAAGGCTTTTTAATGCTTTTGAATTGGCTTACTATACTCTTGGAAGAGTATTGAGTGCTCTAGACTTGGTTAGGGCATGTTGTTGATGTCTTCTCTTGATTTAGGGGAGATTAGGAAAACTTTGCTAAGGATTTTGAGATGAAGATCAAATGTGCCTCGTGGTTTTCCAAGTAGAAACTTAATAGGTTCCAAGTGAGTAAATGAGAGTGTTTTATTTTCTTTTATACCTTTCCACAGGTAGGGCTAGATTAAGGCTTATGAGTTCCCTAAGCAATACTGGAGCTAATGCCTTTCATAAATTAAAAAAATATATAGCGAGAAAAATAATTAACAATTACCAAATATCGTACTACTTGATATGTTATGCCTCTACCATCCAAAAAAACTTGCTAATAATTTTTTAATCTTTTACTTCATAAAATCCCCAATTAATTCTCTAACACAACTCATCTATCATAATCCTCATTTTCTCATATATTTCCCACTTTGTATTTCCAAGTTATTTACATATTCACCTTTTTAAATCTTTCCTCCAAAAAAATCATCCAAGACTTCAAAACAACACAACGTATGAAAAATATTTGAGAATGAATTAAATTTAAGAATCCATCAACAAAAGAACTTGCATAAATATTTGAGGCCTCCTAAAAAATTATCTTAATAGAATTATGTGAATTTTATTTTATTTTTAATGAAATGGATTGAATTGGTATGTAAGGTTCACCACTAATCGCTACTAGCATATATTGTTAATAAAATGATTTAATCTTCATAAAAATTGTAGTAAAATAAAATAAATTAGCGCCCCCTAAATGTTGACACCTAGCAGTTACCTAATTTTCCTAGACCTTAATCCCCCTTTGTGTACCACGAGATATAGTTTCACATTAAGGCTAATCTAGAAAGGGTATTTTAGATAAACTTAAGAAGAAATTTGACCATTGAAATGTAAAGGACAGTAGTGCTTAGCTCCCAATACTAGTGTCTAACAATCTTGTCATCGATTGAATGCTAATGTCTAGAAAACAAATGTTGTAATGAGAGTCCTGGGAGAGTTCTTCCATCGGGTAAGAATTTTCTATGAGATTTAGATCATTCATGTAGGTTTCGAGTAGACGAGTGAGATAATGAGGAGTATATACAATCCTTAGAAGAGAGAATGATAACAAGTTTATGATTAGCTTGTGTTCCCAAGTCTAAATTAAGGGATATAAACCAAATTTGTAATTATCAAGCACCTAATTACTAGATCTAGGTGTCAAATTTTCCCCTTTTAATCTAGTAAAAGATAATTTCTAGGTTAAAGTAAATGTGTACTTAAGTGTGTAAACAAACTTTTTCTTTGCTTGATTTGCTTAATTGCTTTGAGTGTTTGAGATGTTGTAAAATGCCTCCAAGAGTGAAACTTGCAACTCAAGACTATTTCTAATATCCAAGAGTAAGGAAGGACTGCACCTATATATATGGAGCTAATTTTGATCTCGTATATGGAGAATACTATGCCCCTTACCACCGGTGTAGGGAGACGGGGATCATACCAACCACACAAATTGGGGGTGATCAAATCCACAATTTGATAGAGGTTGGGGTGTAGTTTTCCCAAATAGAATAGTCAAGAGGGTAGAGTAACTTTAAAACTATGTTATGAGTCTTGGGTTGTAATAAATCCAAAAATCAAAGAATAGTGGAACCATATGGGCCAACAAATTATAATTCCCTAGAACTCTGGGTGTCACAACCCTAATACACATACTCTTAATGAATAACACCACTATCGAAATATCTAGGTTTGTAATTTCTTGAGCATCTTGAACTTCTAAAAATTTATTGAAATATAAATAGTAGTATGTAAGAAATTAATTCCCCCTATATATGTAATAAATGTGGTGGATTTGTAACCTATATCTCTGTCATAATAATCACACCCTTCCATTTATAATAAATGCAATGAATATGTAATTTGTATGTGCCATCGTAATCACACCCTTTATATTTTTCATTAATGCAATGATCCTATAAAGTAACTGTAATATGTCCCTAAAATTTTATCCACATATATTCCATTAATATTTATGAAATAACCCCATTGAATTCCCCCTCTTTTAATAAAAGTGAGATGTCATGTAGATCACTCAACTCAAAATAATACAAATGTATCTAATAATCATCATACTAAAGATGGTTGCGGGTGGCCATAATGTAGAGCCAATCTAGATAGAGAGTGCATGATATAAATTGTGGAAAATAGAAGATAACAAACACAACAAACATAAAAGAACACAAGCTCACACATAAAGTCATGTATATAATACATAAAAAGCTACATGGCCATAAACAAAGACACAATAGTGTTGCATACATAGAATAGGCCAATAGCCACATAATAAAATGATATTGAGGCCATAAACAAGGGACACCAAAGGGCCACCCACACATAATAGTCCAAAGACTGCATGCATACAAGAGATAAGCAATTAGTAATCCAATGTGTAAATAAGCAATAAAATGTTTTTAGAATGCACATATGACAAGATATACTAGTCCTATAACATAAACATGTGTTAGTCCCGGGATTCATGATAAAGAACATATATTACCATATATAATATATGAATACAACTAGAAGACATGACATAGAAACTATAAAATAGAAAAATAACATCTAGTAGTGTAGAAGATGCCCCGTTTAACAAGGTGACTAGATGAGAGGAAAGTCCAACATCTATGATCATGTAGAGTCTTGTGTGTCTTGCATCATGTTCATATCCATAATGAAACACGTGTGGGTATAAGATAGAATATTTTATATATCGATTATGTGACAAATAAAAAATTTAAAGTAGAAGATGGTAAATCAAATCATGTAAATAAGTCCTGCTTTTGTATGCTTGGTAAGTTTGAATGCTTTGGAATTTTTAAATATTTTATTTTTTTAGTTTTTAATTTTTTTAGTTTTATAATCATCTTTGAAATATTTGATGAAAAGTTCCAATGGAGAAGGGCAATGAATCATGCCTCGAGTAAACAAATGTGTTATATGTATTCGTGTGATAGCAATGAATAAGATGATGTGGTGTAGTAAAAGGATGTCGAGATATAAGAGCATGCATATTATGAACCGCTAAAGGAGGCATGTGCGTTGATCAAGTACCTCATATAGAAATAGATTATGTCGGTTTAATCTTAGGATGTATGATAAATTGATTTTTCCGAGAAAATCCATTGAGTTAGATTTTCTTGATCTTAATTGTGGCTCATGTCAAAGAGATAGTAGTTTAATATTAAAATAACCACTATATTATTATAAATTTGAGTAGATGGAGGGATGACATAAACCTTATCAACTTCATTGCAATAGATATACTTGACATAGTTATGAATAGTAGAAGCAATAATGTGGAACTTATGAAGCCAAGGGTACCCTAGTAAGATGTTGTATCTCCCAATACTTTGGAGAAATAGAAAAGGTGTAGATATAATAGTTTTCTCCATGCGAAGGGTTAACATAATATGTCGGATAGATCAATAGGTAGCTTGAGAATTAGGTTGTAGGAGTTTCTCATTATACCATGAAGTTTTATGTAATTTCATAATACACAATTTATCAAAACAACCATTTTCAATTGTAATACGATAAATAACCTTGTTATTATCATAACACACCCCTATTTTGTTACAAGGTAGGGGACCCACTTGGAAATTTAGAGATGGTAAATCAAATAAAATTCAGGATAATATTTCAAAGGAACCTTGAAAGATTTAAGAATTAGATATGCATGTTAAGGAGATGCATAAGGCATCATTTCTCGAAGTTATATGGGTTTTATATTTTTATCAATAAATGTGCTTTCACATACATATGGTAGTTTTTATTATTTGCAAGCATTTGGGTCAAACAAGCTTGGAATGCGGGGGTGTCTAGGATCGATGATAAATGTTTCTTGTGAAAGGAAGACACGATGACTATTAAATGTCACGTATTGGTCACGTATATTGATAAAATTTGGAGTACAAGAAAACATCGACGGTAGCCAAATGTCATGCACCGGTAAACTAAAAACGTCAAGTCACCGATTGTAACCAAGTCTCAAGGATTGATGTTATTTAAAGGTTGGTTTAGATTATGAAATTCTTGTAGGAAATGCTAAATCAAACTAAGATTCAAATCAAAGGAGCTAAGTCATGGAATGTAAAATCCATAAAATGCACTTCGTTATTAATAAGCATAACGATGGTGCACGAATCAGTCACAACTGAAAATAATTAAGACAACTTCAGTCCAGACGCATTTCCATTAAAGGATATAATGTTTTGAATTTGCATCTACATAGAGCCATAGTTTAAGGAATGAAGTTAGTTTTTTTACAAAGGATTCGACATCCAAAACATAGCCTTCCACTTCATCTTCTTTGCATGTGCAATAAAATCAAAGATACTCTCTTTACCAAGTCTCTCTCTCATATTAAACTAAAGTCGGGAGGTACAACTCTGTGACAACCAATTCAAAGGTAAATACTTATAATAGCAGGATGAAGATTACTATTAGAGACTCTGGCGTTCATGATATTGTAGCGAAACCATATGTTTACCTTTGAGATGATTTATTTGAATGTCTTCATAACTTATACACTTTGAGACAATCATATTATTTCAAATGCTACAGATGATAAGATGCCTATGCCAGACATGTCATATAATCAAAATATTGGTCAAAAAATTATGAGTGGAGAATACTTAATGGAGGAATTGAGGTCGTGGGAAACTAATGAATCAAAGGTGAAATAGAAATTAAAGTTACACTTAACTAGTGCCACATTTAGAAGAGGAATACAACTTTCCTTAGTTTTACTAAATAGGCATTATGAGGAGGACAAGGATGATCATGTCAACCAAGCTTGGGTTCCCCCGTAAAGCATGATCATGGAAGGAAAAAACCTAACTTTGGCAAATTATTAGATTTCAACTTCGGATTGTGTTGCAATGTGGAATTGTAGACACACACTTATGCACTTATTACTATTACATTATGTCTCTAGTATTTTGTTATATGCGTGATTGCTAAACAAGGAAAATAGATATTGATAACACTTTTTTTTACTTTACATTGACATGATTTTATCTTTCCATGCTTTAGTACTCTACTTTTCTTAAATTAGCCCATTACTTTTGGACATCAAACAATGTGTTACTCGGTTGAGAATTTTCTATCTTATCTTTTATGCTTTCTCGGACATAAAGCACCCGATAAGAAGGGACAATAACAACTAATGCTACTATCTCCATGTGGATGCTTCGTCCCTTCGCTTGGTTCTTACATTTTTAAAATTATACACCACTTGTTTACCTTTTCTAAACTTGTATTTATCACTTTGGGCACCTTCACCGTTGTTAATTTCAAAATTCAAGAAAAGGAATCATATATATATACACAACCTACTAACTATTCTAAGGGCGTTGTGTTGTTACACTCTATCTACTACTTGGGAAAAAAGAGAAACTTAAGGAGCGCATTTAGGCTGCATTATTCATGTCATAGAAGAGAGATTCTAAATTTCATGACACACATTATCTTGGGGCAAAGTAGTTGTAGCCCACTATCTTGGTGCAACTTGTACAAGGACAACATAGCTTCAAGGGAAAATGATTTCCACCATACACACACCATAACTACATTGAGTTTGAAATGTAGTGTGGTGCTCGGTGATAATTGAATTGGGATAACCATTGAGGTCAGTATGAATTAAGCATATGAATATTTTATTTGGTCTAATATGTGCTTGAGTCTTATGTAGGTAGTTAGGGTTTGTTTTATAGGTACATGTGCGATAGGAGAACCCTACAATGAAGTGGATGTGACAAAAAGTGAAGTGAAGGTGACATTATCGAACACTAAAATAACCAAGCCCATACCATCGCCATGACACTACTTTTGCCCAAATGTGGACACTAATCCAACCAATATTATCCCCTTCTCGGTTGATACTATCCGACATAACTTCAAGATCACTATTTTATAAGAAAAACACATACGGTCCAAACCGAGGTTGTTCCACCATCATTCCGATCAAGAATAATTTCATACAGTTAGATAGTAGCTAAGTTACTTCTATCCTCTTGTTATTTTTACTTGTTCATCATTATATGTTGACATATTGCATGTTTCGATATATCTAATTTCCTCTAGTCCTATGATTAAGATTTAAGTTTTGTTAAATCATTTAGTGAACATGCTTATTGATCAAACCCTAAATTGCCATATGATCCCTATTTTTTTACTTTGTCTTCTAATGGTTGACCATCCAATAGTTGACAATGCTCCCCATTGTATCTTCATGTTCACATTCATAATGTGCTTGTTAAGCATTCCTTAACTGATCATGGATATGGTATTAATGTATGTAACATATCTTTTATCCATTAAATAGGGATTTTTGTTGCTGATTTAACTCCCTCTACTCTATGTATTCATGGTTTTGATAATACACCTAAGCAAGTGTTGGGAGAAATCACTCAAAGCCATTATTGTAGGACCTTGCACTCTTAATGTTCTATGTCATGTTATGCCTAATAATATCAATTATAATATCCTTCTAGGATGTCCTTGGTTACATATTATGCATATAATCCCTTCTAGCCATGGCATAACACACAATGCCCTTGAAACACCTTATTCCGTGGATAATGCTCAAATAGATTCCATACCTCATATTGTTAATCCTTGTGATATCCCTCTCCTACATGATAATGAAGACACTACTTACATTACACATAATCCTCCTCTTGTGATGGATGATAATGCTATTGAATTACATGATGAACTTTATGTTTTTACCCATGATAATCCTCCCACTATATATCATTTTCATCCAAATGGTTCTCAATCCCTAATGCATATTGTTGCACACTTATCTATATCTAGATCCTTTTCCCCTATCGTGGTTGTTAAATCTACAATACCTAATGTGTTGGGACATTCACATCCCCATCACAATGCCACCATGATTTGTGAAGTTAAAATTTGTTGCTTGAGAAAATCTTGATGTAATTCTAATGATTCCATGTTTATGAATCCAATGTTACATTACTTTATGTAACTTACCTACCATAAGTACAAACCAAGTGTACTAATTTGATAATGATTCTAGATGCTCTTACCTCACTCACTTTCCAACCTTATATACATGACTCATATGCTATATCTCATCTAGTTGCATCCATGGGGAAATCAATCCCTCTCTTTCCACATTGATGTCTACGGCTTCATGAGACACCCTAAACTATCGTATTACACATTCTAAACCTCTAAAATCATTCCATAAATACTTCACAATACATTATGACCATTTTTGACCACTTGCAACCACTTTTAATATATTCCTTTATTTTATGACCTTTAATGGAATTTTACAACATCATCCCCAACTTCTCCTAAACATTTCTATTACTCGCACATGGTCTCAAATTATTAAATATTCATACTATAAACCCTATTACACTCATATCCCATTCTGAGATTAATTAATTAATCCTATCACTCTTATTATTCATCCCTTATCCCATTAGCTAATTTTATTAGTTAATTTAAATGTCAAAACACTTAAATAAATCCTACATTATCCATTTACACCTCACCCCTTATTCACTTTCACTTCCCTAGTTAACATATCAAGTTAACAAGAGTAAAACAAATCAATTAAAGATTACATCATTAAATATATGTAAGAGGATAAGTTTAGATTAAATCAAATCATACATTTGACTTAACTAAACATATATCCCATAAAACATGGCACTCTAAAATTAAAACAAATCACTCCAACAAGGCTAAAAGTCATGTCACTTTTTGGGTGAATAAAAGAAAAGACATGAATTTGATATTTCAATGAAAAAAATAAAATGAACAAAATCATGTGCCACCTTTTCCAAACTCAAAAATAAATCATCGCACAAGATCAAAACAACAATTCAACTCCTTATTTAGATTAGAAACTCAATTAAACAATTCAATCATGATTTAATTAACTTTGATTAGACAAGTTAACCACACAAATCAAGGATTTGGGGAATTTTCTTCCCTCATCTGTAAATAATCACTCATTCTTCTCCAATTATCATCTTTGGAAGATTTAAAATTTTCATCATCATTTTATTAGATTATCATTCAATCTCACACACCGTACAAGTTATGTTGCCTAATTGATCACGAATCAACAATCAAATCAGTCATTCAATTGCTTTGCTTGTATTTATACGATACTTCCATTTAAACATATTTGAAGAATCCACAAAAAAATTGATCAAGAGATTCAACAAGCTCGGTGCTTCATTCCAAGCTTCAACGATCTTGTTCAAGGCTGTAAAGAGTTATGAAGGAAGAACTAGTTTAATTTTATGTGATTTTTTTCTTTCGTTATGTAGTTTTCCTCTCAGTATACATTTCGGCATGCCCGATGGGACATACTCACATATTTTTCATTTCTTCATAATTTTCTATTAAATTAACCTTGTTTTTGTGTTCTTCTTGCTATTTTAGAATCACTGACCTATTTTCAATGCTTTTCATGGAGTAAATTACTAGCAGTTTCAAAAAAACCAGTCAAATTGGTTGTGTTTTTACTATTTTGTGCAGCTATAGGTGATTTTCACTACCATGACATAATTTGTGCTAGCGTAGAATGCAACTTGCACTAGCGTAATCACATATACTTTCTCGTGAAATTACCCGCACTAGCTTTGATCTATTTACACTTATTTTCACTTACATGTGCTAACGTAACCACATCTACATTTCCGTCAATTTACCTGCTATTGATCTATCTACACTACCATTCACTTACATGTGCTAACATTCACTTATTTTCACTACCATCAACTTACCTACGCTAGCATTGATCTATATGTGCTACCGTTAACTTACTTGCACTACCGTCAACTTACCTACCCTAACATTGATTTATCTACACTACTACTCACTTACCTATGCTACCATTTTCTTGTTTGTCTCTTGTTCTCTTGGATGCGTTAACATTATAGAAAATTCCTTACTTGTCATCAAAAGTATGTTAGCATCACAATAGGTAAGCTAACATTCTATGGTAAATTTCACCTTATTTTCTCAATTTTCCAACATCTTCTTTTTCATTTTTCTATTGTTTTATATGCATTTCTAACTCTGATTTACAAGTTATAATAGTGCTAACATTTTAAGTCTTTGTTAATCTCCATTCATTTTGGTTCGATCAAATTTAGGTATGCTCTTCTCTCGTGCTCTTGAGAATCAGAAATGACCATGATCATTTCTGTTGTTTTCTTCTTACATTGTATTTGTATGAAAACTACTAATTAGTTTTGTGTAGGATTGCATTGTTTGGAAATCTTACTAAAATCAAGCAATAAAATACTAACACCTTGTATGTAGGTTTCCTTGGTCAAATAAAATCATTTTTTTATATTTTAATAAATATAAAACGT
Source organism: Taxus wallichiana var. yunnanensis (assembly GCA_018340775.1). NCBI lineage: Eukaryota > Viridiplantae > Streptophyta > Pinopsida > Cupressales > Taxaceae > Taxus > Taxus wallichiana. Next base: position 544,955,713 of record CM031244.1, on the reverse strand, counting down.
TTTCATTGTAAGATCAAATAAGGGTAAAATGTGTCCACTTAACTATGGGAAGTACTTGGGATTAAGCCCTAAAAATCATTTTGAGGAGTACCAAAATAACCCCAAAGTAGTTGGCACATTGAGAGGACTGAACACCGAAAAAGGTAATGCACTATCTGGATTGAGTAGTATCACCCGTGAGGAAAACTAAATGTTATATGTGGTAACGACCCCATTCTTAATTGATTAAGGGGTATAGTACATGTACCCGAGAAAATTTTCTAGTATGTGTACTCATTCAGATAAGTATTGGTGAGTGAATACGTCCAAATACCTAAGAAGCTTAAAAATCAAGGCCAACCGATTCCTTTACTATTTAGATTGCTAGTTTAAAATAGTTTGTGTTCCAAATCTCATATCATCCAAATTAAATCCAATTTGAAAATCAAAGATAAAAAAAAAATATCCTTTCTAAATCCAAAATCTAAATCAATTTTTTTCCAAATCTAATCAAAGTTTGTTCAATCAAAATCATCAAAATCTCAATCCAAGACTTATATTTTGGGTACCCATATCCAAGTATAAGCCTATCCAATCCAAATCAAAAGTCTTGAACATTGGATACATACATCAAAATCTAAGCATATCAAATCAAAACACATATCTTATTAAGTCAAATTTATCTAAAAGTCAAATCAATTTTCACTTTAGGTTTTTACCTTTTTTAGTAAAAAATTGTGGAAAATAGAAACAAAATTTATTACATCTTTTACAACGTGGAAAAAAATCCTTTTGATAAAGACATTTCATATGAAGAGGAAGAATCTAAACAACCCGAGGTCAAACATCAAGAAAAGAGAAAATAGATGAACTTATAAGACAAAACAAACATCAATTTCTTTTTCATCTCCTAGACATGGGAGCTAATTTACCTTCATATTTTGGTGATGATAATTTGAAACATCTTATAGGTAAAACCGAATCTAGCAAAAACAAACAAAAGTCTAGCGAATCAATAAATAAATTAAATGAAGCCTTATTAGATAAAATTCAGGAAATGACTAGTGAACTTGTTAGCATGGCATCAAAGGTTGCTAAAAAAATGAATAAAAGGCTCAACCAAATCATGAAACAAAGACAACCATAGACATTCCTCTCACAAACTCTCCATTTGCACAAGAGTGGTAGAGCATGAAAGAAACATAAATGAGTTCATGTAAAAGTAAACAAAACAATTCAAATTTGAAGAACTTTTCCCATATCCATTTGACAAAGAAATGTTACGTATACCATTTCCTTAATCCTTGAAATCCCTAAATTTGACAAGTACAAAGGAAAAAATGACCCAAGAGAACATATCAAAAAATTCTTCATGACATACCAAGAGGTATCCCACGGTGAAATCTATCTCTTCTATCATTTCCCAAAAATTTTAGGAGGACAAGCCTTAGATTGGTTTTTACACCTTCCAAAAGGCTCAATCACAACCTTCACTGACTTATTGGAAAAGTTTTTAAACACTTCTCCTTCAATCTATATTTTGAAATCACTATGATGGACCTTTGTAACACTAAGAAAAGGAATAACAAAACATTCACATCATTTCTTCAACGATGGAGAGGAATTGCAAGCCAATTTCCTTGTTCCATACCTAAAAAACAATTGGTGAGCATTTTCATTCCAAATCTTAATCCAAAATTATCATTCCAAATGCAAATGCATTTCTTAACAAACTTTAAAGAATTCATTGAAAAAGGAGCACAAATCAAAAGGGCTCTCATTGCTAAGGGTCTAATCAAAACTCCTTCAAAAGATCAATCCAATAAGGAAAATCATCAAAATCATGATAAATCAAAAAATTTCAATTGAAATCAAAATGTTGTGAATTATGGGGTCACTGATACTCGCCATGTTCAAAATGTGCAAAATCAACCATCAAAATCAAATAAATCAACTAATTAACCAATCATAATCTCTAATAAATAAACTACTCCTCGTGAAGTCAAATGAAGACAATTCACACCTCTCAAAGAAATTATTTCTAGTGTCCTCTACTAATTATCAAGTGCTAATATGGTAACCTATCCAATCACAAGACCCTTTGAAGAAGGGAAACCATAAATCACGTGGTAAAAGAATCAACATATTATGAGTATCATTGCATCAATGGTCATTAAATTGATTGGTGTATAAGAATTCATCATTACATTCAAGATTTAATTGATTGTGGTGATATTGAAATAAAAAAACAAGTGACAAAACCTTAGATGAGAAACTTATGTGTTGAAGGATCCATTTTCAAAACATGATAAAAATGACAAAGCTAAAGATAAGGTATAATCCTCCAACACTATTGATTTCAGTTCCATTATTTCCTTCATTGATCATACTAATAATTATGTAGCTACTATAAAAATTAATACTCCTACTTATGTGGTGACAACATGACATAAAAAGGTTTGGGTACTGTGGCCAAACATCCCTCCACATCAACTAAACCTTCAACACCTAATCTCCAACCTATCGCCAATCCAACAACCTCCAATGTTAATTCTTCTTGTTAGGAAATAAGAGATAAAATATGCGGAATAATCCCTCACAGAATCGCACAACAGAGAAACTAATATGCAGAAATTATTACAGATCTCAAATAAAAGTGCAGAATAAATAACACAACACAGAGAGACAATATTTAACGTGGTTCACCCAATTTGGGCTACGTCCACCAAGAATCACTTGCTCAGATTTTATTACAAGCCTTCACTCTCTCAATACAATACCCAGATCCGTTTGGAGCTATGCTCAACAAACTCTACAGAATTCAAACCCGAATTCAAAACACATCTGTAATACATTTGCTTGTGCATCTATCATATGCATAAGACCATATAAATAGAAAACTGCTTAAGCAGTTTGATACAAAACCGTGGGTATCAAAACCAAGGGCAAAAAACCGTGGGTATCAAAACAATGGGCAAAAGACCGAAAAAACCATGGGCCCAAAAATAGCCCATAACGGTTACCCATTACCCATGGGTTAATGAACCACCCATGAAAATTTGCTTCGGGGGCTTCGCCCCCGAACCCCCTTTCATCGGGGGGGCTTCACCCCCGAACCCCCCTGACCCGCTCACCGGCGAGTGGGACCACCGTAAAAATACCCGAGTGTAACACATGGAAGGTGTACCAAACTCTAACATGAAAATAGGCTCCACAAACATAACACTTCTTCACACTCATATGATATTATCAAACATTTGGATAAGATGCATGCACAAATATCCCTCATGAATTTCTCAAGTCATCACCCACACTTCAAAATAGCCTTACTCGTACACTTTAGGAAGCATGCATTCCTAAGGATATCAATTGTCAGTAGTTTCAATCCTTAATTTCCAATTTATCACCTAGTAGTCCAATCCTTTTATTTGGTCCTCATGACCTTTTGAAATCCAACACCCAAAGTAACAATTTGTTGCATATGATGTCATTCGTAACCCATCATAAAATCAAAATGTTTCTTGTAAATAATGAAGCTGCATTGAACATTTTCTCCATGAAAATTTTAATATGCTTTGTTCATAATCAAGAAAGTATAGGAACTAACATCATCACTATTCGTGGTTATGATAATAGTGAAAGAAAATCTTCGGCACCATCACGTTATCCATAAAGGTTGGACCTCAAACGTTGGATACCTTTTGTCATGTTGTAGATGTTGAAACCTCCTATAACATTCTTGGTTCATCCCTAGATTCATACTATGTAGATTGTGCCTTCCACATTCCATCAGTGTAAAAATTTCCCTTACGAAGGTAAAGAGTTTACCCTACTTGTTGATACTAAACCATTTGAATATTATAAGCTCCTAGAGGGGAGATATAAGCTCACAAATTACTTTCCTTTTGTGGATGGATCTAATGTTTGAAATTATAGGCACTGAGAGGGGGCTGAATCAATGCTTATTCGAATTCGAAATACAATTCAATTTTCTTTACTATGCTACGATGAAACAACAAAACCATTCACAAGAAATCAATAGGAGAGAACAAAAAGAGACAAGATTTATAGTGGGAAACCCTTGAAGGAGAAAAACCCACTTTGAAACTAAAGCATTAACTTGGACAAATTGTCCTATAAAATTTACAATGATTTCACTTTGTTGAGCATCCAATCAACTTGAAGCATCAACTATAATACTTTAGTCATGCTTCCACTTTACATTTAGCAAGCTTTTACTTGCATGAAATCTTCAACTCCCAACACTTTAGTCAAGCTGCCACTTGACCTTTATCAAACTTCTACTTGCATGGAAGCTTCAACTCCTAAAACTTTAATGAAGCTTTTACTTGATATTCTGTAAGCTAAACCTTACAAGGAATATTCAACTCCATGTATGATAAGTATTCACTTAGACTTCTTAAAAATGTTTTGATCACTTTCCTTGTGTTGTCTCTCACAATAAATTCTGATTACCTATTCAACTCATCTTTCTTCTCTTTTCACCCTCCTTCTCATCTTGATTCCTCTCTCTTTTTGTAGTCACTTATTTACCCACTCAAATGCCTAGGCGTGCTGGCACTTCATCTAGATAGATCTAGATGCTCACCCAAAACGCGTGAAGCTACCAGTCCCTCCTTTGTACTTTGGCTTGTCAAGATGTTGACATGCATGTTCATATTTATCATTACCAAAGTATACATTCAGATGTAGATCATTACAAACATCATAAGGAAACATAACATATGAAACTATTACTAAGATTAATTGCAATAGGTGTTCACCATATTTAGATATATCAATTACCAGAATCCAACCACAATTATCCATTCATAATATAAATATTACATCACGAAGTTGAATGAATAACAATAGTCACCAAAAATTCATGCATGCTAGAACATCAGAGCATCATAACTCAATTACATCATGGGTCTTGTACATAGTACCCAAAACAATGCAGAATAATACATATATAAGATTGAATACTTGCCCTTCATGGCTCATGCATTCTCAAAATAGGCGACATGCCTAAAATAACCATGCAAAATCAGCCGCATGGTTTTACACAAAGGCTAATAGTAGATTAATCTATAAATAAAATATACTTTAATCCTATTATTAGCGCGATCCATGAATGATATTTGATCTCTACTTTAATCCAAAAATAGCTCTTGCTTAGCCACAAAGTCTTCTTTATTTTATCTTTACTTGGGCTGCACTCCAACCACTTTTCCTATTTTTATCCCTGTGACATGCAAAATCGGCTAAGTCTTGGGTGTACCCTACCGGTGACAATTGTGTGCACATCTGCGCATCCCAATTTTGTGCTTGACTGTTCCATGCACCCTCTCGATACTTGGGCAATTCAGCTAAACCAACATTACCCACACTAATTACATTTCGTCCTGACAATGGGTTCCATACTTATCTCCAAATAATAAGAAAATAAAGAAAAAGTTAATTCATACTTAAAATAATAGAATAAAAGAAAGAATAACTAACGCGCATCGATCTTCGGATGGTTACATGATTTCAAGGTACTCCTTGTTTATTGTAGCCTCCACTTCATTCCACTCTCTGAGTCCCTTCTTCACTTTCTCTAGGACATCACCACTTATTTTCTCCATTTCTTCGAGAGTCATATCCTAACCTTTTTGCTTTAGTTCCCAGATTACACCATCCAATCATGAAATTATACCTTCTATGAAGTCCATCTTGCGCACCACTAGCACTCCAAATTCCTTGATGCATTCTTCATGAGGATCTCTGGCTACTTTAAGCTCATCACATTTTCTCCACCACTGCTAATATCTCTTCTCTCGCCCAAGGTATCATCCTTCTTGGCTACTGCAACCTCGTTCTCTTCCCGCATTGTGTATGACTTAAGGATTCTCTCGGGATCCTCATAGTTGTTTAGCGCCCATCCCTGTCTTTCTTGATTCACCCTTCATTTTTTGTAACAAGGCATCATACACCCCAATCCTATGCGCAATAGTCTTCCTAGTCTTATCCTTTTCTTTGGCTATTTCCTTTGTGCTCGACATCTTTACACCCATTTCCTCCTTCAACACTAAGTTCACTAAGCAATGTAAATAATGCATCATAAAAGGAAATGTTCCAGTGACATGCTCTTCATACTATTGGAGTTTCTCCAAAATATCTTCCCCTAACTCTTTTGATATGTGAAGGACAACCTTTTCCTTTTTTTCTCTGCTCTATCTTTTTCTTCGTTAGGTGTTGGATCTATTCTTCTTTATTCTTCTTATCCTCCAACATTGTTCTAAGTGTGGACCTCTTATCCATGTTGCTCCTTGCCACCTTTTCCGTCATTTTGGTTAAGGGATTGCTTGCTTTTTCATCTATGAAATCCATGGGCTTTACTGTGATGTGAGTAGTGCTTGATGATTTTTTGATTTGGCACATTATGCATGCTTCCTCTTTGGCGTAAAAATATGGTTCATCCATGTGCATTTTCATCCTCCAACTCAACATCTTTCTTGTGTGCATGTTTCCTCCTTGGGGTCTATTATCTCCCATCCATACAGTTGATCATGGGAGAGTGTACTCTGAAACCTCATGTGGATGATTTTGGAAGGATCATTAACAATCCTAAGTCTGGTGTCTTCATAATTTATTCTCCCTTCTTCCTCTTAGAGAAATGTATTTTTGCACCTTTGTCTAGACCTTCACTCCTCTCTCCCAATGCGCCCCTATGGTCACCTGATCACCTTTCTACACTCCACTCTCTTTCTTCGTTCCCTTAAATGCCACCTTCCTCCTCACGCCTAGTGTGCACATTAGTGTCATGCTTGAGCTTCTTCTTCTCTAAACTCATCCTCTCCTTCCACATCAATAATAGGTTAAGTCACTATATCACGCATAACTTCATTAGATATCTCTTCTTTCCTCGCTCTCTCCTCATTAGTTACAATATTGCGTCTTCTCTTGTGTTTCTTCGATCGGCTTTTTCTTCATAGTTGAAATTTTGGGTGACCTCCCGAGTGGTTATGCGCCACTACCTTGAGGCTTCTTTCTTTTGTCTAGAATTCACTTACCACCCCGCTTTCAATCACACCGCCTTCAACCTTTTCTTTCTCTATCTCGGTGGTGCAAATTAACTTGCAGCAATTAATATGTTGTTCATTAATCTATAATAATTTGATTATCGACCTAGGTGTAGACATCAAATTTGGGTCACACTACCCTTGATCCCCTTTCAAGTGGTTAACATAGCATGTTCATATAACCACGCCCCCTTACCCCACATTTATATTAATTTAATTACTTACAATTAAATTAATACCCATCCTCACTTTATCTATTAATTTATTTACTTTAATTAAATTAATTTACACCTCACCCAACCACTTCACCTAGACACCTCATCATAAACCTATTCTTAGCATGTTTCTTTTAACTAAGATTCAATCTCTACTTTCCCTAACTAACCGAGACTTAGTCTAACCCTAAAATCATATGCCTATTCTTTCTCTAATAACATCCCCACTTATCTAAGTGAAAATACCAGCTTAGATCTGAACCAACGAGAAAAGCGGCCAAAAAGATAGCCAAGATATACTATTTTAAAAACCTAGGATTTCCCATCGTAATCGACACCGGTTAACCCTAAACCGACACTAGTTAACCTAAAAGCTGTCATCGGTTACCATATATTCATTTTAGTAACCTTGTTCGAGAGGTTAGAATTTTTGAGAGGTGGATCATATTTGAGTTTTAGAGAAAGAGAGATCTGCATGCAAGCATGAACTAGAGCTTGTTCGAGCATCTAGACAACCCTAGCCAACATCGGGATCGATAAAGTTATTGGCATTCACGGTAACATTCTTGGAAGCAACCGCCGTGACGCTGATCACCAGTTTCATAGATTAACCATTGTTATACTCCACTAATCAGGCTTGCAAATACAAATAAGTGTGTTCGACTCGCATCATTATATACCTACTTAGATCATGGTTTCTTTAGTTTTGTTTATTAGATCCCATTCTCCTTTGCATTCCACCATCCCCACTTTCTTATCAATCCACCCATCCAACCACCCACAACCGTTTATCTCCCATATTTGAATCCTAGGTATTCGTGAGCCTTCCTAGCATTTTTATGAACCTAACCATCCTTCTTCCATTCTTTGTGTAATCATAGAGAATCTCCAAAACCAAGTTTATTTGATTTCCACCATTTAGCCCCTACCTATTCCCGGTCACCTTGATCTGTCACCGGTTTCCCCTTTACCGCCACCGGTCACCTGGATCGATGTCGATTCTTGTATCTTCTAATAGAATTTCACTAAGTTGACTTTATCACCCCTAAAACCTCACAAAAGCCTCACCCAAGCCAGATACACTACTTGAAGCCACTCCACAGACATCCCCATCTCTCTATGCAGATACAAAGAGAACATGGACCCCTATTTCTGACATTGAACTATTCTACCCTTGTTCACCCTAAAACGTCATTGGTCATAGCTAAACCATCATTAGTCACACCACGAAAATATCGGTCTCTATTTCGATAACCCAACTCAAGACAACAAGCTAATACCCACTCCTAAACTACCTAGAACCATTTATAACCTTTACCAGACCTCTGTCAGACCTGTAGAAACTCAAAACCACCTACCCAACCTCCCAGATCTGATCATAACCCTTCCTGTTAGATTATATTTGCTTATTATATTTGAATGATATTCCTAAATCATATCAACTATAGTAGGATGTTACTTGTTTACGTTATTTCTTGCATTAAATTGTATTAAACGATGGATTGACAACCATCTAGGAAGTATCACACTTCCCGGATCTAGCACATGCTAGGCAGTCCACTGACATATATTGTTTAATATTCTTCTTGTGGTCTTGTTTTGCATTTACAGGTAGTTCCTCCTAGCCAAAAGGAAGTTCTTCATGGTCATCCTGGATCGGAAATCAGAAATGCATGCACAACCTTCAACCAACTTCACAAATAGGTATTCCTCCTTGGCCTATCACCCTCTATCTGTTTCATTAAATTTTATCAAGAATCCGGTGAAACATTTTGGCATGCCCAGTGGGACCCTCTCTTGGGTTCATTGTATTTTCTTCATATAGGGAAATTTTGTGTGTTTCTTTCTTTTTGAAAAATACACATTTAATCTTCTCCCTAGTAACATTCTTTTCTTCTAATTTTCTAAACGACATTTATGATTTGGTGTTTAAAATGAATCATTTATTTTTTTTTGCATTTGCATAGTAGTGAAAGAGCACATTCTTGACCTATTCATCATTTGCTACATCAAATTTAATTGTTGATTTGGGTTCTAAAATCTGTTGCATTTCATCCTTGTATGCTGCATTTTAGATCACATTAAAAACTGAGGGAAACCTATACGTTGGAAGTCATGCCCAGCTAATGGTTGACATAATTGAGTCATAGGAGCACTTTCTCTTCTCTCTTTCTCTCTTTACCAAACCTGCACAAATAAAAATTTACACATCTTTTTAAACAACACCTTAATGGAAGAAGCTATCAATGATCACACAATCGGAGGATGACGGTGGGCACCCAACTAGTTTCTCTGTCTAGTCATTAACTCAGAGAAAGGACCGCCTCACCAAAACATAAACGAAGCCACCTTTAGAATTTGCCTCTTCATAGGATGCCTTCCTAACCAAAAAAATTCTGTTTTGAATTCACAAGTCAGTCTTAAATAACATAAGTTGAACACATAAAATTCACTTATAGGATTGCATGTTTTTCTTAGCTTTTTCTTGAGTTACATTTTGAGTTGTGAGGTTACGTTCTCCACTTTCCTCTTCCTTTCACACTCCACCATCATAGTTGGAGTATTCTGACTATTTCTGAGTGTGTCAGGGTCTAATATTATCATCCTCAAACTTCGGGTTGATACTCCATTTGAATCAATTCACAAAACCAATTTTTCTTCACTTCTTCAAATTTCACAATAACTGGCATTGGTCCAGTGACCATCACCGATTTCCATCTGACCATCATCAGTTTACCTAACCGGTGTCGGTTTCTAACTCTTTTGGTTATTTTACCAAAAAAGCATTCATCACCTCTTCTGTTCTATTTGAAATTCTCAGGACATCATCATATCCCTAGAATTCTAATATCATTGTCATATATAGTTTCCTCATTCCATTTTCATCAATTTTTGGCCTCATTTACTAAAATTGTTGATTTCCCATAGTAACTAGTATTGGTTACCGTAACTTTCATTGGTCCCCTTTAGCCATCATCAGTTATTTAAATTGTTGTCGGCTCCTATGTTCTGATTTTTAATTAGAACATTGACCAAGTTCACCTACTTTGGAACCTATCCTTCTCCACTTCTACTATTTTTCTCGTGTTACTTACAAAGTATAATTTACCAAGTATACGATAATTCACATGGTGTTGAATCACAGCCAAACCAACGCCCTTGTGTTTCATGCCAGCCTTTAGCCTCTTCCACCTAGCCCATCACCACCTTCTATCTTATCACCTATGGATCCAATTCAGTCCAGTAACCATTAGTACTAGTGACAAGGAGTTCATAAGACTATTTGACCAGAATCTTGTTGCCCTATAATACTACCTTGCCCATTCCTCCACTTGGGACTCCTTGAGATAATTGTTATATGACATGCTCGTGTCATCTCTCCCCCCGCCTTGCCCCCACTTCCACATCAGCCTACTACTATCTTAATATTGCCTTCATCCACCTTACCCCATGTGGTATCTCAACTGGACCCCACATCCACTATAACTGCTACACCAATGACATCTATCGCACCCGTGGTGTCGACCATCCCTTCACCAACCACCTTAAGCATGGCCCCATCTACACCCTTTACCTCGTATGCACCAGTTGTATCACAACCACCCATTGTGTCAAGCAAACCACACCCCATTCCAAAACCTTGTCCTTTCCATCCCACAGTCTCTACCCCCAATTACTACTAGAGTCATTACGACTACCCCACTTGTTTACATGTGATAAGGCCAAAATATCTCTCATCAATGTGTAATGAATGATCTCATTTTAATCTCCTTTTAATCAAGTTTGACTACATTTTTGGCTTTTGTTTGATCTAGTATAAGTTAGGATGTAATTGTCCATCTTTTGTTTGATTTAGTTATAACATCTAAAAACTCTGTAATTCCTAACAAAATGTGTGGAAATTCAGTTTTTGGAATAAAACAGGTCATATTTGGTCAGATAAGTGAAGTATGAAGCAACCAACACCTTTTTGAGGAAATTGGCTTCAATGCAGCTTAGCTCTAGAACTCCATCACTTAGCTCTGGAACCTTCAGACTTAGTTCCGGAACTCCAACACTTAGCTCCGGAACTTTCACAGTTAGTTCCGGAAGGTTTCCCTTTGGTTCCAAAACTTCTCCAAAGTTCCGGAATCAATGGGAATCTTTTATTCTATCAAAATTTGGTTATGGAGCAATTAATGGGCCCTCCAATTAGGAACAAATCAACAATTTTTGGTTCTTCACACTCCAGAAATACTTATGTAAGACCAACAACTGTATGCCCAACTAGTTTTCTAAATTTCATATCTACTTTGGGCATCATTCGGTTTCACTAGAACTTGTAGGTGGATAGACAACTATTGAACACTCATGATTGTAAATGCATCTTTGGATGGAGAAATATATATAGAGAACTAAAGATAGATAAATGATATATATATACAAACATATACATAGTTAAGTTTTGTAAGACAAAATAATTCAATAATAAGATAGCCATTTCATTTTGAGAGTATCATACTTTGTTAACTCCTGATTCAAGGTGGAGAAAGGGCCCACTCCTCCAAGAAACAAGATCCTTTATTTTATTGGTATTTATATCTTCAAGCAATTTGTATAAATCCATTATTTAGTAGTTATGTAAGTACTTTTGATTCTTAAATTAAAATCTGTTACATAAGTTATTTACCGTCCCTACAGGTGTTTTAGTGTACGTTTTTATTTCCTCAAAATCATTTTAAACAACATCTCCAAGTGTGTTTATTTCCAAGTAGTGTGTTTCATTATGCAAAGTGTGTTTATTCCTAGTTTAATTATGTAAAGTGTGTTTATTTCCAACAATACGTTCAATTCTAAAAGATTTGTTATTTCAGCAATGTGTGGTTATTTCAACAAGTTTCTTATAGTTTAGCTTTAATAAGGCTTTGGCCAGGAAATCTTAAAGACACTTTAAACCCCCCCATAATATAAAAATAATAAATATCTAAAATCAATCACTAGTTCACCGATGCAGCCTAGAATTTACAAGAAGACCCCAGTGCGCGCGACACTTCACTTAGCCTAGATTGAGCACTCACCGAAGCACGTAAATGTACCAGGCCCCTCTTTAGGGTTGCTGTTGTAGGATGTTAGCATGATGAAGACTTAATACATGTAGTTCCATTATTAATACATCATTCTACAGAGCATGCCAGATCTATAACTAAGGGAGAACAAAATTAAGTACTAACCATGATGAAATCAAGAACATACTAGATATAAATACACATAGAACTAATGCTTAGATTCAGCCAATATCCTCCATTATATTAAATATGACAATTACACAGAAGCTCCTTACTATAGTAATAGTAGTATACACTCATGCACATGACAAATCTAGTAGAATCTCACTATACCCTAGTTCTCACACGTATATCTATGCTCTCTTTTCCTATCTCCATGCATCTCTTTTTACATAGTTTACTACATACTTATAAGGGTGGGGTCTTGCCCTTCACCGCTTATCTAATCCCAAAATAGGTCGCATGCTATTATTAGCCACATGCTTTTTACAGTCATAGCCCCACATGCAAGTGTGCTAATAATAGACTCCCTTTAGTTAACTGACAGTGATAAACCTATTCCTAGCCCGCATCCATGCAAAGTGTTTTGTAGTCGATCTTCAAAAATAGCCAATGCATGGTGCACACGTATCTTCTTTATTTGTGTTCTCTACATGCCATCTCTAAAAATAGATAATCATGTGTAAAAATGGCTAAGTCTCAAACTATGAACTTATACTTTGCGCGTGTGTTTCCCTTATCCGTTCGCGCCTTTGAAAATGCCTTGTTTTCCCACGCGGACCTCTTGTGTGCTTTTTGTTGAGTTTTCTTTGCTCAACATTCACTAAGATTCTTCTTATTGCATATAGCTTCAGACACACCCCTAGTTTGAATATGACATCAACCATGAGTTGATTAAATGAAGGGAATAATGAAACCCATCATTTTTGGTGCCGTTTTTGGGGACCCACTAGTTAGAATTGTCTAATTAGGTGTCAACAAGGAAAAATAATCATACATCTAGTAATTGAAAAATCTTCCCTACGTTATCATAACATTTATGAGTAGACCAAGAGACTCAAAGGGTATATTTCTCCCAAAAATATCTCAACAAGAATTATCAACATCCTCTAGTTCAAATAAGGAAGTTGAACAGAATTAGAAGCACCATTGTCCCCTATTAGACAAGAAGTAAAACTTCTACCTTTGGAATTTTTGGATCAATCACTAGAAGGAAGTGGAACTTTTAGGAGAAGGATTATATCCCAAGACCCACTTAGAGAAATTTTTGATTCTCAATTGAGCAGTCAACCTCCTACTCCTGAATTCTCACCTTTGCCAAAGTGGATCACATACCACATTGATTGGGAAAAATATCTAGAAGATACTGTAGATATGACACAAGAAGCTGAAAGAGAACCTGATAGGACCTTTACTTATCCAATTTAGTTGGAGGATGATGATACACCTATGAAGAATATTTCACCTGCACACTTTCCCACATTTAGAGGGATGTCATATGAGGACCCTGACCAATTTTTGTTTGAATTTAAAGTATTGTGTCAGACCTATGACTACAAAACAAAAAATCAAAAACTCAAGTTATTCCCATCTACTCTGAAAGATGCAACAATGAGGTGGTTTATGGGATTAACATCCATTTTTATTACCACTTGGGGAAAATGGAAACTACCTTCCTAGACAAATATCAAGACTACTATAGAGGGAGAAACATAAAGGAATATTTTTTTAGGATCAAACAAGAAGAGGATGAAAATATGGAAGATTATTTAGATAGATTCCTCTTTGTAAGTAAAAGGTGTGGATTTGTACTTCAAGAAGAGCTAAGAAAAACCATTTTTCTTAAAGGTCTGGATGATGAATCTAGGGAAGCCCTTAATTTAATGGGAGGTGGAAACATTAATCAATTGAGAATGAATTATATTAAATACCTTTGTAGAAGGTATTCAAGAACAAGGGGTGGACCAAGGAAAGGAAAAAGCTGCGAAAGGTGCAAATCCGGGCATGAAAAAACTTATGGATGAACTAGAAAACTTTAAAATAGATATCCTAGTTCAATTAACTTCCACCATGGATGGATTACAATCCAAAGAAAATGATAATACTTGAACCATTAGCTATGTACTATCCTAGATGCAGAAAGAAACATGCAATAAGAGATTTTCCTCTAGATAAAATAGAAAGATGTCTTATTTGTGAATCTAGGGAACATGAAGTGAATGCTTGTTCTCTTCTTCCATTCATAAAAAATCATCTTAAAAAAACCAACACTTCATCCACTACATAAGAAGTAAATTTTTTCCAGAGACAACCTATTCAGGGGTAGTTCATACCAAGATTTGTTCCTAATCCTTAGATTATTCCATGGGCAAACTTAGATGGCACCACAAAATTAGGGATAACCACCTTGAACCCCTCAACCAACATGGAATCCCCAGATTGGGTAGGACAAGCTTGGTATGCTCAAGGACACCAAAAACCATGGTTTGATCAAGGTAACCCTTATGCTTGTTCACAACCTAGGTGGAACTCTAATAATCATGCTAAAGGGAAAAAATATCCCAACCAAAGAAACAATATGCCATAATGGGTTCTCTAGTACAAGGTTCACAAAATAAAAATTTGGTTCAAACAAAAATACTAGCACAACAAGTGGCTACTCCCAAAAAAAACAAAAAACCCCTATATATGGAACAAAGCAAGAAAAACCAGTTGATCTTAATGTCATGGATTGTAAGGATATTCAAAACAGATCTGGAAAAATAATTAATAGTCCACCTGTTATAATTACCGAGATGTTAGATGAAACTGAAACTCCTAGTTCAGTTATTCCTAAGGTTGATGAAAAATAAAAAGAGAAGCAACCAGATAAAAATTCTACTGAAACTCCATTTCCAGAAAGATTTAAGGAAGTTATTGAGACCAAATAATCTGAGCTAGTGCAGGAATTAAGGAAACTAAATATTGAAATACAATTGTTGTAAGCAATCAAGGACATTCTTGAATTAAACCAATTAATCAAAATGTTATGTTTAAAAATACTGGAAGGAAGAAGAAGTTACCCTAGGAATATTAAGGTAGATGGGAAATTTACTGATTTATTAGCAGGAAAACTCTTACTTCCCAAATATAGGGATCCGAAAATCCTATTATTTCTATCTCTATAGGAAATAAACATATACATAATGTTTTGATTGATTTGGGAGTACCTATAAATGTGATGACACTAGACACTATGAAAATATTACCATTGACATGTATAAAACTACTAACACCATATTGTAGATGGCGAGATAGATCGCATTAGCAAGACAGAAGGGATCATTGAAGATGTGGCAGTCATGGTGGACTCATGGGAGTATCTAGAGGACTTCCTTATATTACGGCCAAAAGGTAAAACACTTGGTTATCCCATTATTTTGGGAAGACCATGGTTACCTACAGTTTATTTCTTAATTGATTGCAGATTAGGTGATATGACTATCTCCAATGGTAAGAATTCTAAGAAAATTTCTCTATATCCTTCTACACGATCTTTTATTGATAATCAAGAACAATTATGGGTTGATGATCCTGATACTAATAAATAAAATTTATCTTCTTTGGCTATGATAACATTGCAGGATCATGTACTGGAGGTAGAGAATATGATTAATCATCCATTGAATGATCACCAATTGTCTTTGGAACAATTAGGGATAGTTCCGAACCTTTAGACTTAGTTAGGAACCTTCGGACTTAGTTCCAGAACCTTAGACTTAGTTCTGGAACATTCATACTTATCTCTGGAACCACATCAATTCCATGTAGATGTAAATAATTTCACTCTGGAGGAACATGATTTCTCTTTGGGAGGGGCAGAAATAGCTATAGAATCAGTAGCTTTAGTCTCAAAGATATCAAGGAACAATAAGGAATGTTTGGAAAACATCAGTGATGAGGAGTTTGACCAACGACAAGATAAGTATCATAACTCTGCCTATTGTCCTTTATCCAATATTATTTCTCAAGGGAACTTTAGAGACATTGCTGCATATCATATGTTGTTACCACATTCATGTCCACTAAACACCCTAATGGAACCTTTTCAACAAATTAGTTCATCACACACTGGAACCAAACAAATTGAGATTCAACTAGGTAAAATTTTGAACATTAACAAGCTGGTTGGAAAATGATCAAGAAGCTAAATTGTTTGATGTCTTGAAAGGTCATACTAGATATTTTGCTTGGGACTATAAAGACATGAAAGGAATCCATCCAAGTATTTGTACCCATCACATTTATACTGAAAATGTTAAACCAGTTAGGCAACCTCAGATAAGGATCAACCCAACCTTGAGGGACATAGTCAAGTAGGAAATTGAAAAGCTATTGCAAGTAGGCTTTATCTACCCCATATTAGATAGTTAGTGGGTGTCTCCTCTTGTGATTGTGCCTAAAAATAATGAAAAATGGAGAATTTGTGTTGATTATAGGGAATTAAAAAATCTACACTTAGAGATTATTTTCCCTTACCATTCATAGATCAAGTTTTAGACAACCTTTTAGGTAAACAATAATTTTCCTTCCTGGATGGCTTTAGTGGATATAATCAAATTAGGGTGGCTGCTGAGGATCAGGACAAAACTACCTTTACTTGTCCATGGGGTACCTTTTCCTATAGGGTATTTCCATTTGGACTATGTAATGCTCCAACAACCTTCCAAAGGGTTGTACTAGTAATTTTTACAGATCTAACCAATGATTGTGTGGAGGTATACATGGATGATTTTACTATGCATGGAGAAACATTTGATGATGCCTTGAAAAATTTGGATAGAATATTAACAAGATGTGAGCAACACCATTTGTCTCTTAGTCATGAGAAATGTTTGATGATGGTTGATGAGGGAATTGTATTGGGACACCACATTTCAAAAATAGGAATTCAAGTTGACCAAGACAAAATCAAGATTATTTTAGACTTACATGTTCCTCAAAGCCCCATGAATATCAATTTATTCTTAGGACATCTTTGGATACTCTAGGCGTTTTGTTAGATATTTTAGTAAAATTGCTGCTCCCATGTTTGGTTTTCTTACCAAGGATTGTGAATTTCATTGGGATGAAAAGTGTCAACATGATTTTGAAGAGATTAAAGAAAAATTAATCACTTCCCCAATATTAAGAGGACCTGATTGGGAGAAACCTTTTCACATCCAAACAGATGCCTCGAATAACTCAATTGGTGCGATTTTGGGACGAGAAAGATGAAGAAGGGAAAATATATGTTGTTTACTACCTTAGTAAAAATATTACTCCCACTGAAAGAAATTACACCACCACTGAAAAATAATTTCTTGATGTGATTTATGTAATTAATAAGTTCAAACATTATATTACAGGGTACAAAATATTTGTACATACAAATCACTCAGCAATTAGATACTTAATGAACAAACCAGTGGTTGGAGGTAAGATAATAAAATGGTTATTAATTTTACAAGAATTTTATATTGCCATTGTGGATAATCTAGGAAAATCTAACGTGGTAGCTGAATTCTTGTCAATATTAACCACTACAGGGGAGCAAGATCAAGTTAAGGACAACTTTCTAGATGAACAATTATTTGTTATTTCAGCTAATACACCATGGTTTTCTGATATGTTGAATCATCTTGCAATAGGGAAGTTTCCTCCTTCTTTTACTAAGAAACAAATGAAAAGGTTAATCAGAACCAGTGCACAATTTAAATGGTTAAATGGAATGTTATTTAAATGTGGTCTTGATTTGGTTTTATGCAGGTGTGTGAGAGAAGATGAAATCTTTGACATACTTAGGGCATGTCATGATGAACCAAGTGGAGGAAACTTTTTAGTGAAAAGAACAACCCACAAAATACTTGGCACTAACTATTATTGGCCATCTCTATATAAATATGTGAAGAAATACATCAAGCAGTGTGATCCCTATCAAAGGATGGGACAACTAAATTTCACTAGTGAAATGCCTCTAGCAACCTCAAGTGGTGATTGAACCATTTGAAAGGTGGGGGATGGATTTTGTTGGCCCTTTTAGTCCTCCTTCATAAGGAAAAGAGAACATTCTTGTATGTACTGATTATGTAACAAAGTGGGCAGAGGTGCAGGCTTTAACAAATGCTAATGAAGATGCAATTGCTGATTTCCTTTGGCACAAAATTATGATGAAGTTTGGTGCACCAAGAAGTATAGTTTTAGACCAAGGCCCATAGTTCATGTCTAATATGATCCAGGCCTTCACAATGTACAATTATATTAATCATAGGAAGTTATCTCCCTATCACCCACAATCAAATGGATAAGCGGTAATGACAAAGGGGAATTGGAAAACATTCTCACCAAAATAGTTAAAGCAAGTAAAAGAGATTGGGTGAAAAGACTACATGAGGTCATCTAAGATTATAACACAACTTGGAAGACTACAACAAGGTTCTCACCATATGAGTTAGTCTATGGGAAGAAGCCCTTGTTACCCATTGAATTTGAACTACAAACATTGAGTATAATAACTAAATTGGGTATTGAATTGGATACAACACAAAAGGAAAGAATTCTACAACTCAATGAGTTGGATGAACTGAAATTGGAAGAAATTCAACAAATAAATATAAGCCAAGAAAAAAGGAAAAGTGTGACATGATACACATATCAAGGAAAAGAAATTCGGGATAGGAGATTGGACATTATTGTTTGATTCCAAGTACCAACAATTCAAAGGCAAGTTGAGAACCAGGTGGTTAGGACCTTATCAGATTGAGAAGATATATGACAATGGATCTATTCAACTACTTCCCATTGATGGCAGCTAGAAGGACACTTTTGGTCAATGGACACATGCTAAAAATCTATAGGAAGCCTCCTACCAAGGATGAATTCTTGAAGAAAATTGAAGCAGACAAGGAATTTGATCATATGGAAGAACCTAGTTCTTCCAAAATGATCAAGTAATTAGATGCAAGGATCTAAAATAAAGGGAAGGGAATGAAAACTAGCAAATGACATTCTCTTCCCCAAAGAAATAAAAATAAAAATAAAAATAATAAAAATAAAAAATAAAAATAAAAATAAAAAAGGGAAGGGAATGAAAACTAATAAATGACGTTCTCTTCAAAGAAAAAACTCTCAAAAGGCCAATTGAAAACTAGAAATGGTGGTTGGTCTCATCAATAAGTGGCTAATGCAAATAAAAGAAACTTCTTTGGAATTCCAGTTGTCTTTTCTAACCATTTTTTCACTTTTTTAGGAATGATAAGTCATCAAGGTGGATGGATTACATCAGTAAGGATGGTAATTATGTCTTGATCTTATTAAAGGTTAAATTAAAAGTCTGCATGTGTGATTAGACTTGATTTAAGTCGGCAGTATAATGAGTCATTTATTGCACATCATGATTAAAGGGGAATAATCATGAAGGTGATGTCAACTAAATAAATGGAAGTGGTGACATATTAATAATGAATGGTCATTTAGGTGGAATAAAATAAAATTGGGAATAGTTATAGAGAAGTTCAAGGAGGAAACAATGAAGTCATATTTGGAGTTTCACAGCTAAATCTAGTAGTTTCGTAGCCAAATCTAGTAGTTTTGTAACTATCTCCTAACAGAGTAAGAATTTGAAAGAAGAAAGAATTCAAATACTCCTCTTTGTCATGGGTATAAAAAAGAAGTCAGAGTCAGAAGATGATAGAAAAATCCTTGCAAATGGAGAAGTAGCAAACATTTTTGAACAAGAAGGTTGGTTAGAGTTTCTGAAGAAATTCTCAAAATAAAATGATGAATTGGTAAGAGATTTTTTTGTGAATTTAGAGCGATCAGAACTAAGGTTACTGATCATTGTAATTCCCTTTATTGTTAATGATGAGTAATGCATCTGGGGTACTAATTGTACATGTTCCAAACTCTGTAAAGGGAACCCTAAAATAATTAGTAGAAACCTTAAGGCAAGAGGGTGAATCTGAACCCCATTACATTTATAATACTAAGAAGATCATAAATGGGCTAAGAAGAGCTAGCCTACCCAAACCCTTTGGTGAGTAGAAAAATCTTGATATTATCGAAGGGGTATACCAAACCTTTTCGCTCCTAAAAGTAACTTAGAAATTAATCCCCCTAATGAGAAAAAGAAGGAAATAAGTGGGATTAAAGTACCAAAGAGGAGGAGGTCTGAAAGGATGATCAAAGCTGTAAAATCTACCATTTATTTAAAAGAAACTCCTTCCCCTGTAACAATACTAGAAGAACTAATACCTATCTCTGACAATGATAGTTCACCCAAGCTGGACCATGAAGTAAAAATCAGAAGAAGTTCAAGGAGAAATTCCACTTCAGAAAATATTGAAGCTCCTAAAAGGAAAAGAATTCATAAGAATTCTAGGGAAACTCCAGGAGTATTGAAGTACATGAAGGTTTAGAGAAAGAATTTGGTGATATTCTAGGAAACATGGCAATGTCTCCTCCTCTACCAAGTCAAACTGAGGAGTTGGAGAAAGAAGATGAAATATTGAAAGAGTAGGCTTTTCAAGAGATGGATGACTCAACAATACTATCACATGAGGAAGAAGAATTGACATCTTGGAAACTAAAAGGGAAATCCCCTTTGGTGGAAGAACAATGCTTGTTCCCTAAGGAACTTCCAAAGAAAGAAGAAAACAACAATTTAGGCAAAATCTATTCTTGTCTAGAGAAGAACTTATCATTAGGGAGAAATATGAAGAATTAAACTTTCTTAAACACAAATTGGAGCATAAAGAAATGCTCATTTAACAACTGAAATTCAGCTCACAAATAAGGATGAAGAATTGACATTAGTAAATAAACAAATGGTGGAAAAAGAAAAAGAATTGCAATTGGCTAGTGAACAGAGTGCTATGAAAAAAATATATTTAGTGGATAAAATTGTACAAACAGAGCTAACTTACTTGGCCACTCAAGAAATTATGGGATGATACCTATAGAAAGCTTAATGAGTTCAAAATATCAAATCAGGAACTAAGAAGCCAGATGGAAGAGGAGAAGAAGGCAAGGAAAGAGTGGGAAGAAAAATTCTATAAAATGGAGGAAGAAAAATTTAAATGTTTGGCAAAGATACAGATGGTCTGTATAATGAGTGAAAGATTACTCACATGTAGAAGACCTTCTCTTGCATACAATGTCTTTCTAGAAGAGCAATTTATCCGTTGAAAACTATCAAGGATTTCATGTGGCCTTCCACATGAAGTGAAGGATGAAGCAAAATTCATGACAACATATTCCTCAGCCAGTGCAGAGTAGAAAAATATTCTTTGCGAATTTTATCTCTGTAAATTTATGTTAGAAAATAACATAGGCTTCATGATTAATCTATATGTGGGGGAAAGCCAACTTAATGCATTTGTTTCTGTGCTCTAGAATCAAATAGCTTGGAAAGAAAGGGATACTGAACACTTAATAAAGGCTAGTTCCTTTGGCCTATGTATGAGAGATCATTATGGAAAACCATCTGCATTTGTTATACATTTCAGATCCCATGCCTTTGACAACCGATTTAAGGCACATTATATTGCCATCCTGTAGAAAAGTATTGATGCCTTCACCTCTTATGAAGAGAAAAACTTGAGGACATTTATGATGGATGCCTAAAGAGATGGGAATTATTCACTGTAACATTAATAAGAAGAGAAGTGATATCTCCCACAAATTTAATATGGAGTCTGGAAATGGATAGAACTTTGTGAACACTCATTCCTCAAGTTGGTGAAAAATGCAGGGGAATGTGGATGGGTATGCAAACAAGGCCTCCTCTCCTTCTTACACCCATGTCTCCATGGTAGAATAGAGAACCTCGGGATCCTACTCACTTTGAGAATTGACAAAAAATCTAAAGGAAGGATCAAGATACAACACTTACGAATAGAAGCCTTTGGGACATTCGGCCAACCATTTTACCTTAACAATCGGTTGGAATGCGAGAATTCACAATCCTAGTTTTGAAGAATAGATTTTATAAGAGGACTTACAAACAAGTGTGGGGGAGATGATAAGGCCAAAATATGTCTCATCAATGTGCAATGAATGATCTCATTTTACTCTCCTTTTAATCAAGTTTGATTGCATTTTATGGCTTTTGTTTGATCTAGTATAAGTTAGGATGTAATTGTCCATCTTTTGTTTGATTTAGTTCTAACGTCTAAAAACTCTGTAATTCCTAACAAAATGTGTGGAAATTTAGTTTTGGAATAAAACATGTCATATTTGGTTAGATAAGTGAAGTATGAAGCAACCAACACCTTTTGAGGAAATTGGCTTCAATGTGGCTTAGCTTGAACTCCATCACTTAGCTCCGAACTCCATCACTTATCTCCAGAACTCTATCACTTAGATCTAGAACCTTTAGAATTAATTTCAGAATTCCAAGACTTAGCTCCAAAATTTTCATAGATTAGTTCCGGAAGGTTTCCCTTTGGTTCTAGAACTTCTCCAAAGTTCTGGAATCAATGGGAATATTTTTATTCTATCAAAATCTGGTTATGGAGAAATTAATGGGCCCTCTAATCAAGAACAAATAAACAAATTACCGATTTTCACACTCCAAAAATACTTATGTAAGACCAACTAGTTGTATGCCCAACTAGTTTTCTAAATTTCATATCTACTTTGGGCATCATTCGGTTTCACTAGAACCTATAGGTGGATAGACAACTATTGAACACTCATGATTGTAAATGCAACTTGGATGGAGAAATATATATAGAGAACTGAAGATAGATAAATGATACAAATATACAGACATATACATAGTTAAGTTTTGTAAGACAAAATAATTCAATAATAAGATAGCCATTTCATTTTGAGAGTATCATACTTTGTCAACTCCTAATTAAAGGTGGAGCAAGGGACCACTCCTCCAAGAAACATGATCCTTTATTTTATTGGTATTTATATCTTCAAGAAATTTTTATAAATCTGTTATTTAACAGATTCTATAAGTACTTTTTATTCTTAAATTAAAATCTATTACATAAGTTATTTATCGTCCTGTAGGTGTTTTAGTGTACGTTTTTATTTCCTCAAAAGCATTTTAAACATCTCCAAGTGTGTTTATTTCTAGTAGTGTGTTTCATTCTGCAAAGTGTGTTTATTTCCAACAGTGTGTTTCATTTTGCAAAGTGTGTTTATTTCCAGCAGTACGTTCAATTATGAAAGATTTACTATTTCAACAATGTGTGGTTATTTCAACAAGTTTCTTATAGTTTAGCTTTAATAAGGCTTTGGTTAGGAAATCTTAAAGAAACTTTAAAACCCCTAGAAAATAAAAATAATAAATATCTACAATCAATTACTAGTTCAATAAGATTCTTCTTGTTGCATATAGCTTCAGACACACCCATGGTTTGAATATGACATCAATCATGAATTGATTAAATGAAGGGAATGATGAAACCCATCAACACACATCACTAACAACCCCAATCTCATTTATTTCTTATATGAGATATCTTCCACCTGCATCTATTCTCCCTTCACAGTTTTCATATTCGATACCCCCATATCTTGGGATGCCGTCCACATCATACACCCATCATCAACATCCCTTTACCGTAGAAGGCACCCATTCCCACAACCCACTAATGAACTCATTAGGATGATGATGGAAAAGATGAAAACATTAGAAACATCGGTTTCGAATCTCACAACTCCTTAACTTATGAACAAATGTAATGAGCCTATTCATCCATCTATCCCCATTCGCCCATACCCTATACATTGGTAAATGCACAAGTTAAACCATTTCAAAATTTAATTAGACCCATGCAACAACATTTGTGGTCATTCAAACATGGGTGCTATCTAATTTCCCATGACGATGCTTTATTTGCTCTGAGACATTCCCCATGTCCTTGACATGACCTGCCATAGATTGATATAGTGGTTTACCTAGACATTCCATCTCGATCCTATAACCAAGTGGCTCAAGCATTCTTGGACCACTTCTCAATCAATTTCATCAAAAAGTCACCATGTGACCTATACTCGACACGATAGTATGGCGGACGAATCTATCACATATTTCATTTCTCGTTGGCGAAGTCTTATCAACCAATTAACATTCCAGATTACCTCTAGTTGAGCTTATAGAGTTGTTCACTAGAGCTTGTGATAAACACATCTCACCAATTTGTAGGTGCAAAATTTCCGTATTTTGAAAAAGAATTTACCATGGCACGAAAGCTGGAAATTCGTGCCATTAAAGAAAAGAAAATCCAATTGTGAAACAAAAATGCTGCATTCAAGTAAAATGATGCTTCTTCGTCTTCAAAGCCCCAAAACAATTATTCAAAAGCCAAAGGATTTGCCAATATGGTATTTCTCAAAGCTGGTCCATCCCATCCATCTAATCAAGCCAAAGCTTCCTCCAATCTTTCTCCTATTTAGACTTTCAATTCGATGGGAACAACAAAAGTACACTCCAATTGGAGAGCCATATTCTTCAGTCTTGGAAAAGATTCTTAAAGCTAGAGCCATTACACTACCCCCATAAAACCTCATACTAGTTTCGATCCGTTCGTCCTACACCCTCATGGTATAATGAACATGACTATTGTAATTATCATTGTGTCAAAGGCCATAGTGACGGTAATTGCATAACTTTTAAGAATATTGTCCAGGAAATGTTAGATAATGGAGATCTCATCTTGGACAACCTGAACACACCAACAAATCAAAACTTACATATATTTAAGAAGTCATTCCCTAACCATACACCATCATCTAATCAAAATGGTGAACCTTTAACCAATGATAGTAATGTTCGTGAAGTCCATGCTATTTTTGATATCATACCGGTCATTCCTCAATTTCCACCTATTCCTTCTATCGAGGAAATTCTAACACGAGCTCCTCTACCCATGGAGGATCATACCTCATCTACTCCTTCACCCACTAGAGGAGTCTTCTTCATCTCCTCTTCACCCATGGAGGAGTCCACAATTTATATTGATGCCATTTCACCATCTACCTTGCAACCTACTGAATAATCAATGGTATTAACTCTCCTACCTCCGGAGAATCATCATCACTTTCTCCTCCACCAAAAGAGGAATCTACCTCACCCCACCTACCATCTCTCCTACCCATGGGAGATCCTTTAGACACGCCACTACCTATTGGGGAAAATTCCCCATTAACATTTTAGGATCCCATTGATTTGGTCTTTTCTCTTTTATGCATAGAGTCTGAGGCTAACCAATTACTTGTCTCATAGACATATTTTGTAGGGATTTCCACTAAACCGATTGCACAGATCTCCTCTTGTAGCGGTGAAATTTTCGCAATCGGCCGATCACTTGGATTACGTTGATAAGTCCATACTTTAGGACGTCTTTGGCTCTCCTTTTCAATTCAAATGCAAATGTTTCCCTACGAGATACCTCCATGATCTATCCAAAAGTATTTCCAAAGAACCAAATCGACCCCGACTATGCTTATTGAAATGGATTCTTCATTGTCACCTTTACCTACATCGAACATTTACCCACAAATAAAACCATCCCTATGCCTAAGAACATACCCTGCACCTACATATTTTGCCCATATCTAGACCTATCACTACTCTAGGTATCATGTCGACATCCGGCCTTGTCCATCCACTCGTCAAATTGGACTTATCCACACCTTCCCAAGTTCACAAAAAAATATTCCTCCACCCAAAAGGAAGAGGAATCCTTTGGGTGAAAGGCCGGTGTACATGGGATTTATTTCCTTTGTGATGGGTGTAAAAATGACTACATCTTGGTTATGTTTCGGGACCTCTTTTCGAAGTTGTAGTGGGAAATGGAATACATCATGATCTGTGTAATGAGTGATGATAGAGTGTTTAACCTTGGAAAGTGTTGAAACATGGTTTAAAAGCATAGAGGATGAATTTTCTCAGAGATTCAACACTGGACCTGAGTTTGATGCATGTAGATGGGTAGAAGAGAACCTATACCATGAGTTATATGAAACTTTTTTTGTTGCTTCCCAGTAGAACTGTATGAATGGCTCTTAGCATATGCATCTAGATCAAGCTAGTATTATAGATCATGTGCATGGACCTAAGAAGAATACTAGAGGCTACATGATGTAGATTTGACATGGAATCATGTTGTGGATCATTGGTGGAAAGGTGTGTTGGCTAGCTACACTCTAGAGTATGCTATTTCTACATATTCTTTCCCGGAAGTTACTGAGTTTGAGTTTCTGCGGGATCCCAAAGGATCATTTCTACGTCTTTATTCCTTTGGCAATGAAGATCTTGATTATTAGCTTGAGTTTAGAGGCATTTCACATGGGACGGCTAAACCATTCGAGCCTTGGGTGAGGACGTTAGGGTGGAGGAAGATGACAGATATTACAATGGAGAAACAAAGGGAGGAGAGACAACTTAATAATAGTGAAGCGTGTGAAAGGGAGATTGCTAGAAAATGTGAGGTTGCGAGTGTGATGGATCTATGGAGGTAGACATTGTAGGAATGAGTTGAGGTTCATGTAGAGGACATGAAACTTGAGCAAGCGTCTGTCTTTACCCCATCTTAGCAAGCACGTAAGAGATACCCCTTAGGATTCCGATGAGAGTTTGATGCATGGAGAGAGAAGATTCATTGGCATGCATCTAAACCCACCTAGTGACCAAACCCTAGCGCTTGGTTTTCTAGATCAAGGAAGGAGTATCGCTGACCCAGTTGGTACCAGTAGAAGTGACAGATCTGCACCCAGGAGATATAATTTCTCGGTTCCCACTTTTATGGCTACGCATACTATTCTAGTATTGATTTGGTTTTGGATAAGGAGTAAGTACACAAGCCTTCGGTTTTGCATCTAGGAGTGCCGTGGGGTACATTAGTGGTAGTGGGCCATTATCAGACTGTCGGCATGCGCGTTCTATGGAAATTTGGGGACCCTTGGCACAACCACTATAGGACCTGGTGGATCGGGATGAACAGGATCCAGTGGACCTAGTGGCTCGGGAGGCACGGGGCACGGTGGATATGGCGGCGGAGGAAACAACAGAGGAAACCAAGGCTCGACTCGGGAGGATAAGGGCCCCAACCACCCCCTTAAGTCTTCTTTGAGATGTCTCTACATTTTCCAAATTACAGGGGTATTGAAGATGCTACAGAACATGTTCACAAATGTGAGTTTCTATGGCATGCAAAGGGGATCACAACCTCGAAGCGGAAGGCAAGTTAGTTTGTAACGATGTTGCAGGGGCATGCACATAGCTGGTATTGGAAATATGACCCTCATTAAATGGTAGTGGATTATATTGCTTTAAAGAAAACCTTCTTGGCAGAATTCCACATCCCTAAGTTTGAACAGAAAAGCATCAAGCACCTTGAAGGAGATTCAACAGGGAATGGCAGAGAGTGTGCGGGAGTATGACACATGGTTTAAAACTCTCTTGTCAAAATTATCATATGACATTCACCCTTCAAAACATGCTCAATGGTTTGTTAGGGGATTGATAAATCCATTTAGAAGAGATCTATCTCATAAAAATTTCACAAAGCCATGTGCAAGGCATTAGAAGATGCTCTATGTGTTGAAAGTCATTGGAAGTGTTGATACTAGTGTTAGCCCATTTCTGGAGGCTCAAATTGCTGCTATGGCTAAGAAAATGAAGAATTTATCTGCAAAATCAACTCATGAGACTCGCAAAGTGGAATTTGGTGTACAAATTGTGAGGTAGAGGGACATGTCAGTATATTTTCCCCGAGAGGACATTACGTGCCGTAGTAGTAGATTGTGAAATTTATCATGGGGACCGTGATGCAAGTAGATGTCCCTTGTTATAACGTACAATTTGGAAGAATGTTTCTTGCTACTATAAGATATACACCTCTACAACCCATGATACTAAGGATTATAGGCTTATTGATCAGATCCATGAGGCCATTGATCTTGGTGTGCGCTAGACCAACATTTCCAGTAGTTCTAAGAATGATGATCATCGGTATGAGGAGCACACATATGGAGGTGCACATGGAAGGGGATTTCATAGAGGATTCCGTGGTCATGGTAACCGCTTGAGAGGAGGAAGGAGTGAGTTCCCACATGGAACCTATTTTAATTTTGGATCTATAGACCACTACAAGCATGAGTGCCTAGACTTATTGCAGTGCTCATGGTGTGGGAAGAAGCACAAGAATGAGGAGTGCCCTGATTTTTTTGAGCATATGAATCAACAACACCGGAAAAACAAGGGCACTACAATGGTAAGCATTAAGAAGGATGACACACTGATGGATGTCATGGGTGATACATAATGTAGGCTGGAACTTGTTATGGTAATAACAAGAGCATAGGGTTGCGCACGTAAAGGAAATACCAAGGTAGAAGATCCTGGTTTGAAGGGAAGAAGTGGTACATGGGAAGTACCGGACCTGCGCATCAAAAGGAGGTATATCAAGAAACCATGGACGTCATTCAAAGTTTGTACGGAGAAATCTAGTGTCTAAAGGAGAAGTCTAGGAAGGAGGAGAAAAGAAGGAAGGTTGAGGCACAAAAGATGACCTTGATGAGGTCAAGGAAGTCTGTAAAATACTTAGGGAAGAGAATATTATTCCCTTCCTAGGAGCATATATGAGAGAGAAGGTGCCACGTGTCGGAGAAGATTGCGAGAGGTAGGTCTTGCATGTAAACCTTCCCCCTCACAGTATTGACTATGATAGGGAGATCACATTAAATGTGGTTGTGGATGGATGGCTCCTTAGTAATATCCTCATTGACATAGGCACGGAGGTCATTGTTCTCACTTTAGATGCATGGCATCGAGATGGGAAAACCTACATTACTGACCATCTTCGAATGGGTGTATATGGCAAAAAAATAAAGGCAATGCCCATCAGTGTCTTAAAAGATGTAGCTATCACCATTGATGGAGCTAAGTTTACTAGGGAATTCAAAGTCTTGGTGCTCACCGAGGTAGACAATTCCCTAGCACTACTTGGGTGCCCATAGTGTTATAAGAATAATACAGATCTTTGCTTCAACAAGGGATACATAAGCTTTGAAAATGAGGAGGAGCGAGTTATCATACCCCTAGATAATGGGAAGTCAACACCCTATACTGAACCTTTGGGAGAAGAGGTCCTGGATAGAATATATGTGCACTCAATCAAGGATCCAGAGATAATTCATCCCACAGAAGGAGTTATCTAGTTTGAGGATGCTCAGTCCCTAAGTGACACCACCAGTATAGCATGCAATAATTAGGTGCATGGAACCTATGAGTTGATTAGATGAAATTTGAGAGGATCGGTAACAAAGGTGACAAAGGCACGTATATTCCGGCACCTAGGAGGAAAGGAGCTACCTAAGTAATCAGGAGGAGCCTTCCCTGAGATATTTTTGCTAGAAGATGGAAGCTCAATGGAAGGAGGAAAATAAATGAAGAGGAATGTTAAGTTACGTCCTACTCAGAATTGCTGCGCATTGGTGGGAAATGCATTGGGATAATCTCTTGGAATGGTGCAAGGTGAGAATTTCCTTCTCTGTAAGGTTTTGTAGGAGCAACATGCCCACGGCTATAAAAGATTACCATGGTAAAGAGACCGCTTCCTTCCATATCCAAGCATGTGAGACAACCTGGATGGGAAGTGCAGAAGCATTGTCACCTTCATTATGGGTTCACAAGTTGTATTCCACCTTACAAGGTTGTGCGCATGCATGGTACATTCATTCTGAGACACGCCACCAGATAAGGAATTGGCAAGAGTTAGCAGTTGATCTCATTCAAACATAATGCCTTGGTGGATAAGGCATTATAGGTTTTCAAGTGCCTTACCATTGGGGATAGTGCCATGGTAGAAGATAGGCTATTGGATTTCTAGGAGAACCTAGCCTTGAGGTGTACTTTGAGGAAGAAGAAACAAAGGAGATATAACTTGAGTGTGCATGTTTGGAAAAATAAAAAGGGAAGATGGTGTATGTTATTGATGGGGAAGAAGTAGAAAACTTGGATGTTGACCATTCTATAGGGACGCACAAAGTCATAGACAGTGTTGATGAATGGGTGCATGCCTATCATGAGCCTTTAAAGACAAAGAAGGTTAACATCGACTTAGAATAAGAGCCTAAAGAGGCTATCATCAGAGACTATTGGTCGGAGAAGGAAGTCTCTAAGATCATTGATCTTTTACGTGAATTTGAGGATTTATTCCCACATAGGTATCATGAGCTTAAAGGCATTCACCATTCCTTGGGGGAGATGAGGATAAAGCTGAAGGAAGGTGCATGCCCAATCAGGAAGAGACCATACGGATGAATCCTAACCTACACGTGAAGGTTAAGGATAAAATAGATAAGATGATAGCATCGGGCATTATTGAAGCTATTGAAGAGTTATAATGGATAAGTCCAATGGTAATTAGCATCAAGAAGGATGAAAGGATAAGGATCTATGTTGATTACAAGGACCTGAATGTAGTGTGTATCATTAATCCTTTCCCAACCCCATTTACTAAATAAATATTAGAGGGAGTGGCGGGGCATAAAGTTTATTCTTTCACGAGATGGATTCTGGGCTATCGCTAGGTAAGGATCGAAAGGAAGATGACTTTCACCACCGAGTGGGGAAGTTTTGAATATATAGTCATGTCTTTTGGGTTGAAGAATATTCCTGTCATTTTCTTGCATATTGTAGTACATTCATTCCAAGAATTCATCCATAAGTTTCTTCAAGTTTATCTGGATGATTAGACGGTGTATGGGCTCGTAAAGGACCATTGTGACAACTTAAGGTTGATGTTTGAGAGATGTCGGCGGTTGAGGATTTCCCTCAACATTAAGAAGTATGTCTTTGTTACCTTATCGCATATAACACACACATGAGGATTTGATGATGAACAAACGCTGGAAGAAAGAAGCCCTGACAAGTTAATGCAATTGGATGAAAGACGATCACTTGCCAGGTAGAGCTAGAATATGGAAAAAGCAAAAAAAAAAGGCATGGCATGATCGTCACATTAAGAACAAGAAGTTTGAGGTTGGGTAGATGGTGCTACTATATGATTGTAAGTTTTTGCGCCACCCTGGGAAGTTAAAAGTGCATTGGTTGGGTCCCTACATCATCTTGCACATCCTTGATTCGAGATGCGTGCTGAATTCTACAAGTCTTTGGATGGGATGGGATTGTCGAGGAAAAATTCAATAGGAGTAGACTAAAACCCTACTATAAATAAGTATTTTTGGTGTTTGTAAATAAGGCAGTATTGTTAGTTAAGTTTAGGGTTTCCCTTAATGCATTTTCTTTACTTGTGTTTCCCTTTCTCGTTGTTGTTTTGTGTTGCACCTTGGGCACCGGTAATCTCATTACTTTTTGAATTTTGTAACTGTGCAAAGGACCGCACATCGTTTTAGTGTGGGGTAGAGTAAGGTGGAAGAAATTAAAGAATGGAGCACCATGAAGGATTGCATTGGAAATCCTAGTTGAATCGCCTGTGAAGGGAGTACATGCGCAAGGAAAGGTGAAAAGGATGGTTTGTGTCGGGATAAGGTTATATTGTAGATCCACGTACAAAATTGGAAAAAGTGCAAACACATGCAACACGAGGTAGGAGAGAGAAAAATCATGTGAGAAGAATTTCCTTTGGTACTAGTGACGTGTGCACAAGAGTTTCATGTCAAGATGGATTAGTTGTGTGCCGGAAGGTTGGGGAATTATCTCATGCAAGATTGGGTGTGTGAGTTAATGCACTAAATAAGGGTTTGTTTGAAAAATCCACATTAAGTGTTAAAGTATGGTGGTAGGTGAAGTATCATTTAATGCTAAAAATGGGAAAAAATATAAATAGAAGGTTAGGAACTTCATTATTTACATTGCGAATACAAAGAGAGAAGTGTTTTGCATCATTGCAAACTAGGGCTTCCAGAACTAATCCGTGTGAAGAAAAATTTGAAGAGTTTGAGTGTGAGTAACTAGTTTGGATTTACAAACCAGAAGGAAGGGATTTCACGGGTGTAAGAGAAGTTGTGAGAAGGTGTTGTCTTGTGAAAGAATTATCCCAGTTAGGGTTTGAAAAACTAGGGCACGGGTTTAAGGGGTTTTCTTCACAAGTTTGATATCTAAGGATTAAAGGAGTGGAAGATCAGAGTAACAAGAAGAGATTGAAGTGATAAGAGGACCTAGAAAATGACACCCAAGAAACTAACCGTGTCACCTAAGAAGCCAAAGGGAAAGGGAAAGGGAAGAGAGCCATCAACAATAACCACAAGCATGAATGAAGAATGGTATGTAGAAATGCGTGTACCCGGATGGAGTTTTGCTTGGGAAAGAGTGGGAATACCATTTGAGAAATATGGTGGTGAGTGATTATAACCATCACACAAACACAAAAGAGAATGAAATGACACTGGAGTTAGTGCACTCGATGAAAAAAAGGACACCAGAGGGTTTTCCCATCTATAACGATGATGTAAAAGTGAAATTGGAGAAGATAGGGTTATTACAACTCTATGAGGTACCCTACTATGGAAATCCTGAGTGCCTCTATCATTGGTTGATGACGCGCATGCATGAGGACCACTTTTACTTTGTAGGGTGCAAGATGCACATAACCCTCAGCTGATTTTGAAGTTTATAGGCCTCATCTACGAGGGAGAAAGCATAGATTATTACCCGAGTGAAAAGGAAGTCATCAAATTAACCATCACTGCATATGATTACAAGAAGGGGTCAAGGTATTTTGATATTGCGGAAATCCCATATCCCATCATGAGAATGGTTGCACACCTGGTCACAAAGTTAAATGATCAAGAAAGGTGGACACAAGTGAATAAGTCCTAGTTGAATTTTTGTAGAAGAATATCAGAGGGCACAATCTATAATTTATCGGCCTTCATTGTAGATGAGATAATCAGTAAGCGCACAGGAAGGAGACAAGGTACTCTTTGGAAATATCCTCTTGATGATTGTATTTTAAGAGATAGGATTGCTTGCCTTAGCAGAAAATTTTGTTTAGGAGTATCGGCTAAAAATCCCTACTTTGTGAAAAGATTTGCAAAGTATACATGTGAAAAAATGATAGCCTCCCACAAGGCGCGCCTGGACAAGTGGTATAAGCACTTAAGGGATGTGTTCGGGGAAGAGTGGAGAATCCCAAAGCAACTACTAATGCTTACAGAGGTAGAAGATGATTTTACAATGTACCAAAGCACTTTTGCATAGGTCGGTTCAAGTTGGTGGATGAAATCATGAGCCCATGGTGTAAACTCCCATTCTCCTTCACCACCCAAGTACTTCCAGTGGGAGTTTAAACATTTAAAGAAGCAAAGAGACTAAGGTTTGACCTTAGCAAAGTTGATTAGGACCACAAGGAGATGTGTAGGATGCTGGTTTACCCCAAGAAGCATGTGTATATGGAAAAGTATGTAGTGCATGAAGTCGAATGATGAAACCCCTAACTTTATCAAGCTGCGGGAATTATGTGGCACGTGTATATCTCTGCATTAGGCCAAATTTTGAGAAAGACACATACCTGGAGAATGATGTCTCCATACTTGAAGACCCCATGGGTAGAAGAAAGCCCACACTCAAGAAAAGGGAGTTAGAAGAAGAAAAAGCACCAAGTGTGCATACTTCTCACCAAGATAAAGCGCGCGGTGGCAAGTGCCAAACATAACACCTATGTGCGTAGGAAGAAGTCCCTGGTAAAGGAGAAGACCCTGGAAGAAGAGGTGGCGGAGAGAAATATCTCATAGATGAGAAGTCACGAGAGGAATTAGAGAAATTTGGATCCCTTGCGGAAGAGTCACCTCTCGAGAAAGAAGCGAGAGGATAGAAGAGGAGGCCAATTTGAAGGAAATAGAAATATTGGAGAAATACATAGGTGAGAGGGATGACGATGAAGAAGATGATCTTAAAGGAGACCAAGAGCCACTTGTCTTCAGTGTGCATGATTTAGAAGAATATGGTAGAGAAGAAGAACATGAGTTTTTAAATGTACAACACAAGGGTAGCCAGGAGGAGGAAGGCACCAGGACATGGGAAGAAGTGAGGAGGTTGGCATGCAGGAGCAGAAAACTCCAAGCCTTACATAGGAGCAAGTAAATGAGGTGGTAGAAAGAGAAGCAATGAAAATAATTGAGGCCTTGGTAGAACAAGAATTGGCGCAGTGCTGACATAGTGATGGAAGAGGATAAGGAGGAAAGCATTGTAAGTCGGTATGGGATAGTGAGTTTCCCCAAATCCATGCGCTTAGGAAGGAAGAGCCTTGATATAGAATGAGGACAGGTCATGGGCTATGTTGATGACCAAAGGAAGGTGCTACACATGCACTTCTAGAGAACTATACCCACGGAAAAATTCTAGCTATGGCATCATTTGATGAAGAGGGAATGTACCTAGGACAAGGAAGATGCTCTCTTGGGCGTTTGAGTCCCATATTGATGAGCCAAAGTTCAAAGTATGCCAAGGGGAAATCATGTCAGTACCAAAGTCTAAGGGAGCCAACCCCTTGGTAAATTCCCAGCAACTCTCGGATGAGCAGTTGTGTAATGCGCTCAACAAGGTCACGGTCGAGGCTGAGGCTAGGCTCTTTGGAAGAAATGATAGAGTAAAATTTTTGGAGGGAGAGCTAGAAAAGAAGGAAAAGGAGCTGGTTGAGAAGACTAAGGGCTTGAAACAAGAAGAGTTGATCAGTGCGATTGAAGTGTGAACTAAGGGATGAGAAGGCAAAGGTGCACAAAGTATACAAAAGGGTAAAGTCTATCATGAGCACCATTATGTTGAAGCATCTAGACCTAACGCCACCTACGCAGAAGTATGGATCCACTCTTGAATGCTTAGAATATCGACACGCATCCTCACCATGGAGAGATAACCATTGGCCCTAGAGTCCATGGAAGAAGTGGTAACATGCTTGGTGAGGGAGGACAAATTGAAAGTGGTAGCAATCATTGCTGAGTATAGCAAGGTACTTGTAGATGTCAAGATTTCTACCCAATCTGCTAAGGTCGTGTACGATAATTGTGTAGACAGGGATAGAGTGGCAAGCATCTTGGTCACCACTCATGAAGCAGAGATGAAGGAGTTTCAAGAGAAGAATAAGGGAAATAGGGCAGAAAGGGACAAAATCCTTGCCAAGGTCGAAAAGATGTTTGAGGCCATTGAAGCCTTAAGGGGTTCGATAAAAAACTGGTTAAAGGAACTGTACCCACAAATTAATAGAAGGATGGACGCACTTGAAGACATGAGCAAGGGTTGGATAAAATTGTTGACACTATAAACGCTTAAGGAGATGGGCTAGGTTTTGTGGAGGTAAGTACCCTAGTCGGCGATCTCTGCTTGAGATCAAAAAATGAAGTCGATGCATGGAACAAGTTGGAGGCCGACTTGTAAAAAGATTTTCCTAGCTTGTTGTAATAATGCCATCACTTCCTCATTCTTTCTTCTTTCCCAAATTCTTCATCCCCTTATTCTTTTTCCAAGACGTAAGTCTATTGTAATTCTTTATTCTTTGGAGAAGTGTTCCCGTAGGTGGAGAATAGGCATAGTATGGGGTGATGTTGGGCCCCTAAAATATTGACTAATTACACCAAAGAGCATGGGCACACAAGGCCTAGGTTGAAGAACGGGCACGTAAGGAGAAAGCGCGCAAGGTAAGGTTCTAGGAGGGTTTTAGAAAGGCTATGTTGCATGCCAAAAGACAAGGTCTTGGGACTTAGCCATATTTAGCGTATCGGGTAGGACACGGAAAAGTGTGACCCGAATGCACATGCAGAGTGGATAAGGTGTCGGCCTTACTGACGAGTTGGCCTAGGAAGAAATATGCTTAGCAATAGAAGATTCTAGAAGACATCATGGAAAAAGTGGATAGCTCGGACACGGAGGAGCATGCTCCCATGGAGGACCACATTCAGACACTTGGCGATGGATCTATAGCCTCTGAAATCAGGTCGGTGGTTGGAAAAACCTATATATATATAGCGCTTGCATAATATAAATATATATATGAGGAAGGAGAATAGAGAGAGCGGAGCTCTGCAAAAATACTACAAGAAACCTGTGGGATTGGATAGAAGCTATATAAGGAAGTAATGTATTAAGGGGATGGGATATAAATATTTCTTTGTATGGATGAAGGACATGATCCCTACTGTGATGTATGACTTCGGTCTAATCAAGTTGTGGTAGTCTAATGGATCCATTGAATGTAATGAGGTTACAAACATGAATAAGTATGAATGTAATTGATTTGGTTCATATCTATATCTTTTCATTTCTGTTCATGGATGTTATGGAATATATGTAAATCCTTATGTATTTTCCTTTCTATTGTAGTTCTATTTGTTATAAGTACCCTCTATTTGGAATGAATACATTTGTCTAGAGGCCGTTTTGAGCCCTATGATAATTGTATGTCTCATTTCCACCTTTATTCATTAAGCTTCCTGACATAGATGATGGTTTCCCACTTAAATCACATAAAAGAGAGACTCGGTGCCCACACATTCCTCGGGTGAGCTCCCAACACCCGCTAGGTGAAAGGCTGATGTGCATGAGATTTCTTTCCTTTGTGATGGGTGTAAAAATGACTACAACTTCCACCCTTGGCACCATTATTCTTCACGTTCATGTGGGCCCTGACATTGTCCTCCAATTATTCTACGTCTTAGAGGGGAGTTCTAGTACAACTTGTTGCTTGGTGACCTTGTTTTCACATCATGGGTTATGTTCCCTCAACTTTACATCATTGTGTAAAATTTGAACATGAAGGAAATAACTATACCATCCGACTTACTGTGACCATTCAAAACCTATAACATGTTGTACCAACCAAATGATGTCCTTTTACTAGTTAAGGCATCTACCACTGCTGCCACTTCTCCTTCACCCCTGACCCCATCCACCAATCTGCTGCCACCTCTCCCACGCCTAACTATTCTATTCCTATTGCTGCCATAACCTCTGTAGCTAACCTATCTACTTCCCGACCAAGCGATACCCGTCCCGCCCAATCACCTAGTAGTTCATCTATTCCCACTACCCACATATCTACTACTGATCCCTTAGAAGGTGTTTTTCAATGCCTCACTCTGGGGGAGTACTGCCTCTACAATATAAACACATTCCTTACTCCACAAGAGTATGGTAACCTATGCCAACATCCTCATTATGACTATTGCATAGGAGAGGTCTTCCCTTATGGTCCTCCCCACCTTTGCACCAACTTAACATATGGGGGACTTGATACTTCCACCTATTCACTGAAACACCATCCTAAACACAACCATTTTCATCTGACCTCCAATCTCTCACCAACCACCACTTCACCCACACTTTCCTTCATTCTACCCATGTAAAGGCTTTGGATTTGGTTTTTATGAACAAAGCCATCAGACCATCATCCCGTGTACCACCCCTAAACAAAAAGAACACATTGGTATCGGCTTCTCTCGAAATATCCTCCAAGAAGGCCCGTGTTGAACTCATTAAGGCGAAAAACCTTCTCCACCATGTTCACCAACGTCACCACCCTCACCCATGGAGTCTATGGATCCAAAATCCATTCCTCTATTTTTTTCATGAACACCATTTCCTTGGGACCTTTGACTTATCAACGTGATGGCGAGGCTCCCTCTTCTCTTCCATTCATGTATCTTGACATGATCGATGATGATACACCATCCATTAACATCATTCAATGTCAGGATGATGAGTCTATCCTCACCTACCTTGGTGCAGAAGATTCTCATATTCCTTTGGTCATTGTCTTCGGGGGCGTAAACCATGTTGAATGAATTAAAAATTGAAGTCAATATTAACATGTAGGATGACCCACACATTCTAAAGATAGGATAATCTTTAGATGTCATTTGCTGAAACAGGAAGCTTTTACTTCTTTCCTTCGAGATCATAGCAATGCTTTTTCTTGGTCCTATTTTTATATGCTTGGTATTGATCCAAACATTGTGGTCCACAATATCGTAACCATTCTGAAGCCATACACCAAAAAAAGCTATGGAAAATGCATCCGTACATTTCCCTTCTTGTCGAAGAATAACTTTAGTGCCTTCTCTCAGTTTCCTTCATCCTACCTATTGATTATCCCGGTGGATATCTAACATCGTTCATGTCACCAAAGCAATAGGAGGACTTTGCATTTTCATGGATTTCTGTGACCTCAACTTATTTTTCCTCAAAGATGAATTTCCTCTACCGGTATTGACAAACTAGTTGATCTCACCACTTGTTCATGAGATGTTATCACTTATAGATGGTTTCTTGTTTTATAACCAAATATTACTCGCCCCAAAATATCAACACAAAAACACCTTCATCACTCCTTGGGGGACCTTATCCTATTGAGGCATGCCTTTTGGCCTTAAAAATGCGGGTGCTACATATCAACGGGCTATGACTTATATATTCCATGAAATAATGCACCACATATTGGAATATTACGTAGATGACCTTCTTGTCAAATCCAAACATCAAGCTGAGCACCATATAGTCCTTAAGCTCATCTTTGATTGCCTCATCAAGTATTGTGTTTGCCTTCAACCTAAGAAGTGTGTCTTCATTGTGCTCTCAGGAAAGCTCCTTGGTTTCATCATTTCTTTGCATGGCATAGAAGTCAATCCTGCTAAAATAAGGGCTATTATCAAAATTCCTCCACTGCAAACCTTCACCAACTTCATATTTTTTAAGACAAATTCAATCTATTCGTTGTTTTATTTTACATCTTTCGACCACCGCCATGACCATTTCACCACCTCCTAAAAAAGGACATATCCTTCAAATGGGATGATGAATGCCACAAAGCCTTTGGCATTGTAAAACAATACCTTCTCCAACCACTAGTGCTCATTCCTCCTAAGGTTGACCAACCCTTTTACCTATACATTTATGCTACTGATCATTCCTTAGGTTCCATGATCACTCATCGTGATGAGAAACACGGTGAGAAAACAATTTATTACATAACTTGTACCCTTTTGGACTAGGAAGCCTGGGTACACCCACGCCAAAAACTCTGCTTAGCCTTAGTTTTTGTCGCCACTAAACTTCGTCATTACCTACTCAATCAAAAAACCTTTATCATCACCAATACTGACCCCTTACATTACATGTATGCCAAACCCTACCAACATCAACATCTTTGCACATTGGCTCATGCTTCTTTCCAACCTTGACCTTGAATTCATCCATCAAAAATCTATCAAAGTCCAAACCATCACTGACCAACTTATAGATGCACCCCTTTATGGAAATCAATCCTCTAACTTTGATTTACGGATGAATCCATTGCTACCCTCTCTTTGGATGATACCATTTACCAAATGAACTTATTCTTTGATGGTTCCAAATGTTAGCATGGGGGTGGTGCAGGTGTTATCCTCATTCCTCTTGATGGTGAACCTATGCCTTTATCTTTCAAACTATATTTTATTGTACTAATAATATCGTTGACTATGAAGCACTCGTATTAGGTCTCCAAATCTCCATTGCCCTAGATGTCAAATAAATTAATATATTTGGTGACTCTCAACTGGTTGTAAATCAAGTCAATGATATATACCAATGTCATAATGAAATACTCCAAAAGTATAAACACCATGTTAACATACTTTTGACTACCTTTGACTATTACGAACTTCAAACCACCCCATGTTCTACTAATAAATTTGTGGATACCATGGCCTTCCTGGCTTCTCAGATACCCACTTCACCTGCCGACTCCAAAATATTTGTCACAGTACAAAGGTTGCAATCACCTTCTTATTTATTTTGAGATGTCAACTCCTTTGGAACCATTACACATGACCCATGTGCCCTTTGGTACAAATGGTTTGTAGAATACCTTTCCCTTTCCATTCTACCTCCAAATATTACTCGTAATGGACAACACACCTTTCTCAAAAGTGTCTCTCGCTATGTCATCATGGGTGGTATCATTTATAAACGTAACTTTGATGGTATTCTCTTACAATGCCCTACAATTTCTTAGATTCCTTATACCATCAAGGAAGTTAAACGAAATTTGTGGAGGTCACTTGATGGCATAAGCGTCACTAAGTGCATCCTTCACTGTGATATTATTGGCCCACCCTCAACCGTGATTGTTGTGGCTATGTCAAATGTTGTGTGAAATGCTAACAACATGCTAACATTCATCACACACCTAGTCATGCCTTGCAGTCGCACGATACATTTGACCTTTCTCTCAATGGGGTTTAGATCTCATCGGAGAGATCAATCGTCATTCTTCACAACACCATCAATGGATTATTACCACAACTGAATACTACACTAAATGGGTAGAAGCCATCCCCCTCATCTCTATAAAATCCAAGAAAATTCATGAATTCATTAACCATCACATTATTTTTCACTTTGGTTTTCCTAACCATCTCATCACGCGATAACGACAAACAATTCAAAAGCAAAACCCTATGAAAACTTTGTGACGCCTTTGGCATTCAAATCAATTTCTCTTCACCTTACTACCCAAAATTTTTTTCCCAAGCATAATCAACCAATAAAAAATTGAACCAAATTATTATGAAAGTAGTTGACGATAATGGGAAGGATTGTCACACACACATTCCTTTCGCCTTGTGGGCTTACCGTATTAGTATTCACACTTTGATTACTTCCACACCTTTCTCTACGGTCTACGGTACCAACATTTTCTTGCTTCTCGAAGTCAAAATTCCATCTCTTTGTATTTCACTCCAAGATATGCTCAACGATAATGAATTTCGCAAGGACCATTTGACACAATTTGAGTTATTAGATGAACATCATCTTAATGCTCTTGATCATCTTAGAATCTACCAAAATCATATCAAACATTCCTATGACAAACGTGTCCATAAGTGAAACTTCCAAGTCGACGACCTCATCACGAAGGAAAATCAACATGTAACCAAAGAGCAGAAAAAAGTAAACATGGAAAATTCGTTCCTAATTTGCTTGAACCCTATATTGTTACTTATACCTATGGATCATGTGCTTATCATTTGTCTTCACTCGAAGGTAAAACCAAACTTGAACCCCTCAACGCCTTGCATCTTTGACCATTCTATTGTTGAATCAAGTCCTATATCACCTTCTATCTATTTCAAGCTCATCCCTTGAGCACCCTTCACCTTTCATATTACCTATTCTTGGGGTCAATGACTAAACAAGAATCATGTGATTACCCGACACCCTTTAAGCCTTATCTTCAATATGAATACCACGAATCTACTCATGACATGATTTTCACGGATACTTTTCTTCTTTTTCAAGATGGAATCCCATGGTCATTCATCACTCAAAACCATGTATTTCATAGTTAATCTCTGTGTGCTATGGTTTTGTCTTCTAAACAAGATCCTAATCTTCCTTTATAGTCTTGTCCATGAATTAAACGTCCAAAAGCGAAATAATTTAAAAGAAAAATGGGATTTAAATCCTTGAGTCAAACTTCCAAAGAAAGAGATGAATCCATCAAAAGGGACATCTCTTATCTCTATCTTGCCACTATAAATAGACTTCTCCCTCAAAGGATAACTATAAAAAGCTATTCATACTACACATAGTCTATCATAAAAAGGGACTATTCTTGCAAAAACAAAATAAAATATTCAGAAGCTTCCTGCATCGATCAACTTCACAAAGACCTCAAGAAGATAATATACTCATCCCATATAGAATTTCCGCATTGATCAGTCTATCAAAAACAAAAGCAAAAATAGAAAAATATAATATTTTTGTCATGGACTTGCCTATTTTGATCTTGGGTCTCTTGCCACGTAGGCCTACTGTCTTGCACAAGTTACGCTAAAACCAACCATTTTCACCTCATTGCCT
This sequence comes from Taxus wallichiana var. yunnanensis, assembly GCA_018340775.1. Lineage (NCBI taxonomy): Eukaryota > Viridiplantae > Streptophyta > Pinopsida > Cupressales > Taxaceae > Taxus > Taxus wallichiana. The sequence goes on along the minus strand of CM031244.1, from coordinate 544,913,565 downwards.
CATTAACCTAATTTCCTACCTTCTCAAGGCTAAATTTGGAGGTCACCTTAGGGCATAAGTCCCACTAACCTAAGGTTTCCTATGACTTCGATGGTTTGATTTGTCGAGGATGATCGTCACGATTTCCTGGCATGCTTGGTGGGACAATTAAAAGTGTACTATCATTTCATTTCATCAAGTTGTTGTGTTCTTAGTGAGATTAAACCTATGGAGGCACACACAAAGAACATCTGGTGACTCCGTTTGGTCCAAATGGCCCATTCTAAAATTGTAGACCTTTCTTTCATCCATTTCTATTCATGTTTCTTTCCATACTTCTCATTTTCCTTCATTTTATGAAGTTATGCAATCATGGCTTCATTCCCGCAATGGAATGTAGTGACCCTCATTGTCCTACATACTTAGAGCTTGCTTCATTGTTGGAAGGTTGCATTGAGCCACAATCATCATCATCAGTTGCAATCAACCATGGATAACTTCATGCTATGGAGGAGAAAAAATCAGATTTCGGATCCTTGGATGAAGAAGAGATCATAGGAAGCTTCTTGCTTTCTTTTAATGATAAATTTTTAGATTCTTCTTCTATTACATCTTTGCAAGAAAAGGAGTTTGATATCTCAAAATTTATAATTGAGGAGGAAGAAAAATACGATGACAAAAAGATCAAATCAGTCATCATGGAATGGGAAGAAGCATAATTACTTGTAGAAGCAAAGCAACATTCAAATCAGCATGCAAGCAAACACCTTCTTCAAAAAATTCTGCAAGATATACTCATTCATGAGGCTAAGCTTCGTAGGAATGGGAAAATAAAAAGGATCATCCCATTGGTTCCTAGGGCCCCATGCCCAATCAAATATCTAGTAGCATGGGAGCCAATGGAGAAGCCAATACCGGTCATGCTCACTTCAGAGCATGAGGATGATCTTCAATACACCAAGGATCAACCACAACACCTCCAACCAAAAGATGAACATCTTGAGGAGGTATTCTTTTTGTTTATTGATACCTTGGATAGAAGAGTGGAAGGTATCTTTCCACTTTTGTTACTGAGCCATAACCATTGTTAAATTAATTACATGGCCACACTTTTTAAAGAAGGGAAGCTATTTCTCCCTGCCTATAGTAGGATTTGTTTAGCTTTTCTTTGTTTTGGTTAGTGTAGGAGTAGGAGTATATTTTCTTTCAGCAGAATAAGTGCTTGTGCACACTCTGCATGACTCATTTATCTCTTTTGTATATAGCTTTTATCCACATTGTTTCAAGTGGTGCAATACACTGAGTCTTGCAGTTGTTGCAACAAGGAGATCCATAATTACCTATGATAATTGCAAACTTTAAATCATGAAAATATAAAGTAGCTAAAATAAATTAAGGAGGAATTTGGTTGGTTCTCTCTAAGAATAGTCGTAACAAAATTTTACACCCATACAAGCAGTTTAGAAGAAAACAACGACATTTCAAAAAAACTCTGGAATCAAGGTTTAGATTATCTCATGATGATGATGTAAAATCCATACCCAATAAATGGATACAGGTAGTTGGTTCATTCCATTTAGTAGGCTAATGGTCCCCCATGAGTTGCCAAAACTATTATCTAATTTCCTCCACTGCCCTCTAAAACTAGATAACAAGTAGATTCCTGTTGGATTAATCAAATTAGTCCCGAGAATCTCGAACCGATACAAAAAGAGTCAAGCTTCTAGCAATAGGGGGAAGAAACTTAGCCAAATCACAATGAAAAGTGGAGCTCGAATGATTCAACTCGAAAAAAAAGCAATAGACTCAAGGAAGGCGCCATGTGTGTCACCGACTCAATTCCAAAAGGTGAGAGAGAAAATTAAAGCTCCAAACACCAGCATGACTTCAACGTGAGCTCGAATGGTAAGGGGCCTGCCAAGAGAGGGTCCTCATATTAATGTACTTGGCGAGTCCCATTATGAACTCGTGGAAAGAAAGAAAAGTTGTGGAAGGTGCCATGTGTCAGCTCGGTGCACTTTCAAAAGGTGCAAGAAAATCAAAGACCCTAGGGATGCGCTTGGCCTCAACATGGAGCTTAGTATGATAGAATACGAATGCAAAGTAGTTTGTAAAAGATTGGTGGTAGGTTAATTAAATGCAAGATTAATCATAAAACCCACCTATAATATTATATGATCAGATATTTTAAGATATTGTGAGAGCTCGTGTGGAACACCCAACTCCGAAGTTCAAATTAGCATAACTTTTGACCCAGAACTCCAATTTTCACAAAATTGGACTTTTTAGAAAGATCTCAACATCCTCTATGCCAAAAAAAAAAAAATGGATTTCTTATTTTTAGTAAGGTTAGGTGGATGAAAATTTTTAGAGTAGGTATTTACCTTAGCTCATGTTCACCTAGGTACTTTATTTACCTTTATTGTATTCATCCTCACCCACTTATGTGTGTGGATATTTATTTTTATATATTTAGATATTAGGGAATATTATCTAGTTGTTAGGTAAAGTTATTTCCTTGATTTATAGTATTGAATAGATCCTTGATGTCTATTTCTCTCATAAATCTATGGACTTAACTAGTTCTTTCCATGATTTATGACTTGATCTACGACCTTGACTGGTTCTTAGATTGTTATTCATTGCCTATATAAGCAAGGCCCATTCTCATTGTATTTCATTGAGTTCCATAATAATATATGATATTTCTACTCATTTGTTTGCAAATGTTGTAAAGTTATTTTTGTGAATTACTTTCATCTTATAGATCGTGGTGTTTGATTAGCATATGTGTTCTTGGCTTGGTATGGTCATATTCGGGATTAAAGCTTGTGATTCCTACTAGTAGGTGCTTAACTCCAACCCACTTTCATTTTATTTGTGTGGGTGAAGGAAAACACATTTTATTCTCATTTAAGTGGCAACTAAAATAAATAGTAGAGCATAATATTGAAAAACTTGTAAATTTTGATCAGTAACTCGGTTTTGAGTGTCATTTTTGCAAAAGTGCTTGTTTTTTTCTCTTTCCATTGGAAATATTTATTTTGAGAATTTCACTATAATAAAAAGTTCCATATTGTAACACACACTTATTATAAAGTGCCAAAATCAGGGGAGGATCTTGTTGCATTGTTTGGGGGCCTTGTTGCATTACTTCATTCTTGAATTTAATTTGGTGATTTTTTGAGGATGGTGTCTTTATCTTCTTCTACATTAGATCATGTTGAGCCATTAAATACACATAATTACCACACATGGAAACAAAGAATAGAAATAATAATTAAGTGGAAAGGATTATGGGTTTTAAATTATTGAGAATAACCAGTGTTCATTAGAGAATATGAGAAATTTCAGTGATTACCAGTGCAAATTTGATGAGTGTATGGGTTTGATAGGAACTTATGTAAGTGATGATATTTTGTTTTATTTGGAAAAGTGTGAATCTTGTTTCAAAATATGGGAGAAATTGGAGGATTTATTTGGCAAGGTGGATCATATGAGAGCCATGCAACTTGAAATTGAGATCGCCTCTCTTAATCCTGAAGATTTTCCAATAATTATAGACTATCTTACCAAGTTCAAGCATTTGTTGACATAATTTAAGGGGAGTGGAAGAGATAAGAAATATGAAGAGTGTGTTTACTTGATTCTATCCAAGTTGAGAGGACCATTCAAAATTTTTACTTCTACCTTTTCTCTAGCATGGATGCCTTAGGTGACACATTCAAAATGCCTAAGTTAGAAACATTTTGTGAAATACTTACTAGGAAGAATCCAAATTATCTCACCTTGAGTCTTCCACCTCTCAAAAGGCATTAGTTGTATCTAATCCTAAAGGCAAGGGAAAGATAAATAGTAAAACCAAATCCACACCTTCTCCATCTCAATATGCTCCTAAACCCAAAGAAAACAACTCAAAACCCAAGGAGTCATCTAAATCCAAGAATAAGTCTATCTGTTCATGCTCTTTTTGTGGGGGTAGTAATAATGAAAAAAATAGGTGTTATAAGCGAATGAAAGCCTTCGAGGATGCAAGTCAAGAAACACAAAATTTCTATCTCCATGCCACCTCCTTCTAATCAGCATGGCAAAGCACTTAATTTTGTTGGGAGATCTCGGTCACTACTTGCAAAACAATTGGGTTAAAGATTCTGGTGCTTCTCATCACATGAATTCTTCCAAGGGGTTTTTTGTTTCTCTAGGTTTGAGTTATACTTCCAAAATTGAGGTTGGAGATTCTTCCATTCTTTTCAGTAAAAGGAAAAGTTGATATACAACTTGATGGTGGCGAGATCTCAAGATGCACTATATGTTCCTAACATCACTACAAATTTGCTTTTCAGTATATCAAATTTTTCATTCTGGTCAAGGAAAAATAATGACTTTTACACCACATGGAGTAGAAGTACGAACTTTGTTGGAGCCTCATTCAGTGGTTTCTCAGGGTATTGTTGATCATAGTTCTAGACTATATCACTTTGATGGTTTTGATGGCATTTCTTCTATAGGGACAAGATTGGTTTCTCATGCAGATTCAAAGAGTAAGCTTTGGCATGAAAGATTTGGACATCTCAATTACAAATATTTGAAGGAGTTAAGCACTCATGGTATGGTAGATGGTCTTCCTAGAGTTTCTTTTCTTGAGGGATTTTTTCATGGTTATGCATTAGGAAACACCACCAAGATCTTTTACTAAGAATTTGTCTAAGAGAGCTTCTTCACCACTTGAGCTTGTGCATAGTGACTTGAGGGTTTTTCCTACCCCATCTTTTAATGGAGCTAAGTATGCAATTACGTTTATTGATAATTCTTCGAGGAGTACTTGGGTTTATTTTCTCAAGTAAAAAGTGATGTTTTTCACACTTCAAACTCTTCAAGGCTTTTGTCGAGAAACAATCTTCTAGTTGTATAAAGAAACTTCATAATCGATAATGGCGGGAGTACTTCAACAATGAGTTTTTTGAGTTTTTGTCAACTCAAGGTATTATTCACCAACATTTTGTTACTCATACTCCACAACATAATGGCTTCGTAGAAAGGAAGAATAGAACTTTGAAGGAAATGACCAACGTGTATGATGCATTCTAGAGATTTACCTCCTTTCTACCGTGTGAGCGATTAATTGTGCTAACTACATTTAGAATCACACACCCCACAGAGCACTTGAACATTTGACTCAAGAGGAAGCTTGGTCCAACACTAAGCTAGATGTCTCATTTTTTTAGTCTTTGGGAGCCATGCTTGGGCCTTTGTGCCAAAGAAGAAAAGGAAAGCTTTGGATAAGAAGAGAAAACCCTTGATCTTTGTAGGGTATTGTGAGGACATGAGATCTTATCAACTTCTAGATTCTAATGCTCACAATGTTCTTTTTTGAACACATGTTTAGTTTGATGAATGATTCAATCCTTATGATTCTTCATCTTCTTCCATGCCTCCTACTTCTTCTTCATCTCATATTGAGGATCCTTTCTTTGAGGAGGTTGATGAGGAGGTTATAGATGTCGTTGAGGATCCTATTCCCACTAATGTTGTCACTATGCCTAAGTGGGCTCGTACTACAATTTCTGAGGTAACACCTTTCATAGAGGATATTCCACCCACTAGGAATCATCACGCACATTCTACATGTTTTGGAATTTCGTGTCAGGTAGTTTATGAGGATCCACAATATTTTTCAAAGGCTCATGGGATACATGAGTGGGATGATGTAATGACATATGAGTATTCGTTTTTGATGAAGAACCATACTTGGTATTCGGTATATTTTCCTAAAGGAAGAAAGATGGTTAGGTGTAAGTGGGTATACCAAACCAAATACATAGCTGATGGGTCCATTGACAAGTATAAGGCTTGTCTTGTTGCGAAAAGGGTTTTTCACAAGTTGAAGGTCTTGATTGATCTAAGAATTTTGCACCCGTTGTCGAGATGGATTACGTATGCCTTGTACTTTCTATTGCTAGATCACGGGGTGGCCCGTATATTAGATGGACGTTAACAGTTCCTTCTTACATGGAGATCTACGAGAGGAAATATACATGGAGCATCCAAATGGATTTGTTCAGATTCTTCTCTTGTTTGTAGGCTTTGAAGGTCTCTCTACGGTCTCAAACAAGCCCCTTGGCTTGGTATGAGAAGATGGATTCTTTTCTTCTATATACTACTTTTGTTTGTTTCACTACGATCATATAGTGTATGTCTAACATGTTGGTGAGGATATTGTGATATTTGTCTTGTATGTTGATGATCTGTTACTTACTTGGCAGCTCTTCTTCCCACATTCATAGTATTTAGAGGGCTCTTTCTACACAGTTTGACATGACAGATCTTGGGTTATTGCATTATTTCCTTGGTTTGTATATTTCTTAGACAAATTCAAGGATTCATTTGAGTAAGTAAAAGTACACCCATGATCTTATTTGGTGCTTTGATATGGCTGATTGAAATCTAATTCTATCTCCTTTTCGATGCTGGGTTACTCTTACTTCCACATGCACCACACCACTTTTGATCCTACATTATAAACATGATTTTCTTGTCAAATAGGGTTGAACTTGGGATATTGTTTACCTATAAAGATCATCAATTACAAACTATAAAGATCATCAATTACAAAAGGACCGAGGAATGAGAGTAAGAATGAGCAGTAAAGGCAACATGTAGAATTATAGATAACAGAGTAATTCTTTATGTATGCGAAGTTACAGTGAATTGAAAACAAGATCATTCGTATCGTATAAATAAGATGGAATTTAAAGACACAAAGTTTCTTAACGTAACATAGATTCATTAATCAAGGACACAAAGTTCCTTCTTGGTTATACAAGATCACCATGCTTGCAAAGTTGAAGAGTATGCAATCGGCAAGACTAACAAACTGGAGACAAATGATCTTCACAAAATTTAAATGAAAGCTTAGAGATAACAGAGATCAGATAGACAAAGAATGGAAAGCCCTTCTGTATTGATTTCTTTATGATCTATTTACACTTTTAGAAAATAAACCCAGTTCTTCCTCCCTTAAGAATGGCGTAGAGAGGCCATTATATAGCTTACAAATCAGTTACTCTTCGTAACCGCTTCTTTTAACCAAGAATAGTTAAGGACTGCCAACCGCAATACCTCAACTTTTTACAAAGAAAACGGAAAAAGAATGGGAAGAAGAGAAAAGAATAAGGAGAAGAAGACAGGTGGTCAGCTACTGGGAGGGACCCACTGACTTCAAAATCCGCTGCCTGAATCTTTTCAATGCCTCGGCTATGTCTCTGCCACGAGGGACTGACGTGTTGGCTGTAGACTGACCCCAAAATCCGAGACACTTCTCCATTTCTTTATCAAACTCGACATGAGTATGATAATCTTTATTTGCTTCTTCGATGGCAGATTGAAGAGAGAAAATCTCCTTCATTTTCTCCTTGGAGATGGAACTTTCCTTGAATAAATTATCTTTGACAAAAGCTCTGAATTGAGCTTTGATTTCTTGCAAGGAAAGGGGCACACCAAGTTTCATCTTGAAGATGACAAGTGTATATCTTTGAAAGCAGATACCACCAGTGTCTTGAAAGCCTCTCCTTTCTGCCAGCTATTCCTCAGCTCTCCCAAAGCCTCCTCCAGGACTTTGATCTTCCACTCCACGCTGTAAACCCAGGACTTTGACAGATTATCCTTTGCATCATCAAAGACCTTATTCGCCAATAAAATGTTCTCATCTGTCTGTCCCATGAGACGGAGGTCTACTATGCAACTGCTCCAGAGTTTGAGCTCTTTATCCATGACCCCGATAGTGGAGGAGAGCTTCTGTTGCAAATTGTTCACCTTTCCGTGGAGTTTGAAAGCTTCATCGATGAAATTCAATCCTGCAACAAGCATATCTTCCACCATGGCTTCCATAGCTCTGCCGTAGACAAAATACTTGTGCATGTCTTTGATACTCTGTATTTCATCTTGGCTCAAAATTACAGGAGGTGGAAGAGTAGTCAATGGGGTAGGGTCCAAAACTTTGTCCTTAGACAAAAGAGATTTGATAAAACTTGTGAGAATCTGGGCCTGTTCCTCCAACTGTTCAATAGTTTGCTGCCCTTTCTCTACCCTCCCAATGACTCGTGTGACCGTTTCCTGGAGGTTGTGGATCTCACCTTCAGGAGTAGACTCTCCCATTGGAATTCTTGAGAGCTCTAAGTCGATGCCCTGCAAGTCCTGCTCCGATTTGTCCACTGTAGGCTTAGCAATCTCCAGGAATTGCTGACCTTGAGCATCAGACACTATTCTGGAGGTGATTTTGGCTTTCTTGGCACGAGAAGGAGTAGTGCCCAACAAGGCTGCGACAACATCAAAATTTGGCCCTGAGCTCCGAGAGGAAGATTTCTTTCTATCACAACAAGAGTTGAACCCATGCAAAAGAGGAAGAGGAAGCAGCAGGAGGGGCAAGAGGACCAAGAGACATAGAGCTCATGACGCTCAAGGTTTGCACAGCTGTGGTCTCAAGTTGAGATGTGAGTAGGGCGCTGGATACAATTGCTGCTGAAGAATCAATAGCACTTGGAAGTTCAAGGCTCGACTTCCTTATCTTTATCTCGCTGACCTTCGGAGCATTTCAGGGCCGGCACTTCACTCTCTTCACTTTCACTGAGAACAATGATGTTCTCTGGTCCCAAAGGCACTTCTACCTGTTTACTTTGAGGATCTTTTTTCCATGTGCTCCTTCTTAACCTCTTTAAGTTTTTCTTCGGTACACTTGAGTGGATGAAGAAGGAGTGGAAGCTGCAGGTCCTTGCGTTGATGAGGCAGGAGGGGTTTGCACAGGTGTGTCTGATATGGGAGTCGATGCTTCCCTCCTTGGTGTTGAAACATCCTTGGAAGAGGATTCTCCTGAGTGCCTTCTGAGCTCTCGAACTTTCCTGTCAAACCAGACCTTAGTCCTGACTAAGATTGGAGCAAGGATCTCAGCCAGATCATCTTTTTCTTTCCTGTTCCAATCCAAGTCCTCCAAGGGGGTGTGCTTAATCACATTGTCATACTCATATGAGTATAGATCAGAATTGTCATCCTGGAGTCCTTCAGGAACTTGGTACAAGCCGAGTTCTTGGATCAATTGCAGAGAGAACTCGCCCATGGTGCCTCCTTCTAGCTTCAAAATCATCTCGCATACCAGCCCAATAGTCCTCTATATCTCGCCCTATGATGATAGATTATCTTGATGTTCTGCTCAATGAACTTCTTCAAGTCGAAGCAAGTTCTTGGCTTAAAGAAATGAATGGTGATAGGGACCAGGGCTCTCTCTATGTTCTGTGCGTCCAGGGTTGTTTTACAAGTGTAATTTCCCAAAGAGATGGGAAAGTGCAAACCAGAAATCTTCTTGTCTCTGCAGGTTCTGTGTAATTTGTCTAATTGCCTGCATACTTCAATCAAAGCCATCTTATCATTGCAGAACATGGGAAGCCTCAGAGGGGTGCTCTCATAGCCAAAGCAAGCCTGATATAAGAGAATTTTCTAAATTGAATAAAATAGGCACCGTAGTGCGATATCAGGTTCATGGCTTCATCTGAAAACCTTCTAGCAGTGTCACCCTCGAGCAGCCTGACCACGTACATGGTGAAAGCATCATTTACCCTTCTGAAATTGCGATTGCTGGTCTCTAGGGTGAACTGCGGGCAGTAGGCATATATAGGGTCATCCTTGTGGGCATCAATGTAAGAAAAACCAAACCATTGTCTTGATGCCGCTGGGTATACATCAGGTACGAAGTCATGTAGAACTTCTTCGTTTGCTGTACATTGGACAGCTGCTCCGCCAAATTCATGCTGATGATTTCTGCCCAGTTGATATTTTGAGTTCCCTCGCACACCATGCTGATGAGTGGGCACATCCAGAAATGGAACTCGTTAGTAGAAGGTAAGCCCATCACCCGAGCCAGTAGGATTATGAAATCTGACAACTCTTCATTGAAATCTACTTGGAAGAGAGTCTTGGATAGGCGAGATGCTCCCTTCTTAGGGTTTTTAAGCCATGACTTCGCCACCCGCGCCTTGTATTTGTCGCTGTCTTGGTTAAACAGGGCCTGTGCTTGATCCGGGAAACAACTATGGCATTATCCATCTCTGGGATCCTCAAAGCAGTGCTAATGGCGGCAGCATCCAGCTTGGCGATGAGTTCCCGTGTATATTGGTTAATTCACTCAATCGTGGTCAAGTGAGCTCCACATGAAAGCACCGTATCAAAGACACCTGCATACCGAGATCGGGAAACCTCCAGCGAAAGCCAAACCACTGTCGTGAATCATCTGCGCCATAGGTGTAGGGTTTGCATCCGCCATCCTTGCCCAAAAATCGCTGAAATCAAGATGACGAGCTTCACTGTCCCCAATATTGTGAACGGCAGATTCTAGTGGAGAGATTTGCTCCCGTCCTGAAATTTGATCTTCATATTGACAAGAATTTGAGGAGAGACGCGAGCTTGACTTCGGGAAGGAATTACAGAGGGAAAGGATACACGCGCAGGAAATTATATTGCAAGGGTTCGAGCAAAGGATAGCGTGAAAGCAGTGTGAAAAATGCAAAGGGGGGATGCCCGTTATATAGCCGATTAGGAGAGAGAAAGACAATGAATGCGCATTTAATACATATCTACCAATTTGAAAAGCATGATATTCGGGTAGAGCGGGAAAAATAAGCACGAATGGCACTTGGTTCATTTGGGACATGTGAGACGCGAATGCGCGAAACACGCGACTCGGCCGGATCGGACGAAAAGGTGACAATGGGTCCGGAAGAGCTTGGGACATTTGGGACGTGAAAGCGTGAAGTACGTGGTTCGGGTGAATCGGCCGAAAATGGAACAACTTGCACAATTTGACTTGGGACATTTGGGACAAAAATGTGTGAAGTACGCGGTTCGGGTGTTTCGGCCGAAAATGGAACAACTTGCACAATTTGACTTGGGACATTTGGGACAAAAATGTCCGACGGCCCAAAAAGACAAACTTCGGGGAGATCGGCCGATCGGGGAACAGAGCGCACTTTTGAACTTGGGACACGCGGGACAAAAATGTCCGACAGGCCCGAAAAACACATGAAATGACCCAAAAACGTAGATTTTCTCAATTTCACGACTTTTAACACTTTCAGCACAACAGAGAAGACACTTAAACTCAAAATTTTGAAAATTCACTTTCTTAAGAGCAGGGAATTTTGGGTGGACAACAACTGGCTCCTTCTGGGGATGACTTGGCATAAATTCAAGGAATGGGACAAGGTAAGAACTTAGACAAACTCGGGGAAGCAGACCAGTACCTTATCCATTGGGCCACTGAGTCAAAAAGTAGACCAATACAGAGGACAACACACCAAAACAAAAAGGAAAGAAAACAAAAACGCTGTACATAATATACAAAGGACTCCTAATCACCTATGACTTGAACAACTTAAGGTACTGCCCACTATAAGGAAGTGGGAGAGGAGAACCATCCATGTAATCAAGATAAAAGGAATTCTTACCAGCAAAGTGTCTGATCTTGAAAGGTCCGAGCCAAAGGGAATCAAACTTGCCATGGCTGCCACGAGGTTCATGCCTTTTATCCCATAACAACACAGTGTCTCCAACTTGGAAATCTCTGAACCTAGCTTTCTTGTCAAACAGGACCTTTACCTTCTGCTGGTGAACAGATATCCTATCAGCAACCTCCAATCTATCCTCATTTAGTTTGTGAAGGTACATAATTCTCTTATCCAAAGCATCACTGAAACTAGTATCTTCAATGGCCTTCATTAGATGCAAGGCTGGCAGTTCCACTGTTACTGGCAGTTGAGCTTCTACTCCATATACCACTTGAAAAGGGGACATTCCAATAGCTCTCTTTGGCGTAATCCTGTCTGCCCAAAGAGCATCATAGAGCTTCTTGTGCCAATTTCGTTGAGACTCATTTACTAATTTCCTTATAATAGTCACCAAATTTTTATTAGTGGATTCTGCTTGCCCATTTCCTTGAGGATAGTAATCTGAGGAGTGAGCCAAAGAAATGCCATACCCATAGCAAAAATCCATTATCTCAGTTGAAGAGAAATTCGAAGCATTATCTGTTACAATCTTATTAGGTACACCATACCTTACCAAGATGTTCTCTTTGATGAAGCTGCACACCACTTCAGAAGTAGTACTCTTAACTGGAATAGCTTCCACCCATTTGGTGAAATAGTCCGTGGCAGTTAGTACATGAGTATGACCAGCACTAGAAGCAGGATTAAGTGTTCCAATGAAGTCCAAACCCCACTGTTGAAAAGGTTCTTCAATTACAACTGGCTTAAGAGGCAAAGAGGCCAATTTGGGTCTTCCCACGAAGGTCTGACAAGCCTCACATTTATCAACCCACTTGGATGCATCTCTGAACAAGGAAGGCCAGTAATATCCTCCACGAAGAATCTTGTGAGCAGTGACCATTGATGAATAGTGCCCTCCACATGCCTGATCATGAAAAGCTGAGAGCAACTTTCTCTGCATTGTTCCTTGTCCACACACTTCAAAAATCTCCCATCTAACCCACGCTTGAACAAGGCGTTTTCCCACAACACATATTGCACTGACCTCAATTTAATAGTCCTCTTTTCTTTGGCAGTTAAATGAGAGGGGCATTCTCCATAGGTGAGAAAATGGGTGATGTCAGCATACCATTCATCAACTGAGCTAAGGAACAGAATGGTAGGAAGGCCAACTTTGTTCTCCAGTAATTCATGCTTAGCTCCTTCAGCAATAAGCTCACAAAGACCTTTTCCACGAACCAGCTTGGTCGGTTTGATATCAATGTCATATTCTTGGACCTTAGCAACCCAGTTCCCTCTCTTGGATCCAAATTCTTGCTGTGTGAGAATTGACTTAACCGTTGTATCTGGAACCAACACCATGGAATGAGAGTTGAGGATGTAAAAGTGAAACTGTTTAACAGCTTTGACCACTGCAAAAGCATGTTTCTCCATCATGGTGTATTTTAACTCATGATCTTTCAGAATATAGCTCATGAACGCAATTGGGAGCTCATGCTCGTTAGAGTCTTCTTGAGTCAAAACAAACAGCTAAGGTATTATCTCGTGGCATAGCAATAGATAATAAAATCTTTCTGAAATCAGACAAAGTGCTAAAACAGAGTTTTAGCGATAGCTCTCGATACCTTCAAAGGATTCCTTTCCTTCGTAAGACCAACCAAATGTTTGTTTCCCTTTCATCATCTCGAGAAATATTCAAAGTTAACTCGCAAAATCAGGATGAACCTTCTTAAAAAATTGATCTTACCAAAGAAAGAGTGCACGCCCTTTTTACTGGTTGGGAGAGGAATTTGCTGGATAGCTTGTACTCGTTCAGGATCAATCTTAATACCATCTTTGGAAACGATGTGCCCTAATAATTTTCCCTCTGTGACACAAAAGACAGATTTTTTAGGATTCAAAGAAATCCCATGCTCTCTGCATCTTAGCAGAACTGTCTCCAGGTGATCAAAATGATCCGCTCTTGTTTTGGAAAACACTGTCAGGTCATCAAGGTATATGACAATACACTTCCCTTTCAAACTTCCAAAAGCCAGATCCATAGCTCTCTGAAAAGTGGCACCAGCATTAATAAGCCCAAAAGGCATTCTCTTGTAAGCAAAGGTACCCCAAGGAGTAGTGAAAGTTGTTTTGTGTTGATCTGCAGTATCAACCTCTACCTGATTATATCCCGAGAATCCATCAAGCATAGATAACATTTCAGATCCTGTTACTGCTTGCAATACCTGATCCATCATAGGCAAAGGATAATTATCTTTCAAGGAAGCCTGATTTAGGTTCCTGAAATCAACACAGATGTGGATCTCACCATTTTTCTTCCTAACAGGCACAATATTTGCAATCCATGTTGAATGGTGAATGGGAAAAATGATTTTGGCCTTCAACAACTTCTGAATTTCCTGAAAGATGGTGTCAGCTATTTTGGGGTTGTATTGCCTCTGTTTCTGCTTAAAAGGCTTGATTCCAGGCTTGAGAGGAATAAAATGCTGCATATCTTTTGGTTTGAAAGTTTTCAAATCTTCATAAGAGTAAGCAAGAACATCCTTATACCTCTTTAAAAGATCAATTGCTTTCTTCCTTTCATCTGCTGTGCAACATTTTCCAATGTTCACGAGTTTAGGATCAGTAGAACTCCCAATATCAATCTTGTCATACTCAGCTGATTGCTGAGGTCCAGCGGAAGCTCTAGACTTCACATACCTATCATGTTTATCAAATAGTTCCTCCAAACTCACCAATCCTTTAGGAATCTTGTTTCCTTTGAGATTGATGCATCCATCCTGATCTGTTTCTTCTCCTTGGGTGACTGCTTTGTCAAAGGGCACACTTTCACGAGGTAGGTTGTCACTTCCTTCAAAATACAACTGTTTGAAATTACCCTTGAGTTCCAGGAAGGAAAGCAAGTGTTGATCATCATTGAAAACTTGCCAGTTATTGGTATTATCAGGTACACTAGGCCGATGGACCATCTCAATGGTGAACTTATCCTGAGAGAAGTCAGGATGAGGAATCAGTAGTGACCCTGAGACTGCTAGTGAATCAGCCCTACTGTTCTTCTCCCTAGGTATTGCCTCAATGGAGAAAGCATCAAGAAATTCAATGGAATCCCAAACCTGGTTCCGGTAATGTTTCAACCTTCCATTTTTTACTTGAAAAAGGCTTCTGACTTGCTTTACAATCAATTCTGCATCACCACGAGCCAGAAGATTCTTTACACCTTGTTCTTTGGCCACTTGTAGTCCAAGAATGAGAGCCTCATACTCTGCTGTATTATTAGTATTTTCAAACTGCAACTTAAATGAAAAAGGATGTAGGCTTCCTTCAGGTGACACCAGTAGGACACCAGCTCCAGAACCAGCTGAGGAACAACTTCCATCAAACTCTAAAATCCAAACACCATTAGGATCTTTAGGTGACACTTTGGGGAGTTGGATTTCATCAGGGGACATAATCATGTAGTTGCCATGACCCATATCCTCATAGAGTATTTGTGCTTTAGGATCATCCATTTTTGCACAATATACTCAGATTGCTTCTCAGGCATCAACTTCTTCATTTGTCCATTAACAGGTACGAGTGCATGTGACCAATCCATTTGAATTTCTCCACCCACATCCTTACAGAAGTTCCTACTTAGCAACATCCCGTATGAAGGAGGAATATCTGCTACTAAGATGGTAGCCAAAACTCTCTTTTCAGGCAAAGCAGCAAAAGCCACTTGTGCATCTTTAATTCTTCCGACTGTGTGGGCACTTCTTTACTCTCCATGGAGTAACAAGATCCATAAGTGTGTGAGGGTCAAGCCTAAAGCATGAGCTACTTTAGCAGCATCACATTATCTCGAGGCTCCCGAGTCAATGACACACCATCGAGCCTATGACCAGCTATAAGAAGTGTTACATAAAATGGTTTAATTTTTGTCATTAGGTGAGGGTGACAAAGAGCTACTACTGACTAGGTCGTGGTAAAAAGTAAGAAGGAGTAGGTAAAAGGCCTTTAGAGGTGGTTTTAGAATGGGAATTAACAAATTGAATCATTTTGGCAAAAGCTTTGGGATGGGTTTGATAATACTCAGCCTCTGAGATTTGAACCTTAGTCTTTTTCAGATGATCAATAATATCAAAAGACCCAGAAGTGGACGGGCCATCATCATTTGAAATCCTAGGCTTATCAACTTTAGGAGAAAAAGAAGTAACTTTAATAGTAGGATTGACAGGACTCACCTTTGGTGTAGATGAAGTGGGGATAGGAGATCCTCTTTTTGCAATTACAGGGATAGTTGCCGGCTGCTCCTTAGATTTCTTGGGGGGCTGTGTCACTTTCTCCCTCTGATTTGTCTGCTCTCGAGTCATGACAGCAAATGATTCGCTATTCATGTCTGCTACCACTTCATCATAATCATCTCCATCATCAATGCCCTCAGTGGTGAAGAAATTAACCCGAGATCCCTCAAGTTCATCTGCTTCATCATCAAATTCCTCCACAAACTCCTCGCAAGCTTCATTATCCTCATCATCATCTGGCTCTTCAACTTCACAGGTTGCATTTACAGGAACTTTAACAGGAGGTCCTTCAAGTGCTAATCTTGTTTGAGAAGCAGGAAAACGATTTCTGGGCTGGAAATTCCTCCTTGGAACATCTGCATAAGGAGCATGCTGAGCCAATTGTTTCTTTATAGCAATGAGATCATTCACAAGTTTTTGAACTAATGGATCAGTATTAGGTCCAGGGGTGGAGGAGGAGGAAGCAACAGACTTAGATTTGGAAGGGTCTCTCCTCAACTTCCCTGACATGATCAGATCATCCTCGACACTAACAACAAGAGTTTGATCCTCCACCAATGTTGCGAGATTAGCCCTTCTCAGCGCATAGCTAACTTCAGGCGTTTGGGCATTTAGGAAGAAACATTTTTGGATTTGATCAACAGGTCGAGTATTTACAGGAATTTTATTGATCAATCTGTTGAATCGGGCCACAAATTCTCTCATGGGTTCTGGTGAATCTTTCTTTATCTGAGAGATTTGAGCTAGCAAGGCATGCACATCTTCTGCTGGTTTGAAACGGTTTTCAAACCTAGTTCTCATGGTGTCCCAGCTAGTGATAGTACCAGCTGGAAGGTGATAGAACCAATCAGCAGCATTATCTTGTAAAGTCTCAACGAACAGTCTCACGGAGACGTCTTCGTGTTCAACTCCCATAACTCCACATGCAACTATGAAGGCTGCGATGTGTTCATCAGGATGCACTTTGCCATCACCTTTGAATTTAGGAAAGTTCTTCCGGTTACCTCTGGGTAACTCATGCAAAGGCTGAGGAAGAGCAAGGGGCCCGACACGATGACCCCAGGGCAATGGTACCACCATTCTTGGAAAAACGGCTTGGAGAGGAACTGCAACACCAGCAAGAATCAAAGCTCGAAGATTAGGGCTAGCTGGCTCCAAGGAATACCACCCGTAGGAATTCTATCTTGAGCAGGTGGAGTGCTTGTTAACGAGTCCTTCTATTTCTTATCAAGGGAAAGGAAAACCCTGCTGCTCCAAAATCTGAAACTGAGAATCTTCAATACCAAGGGCCCTTCTCCCTCGAGTAAAACGTGGAGTCGCAGATCAAAAGATGATCAAAAATTACAGAACTGGAATATGATTTTCCCCAGCGGAGTCGCCAAAAACTGTTGGTCGTCAAATAGGACTTTACGAAGAGCAACAGTCAGGGGACAAGAAGTCCCTCCTCTTTAATGGGAGAGGTTCCCTTATTCAGAAACGAACCTATTTACAAATATACAAAACATGATTTTCTGGTTGAACTTGGATATTACGAAAGTGTTTACTATAAAGATCATCAATTACAAAAGGACTGAGGAATGAGAGTACGAGAATGAGCAGAAAGGCAACATGCAGAATTATAGATAACAGAGTAATTCTTTATGTATGTGAAGTTACAGTGAATTGAAAACAAGATCATTCGTATCGTATAAATAAGATGGAATTTAAAGACACAAAGTTCTGTAAATAACATCTGCCAGAACACAAAGTTTCTTAACGTAACACAGATTCATTAATCAAGGACACAAAGTTCCTTCTTGGTTATACAAGATCACCATGCTTGCAAAGTTGAAGAGTATGCAATCGGCAAGACTAACAAACTGGAGACAAATGATCTTCACAAAATTTAAATGAAAGCTTAGAGATAACAGAGATCAGATAGACAAAGAATGGAAAGCCCTTCTGTATTGATTTCTTTATGATCTATTTACACTTTCAGAAAATAAACCCAGTTCTTCCTTTTTAAGAATGGCGTAGAGAGGCCATTATATAGCTTACAAATCAGTTACTCTTCGTAACCGCTTCTTTTAACCAAGAATAGTTAAGGACTGCCAACCGCAATACCTCAACTTTTTACAAAGAAAACGGAAAAAGAATGGGAAGAAGAGAAAAGAATAAGGAGAAGAAGACAGGTGGTCAGTTACTGGGAGGGACCCACTGACTTCAAAATCCGCTGCCTGAATCTTTTCAACGCCTCGGCTATGTCTCTGCCACGAGGGACTGACGTGTTGGCTGTAGACTGACCCCAAAATCCGAGACACTTCTCCATTTCTTTATCAAACTCGACATGAGTATGATAATCTTTATTTGCTTCTTCGATGGCAGATTGAAGAGAGAAAATCTCCTTCATTTTCTCCTTGGAGATGGAACTTTCCTTGAATAAATTATCTTTGACAAAAGCTCTGAATTGAGCTTTGATTTCTTGCAAGGAAAGGGGCACACCAGAAGTTTCATCTTGAAGATGACAGTGTATATCTTTGAAAGCAGATACCACCAGTGTCTTGAAAGCCTCTCCTTTCTGCCAGCTATTCTTCAGCTCTCCCAAAGCCTCCTCCAGGACTTTGATCTTCCACTCCACGCTGTAAACCCAGGACTTTGACAGATTATCCTTTGCATCATCAAAAACCTTATTCGCCAATAAAATGTTCTCATCTGTCTGTCCCATGAGACGGAGGTCTACTATGCAACTGCTCCAGAGTTTGAGCTCTTTATCCATGACCCCGATAGTGGAGGAGAGCTTCTGTTGCAAATTGTTCACCTTTCCGTGGAGTTTGAAAGCTTCATCGATGAAATTCAATCCTGCAACAAGCATATCTTCCACCATGGCTTCCATAGCTCTGCCGTAGATAGAATACTTGTGCATGTCTTTGATACTCTGTATTTCATCTTGGCTCAAAATTACAGGAGGTGGAAGAGTAGTCAATGGGGTAGGGTCCAAAACTTTGTCCTTAGACAAAAGAGATTTGATAAAACTTGTGAGAATCTGGGCCTGTTCCTCCAACTGTTCAATAGTTTGCTGCCCTTTCTCTACCCTCCCAATGACTCGTGTGACCATTTCCTGGAGGTTGTGGATCTCACCTTCAGGAGTAGACTCTCCCATTGGAATTCTTGAGAGCTCTAAGTCAGATGCCTGCAAGTCCTGCTCTGATTTGTCCACTGTAGGCTTAGCAATCTCCAGGAATTGCTGACCTTGAGCATCAGACACTATTCTGGAGGTGATTTTGGCTTTCTTGGCACGAGAAGGAGTAGTGCCCAACAAGGCTGCGATAAAGATCAAAATTTGGCCCTGAGCTCCGAGAGGAAGATTTCCTCTTTCTACTGTCAACAAGAGGTTGAACCCATGCAAAAGAGGAAGAGGAAGCAAGCAGGAGGGGCAAGAGGACCAAGAGACATAGAGCTCATGACGCTCAAGGTTTGCACAGCTGTGGTCTCAAGTTGAGATGTGAGTAGGGCGCTGGATACAATTGTTGCTGAAGAATCAATAGCACTTGGAAGTTCAGTGCTCTGGACTTCCTTATCTTTATCTGCATTGGACCTTCAGGAGCATTTGCAGGGGCTGGCACTTCACTCTCTTCACTTTCACTGAGAACAATGATGTTCTCTGGTCCCAAAGGCACTTCTACCTGTTTACTTTGAGGATCTTTTTCCACAGGCTCCTTCTTAACCTCTTTAAGTTTCTTCTGGTACACTTGAGTGGATGAAGAAGGAGTGGAAGCTGCAGGTCCTTGCGTTGATGAGGCAGGAGGGGTTTGCACAGTGTGTGTCTGATATGGGAGTCGATGCTTCCTCCTGGTGTTGAAACATCCTTGGAAGAGGATTCTCCTGAGTGCCTTCTGAGCTCTCGAACTTTCCTGTCAAACCTGACCTTAGTCCTGACTAAGACTGGAGCAAGGATCTCAGCCAGATCATCTTTTTCTTTCCTGTTCCAATCCAAGTCCTCCAAGGGGGTGTGCTTAATCACATTGTCATACTCATATGAGTATAGATCAGAATTGTCATCCTGGAGTCCTTCAGGAACTTGGTACAAGCCGAGTTCTTGGATCAATTGCAGAGAGAACCTGCCACAGTGCCTCCTTCTAGCTTCAAAATCATCTGCACAGTCAGCCCAATAGTCCTCTGTATCTGCCCTATGATGATAGATTATCTTGATGTTCTGCTCAATGAACTTCTTCAAGTCGAAGCAAGTTCTTGGCTTAAAGAAATGAATGGTGATAGGGACCAGGGCTCTCTCTATGTTCTGTGCATCCAGGGCTGTTTTACAAGTGTAATTTCCCAAAGAGATGGGAAAGTGCAAACCAGAAATCTTCTTGTCTCTGCAGGTTCTGTGTAATTTGTCTAATTGCCTGCATACTTCAATCAAAGCCATCTTATCATTGCAGAACATGGGAAGCCTCAGAGGGGTGCTCTCATAGCCAGCAAGCCTGATATAAGAGAATTTTCTGAATTGAATAAAATAGGCACCGTAGTGCGATATCAGGTTCATGGCTTCATCTGAAAACCTTCTAGCAGTGTCACCCTCGAGCAGCCTGACCACGTACATGGTGAAAGCATCATTTACCCTTCTGAAATTGCGATTGCTGGTCTCTAGGGTGAACTGTGGGCAGTAGGCATATATAGGGTCATCCTTGTGGGCATCAATGTAAGAAAAACCAAACCATTGTCTTGATGCCGCCAGAGTATACATCAGGTACGAAGTCATGTAGAACTTCTTCGTTTGTTGTACATTGGACAGCTGCTCCGCCAAATTCATGCTGATGATTTCTACCCAGTTGATATTTTGAGTTCCCTCGCACACCATGCTGATGAGTGGGCACATCCAGAAATGGAACTCGTTAGTAGAAGGTAAGCCCATCACCCGAGAGCCAGTAGGATTATGAAATCTGACAACTCTTCATTGAAATCTGCTCGGAAAAGAGTCTTGGATAGGTGAGATGCTCCCTTCTTAGGGTTTTTAAGCCATGACTTCGCCACCCGCGCCTTGTATTTCATCGTCTTGGTTAAACAGGGCCTGTGCTTGATCCCGGGAAACAACTATGGCATTATCCATCTCTGGGATCCTCAAAGCAGTGCTAATGGTGGCAAGCATCCAGCTTGGCGATGAGTTCCCCGTGTATATTGGTTAATTCACTCGAATCAGGGTCGAAGTGAGCTCCGCATGAAAGCACTGTATCAGCACACTGTACCGAGATCGGGAAACCTCCAGCGAAAGCCAAACCACTGTCGTGAATCATCTGCGCCATAGGTGTAGGGTTTGCATCCGCCATCCTTGCCCAAAAATCACTGAAATCAAGATGACGAGCTTCACTGTCCCCAATATTGTGAACGGCAGATTCTAGTGGAGAGATTTGCTCCTGTCCCTGAAATTTGATCTTCATATTGACAGTAATTCGGAGGACAGAGACGCGAGCTTGACTTTGGGAAGGAATTACAGAGGAAAGGATACACGCGCAGGAAATTATATTGCAAGGGTTCGAGCAAAGGATAGCGTGGAAAGCAGTGTGAAAAATGCAAAGGGGGATGCCCGTTATATAGCCGATTAGGAGAGAGAAAGACAATGAATGCGCATTTAATACATATCTACCAATTTGAAAAAGCATGATATTCGGGTAGAGCGGGAAAAATAAGCACGAATGGCACTTGGTTCATTTGGGACATGTGAGACGCGAATGCGCGAAACACGCGACTCGGCCGGATCGGACGAAAAGGTGACAATGGGTCCGGAAGAGCTTGGGACATTTGGGACGTGAAAGCGTGAAGTACGCGGTTCGGGTGAATCGGCCGAAAATGGAACAACTTGCCCGATTGAACCTGGGACACTTGGGACAAAAATGTGTGAAGTACGCGGTTCGGGTGTTTCGGCCGAAAATGGAACAACTTGCACAATTTGACTTGGGACATTTGGGACAAAAATGTCCGACGGGCCCGAAAAAGACAAACTTCGGGGAGATCGGCCGATCGGGGAACAGAGCGCACTTTTGAACTTGGGACACGCGGGACAAAAATGTCCGACAGGCCCGAAAAACACATGAAATGACCCAAAAACGCAGATTTTCTCAATTTCACGACTTTTAACACTTTACCTAGGTACTTTATTTACCTTTATTGTATTTATTCTCACCCACTTATGTGTGTGGATATTTATTTTTATTTATTTAGGTATTAGGGGATATTATCTATTTGTTAGGTATAGTTATTTCCTTGATCTATGATATTGAATAGATATTTGATGTCTAGTTCTCTCATAAATCTATGGACTTAACTAGTTATTTTATGACTAGTTCTTTCCATGATTTATGGCTTGATATACGACCTTGATTGATTTTTAGATTGTTATTCCTTTCCTATATAAGCAAGGCCCATTCTCATTGTATTTCATTGAGTTCCATAATAATATATGATATTGCTACTCATTTGTTTACAAAGGTTTTATGTAAAGTTATTCTGGCAAATTTCTTTCATCTTATAGATCATGGTGTTTGATTAGCATATGTGTTCTTGGCTTGGTATGATCTGGTTATCATTCCTTCTAAAAATAAAACTAACATCTTCAGCTCCAATAAATCAAACACTACGCACAAAAATCAATATATACAAAAATTAATGAAGCATTGGTGGTGCTATTTAAAGATCGATCCCAATTAAAAGAGAGATTTGGAAAGTGGTTGGGGAATGCATTTAATGAGCATGGCCATCATTATTTCACTACTATAGGTCATGGGATAGAAGGAGTCTTTTACAAGCAAGGTGTCATTGATTGTACTCATTTATTGCATCTTATAAGTGGTTGAAAAAGTAATTTCAGGATTGGACTCTTCTCTCTTTCTCATTCTATATATTGTAATTGTTAGGAATTAGTATTCACATGGTTGTTAGTTTATTATAATTGGTTAGTATGTTTATATTGTTATAACAAATGTATAACAATATATTAGTATGGGAAGGTTATTGTTTTGTATACTTCCTATTTTATAGGAAGTTGTTCAACAACATTCCTGGCTATATAATAGCCATTGTATTAGCATGATGAAATGAAGAAGAAATCTATTGTTTTATTGTGTAAATCTGCTGCTATACCAATATTTGGTATCAGAGCGATGCTTTTCTCTGTGTTTGCTATGCAGAAATAGATATCTAAGGGGCAGTTCTGTAGATATTCTTGTCCCTGTTAATGACAATTCCATGTGATTGAATCAATTTATCGTTTAATTTTTTCTTACAGATTTGTGCGGATTTTATCAAGGTGATTCATTTCGTTATTATAGATCTGATGACTATTATTACCATCTACGTCCAGTTGTTTCAATGCCATTCTTGAAAACGGTTGCATAATATAATTTATTAGAAGCCACGATCTGTGTAGCCACAAAAACAATCATTATTGTATGATCCATACCTATCCAGCGTAATTTATATTTGTATCTCTATACAACTGTGTGCATATAGCTGTTGAGTCGGGAGACAAAAGGCTGTGGTATGTGGAACTCAGGCACTCAACGCAGATTCTGAGTACTTTTTCGACGTCGTGGATCTGGACCCATCATGTATTGATTTGGCGGGCTTTTTTTTTTCTGTTACACTACGCCCTGTACAACTTCTTCTTCACATTCTGCTCCGTAAAATCTGACAGTTTGTTTTATGTGAGCTTGCATTAGACACTGCATTGGTCTTAATGCATACTATAAGGGAGACATGGCATCTAGAAGGTGAAGGTGAAATTCATGCATTTGACATCTTTATGCAGTCTGATCTTTATCTTCAGGATTCTATCAATACATTAGAAATCGACCTTGCAAGTTCACATGCACTTCCATTTCAGTCTAAAGACATGTTCGACGTGCAGTATTATAAGCCTGAAAAATTTATCTTGCAAATCTGCAGTCAACAGGTTTGAAGTTGTCTCATTCTCCATGTGGCCATTCAGATGATTCTCTATATGACGTGTTGAGTATAATATAAACTCTTCATTGAATCGGTCTCGGGTTAGTGTCTATTCATAGTCAGTTATTTTTAAATTACGTGTCAAGTTTTAGTGTCATTTTAATTTTGTATTAGTCACAGATTTAATATCCTATGTCTATCTAGAGGGTCATTATGTTATTCAAAAGCTTAACAAGTCAAATAATTCCATATAGGTGATTTTAGGATTTTTAATACTCATTTTCATTTAAAAAGTAATCTCATTTTATTACTTTTTAATTTAGTCGAGTCTTTTTGTCCGATTCAAAATAGTCATTGTCAAGTCGAGAGTCGATTTTTGTTTAGTCGTCAAAAGTTCATTGTGGGTCAATGCTATTGTAAAAAGTGTCATCTTCCAAAGTTCAAAAATAAAAATTTGCTCGCATTTCAATTTTGGATGCATTTTCGCTTGTACGCGACGTCCAAATTATTGAAGGTATTTTTTGAGCCTCAAATTCCAAATTTGCTAAGTTAAGTAGCATATTGATGGAGGAAGGAGGCATCGGAGGAAGGAGGTCGATCAATGACCTCTTGTCAGCCACCAACGACGGGGCCGTGCGAGAAGATGTGGTGGCATATGTATGGTGTAAGTATATGATTTTCAAGTGTGCTTCAATTTGCGGTGTTCTTGTTGCTTTGAGTGGTGTGCTTTATTGTTAATATTGGAAAAGAATTGTATAAGAGAGAAAATGACTATGGAGATCCTCTTCGAGAGATCCTCTTGCCGTACTTCGTTGGAAGATGATCGGTCAGTGAATACGTTCATTGGCAATGGTGATCATGTGCAACAAGATCAAGACAACAAGATCCAGTTAGTATGATATAACACAATACATTTTTCCCTTTCTAATTTCTTATTTGGAATTTCACATTGTGGGGGGGAATACATACCAATGTTCCATTCCCATTCGCACCCAAAACGACTTAGTCAAGGAAAGCTTCCGAAGGCGGCAAAGCGATTTTCTATCTTTGTTCGAGATCGAGTGGTAGCGATCAAAGACATAGACTACAATTAAGAACATTATGATTCTTATAGGAAGTAATGTGAAATTTTTCAGTATATATTCTATTGTGCAGTTTTGAGATATGCATGTTGTGTTTCCTACATAATTCCCTGATGTATAAGCATAGTGGTGAACAGTAGCACCAGAGTAAGTCAGTTCATGGATCTTGAAAGGGTTTGTGGGAGGATCCAGAAAACCACACGAGGTGGACAGTTGATGAAGTTCCTGTCACGTCAAGGTTTGTGGTAAGCCTGTTTAAAACCATGGAAGGAGAGAGCCTTTCTTTTGGATCAAGGTCATGAGTCACAGAGTTGGACATGCCACAGGGGTGAGCATACTACAGTTGAGTGTGTGGATGTTTTTCTACCATGTAAACACTAAGGGGGGGAATGTTAGGAATTAGTATTCACATGGTTGTTAGTTTATTATTGGTTAGTATGTTTATATTGTTATAACAAATGTATAACAATATATTAGTACGGGAAGGTTATTGTTTTGTATACTTCCTATTTTATAGGAAGTTGTTCAACAACATTCCTGGCTATATAATAGCCATTGTATTAGCATGATGAAATGAAGAAGAAATCTATTGTTTTATTGTGTAAATCTGCTGCTATACTAATAGTAATATGGGTTTCATATCTAAAAAAAAACATTTTGGGAGTCATTCGGTTTTCTTCTCTGTCTCGGTCCGTCTTCGTAAAAGATAGAGGCCGGAGCTCTAGCCTTCTTCTTCCGGGTTTTGTAGTAACAATATTCCTCTTTTCTATTGTAATATCGAGCACAATTTTGGCGTAATAATATATTCCATGTGGTGCATTTTTTCCATCCTTTACGTATCTTTATTATCTCGATCACCTTTTTTTCAAATAGAAAATGTGTATCTCTTAATGTTATTACTATCTTTGAAGTTGTGCTTAAGTAGTTTGAGGTAGTGTTCTATGTGTCATTCACCATTTCCCTTCTTCAAACACTTGCATTCTCGATTGATTTCTTACGATACTTTTTGGTGCATTCGCTCCCGTTAAGTTTTATGTTTTGTTTCATTTTCTCTGACCCTCATCTCATATAATAGAGAAGAGCCAACTTCTTTAAAATCTGGAGGTCACCTTAGGGTGCACACCCCACTAACCTAAGGTTTCCTATGACTCTAACGGTCTAATATGTCGAGGATGATCATCAAAAATTTTCCTAGCACGTTCGGTGGGACAGTTCAAAGCGTACTATCATTTCATTTCATCAATTCGTTGTGTTCTTGGCAAGATTTAGCCACCTGGAGGCACACACGAAGCGCATCTCGACAACTTCGTCTAGTCCAAATGGCCCATTCTAAAATTATAGACCTTTATTTCATCCATTTCCATTCATATTTCTTCCCATACTTCTCATTTTCCTTCATTTTATGAAGTTTTGCAATCATGACTTCATTCCCGCAATGTAATGCAGTGACCCTCATTGTCCTACATGCTTAGAGCTTGCTTCACTGTTGGAAGGTTGCATTGAGCCACAATCATCATCATTAGTTGCAACCAACCATGGAGAACTTCATGTTGTGGAGGAGAACAAATCAGATTTGGATCCTTGGATGAAGAAGAGATCATAGGAAGCTTCTTGCTTTCTTTTAATGATAAATTTTTAGATTCTTCTTCTATCACATCTTTGTAAGAATATGATTTTGTGGAGGAGTTTGATCTCTCAAACTTTATGTTTGAGGAGGAAGAAAAATATGATGACAACAAGATCAAATCAGTCATCATGGAATGGGAAGAAGCATAATTATTTGTAGAAGAAAAGCAACATTCAAATCTAATTATTTTTAAGTTTTGTTTCATTTTATCTAACCCTCATCTCATACAATAGAGAATAGGAAGCTTCTTTAAAATCTGGAGGGCACCTTAGGGTGCACGTCCCACTAACCTAAGGTTTACTAGGACTCTGACAGTTTGATCTATCGAGGATGATTATCAACAATTTTCCTGGCACACCTGGTGGGATAGTTCAAAGCATACTATCATTTCATTTCATCAAGTCGTTGCGTTCTTGGTGAGATTTAGCCTATGAAGGCACACACAAAGCACATCTGGTGACTCCGTCTCGGTCCAAACGGCCCATTCTAAAATTACAAACCTGTCTTTCATCCATTTCCATTCATATTTCTTGACATATTTCTCATTTTCCTTCATTTTATGAAGTTGTGGAATCATGGCTTCATTCTGCAATGGAATGCAGTGACCCTCATTGTCCTGCATGCCCAGAGCTTGCTTCATTGTTGGAAGGTTACATTGAGCCACAATAATCATCATCGCCATTCAACCAACCATGGATAACTTCATGCTGTGGAGTAGAACAAACTAGATTTTGGATCCTTGGATGAAGAAGAGATCATAGGAAGCTTCTTGCTTTCTTTTAATGATAAATTTTTAGATTCTTCTTCTATTACATCTTTGCAAGAATCTAATTTTATGGAGGAGTTTGATCTCTCAAACTTTATGTTTGAGGAGGAAGAAAAAGACAATGACAACAAGATCAAATTAGTCATCATGGAATGAGAAGAAGCAACATTATTTGTAGAAGCAAAGCAACATTCAAATCAGCCTACAAGCAAGCACCTTCTTCCAGAAAGTCTACAAGATATCCCCATTCATGAGGATGAGCTTCAAAGGAATGGGAAAATCAAAAGGATCAGCCCATTGGTTCCTAGGGCCCCATGCCCAATCAAATATCTAGCAACATGAGAGCCAATGGAGAAGCCAATACCAGTCATGCTCACTTCAGAGCATGAGGATGATCTTCAATACACCAAGGATCAACTGCAACACCTCCAATCAAAAGATGAACATATTGAGGAGGTATTATTTTTGTTTATTGATACTTTGGATAGAAGAGTGGAAGGCATCTTCACACTTATGTTACATTACATAACCATTGTTAAATTAATTACATGGCCACACTTTTTAAAGAAGCTAAGTTATTTCTCCCTATCTGTAGCAGGATTTGTTTAGCTTTTTCGTTGTTTTGGTTAGTGTAGGAGTAGTAGTAGATTTTATTTCAACATAATAAGTGATTGTGCACACTCTGCATGACTCATTTGGGGCATGTATGATTTGTCCCTTTGTATATAGCTTTTGTCCGTATTGCTCCAAGTGGTGCAATGCACCAAGTCTTGTAGTTGTTTGCTAAAGGAGATCCATAGTTGCCTATGATAGTTGCAAACTTCAAATAAAGAAAATATAAAGCAAATAAAATCAATTACGAAGAATATGGTTGGTTCTCTCCAAGAATAGTTGCAACAAAATTTTACACCCGTATAAGCAGTTTAGAAGCAAGCATTGGCATTTAAAGAAACTCTAGGATAAAGGTTCAAATCAGCTCATGATGATGATGTAGACTCCATGCCCAATGGATACAGGCAGCTGGTTCATTCCATTTAGTATGCTAATGTTCCCCGTGAGTCTCTAGAATCAAGTATCTAATTTCCTCCACTACCCTCTAAAACTAGTTAACAAGAAGATTCCTGCTGGATTAATCAAATTAGTCCCAAGTATCTCAAACCGATACAAAAAAATTCAAGCTTCCAATAATAGGGGAATAAAATTAGCGAAATCATGATGAAAAGTGGAGCCCCGAATGATTCAACTTGAAGCAAAGCAATGGACTTGCGGTGCCACGTGTCATCTCAACGTAATTCCAAAAGGTGAGTGAGAAAATTGAAGCTCCAAACACCCACAAGAATTCCACATGGGGTCAAATGGTAAGGGGCCCGCCAAGAGAGGGTCCTCATATTAATGTACTTGATGAGTCCCTTTATGAACTCGCAGAAAGAAAGAAGAGTTGTGTAAGGTGCAAGAAAAGTGGAGACCCTAGGATGAACTTGGCCTCCACGTGGAGCTTAGCACAGATAGACTCTAAACCCAAAGCAGGTTGCAAAAGATTGGCAATAGGTTAATTCAATGCAGGATTAATCATGAAACCCACCTAGAATATTAAATGATCAGATCTTTTAAGAGATTGTGAGAGCCTCGCATGGAACACCCGACCCCGAAGTTCAAACGAGCATAACTTTTGACCCAGAACTCGATTTTCACAAAATTAGACTTTTTGGAAAGCTCTCAACATCCTCTACGCCAAAAAAATGGATTTATTTATTTTTAGTAAGGGTAGGTGGGTGAAAATAAAAGAAACATCTCCAGCTCCAATAAATCAAACACGACGCACAACAATCAATAAATACATAAATTAATGAAGCATTGATGGTGATATTTAAAGAATGAGACTAATTCAAAGAGATAGTTGGAAAGTGGTGGGGAATGCATTTAATGAGCATGGCCATCATTCTTTCACTACTGCAGTTCATGGGATAGAAGGAGGAGTCTTTTACAAGTAAGGTTCCATTGATTACACTCATTTATTGCATCTTACAATTGGTTGATAAAGCAATTTTGGGGTTGGACTCTTCTCTCTTTCTCATTCTATATATTGTAATCTGGGTCTCATATCTAAAAAAAAATGTTTGGGGATTCATTCAATTTTCTTCTCTGTCTTAGTCCCTCTTCTATAAAAGGTAGAGGCCTGGAGCTCTAGCCTTCTTCCTGGGTTTTGTAATAGTAATCTTGCCTCTTTTCTATTGTAATATTGTGCACATTTTTTAGAGTAATATAATATGCCATGTGGTGCATTTTGTCCATCCTTCACATATCTTTGTTGTCTCTGATCACCTTTATTTTCAAATAGAAATTGTGCATCTCTTAATGTTATTACTATCTTTGAAGTTGTGCTTAAGTAGTTTGAGGTAGTGTTCTATGTGATCTTCTCTGGCCTGTGGTGCAATTTCATCCACCCTTTTCAGTCGTTCACCATTTCCCTTCTTCAGACAATTGTGTCTTGATTGATTTCTTAAGAGGCTTGTTTGGCGCATCACTCCCGTTAAGTTTTATGTTTTGTTTCATTTTTCTTACCCTCATCTCAAAAAATAGAGAAGATCTAGCTTCTTTAAATGTGGAGGCCACCTTAGGGTGGACATCCCAAGTAACCTAAGGTTTCCTACGACTGACGGCGGTCGATCTATTGAGGATGATCTTCAATAGGGACTGTTGGTGTCCATTTTGATCCTCTGTTATTTTGCCATTTTTCCCCTTTGTTCTACATGCTCAAAAACATTTTTCTTTGAATTTGGTGATCTGCAGCTCTCTCCCTCCAGATTAAATGCCTTTAAATGCTTATAAACTCATTTGCCTTGCCCCATTTGGAAGAAAAATTCATGTATGCTATGTTTTGTGCCCTAAATTTCCAAATCTAAATGCCTCTATCATTTTTTCCACTTTTCCCATCCTATGGAGCTCGAATTTTCTCATTTTGTACTTATTTTCCCTAAAAATCCTTTTCCGTGGTCATAAATTGCTCTAAAACTTGTTCCATCTATCTTTTGTCCAAAAATTCTTCACCCACGAAGAAAAAAATCAAATTTGGGCATCTCTCGGCATTTTCTGTGTTTTTTGACGGACATACGGGTGTCCTTTACTTGATAAATTTTAGCTCAGTATACTTCTACATACGTGGCCACTTCTACTTGGACAAGGTTGATGGTATTTTTAGAAGACTTAGCATTTCTTTTGAATTTTGGGAAAAATTACAATTTGCCCTTGTATCTCCCGGGGAGAGGACACGTGATAGGTGGGATGCAAGGTGGAGTGACGGGGACTTAGGCAAATTTTGCCTTTTGGCGAAGGGAAAAAAGTTGAGGAAAAGCCGCGGGTCCATAATGGTGTGAAAGGAGACACATGGTGGGTAGAGCAGGTCGGGCGGGCTAGCGGGCTGGGAGAGGGAAATGAGAAAATTTTCCTTTTTCCAGTAAGACTTAGAATCAAAATTTGAAGCATGGCCCCATGAAAAATCACAAGGCGACATGTGGTAGAGAAGAAATCGGAGGCGCGGGCCCACGTAGACAAAATGGAAAATTTTCCCTTG
The DNA here is from genome assembly GCA_018340775.1 of Taxus wallichiana var. yunnanensis. Classification (NCBI taxonomy): domain Eukaryota; kingdom Viridiplantae; phylum Streptophyta; class Pinopsida; order Cupressales; family Taxaceae; genus Taxus; species Taxus wallichiana. Next base: position 544,882,812 of record CM031244.1, on the reverse strand, counting down.
GCGAAAAAGGGAGTTAAAACATGAAAAATCTTGCGAGACCTTCAAAGTGAATCAATGATAGACACTTGGCGAAGACAGAGGTGGAGGTGCGGGCCACTGGGAAAAGGTAAAAACTTTCCAAATTTCAAAAAGGTTGGAAATGTGTAAAATGGAGCCGTGACCCCGGATCTAATAATATTATGCCACATGTCAACACCGATTTCAAGGGTAGAGGGTTGGAGAAAAAATTCAAATTTTCCCATTTTTCAAAAATGTGGAAAAGTAAAAATGATCTTAATTTCATTCCCAATTGTATTTTGACATGTGGAGGGCCCAAATTGAAGGATAAAGAGTAGATCAAGGGTAATGCATGTACATTTTCATTTTTGGTGGCATCTTTTTCATCAAATTTTTAATGAATTCATGTCGTTTTTGCCTTCAAGGACCAATGAAATTGTTTTTAAAGTTCAATTTGCAGATTTGAGGCATTTTTGAATGGATTTTTACTCAAAGGTCGAGAAAAATGTGAAATATCAAATTAAAAAGTTCAGCAGAGCCAAATTTGGGAAAGCATAAGATGAAATAATGAGAGAAAGGGGGTCTGCATGCCTTGAGAATGAAAAAACGTGCCTCCATAATGGATAATGATGAAGATTTGTAATAATTTTCCTTTTTGCATGCCACGACATCTCCCTTTCGCAAAATTGGTTAAATGTCACTTTCATAATGTCATGAGTGGATTTGTAACAATCTTGATGCCATGGCATATTATTTTGTTGGGAAAGAAGGATCAAATGTAATTGAAAGATATATAATGCATGTTTTGAGACATGAAAAAGGTGGGGAGATTGAAAATCACGAACAAATTTTGAGAGAAGCCCATCTTCTGAGAAACTTTCCAAGAAACCGGTTAATGTCTTCTATGTTGGATCTTCCTTCATATTGAGTTGGTTACAAGTGTATAACCATCACACAACTCTGAGATTGTTTAAATAACTCTCCCCTGCTGATGAATCTAATAAGCTTTTGAATTAATCTATGTTATTTTGGGCAATATGATGTCTGTTATCATTTTTAATTGTGTACAAACTATTTTTATTGTTCTTGTTGTAATCTTGCATTGAAAATATTTAGGAATCACATAGATCTCATTTCTTGTTGATAGTTTAGTGGTATTTACAGTCTCACATTTAGAAGAGCTTTCATCTAATAAAGAGACAAACAAATTTAAAATCACTTTACCTTCCTTGACTACAGAGATTTCTTGTAAGCCTTTGGGGGTACCTTAGGCATGATTTGATTAGAGATCTTGATGTTTAATTGGGTCCTTCAACTCAAGCCTTTGTGTTTAAGTCTCAAAGATTATGTGAAGAGTGCATACCTAGGCCTCCAATTCTCAGATCTCTTCCGGGTGAAAGAACATCCCTGATTGTTTTGAAGAATTTTATTTGATAGTTGTTCAAATATTGTAGAAGTTGTCAAATATTTGGCATAGTGAACTTTTTCTTGTCAATATCCCACCAAAAAATCATTCTAAACAACTTATCCTACCCATAATACCCCTCGCATTACCTTGTGTGTCAACAAAAGAATACAATCCATTTACAAAAATGCACAAAGCAAATCAGGATCATACAATGTCTTCAATAACCCTTTCCTTGCATTGAAAATATCTCCATAATCTAGGAGTGACAACTTGTGAAATTCAAATTTGGAGTGTTGATCATATTTTCCCAAGGCCTTTTCATACTATCTGCACAAATTGAGGGATATCTTCATCTCCTTCACCCTCCGGGGTTAAAAATAGGTCCTCTTACCTTGGTTGAAAGGCACAACCTACAACAGTTAGGACAAGATCAAGTCCTATTAGAGTACTATCCATCTCTCCACAAACCGAGTGCCGGTTAGATCACATCCCCGGAAACAAAATGACACACATAATGATCTATATGCCTTTAAGCTTCATGCCATATCTCTCGATGTCGCTTTCGGATGAAAACGATAGAAAATTTAGGTACCAACACCTAATGGAACCATTGCCGGGAACATTATTCAAGTATTTCAAGATACTTCATATCCCTGGTAATACTTCTTTTGTGATTTAGCTCATCAAAAACACTTCGTGACTCACTGGGACTTGTTGAGAATATTTGAGATATTTGAATACATATCAAACCCCGGTAATGTCTCTTGCATATTATGCATACAAATACGTTGTTGAAGCACCATTTTATAATCGATTTGTAAGGATTAAGTGAAGGTTTCAAGTCCTACTTGCAATTTTATCATTTCGTGAGTGGTTACACTTCATTTGCAGTTGTGGTTGATAGATTCAAGAAAGGAAGGTCTCGATCTATGAAGTTTTGCAATATTTCTAGTGCTAATTAATATTTGATAGAGTATTTTAGTGCATTTGCACAACTAGGGTGAAAATCCTTAGTGGCAACTCCATGCTATCTCGAATATTGATAAATACCGTTGTCTTAGCTGTCTATCATTTATTTTGTGTTGCTAACCTTTGCAAAAGCTTGGAAGGAAGAAGATCTCTCTTCATTAAAGACTCATTTGAGAAGTTGTTCTCGATTCAATGAATCGAGTTAGGAAGGGATAAGAGTTTGGAAAGTTGTTAAAGGTTAGACATCGAGGAAAAGATATATCCATTGGTGAGAGAGATCAGCCTTTGGTAGAGGATTATCACTCTTCTTATAGTGATTCGATTCAAAAAAAATCCTCTCATAAACTTGTTTGCCTCATCTAGTGAAGGTCCTTTTGCTATACCAAATAGGTTCCTTCTTCAATCTACACCCTCGTGTTTTAATTCAAGTAAAAATTTCAAAGAAAATCAGCATTTAGAGAATACCGGTTTTGCAGATCACATTCTTGAGCCCCAAAGATGTTGCACTCCTCATCACCTTGTGTCATGCCCAAGATCACTCTGCACCAAACAATATGACTCAGCCTTGACCTCCATTTTTTTTTAACACCTTTGGTCCTATAGATTTTAGAGGAATGGATGGTTACTCTAATGCTGTCCCTCAAGATGTCAAAAATAGATTGCCAAAATTCCAAGGTAACAATGCTATAACTGGTGATCAACATCTCAAAATTTTTGTTAACATGATGGAAGATTTTGAAATAGAGTTTGAAGATGTGTTTATTAAATTTTTCATTCATACACTTGAAGAGGATGCTAGGGATTGGTACAAGGCTCTGCATGATAATTCAATTGCTTCTTGGATTGAAATGAAGAATGCATTTAGGTTCAGTAATATGGTGATAGGACTAATCCTAGATTTCTCTTGTCGATTTTGAGAACATCAAGAAGAACCCCAATGAATCAGTTCAGGACTTCAACATAAGGTTTAACAAAACTTTGAGAAGGCTACTGTTAACTGAGGCCTTGTGATGAATCTTGTCTTATCAAATATGAAGATGCATTTGACAAGAAAGAAACCTATTAGCTAAGAGACAAGAACCTTGCTAATTTAAGACAAGCTTTCACCATGGCACTTAAAATTGAAAACAATATCAAAGCAATTGGGAAACCTCTCAAGGAGATGGAGTAAAGTTGATAAACCCTTAAAACCTCAAGCTAGAAAGGGTGCTGATTTAGAAGAGGTTGTGAAAACTTTGGCGGTGGGATGTCAAAGAAATCTCATACAAGTTGGCAAGAGATGAGAAAGGAATTGAGCAAACTTCACAAGGTCAACTAAGAGAAAAACCATGACATTTTTGGTAATCATCCTAGAGGTGATAAGAGGTCGATGATAGAATAAAAGGACCTATGGGGTTTGCAAATAGACATCCTCAAGCACGTGAAGGAAGAGTGTTACATGATCCCTTAACTGCTAGGGTTGCTATTGTTGAAGAAGTTGCTGATATTGATTGGTGTGATAGGTGTTTTCTACCCCATCCTCCATGTGAAGTGGACCAGCAAGAAGGTGAAGTTAATAATGATGATGGTACTGATGATGATATCTGCATGGTGGGCTATTCTTCAAGCTCACAAGGAGGAGCAACATCTACTGAAGTAATAAGTGCTAGGACTACTGCTACCTTTTGGGATTGCATCAAATGGGTACAAGTCTTTCTTCCCCCTCATACTCTTGAATTTGATGTAGTGCAAGCTTTTGAAATTCCTAACAATGACTTTGAATACTTAAGAGATTTGATGATTAAGAAGTATGATGGTGGTATTCCTTCAAAGGAAGATAAATAATTCTTGATGAATGTTGTTGTAGTATATCACTAGAAGCAAAGTTGTTAAAGGAGTTGGGACTCAAGCCAAACCTAAAACACCCTTTCTCACAAGCATTCCCAAATAATCTCCTAGAGAGAAACACATACCAAAAAAATTTGCTGTCCCAATCAAAAATTATAGTCCTCCTCATGCCCAAGCTTCTAAGAATCCCTTGCCATCAAATGAATTTGCTTGTCTCCCTTCCAATGCTGCTTTGCCAAAGAGTATTCCCTATGACATAGCCCAGGTATTGAGCCAAATCAAAGTGAGTGTTCCAATCATTGAGTTTCTTAAAATTCCTGAGCATAAGAAGAGAGCATTTGAGTACTTGGGGTTGAAAGAAGAGAAGACTACTCCAGGAAGAAATGTAAATGTTGTTGAAACTCCTCCTCAGATCATTGCAGACCTTGAAACACCACTTTGGAAGTAGAGGATCTTGGAGAGACACTTGAGGTATATTTGGGGACATCCTTGGTTGATTCCCAATTGAATGTTGATCCATTCTTCACAACTTTGATCATAAAGGATAGGCTACTTCACAATTGTATGTTTGATTCCAGTGCATCATGTAATGTCATGCCTCTAGAAGTCATGAATGAGTGGATATCAAAGTGACAGTATCCTATGGAAAGTGTATGGCCATGGACTCAAGATAAGTGCCGGTTGTTGGTTGTGTGAAGGGTTTGGTTGTGCAGCTTGCATCTTATCCTAGGAGGAATTTAAAATTGGATGTTGTGATTGTTGATTTCCTGCCAAATGGGGTATGTTATTGTCAAGAAAGTGGGCTACAAGTGTTGGAGGGAGTGTCCAAATGGATATGTCTTTTTCCACCATTCCCATTGAGGGTATCCTTGTCAAGCTCTATGGAGAAAAGAAAATGTTGCATCTAATTGAGGATCCAAACAATGCTTCCTATGAGGTGTTGTTTGTTGATGTTGATGCTGATAATTTTATTGGTTTTGTTGATGGAAAAGAACACAAAATGGATCAGTCAAAGTGCCTTGAGTAGGTATGTTCTCCTTGGACCTTGCTATTTGATGGAGCTTGCTCCAAATTTGGAAATGGTGCTGGTGTAATTCTGATTTCTCCTAGCTTGGAAGAATTTTTTTTTCCTTCAAGCTTAATTTTGAATGTACTAACAACATTATTGAGTATGAAGCCTTGTTGTTGGGTCTGAGAATTGAATGGAAGTATGGTGTTAAGGACATCATTGCAAAGGGAGATTCAGAGTTAGTTGTTAAACAAATAAGAAAATTGTATGCTATAAAAAATCAGCGGATGAAGCAATATAAGCATGTGGTTTGGGATCTAATTGAGATGTTTGATTCCTTCAATATTGTGCACCATGACATAAGTTTAAATGCTGTTCTTGACAAGTTCGTTGGCGCAGTGTTGGGGTCTAGATTTGGGATTGCACCGTTTCACCTTATTGTGAGTATAATGTTGAAGTGTTAACTAGACCAGCTATCTTTGACAATATCAAGCATTGGCAAGTGTTTAATGGTGATGCTCAGTGTAAAGGTTCTTACAAAATCAAGGTGAGTTTGTAGATCAGCATATTGATTTGGAATCAATGGTATGTATGACTGAAGGAAGAGAGACTTTGTTTGGGAAGGATATTATCCAATTGAAAACTAATACCATTCTTAGAGGTCTTGTTGCTCTTGAGTCAAATTTCAGTAATGTTGATTACATCATCAATAAAAACATATCTACCTCAATGGATATAGAGGAGCATAACTTGGGAACAAGGGACAAACCAAGAAAATTTTGGTTGGGTAGTAGTCTAAACAAGGAAGAAAAATAGTCCTACCTCCAATTGTTGAAAAATATCAAGACTCTGTCTTGTATGGTCATATTCGAGTTGAATGCATATAGAGAAGACTTGTTTCAACATGAGATTCCTCTTGAAAAAATGCCAAAGCATTCAGATAGAATAAAAGGCTAATTAATTTGCTCCTCTCCATGAAAATTCAAGATGAATTGAAGAAACTAGAGGGAGGGATCATTCAGCCCATAAGGTATTCATCTTGGGTTACAAACCTTATGCTAGTTAGAAAGAAGAATGGAGATATAAGACTTTGTGTAGACTTCAGAAATATGAATAGAGCTTCATTGAAAGAAAATTATCCTTTGCCAAACATGGAGAACATGCTGCAGTTAGTAATTGGATCTGAATTGTTGTCCACCTTGGATGGTTTCTCTGGCTACAATCAAGTTGTTGTCAAGGAGTTAGAAATATTTAAAATTTCCTTTACCACTCCTTGGGGAACATATGTTTATGTGAGAATGCCTTTTGGTCTCATGAATGCTGGAGCTACTTTCCAAAGAGCAATGGATGTTGCTTTTGCTGGTTATATAAATGAATTTATTGTAGTTTATTAGGACGATGTGATTGTATTATCAAGGAGCAGAAAATATCAATTGCAGCATTTGGAAAGAGTATTGATCAGGTGTAGAGAGTTTGGAATCTCTCTCAATCCAAAGAAGTTTCATTTTTGGGTGCAAAAGGCCAAGCTGCTTGGTCATATTGTTTCAAAGGCTGGTGTCATGATTGATCCGGAGAGAGTAGAAGCAATCAACAAGGTGCCAATTCCAATAACAAAGAAGGGCATCCAATCTTTCTTTGGGCAGATCAATTTCATTAGAAGGTTTGTGTCCAATTTTGCTTAATTTAACTCTTCATATTACAAGCATGTTAAAGAAAAATCAAGTTATCAAATGGGAGGAGGCTACTATTCAGGCATTTGAAGGAATCAAAGAAGCACTTAAACATGCACCTGTCTTGGCAGCTCCGAATTACAAGACGTCTCTCCAAATCTTCTCCTTTGCTTCTAAAAATACTATTGCATCTATTTTTCTACAAAAAGATGAGGATGGGGCTGAGAGGCCTATTGCCTTCCTAGCAAGGCTTTACAAGTTTCTGAGTTAAAATACACAATCATGGAGAAGTAGGCCTTTACATTGGTGAAAGCAAATAAGGATTTCAGACCTTATATTTTGAGTTCCAAAGTTGTTGCATATGTTCCTCACACAATGGTAAAAGATGTCCTATCAGAGATGGAGATTTCAAGCAAGAGATGTAGGTGGGTTAACAAATTGTAGGAGTATGACATGGACATCCAAACCACAAAATTGGTAAGAGGCTTGGGTCTTGCTAAGGTCATGGATGAGAGCAACTTGTAGACTGTGGAAGTGAATGAAGTAGAGGAAGAAAGGGTAAATGTTCTTAAAAATTGGTAATTTCGAGTGGTACAAGGATATAATCCTTTACCTCGACATCTATGCTGCCCGATCATTTAAATAAAAATCATAAAAGAGCCCTCAAGTTGGCTACTCAAAAATAAATTATCACCGACTTTGGGCTGGCTTGGAAGAACCCTGAAGGTGTCCTCTTAAAGTGTGTAACTAAAGATGAAGCTCCCAAAGTGATTGCTGATTTCCATGGGGGAGTTTGTGGAGGACACTTTGTTGGAAGGGTTACAACACACAAAGTTTTGAGAGCTGGTTATTGGTGGCCTACTCTCTTCAAAGATGCAACCATGCTAATTAGAAAATGTGAGAGTTGCTAGCATTTCTCTGGAAGAATGAAAGCTTCAGCTCCCTTCCTTTGCAGCCTGTATCAATTGAAGCTCCTTTCAAATAGTGGGGGATGGACTTCATTGGTGAGATTTCAGACCCTTCTAGTGCTGGACATAAGTGGATCCTTGTAGCCACAAATTACTTCACTAAGTGGGTAGAGGCAATCCCCACCAAGAAAGAAACACACCAAGTTGTTATGGACTTCTTGTTGAATAATATCATATGCAGATTTGGTGTGCTAGTCAAGATTGTGGCTGATAATGCCATGTGTTTCAGAGCTAAACCTTTGATTGTAATGTGCAAGGAGTATGGAACCAATATGACTTATTCTTCAAACTATAACCCCCAAGGGAATGGACAAGCTGAGTTCAACAATAAGAACTTATTGAAGATCATTAGGAGGACCTTAGAGTTGAACAAGAGAAAATGGGGTGAAAAACTAAAATTTACAGTTTGGGCTGATAGAATCACTTCCAAAAGAGTTCTTGGAAAGAGACTGTTTGAGTTAGTGTATGGAACTCAAGCTCTGCTGCCCTTACATCTATAATTATCATCATTTCAGTTTGTTTAACAACTTGAAGATCAGGAGGTCAGTCCATATGAAGTAAGGATTAGTTAGATTGTGGAGCTAGATGAAGAGAGAAGAGCATCCCACCAAAGGCATGTTAGATTTAGAGAGAAGTTGAAAATATTGTTTAACAAGAAGGTCACTCCTAGGGCCTTTAATATTGGAGATCTGGTTTTATTGTGGGATAGCATAAATGAAGATAAGGGCAAACATGGAAAATTTTATGCATTATGGATGGGCCCTTACTCTATTGATATCGTAATTGGTGAGAATACTTTTTTCTTAAAGATTTAGATGGGGAATTGCTAGAACTACTGTTAATGGCATGCATCGAAGAATTTCTTGGATTAATCCCCAAATTTGAGGTATGCACCAACTTGTACAATTTATAGTGTTTGGATTTTTCTCTATTTTTTGTGTTTTGTTGGTTTGTGGTTTGCCTTGGTGTGTGGCACCATTTTTGTCGGGTTCTCATCTAGTTTTGGATGGTTTTGGCTCATGACTCCTTTTCCCAATGGATTATTTTGGCTCTTGGTCTACGTTGTTCTTATGGCACTTGCTTGGAGTGCCCATCCCCAGTAGGAGCTGATGTTGGTGTCTTTTGATCCTCTGTTATTTTGCCATTTTCCCCCTTTGTTCTACATGCTCAAAAACATTTTTCTTTGAATTTGGTGATTTGCAGCTCTCTCTCCTCCAGATTAAATGCCTTGAAATGCTTACAAACTCATTTTCCTTGCTCCATTTGGAAGAAAAATGCATGTATGCTATGTTTTGTGCCCTAAATTTCCAAATCCAAATGCCTCTATCATTTTTTCCAATTTTCTCGGCTGTGGAGCTCGAATTTTCTCATTTTATACTTATTTGCCCTAAAAATTCCTTTTCCAGTGTTGTAAATTGCTCTAAAATTTGTTCCATCTATCCTTTGTCCAAAAAAGTCTTCACCCACGAAGAAAAAATCAAATTTGGGCATTTACGGCATTTTCTATGTTTTTGACGGCCATACGGGTGTCATTTTCTGTTAAATTTTAGCTCGTATACTTTTGCATACGTGGCTACTTACGGTTGAACAAGGTTCGATGGGATTTTTAGAAGACTTAGATTTTTTTGAATTTTGGGAAAAATTACAAGTTTCCCCCTCACGCCCTAGGAGAGGACACATGGCAAAGGGATGCAAGGTGGAGTGGTGGGGACTTAAGGAAAATTTTGCCTTTTTGGTGAAGGGAAAAAGTTGAGGAAAAGCCAAGGGTCCATGAATGGCGCAAAAGGAGACACGTGGTGGGTAGAGTGGGTCGGTAGAGGGTGGTGGAGGGAAATGAGAAAATTTTCCCTTTTTTTGCCGAAGACTTAGAATCAAAATTTGAAGCATGGCCCACGACAAATCACAAGGAGAAATGTGGCAGAGAAGAAACCGGTGGTGCGGGCCCGTGGAGGAAAATGGAAAATTTTCCCTCGGTGAAAAAGGGACTTAAAACATGAAAAAATCATGTGGACTTCAGCAAATCAGCGATGGACACATGGCGAAGAAGAGGCAGAGGTGCGGGCCACTGGGAAAGGTAGAAACTTTCCAAATTTCAAAAAGGTTGGAAATGTGGAAAAGGAGCCACGATCTTGTATCCAATAATATTATGCCACGTGTTAGCACCCGTGAGATTTCAAGGGCGGAGAAAAAGTCAAATTTTCCCATTTTTTAAAAAATGTGGAAAAGTAAAAAATGTTCCCAATTTCATTCCCAATTGTATTTTGACATGTGGAGGTCCTAGATTGAAGGAGAAAGAGCAGATCAAGGGTAATCTATACATTTTCATTTTTGGCCACCATTTTTTTGTAGGAAGCTTGGAGATGCGAATTTTGCATCTTTTGCCATCAAATTTTTGGTGAATTCATGTTGTTTTTTCCTTCAAGGACTAATGAAATTGTTTTTAAAGTTCAATTTGAAGATTTGAGGCATTTTTCAAATTTATTTGTACCGAGGATCGAGCAAAACGTAAAATATCAAATTAAAAAGTTGCAGAGCCAAATTTGGGGAAGGATAAGATGAAATAATGAGAGAAAGGGGTTATGCATGCCTTGAGAATGAAAAATATGCCTCCATAATGGATAATGATGAAGATTTCTAATAATTTTCCTTTTTGCATGCTTGGCATCTCCTGCTCACAAAATTGGTTAAATGTCACTTTCATAATGTCATGAGTGGATTTGTAACAAACTTGATGCCATGGCATATTATTTTGTTGGGAAAGAAGGATCAAATGTAATTGAAAGATATATAATGCATGTTTTGAGACATGTAAAAGGTGGGGAGATTGAAACTCACGAGTAAATTTTGAGAGAAGCCCATCTTCTGAGAAACTTTCTAGGAAACTTGTATAATATCATCTATGTTGGATCTTCATTCATGTTGAGTTGGTTACAAGTGTATAGCCATCACATAGATATGAGATTGTTTAAATAACTCTCCCCTACTGATGAATCTAACAAGATTTTGATTTAATTTGTGTTATTTTGGGTAATATGATGTCTGTTATCATTTTTAAATGTGTGAAAACTATTTTTCTTGTTCTTGTTGCAATCTTGCATTGAAAATATTTAGGAATCACATAGATCTCATTTCTTGTTGATAGTTTAGTGGTATTTGCAATCTCACATTCAGAAGAGCTTTCATCTGATAAAGAGACAAACAAATTTAAAATCACTTTACCTTCCTTGACTACAAAGATTACTTTTAAGCCTTTAGGGGTACCTTAGGCATGATTTGATCAGAGATCTTGATGTTTAATTGGGTCCTTCAACTCAAGCTTTTGTGTTGAAGTCTCAAATATTGTGTGAAGAGTGCATACCTGGGCCTCCAATTCTGTATCTCTTCTGGTTGAAAGAACATCCTTCTTGTTTGAAGCATTTTTCTCGATAGTTGTTCAAATATTGTAGAAGTTGTCAAAGATCCGGAATAGTCAACTTTGTCTTGTCAATATCCCACCAAAAATCATTCTAAACAACTTATCCTACCCATAATACCTCTAGCATTGCATTGTGTGTCAACAAAAGAATACTAATCCATTTACAAAAATGCACAAAGCAAATCAGGATCATATAATGTCTTGATCAAGAACCCTTGCCTTGCATTGAAAATATCTCATAATCTGGGAGTGACAACTTGTGAAAGTAAGATTTGAAGTGTTGATCATATTTTCCCAAGGCCTTTTCATACTACCTACATAATTTGAGGGATATCTTCATCTCTTTCACCATCCGGGGTTACAAAATAGGTCCTCTTACCTTGGTTGAAAGGCACAACCTAAAATAATTAGGATAAGATCAAGTCCTATTAGAGTGCTATCCATCTCTCCACAAACCGAGTGCCGAGTTAGATCACATCCCTGGCTACAAAATGACACACATAATGATCTATCTACCTTTAAGCTTCATTCCATATCTTTGATGCTACTCAGATCGAAAAGGAGAGAAAATTTTTAATTTCCCCCTATATTTGTTCATTTTACCACAAAATTCAATTCAAAATAAGCAATAGGAGTTGGAACCTACCCCATCCCACTGCCTCCTCCTCGATGGCACCTTTAGTCTCTACAATGGTGGACCTCCACCACTCCCTCCCATTGCCTCCATGTCTTAAATCAATCTCTCGATCCTTCGGTGAATCAACTCATTCCACCCGATCACGTGGACCCATCTTCCTTGCTCCAAAAACCACTCACCTCTCACCTAATCAGCCTCAACTCACACCTGATCCCATTTTCCTCGACAACTCATTTGACTATTCTTCCTCCAGAGCCATTTTTCACCATGTTAAAATGCTCAAATGAGCACTTTTACCACGAGTTTTATGTTTTAACCCATCGACAGGTGAACCGATATCGGTCCAACCTAACCGACATTAGTTCCATGCCCTAGTGTACCGATATCGGTTCACATAGACCATATCGATTTCACATGACCGATATTGGTCATGTTGCCCACTACCCCATTTGAACCACTCGCCCTAATAACCTATACCCCACTTTACCCCGTATACCCCTTGAATTACCTATACCTTGGCCTTACCCATGCCATGACCCATATACCTTGACTTGAACCTACTTTTTGTGCTCATTGAACGTGTGTGCTCGCGTATACCTTCATGCAATGTCGTTACCCATGTTGTTTTAGCCTAACAACCACACCTTGGCCTTACCTGTGCCATGACCCATATACGTTGACTCGAACCTACTTTATGTGATCGTTAGATGTGTGTACGCACTATACCTTGCAATGATGTTACCCATGTTTTTTTAGCCTAACCATACCTTGCCTAGTGCCGTAATCAAACATACCTAAACATTCCTACACCTCACCTACATTGTTTTTATAGACCATATCTTATGCCTTGGATACCTGAATCACTTCACCCTTTTTTGGATAAACCTATCAACCTTGGATGATGTAGAGTTTGCAAGCTCTTCAACCTGGTAATCGTGTTCATAGTCTATACGTGTGCATGCATTTGATTGCCATTACCCATTACCTAATTTAACCTCGACCATTACCTATTACCTGGTTTGACCATTAAGCATTCCCAATTTGACCTTGGCATGTTACTTATTACCCCGGTTTACCATCACCCTTTCCCAAAGTACCCATAATTTTCCCCACCCACCTTAACTTCCACCAACTACACATTTATAAAACCATTCACCGATTTTGTATAACACCTCATCAGTTCCTAGTTTGAGGGGGATCACCTTCACCCACACATGGGGCAATCACTTCTGTTTTTGTTAGCGTCACTTACCAATACAAGATACACGACAAAAGGGGAAAATTTAGACACCAAATTTGAGTCACACTATCCGTGATTCCCTTTTGAACGGTTAACATAGCATGTTCATATAACCACGCCCCCTTATCCCAAATTTATATTAATTTAATTACTTACAATTAAATTAATACCCATCCTCACTTTATCGATTAATTTATTTACTTTAATTAAATTAATTTACACCTCACCCAACCACTTCACCTAGACACCTCATCATAAACCTATTCATGTTTCTTTTAACTAAGATTCAATCTCTACTTTCCCTAACTAACCAAGACTTAGTATAACCCTAAAATCAGATGCCTATTATTTCTCTAACAACATGCCCACTTATCTAAGCACAAAATACCATCTTATACCCAAACCAATAGGCATAATCAAGCTAAAACGATAGCCAAGATATGCTATTTTAGCAAACCTAAATTGTCATCGGTTACCATATATTCATTTTGGTAACCTTGTTCGAGAGGTTGGAAATTTTGAGAGATGGATCATTTTCAAGTTTTGGAGAAAGAGAGATCTACATGCAAGCATGAACCAGAGCCTGTTCGAGCATCCAAACGACCCTAGCCAACACCAGGACTGATATGAAGGCATTGGCATTCATGGTAATATTATGGGAAGTGTTGCCATGACACTGATCACTAGTTTCACAGATCAACCATTTCTATCCTCCACCAACCAGGCCTATAAATACAAGTGTGTTCTGATCTACATCACTCTATACTTACTTAGATTGTGGTTTCTTTAGTTCTGTTTATTAGATCCCATTCTACTTTGCATTCCACCATCCCCACTTTCTTGTCAATCCACCCATCCAACCACCCATAACCATTTAGATCCCCATATCTGACTCCTAGGCATTCCTGAGGATTCCTAGCATTTTTACGAACCTAACCATCCTTATTATTTTCTCGTGTAATCATAGAGAAGCCCCAAAACCAAGTTTATTTGATTTCCACCATTCATCCCCTACCGACGCTGGTCACCTTGACCATCATCGGTTTCCCCTTCATCGCCATTGGTTATTGGGATCGATGTCGGTTACTATATTTTCTCGATTGAATTTCACTAAGTTGACTTTATCACCCCAAAACCTCACAAAAACCTCACCCAAGCTAGATACACTACCCGAAGCCACCCACGAGACATCCCCATCTCTCTATGTAGATAAAGAGAGAACCGTACCCTATTTCGACATTTAACTATTCTACCCTTGTCCACCCTAAAATGTCATCGATCATAGCTAAACCATTAGTCTCTTTCGATAACCCAACTTAGGAAAACAAGCTAATACCCACAACCAAGTTTCCTAGAACCATTTGTAACCTTTTCGGACATCTATCGGACCAGAGAAAATCAAAACCACCTACCCAACCTCTAGATCTGATCATAACCCTACATGTTAGATTAGATTTTCTTATTGTATTTGAATGAGATGCCTAAATCATATCAACTACAGTAGGATGTTATTTGTTTACATTATTTCTTACATTAAATTATATTAAACAATGGATTGAAAACCATCTAGGAAGTATCACACTTCCGGATATAGCACATGCTAGGAGTCCACTAACATATATTGTTTAATATTCTTCTTGTGGTCTTTTTTTGCATTTACAGGTAGTTCCTCCTAGCCAAAAGGAAGTTCTTCACGGTCATCCTGGATCAGAAATTAGAAACACATACACACAACCTTCATCCGACATCGCAAACTATTCCTCCTTGGCATATCACCCTCTATCATTTTCATTAAATTTTATCAAAAATCTGGTGAAACACTAGGGATGTAAACTTTCAATATTGCTAGTGTTGTATGCATAGTTATAGATGTTTGAGGAGTGTAAAGGTAAATTGCTGTCACTACAATTAAGAAATAACAATACTGGAAATGAACTAGATTATGACTGAAATGAATACTATGACTATGGCAAAACATGTAAAAACTAGAATAAAAATAAAGGAATGAACTACTTTAAATAAAACCATACAATGAATAAAAAAAAAACGAGAAGGAGAGGGATAGAAAACCACAAGTGGGCCATGCCTTGGGTGCTAATCCTTCCTAAGGCCCGTGTGTACAACAATTTAATAGAACTTAGATTCTTATTTCATCAAGCATGAAGATTACAAATGGAAAATACAACAAGTTCCTTATCTATGGATCGATCCCCTCTTATTGCATCCCTTTCTACAACATTAATATTTTCTTTTTATATCTTTTATTACAAGTAAAGGCGTGAAGAGGTAGAGTCTTATTAAGGGTTCTAGTTGGATTAAGTAACATATTTCAACCAAATAATATGGAAATCTACATGCATGAAATGAAACTATTCAATAAATGTTCTCATATAATCACATAACTTAACTAACCGATCAATTGATCAACTAGTTATTAAATTATGAGTTAAATCAATTAGTTCTTTATTTGAGTTACAACGCATAATCAGGTGATGGTTTTGAGTCTTCTTCTTATTCACATAACTACTTCTTCTATAAACACGTGCGAGCTTAGGTGTAGTTTCCACGTTATGCAAGCTCCTCATAATCATGACTTTATGTATGTGTGTGACCTCCTTTTTGTGGACACAATGCTATAGATGTATCCCTTAGGTTGTATGTCAATTTCTATGAATGAATTATTTAATGTGAATAAGGTCCTTTGGATGCATGTTGTTGTGTATGGATCCTTTGCTACATGTTAGTTGTTGCATATAACAACTTCTTTGCAAACAAGGTTGGAATTTATACAAAGCATCATTTAACATCATATTGTAATCAAAAGAATAAATGCATACTCATAATCCACAAAATAAAGTAAGCCTTAGTAATAATTATATTAACTAATATCTATACCATGAGTTCAAGTTATAATGGAAATGTTCAACAAAGAGTAGCTTAGGAAAATACAAGTTCAAAGGGTACGATTAGCTAAACAAAATAAAGTAGATGAGGTGTTTAAAAAGGAAATAAAATGACTCATCACACCCCATAATTAAATTATTGAATTCCCTCATTCAAGATTATGTAGGGGCCTCTGTTGTTTTAGGATCTTCACGAATGATGTTGCACAAGCGCATAAAGTCAGTCGGTGTAGATGTTTCTTCTCGCTTACTAAATAAGTAACCTGCATTCATTCTACAACTTTCCATGATCCTGTCCTATATGTCCTCATCTAGCTCCTTTTTCCAGACCAATGTGGTATAGGATAGTGGAAAATTGGTGGATAATAGCCAATTGGAAACTAAGTTTTCCACATCCTTTGGAAATTTCTATGTATTCATTTATACTCCTGAAATATGGAATGATATTATGATAAGAATGCATTTCTTTTCTTTGCATTTCAGGGGACATTTCTTGTCAGTGCATCTCACGGAGTGCATACTATCTCTTGGTCATTGAATTTATTGTGGTCTCTAGCTTCATCAAGAGCTTCTTTTCACATCCAGTGTACTTATTGTCTAATAACTTTGTCTTTGCATGTATTTTCCATACTCCTCAATTATGGCCTTTGTATTAGAAGCTTCACCCCTTATCATTAATGGTTGCATCTTACATAGGTTCCTATACTCAGCCATCTATTTTTCTCTATACAACTCATTGTTAAAGTAGGAACACAATGCCCTAACTGGAACATCTCTAATGTAAAGAACTAGGACCCAATCCTTGTTATATTCCAAGGCATAATTGTACATATACAACTCACATAATAGTAGCTTAATTTCATGAGGCATTTTTAGATATATCCTAAAGAAAGGTCTAGCTCCACTAATATCAAATGGAATATCATTGTTGATACAAGTATACTTTAACTGGAATATTTGTTCTTTCAATAAAATGGCATAAATGTTAGATGATGGCCTGCATTTAAATATTTCATTGGTCACTTGAACTGTATCTTCCTTCTTTTTCTTGAGTCTTTCAATTTCTTTGTCCTTTTCCTTGAGTTGTTTATCCTTTTCTTCAATGTCCTGCTAATGTTGGAAGATTAATTCTTCCTTCTCCCTTTCCCATTTTCCCGTAGCTTATTAACATAATTTTCAAATTTTTGCACCCAAGTAATCTAATGAGGTTTTCCGAGTGCATATGATTTGAAAATCTAGTTTGGGAGGTGCTTTTAAAAATTATTTAATCATAACTTATGGTCTGTAAGATAACTTGTGGAAACAATGGGGAATAAGGTTCTAATATGGTCTCGATTGTATAATCGGGAGTGTAAGAATATTTTCTTGCAATATTTCATCATGATCAGGTGGAATTTATGTATCAATGTTATGAACAATATTTTCTATAATTTCTTCAACATTATGGGGAAAATCATCCCCAATTTCCATTTCAACAATATGTGTTTCAGAACCACATGTTCATGTGTCGTCTCTATAATTTCTATATGGTTATGGGCTATATCCTCAATTTCTATTGTCAATCCTTCACCTTCATGCTTA
Organism: Taxus wallichiana var. yunnanensis; assembly: GCA_018340775.1. Lineage (NCBI taxonomy): Eukaryota > Viridiplantae > Streptophyta > Pinopsida > Cupressales > Taxaceae > Taxus > Taxus wallichiana. The sequence continues at coordinate 544,865,188 of CM031244.1, read as the reverse complement.
TCATGGGTCTCCCCAACATGAATTGTCTCTGTAGGAACTTCAATATGTCCAATAGAGCCTTCTTGAACAGGTTTCCCACCACATTCTTCCACCTCATTCTTCTCCATATCACATGTAAATTTAGGGTCACCCTTGTCAACATCCATTTCAACATCTTCTACATCACTTTCATGTGCTATTTTAATTAGTGTCCTAGAATTTGAGGTTTTGATATTTTTGGTATGCAACCTATGTGAACACCTAATACTAGATTTTGAAGATTTAGGGGTGGATTTATAAAATTTTGGAGTGGACCAGAATATTTTCATGTGCCTTTAGATGAAGATGATTTAAGAGAAAATATACCAACGAGGGTTTTGCAACAAGAATCTTTTTAGGAGAAATTGGATGAGGTTTTTCTCTAGAGATGATGGTTTCTACACAGGTGAGAAGTGGAAGTTATATGGGTTTGGATGAAGGTGTGGAGGAACTACCTACACTTCTCTTTCTTTTCTTCCATTTTCCTAATAACTCATTAATGTTCTTTGATCTTGAAAAATATTCCCACTTCAAAGTCACGAGGGGTGCTCCTTTCTAGTGTATGTTTCACAATCATAGTGATGAGACAATGGTGAGAGAGAGATGAATTTCCCCTTTGTGAATCCCTACTCATTCTTTTCAAACTTTCATTTAATAAATTGGGAACACTAAGATGTCTATCATTCTTCAAATTATTGAGTAATTTAAAATGAACAATATTCAATCTGGAGTATCTACCCTCACAGGTAAAGTATTTGATAATGTAATTAGCAACATCAACCCAAAATGGTTTCAGAGAAGTGTGAAATGTACCTTGTCTATCAATCACAAATTTATCATCTTCATCACTAAATTCATGTCAAGCTTCTTATGGGTTTTTCTTCTCAAGACAAATATCACATTTACGGGAAGCCCTATTATTGTAGCTAGAATATCATCATCCACCTTCACTACTAAGCCCTTGACGAAGCCTCTCTGTCCTTGAATGTGGCAGAAAATTCTATCACCATGGATTCATTAAAACCCTAAAACTTATTGATATACTCCATCCATCCACAAAGGTTTGAAAATAATGAAGTATCTTTGGGTGGCTATGGAGATGTGAATGATTTGTTGACTCATTGGGAATCAGATCCCTTCCTTTTTGAATTCTGTAAACTACTTAGCTCTGAGAGGAAAAATCTTACAGTTTGTAGCAATTATGCAATAATTTGAGTAAGGAGGAGAGTTTGGAGTACTTGTGTTTTCAAATTCGGTGACCAAATCACACGTAATGCAAAAAGGAATGCATTAATTTGATTTGAGGGCTACAAATGTGTGAGGTGAGGTGGTATGATGAAGTGGGGTGACGTGGAGTGACAACTCATAAGGTGAAAGGTGATGGCATATAATAGATTTTAAAAGACATTTATGACATGACACAAACATTAATTAAATATAATAATTCTATTGATACTTTATTAAAGTGAAATGAGTGCACTTATCTCAAGAAATGTTAACATGTGAATGATGTTAACATGTGAATTATTATAATTTGCATGTTGAGGTGTCATGATGATGCATAGTTATTGCTGTAAGCATGTGTGAAATTCATATTGTAGGCTCGTTACTAAAATCAAATAATTCTGGAGAGGGAATATCGACTTGTTCTAGTTCAAGTCATATTCATCACCACTACCTCATGTAAAGTTTTCCTTTTATTTTCTTCATGCATTCATAAGTTACGCCAAAAACAAAACAAAATAGGGCTTTTACATATCTTTTGTTACAAGTGGACATTTAGTATTTGTACCATCTCCTTCTATCAGAGACCATGCATTTCTTACAACAAACACACCAAATCTTACAAAATAGAAATTCTAAAAAAACAAAACATGTTGGTTGAGTGGTGTTGATCACCAAGATGCCTGATCACATCACTTTTATTTACCCTTGGATTATTCGGTAGAAAGCTTAATATACCAAGGCCATTGAATATCTCATTCTTTAGAAAATTCAGAAGATGAACCAACATGTTTAACTTCTGACCTCAACTCTAATGTTCTCATTTCCATCATGTTTTGACTTACTCTAAACTGGTGCATGAAGGTGCTCCTATTAGTTCCATTTTTGTACAACATCAACCTATGACCATTCACTAGTAGTTTGAATCTCATAGGATCTATGGTGGTGAGTTTCACAACCCCATTGGGAAATATTTTCTCAATCTCATATGGGCCTAGCCATCTTTTCCCAAGTTTTCCCATGTGGTCCTTGTACTTGGATTCAAATAAGAGAGCCCAATCACCTTCTTGAAATTACCTTGTCTTGATGAATCTTTCATGCCATTTGCCCCTTTTCTTTTGTATCAATTCTATTATGCACAACTTGTCTCCTCATTTCATCCAACTTATTGAGTTAAAGAATCCTTTGTCTTTGAGCTTCAGACAAATCTATGCCTAATTCAAGTGCATTCCTTAGTGTCTTATGTTCAAATTCAATAGGGAAAAAAAAGTATTAAAATATAAAATATCAAATGGTGTGAAGCCCTGTTGTTATCTTCCAAGTTGTGGTGAACGCAAAAACTTCCTCTAGAAGTCTTCTACCCAATATCTCCTATGGAGTGCAATAGTTTTTATCAAGATGGATTCTATTTCCTTGTTTATTACCTCAACTTGACCATTAGATTGGGGGTGATAAGGTTTATAATTCTGTTTCTGATTTCACATTGCTTAGCCGGATTAGAAATAACTTCAGCAGTGAAGTGTGTACCTTGATCTGTAACAATTTATCATGGCACTCCATACCTCATGAAAATGTGGTCATATAAGAATTTAGCAACTTTCTCACTCTTCTGATTTGGAAATGCTTTCACTTCTATCCATTTAGTGAGGTAATATGTACACACCAAAATGTACTCTTCTGCTGAGATTTATGATCTATTGGGAAAATGAATTCCAAACCCCATTTATCACATGGTTATAATACTAACTAAGGTTGTAATGGCATCTCATCTGATTTGGTTAGCTAACCCATTCTTTGGCATTTATCACACATGTGCTAATGTTTTATTAACTAATATATAAATTGAAACTAATATCTACATAGCTTCAAAAGCAAATGCTAATTAAACAATGAACTATCAAGATAAGAGCTTAAAGGAAACGCTCCTTCAATGCATAAATAAAACTACATGCTAAAATATTTCCTACTCTCTATGATTGCTAACTTAAACTATGAACCTATGAAGAACATAAACAATCAAAGTGGATTGTTGCACTGATCTCAAGGATTGAGAATGGAATCTCACCAAGAATGGATACAAGGTCATTTTGGATCTTCCCATATTACTCAATTTTGAGTGAAAGGATGCAAGATGGAGAAGATATTTCCAACAATGGAGAATGAATCAAGATAAAAATACTTATAGTTTACACTATTCAAAGCATGGTGTAAGAATAAAGGTAAGAAGGAGGGTTCCTTATATAGCTTGCTTGAAGAGGCAAGACTAGAAAATTGATGAATGTGGGATAAATGTAAAACAAGATTAGGAATGGATAAGGTTTCTTTATAAAAGGTAATCTTGATTTAGAAGAGTTTAATTTGTCATTAGTAAGTCATGGGAGTTGGGGGATGTTTTAATTAATCAAAGGTGATTAATTAATAGGTAGAGGTAAGCTTATAAAAGCTAATTAGAGGAAAATTAGTATGATTTGCAGGATGTAAGAGAGGAATTTGATCCAATAAATGGTAATTTATTGATTTAGAGTTGTGAGTGTAATTAATTAACCCAAGTAGAAGCAGATATTAATTAACGAAAGGTCATTAATTGACATCCTTAATGATAGGAAGGCTAATTAATTAATGAAAGATTGTTAATTAACGAATATGAAGAAGAATGTTAGCTAATTAGTGGAAAAACACTAATTATTACAAAAATGACGAGAAAAATATAATTAGTGCAATCTTAGCACTAAAGCATGCGTAAGTGGAGTTTAGGAGTCTACATTTTCCCCTCTTTCAAGTGGCATAAGTGACGCCACTTCAACGATAGTAGACAAGTACAAACAAATAATTTTTTGAAGAGATAGAATTTTTTTAATAGATTGAAGGATTCCCCCTCGAGTGTCGATGGGGTGATGAAAGAGGGCAATTGACGATGGAAAAAATGAAAGAACTAAATAGAAGAAGTATAATAACTGATCCCTATTTCCCCAAGTTTCTTTTGAAGAAAAGTGTTGATAGAAGGAGAGTGATATGGAAGAAAAATGAAGATGAAAAGAGATTGATATAGCTATCATCTTGCCAATGTTAAAACCAAATTTATTTCATCATTTTGATTATGATTGACATCATCGTTCCTTATTAAAAAGAATGAAATGAAGTGTAGTATGACATGAAAATTCATATACAAAGCGAATGTCCATAAATTAAAAAAACCCAAATCCATGCAACATACAAAATGCAATGCAATACGTGAAAGTAAAAGATGCCTAACTCCTTTGTGCAACATACATAATGCAATGCAATACGAGAAAGTAAACAAGATAACCTGACAGAGAAACATAATGCAATGTTTTTGTTATCAAGATTTGATTCCGACCTGTGTGAATTAACGACAAGGGTTAAAAGATGGTTCCCCAAGAAAGGATACATGCAAGGGGAATAATGGAGGACACTTAGGTCCTATGAAAAGTAGTGCACTATGAAACAATACCAAGCAACTCATTGTGCCCTAGAGTACAGACATAGTAAGCAAACCAAATTTGTTAATGGAGGTAGATCAAGATGATCCACGATTCACGCACAAGAACAAGCAAGAACCAAAGAGTGACATTTTGTAGGATGATTTTTATTGTTTTTGTTTTTAGAAACATATTTGAATGTTTTTATTTTGAAAGTTTTTGAAACTATGTACAGTAAATCAAGAAATGTGGATGCCCCCAATGATAGATGGGATGTACTAAGGGAAAAATGCCACACGTATGAGAAAGTGAAGATGTGACATGCCCCAAAAATTAGGTGGGATTATTCAAAGATAAAATCTTCACACATTGAAGGGGGATCAAGGACAATATAAAATAGGTTCAATCATGAGGGAGTAAGGATGCCCCGATGTAAGATGGTCAAGAAACACATGAGAGAAAGGAAGTATAAAATTGTCTTATTAAAAGGGTAAAAAGGTTCTGCAAACATGGAAAAGAGGACATTTGATACACATGGATGTTCTAAATTATTTTAAAAGAATAGAGGATGCTATGAAAATATTTAGAAGGCGGTCGATGAAAAAGTGACTAGACCAAGCTACAAATAATGAGACAAGACATGCACTAAAGTAAGAGTTTGAACAAGGTCCAAAAAGTAACACTTGATAACATACTAATCATTTTTACTCATCGTGATCCCATGTGTGCACATGGAAATGAATTACCTCTTGAAGGAAAGGGTCGATAAATAGTAAGTGAAGATACTAGCCAATGTGTAGGAATGATTTAGTTTGAAAGGTGATTTGTGAATGGATTGTGGAAGGAGAACTGTACATTGCTCCGCTGCCAGCTAGGTGTCCATAGCCCCGATGGAGATGTATTTGATTCTAATCACAATATTTCTCTACTGCTAGTTAGACATCCATAGCCCTAGTAGATATTATTAGAAATACCCTAGAGAGAGTTATACATCAATTTTATTTTACTTTTAGGTTTTTCTTTTTGATTGATTGATTTTGATTGTTTTGCTTTCTGAAAACTTATTTTAGCTCTCTTGTTTGATAAGGGTTAAGAACAACTGTTGACTTGATGGAAGTATTTGGAAGTGATTGTGATGACAACATTGGCTAGTGTCAACAAATATGCCCAAAAATTCTTCCCAATAAGTTTATTATATGTAGATAGTGATATGATCTCTAAGAGGTCATTCGTTCTTTAATTTACCAAGGTTATGAAAGACCAAGGTCAAATGAATACCATAGAGATAAATGTCACAAAATGTGTACAAAATAAGCTAACCAAAATATCATCAAAGGGATGAGAATGGTGGATGAATTGTAGAGGAGTATGAAAGAAAGGGAAGAAAGAACATCCATGTGTACGCAATAGCTGATTGCAATGTTTAATATTTGTACCTTTGATTTTATTTTTGTAATGTTTTAATGTTTTCTCTTTTAATTTTTCATATTTTTGAACTATTTTATGATTTTTTAAGAAATTTTATGTGTTTTGGGAGATTGAGATCAACCATGTCACTCTACATGATAGGATCTAACAATAGCGTTCGTGGTTTCCTTGATAAGGGAGACTAAGCACGTTTATTTATCAAAGTGATATTATGCCCAATCTTGATGATCATGGTGAGTTCACACTCAACAAGTGATCGTGTGGTTTGTTTTGAAACATGGGTTTCATATGTGGGAGCTTGAGTTCCATATCCATAGGTTTTTGCACTTTTCACCATACTTGATGGGTACATTGGTGTGTATTACGGAATCGAATTTGATTTTGAATTTTATTATCATTTTAGTTGTTGGGAGGTTTGGAGCTCTTGATTTTGATTTTATCTTGATAAGGAACTTGTCTAGGTTTATTATAAGCTAATGCTTGAATTTTCTGATCCCAAGAAGTGGTAGGAGAATGTGGACATTTAGAATTGATATGAGAAATGATGATGAGATTGACATAATCATCGGGAGAAGGAGAATGTGATGGAAGAAAAGGATATGGTATAAGAATTGAATAATATGGGCTACCAGGAGGTGAGCCATAGATAGAAGATGGAAGGCTACTTGGATGTGGCCCCAATATAGAGGAAGAAGGGTTACTAGGAGGTGAGCCATTAGATAGAAGATGATGGACTATTAGGATGTGGCCCAAGAATAGAAGATGATGGGATACTAGGAGGTGTCCCATAGATAAAAGACAATGGTGGGATATTAGGACATGGCCCATGAATAGAAGACAAGGGGCTAGTTGGTCGTGCCCCAAGAATAGAAGGTAATGGGCTACCTGGAGGATACCCACAGATAGATGATGAAGGGAAACTTAGAGGTGGCCCATATATAGAAGACAAGGGGCTAGTTGGACGTGCCCCAAGAATAGAAGATAGTGGACTACTTGAAAATGTCCCACAAATAGAAGAGGGAGGGCTACTAGAAGGTGACCCACACCTAGACGAAGATGAAGGGCTACTTGGTGTTGACCCTATAAGAGATTGTGATTGAGGAATTTTGATAGACAAAGAGTGATTTGGTGATGAGAAGATAGGCCATGGATAAATGTAAGACCTAAGAGTTTCATCATGTAATGAAGAATGTGAAGATGGAAGAATAAGAGGAGGATCAAGTTGCATGATCTAAGGATCTTCCTCCATTTTTTGATAAAAGGAATCAACCTTTTCCTCACAATATGTAGACACATCAAAGTATAAAGAGAATCCTTGCTCGTAATCTGTTAGAGGAATATCTTCATGTGCCCCTATAAATGCCTTGATTATTTCTTCATTATGAAAGAGATCAATCGGTATGAGTTATTGATCGACCACCAGGGGTTGATTGGAAGAAAGAGGTTCAATTGGTGTGGAAGACTTAGAAGATGTTTGATGATGATTGATAGAAGAAGATGACATGGGGACAAAGAATATGTGGAGCTAGATGTCTCGGGAGTAGAAGAAGGTGGTGTGGACCTACCTATACGATGGTATATCATCTATAAACTAGTAGGATTAAGTCAAAGTCTGCAGATTATAACCCATGGGTCAATTTAGACATTATAATAAAAGGAATTTGAGTCACATGAATCTTCAAAGAAGGAAGAATTTGTGGGGTGATTGATGAAGAAGGTCCTATAAAGAAGGGGAGGACCGTGATTCAATAATTGCATTGGATGAATAATAACAAGGGTCTTGCGAAGAAAGAGGGGACCGTGATTCAAGAATTGTATTAGATGTTTGATTGGAGGGAATTGGAGTAACACATATCTTCAAAGGAAGAAGATGTTGTTGAGGTGACTGATAAAAGGGGTCATGTGAAGAAAGTGTGGACTAAAACCTATGAGTCATATTAAATGTATGATGAAGAGGGTCCTACGAAAATTGTAACATCCTCATTTTTATACATTAGAACAAGTAATTTTTTTTTTTTTTTTGATAAATGCTTCCTGGTTCTAAATACATAATTTAGAACTCACAAATCAAAACAACCATTCTTATAACAGAGATAACCATATGCAGCGTAATGACTCGAAAGTACCTATGATCTATTCATTCCATGACTCGGTAATCTACAGATCTATTCATGAGTATCAAGAGTTGGCGTTTTTATTTTAACACATCAATCTTGCAGTTCTCTTCCCTAATCTGGGATTTAATCTCTGTCCAAGGAACCTATCTGAATAATTGTTACCATTATTCATCGCATCTCGTCCCTTAGACTAGGTGACATAGGACAACGCAATCAGCAGCTTGCGATACTTTGGCCAAAGATTTGAAACATAATTCTTATGTCTCGTATTCCTTGACGACATACTTGTCAATCTGGAATACGTCCTTCACCCCATTCCTTTGTTATGTAGAATGTCTTATCGACTTACATCGAGTCTCTCCCCGCCCAAGTTATTCACTCGTAAAGCGGATTAATAATATGGCAACATTATAAGGATGCTCTTGAGAACTAGGGATACTCTGACATACTGGGTCAACCCTAGTTAACCCTGTGTGTCAAGGTACCCCGAGTCTCTAGGGGCAGCCTCATAACATGACCATGTCGGTAACCAGTCCCGGAGTAAAAACTTGTTCAAGTTTAAGGAGTAAATCTTGACGATCAATGCAAAGGGTGTCGCCATAAGTCACCTACATTGTTGTATCTTCGAGAAGATCCTAATCTTCTCAAAGGTACAACCCTGCAATCGACTTGTGCCATCAACCTTCAAATCCGCCTCGATAAGATCTACTAAACTTTAAGGTGTTACTTACGTGGAGTTTAAATTATACTTCAAGACACTCCTTTTTAGGGTAGTCTTTTCCCAACCCCTGGGTTCCTCATCTTAAAATTGCCTTTTGTATTAAGACCCATTCCACAAAGAGAAGTTTAATAAGATTGAGGTCTCAACAAGGAGATCATTGTTTCACAATAATCCTAATCTACGAAATTGGGTAGTAACCCCAAGTCTTCTCATAAGATTGCAAACTTATCCCTTTTTGGGTTTATTCCAGATCTTTAAAACTGAAATATATCTTACTTATTAGTGTTAAGATATAGTGATTTTAAAAACATTCAGTACGTTGTCTTGACTTAGATCAAGGTTAGAGAGTAACAGATTACTCTTCCCGTTCAGCTTCCTGAAAGGGTTTATTTTAACCTTAGCTTCTCAAAAATCAGTGATCTAAATTACAATTAGCTTTAAATAGATCGTAATAGAACTACTAAACAATCATAAGTATTCAGTCACATATCCTTGCAAAGCTTACTTAGATAATCACAAATGTCTCCAAGATATACAATAATAACAATGCTCTTAAAAATCATTCGAACCGAAGAAGATCAATCCCTCATGATACGAATGCAACACATAAGTAACAAATACCTCATTCCATTCATTTCTAAGCTATACAAATACATTTTATGCATTCAGCATATTGGATACAATACTCAACAGCAAAAGAACATCATTCTTCAAGTAGTACATTTAGAGAATCAAATTGAAATTCATCATAAAACCAAATTAAACGATCTGATCATCATATCAGATCTGCGTGCCTTTACCACTTACGGCAACCATCTACAAAAATTGTCAACACGGGTCAGTTCGGTGAACTGAGCATGATAAGCACTAATTCTTAAAACAATTGCAATCCACCAATTGTTCTCATTAAACAACCTGTTTAAATGAAATCATTTATTCAAATTCCAAACATAAGTCAGGCTATTCATCTTATATGTTAGAGACTAAGAACAAATGAATACAACCAATCTAAGACAACAGCAAAACTCCTACAAAATTGTTTTTAACAATTTCTCAAGGCAATTAAAACATTCAACAAGCTCACTGTCTTAATTCTTTTATCATCATAACACATTTCAATGGTATTGACAAGTAAACCCATTTATACAGCAACACACATTTTATACCAGTTTCTCCATACAATAACTCAGTTTATTCTTGTTATGCCCCTACCATGGAGATCGCAAAAGGATGCAAGAAGAAAGCACACAAGTTTTCCTGTCTAGGAGAGAGAGAATTTTTCCTATTCCATTTACCATATACATCAACATATAAATTACAGTCAAGAAGAAAGAACAGGGTCCATCAGAATCCTAAATCAATAACATTCTGGACTGTACCGACTCCTTTAGTTTTATACATATTTATTTACGCCTGCGACTAAACAGTCGGGATTACCAGAAGAACTACAGTTCCATCTAAATCCAAGAAAAATCACCTGTAGCTACTAAACGATTCAAGAGTTCACGCAACAAGCATTAATAAATAATCCAACTCCAATAGGCTCAATAAAACTTTCCATATTATTCAACAAACATGAAAAATATCCAACGCCATCGCCTGTCATGGCACAGCTAAGAGCTCTTTGTTTCAGTCAAACTTGAAACAAGATCACATTAAAACAATTAATGTTTCCATATGAAATACAGTGACATTCACGCAGAGTCGAAACACAATATGCACAGCTTCATTCAACTAAGCAAATCCCTACGATTATACAGAAGGTCTTAAATCAGAAGCCGAAATCAAAAAATAATAACCTCAACAAGATCTTCATAAAAGTCATCATCATAACATTATTTTCAACAAAGTTTCATCCAAGCCGAGATAATACGAATTCAGCAAGGACTCATATAGAGTCGAGTTTAAAAAGTAAACACAGCGTGGTCTAGATCAGTAGTCGAATTCATACAAAAACATTCAAGGTTTCCAACTAATTCAACACCAACAGTCTTCACAACTAAACTTCTACAGAAGTCTAAATACAAGATACATATTAAGGACTCCAATAGAGCCAATATCAATAAGTATTCACAACCAAGCTTATACAGAAGTTGAAACACTGGTTACATATCCAGGACTCCAACTGAGTCAATAACCACAGTATTCACAACTGAGCTTTATACAGAAGAGAAACACATAATATACGATTCAAGGATTCAAAAGGAGTCGAACCCGTGTAGTATTCACAATAAAACTTCGACTGAAGTAGAAATACAAGATACATATCAAATTCAAGAATTCCAACTATATCAATAACATACAGAATTCACGACTGAACTCCTACAGAAGTAGAAACGTATGTTACTTTTCAAGGACTCAAAAGGAGTCGTACCCATTTAGTATTCTCAAATAAACTTCTACTGAAGTAGAAAGATACTATCTATTTCCAAGAATTCCAACTGTATCAATCTCCACAAGTGTTAACAACAAGGCTTCAACAAAAGTCTATACCAAGCAAGAAAGCATTTTTATGGACTCCAACAGAGTTGAATTCGTACATTATCCTTGCAAGCATTTCTACGAAATCTAACCGAAATGCAAAACACAACAAGATAATTCAACCGAACGAAACAAAATGTACACCCAGCAAGGGTTCAACTGAATATTCAAACCAGCATGAAGATACAACAAACTAATTCATACAATGCTACCATAAAAACCAACTGGACCAAAAATCATCTGAACAGAGTTGTTCTAATGAAATCATTTGAAGGAAAGCAATATTTTTAAAATTTAGGGCCTAACATGCCTGGTAATGTCACTTAAAAATCCGAAGAAGACCTCTGAAAGAGCTCGAGCCTTCTCCTCTTTTTCCACGTTAGATTCAACAACAATAATTTGTTATTTCCATGCCTTATAAACTTTCCTCGACAGAGAAAAGAGCTAGTTATTCTCATAGTTTCCATGCAACACCAAGTAGACTGGTTCGAAGAACCAGTGATCAAACAGAGAGAAAACCGGAGCACATGGAAAACCAAACAAACAACTAGTTTTCCATTTTGCATGCCTTCCGAGTAATCCATGCTCGGAAATCGAGTTCCTTAATTGCATTAACTCGAAATTCCCACTCAATCTCCATTGCCACCGACCGCCATAGTTGGCGATGGACAAAAACAAACCAAAGACCATTTCCAGATTTGGCGACTCTACCACGTCGGATTTCACTAGCCATTTGAAACTTCCACCAAATCCCTTGTCCTTCATACTTATCCATCTCATTTAATGCCATAGAAACTACTGCTGATGGCTCACACCCCTTCATAGGTCCCTTTCATCCATGATCATTAGTTAGGTTAGAAACATAGGTTAGACCTTAAGGTGATACTTAGTCTAACCTCCTTAGCGCTAGGTCACTAACCTTAGAACATTTAGCTTATAGTTTAGGGCTAGGTTAGATTAGCACTAATCCAACCCATAGGTTATAGTTTAGGTTTAGGTTATTAACCTTAATAGAACCAGTCTAGGTCTAACAAATAGAATCGTTCAGTATAAGAACCAACTGATATACCTTCCCGAAATGGATTCAATCCAGCCTTGATAATAAGCTAGCAATAAATATATCAGAATTTATTACCTGGCTCAAGGTCTAGACCTTCCTGATATTACGATATCGGGAACCAATTCATTTAACACGATCAGCCTGAGTTAGACTCGAATTGCTTATTCAACACATTCAGACCTTGCAACCTTCGTAAGGTCTATAATTTTTGTTCATCCCAAATAAACTTAAAACATCTCTTGGATCAATGCCACTGATCCAAGGCTGAGTCATATAGATGGGTAAATCCACAATTCATTCCGAAATTAGATTAAACTCAGGTGCAAAAATGAAAGAAATAAAAGAGTCCAAGCATATCCTGGCTCAGTCAAAGATCTTCAAATGCAAAGAAGATACAATCTATATCAAGCATGACTTCACAATCAAAGGAACACATCCTTTTACAGAAGAAATCATATATCAACACTTGAATGCTCAGGAGGAAGTAACAATAGTTCAGGGTGTTACAAAAATAGGGAGGACCATGACGTAGGATTCACAATATATGAATGATGAACATAATTTTTGGTGACAAAAATCTTTAGAGGAGGAGAATTTTGTTTAGGTGACTAATAATAGAGGTCCTATGAATAATGAGAGAACCGTGACTTATGATTCAAATTAGATGAATCCGAATAGTTGTTTAGATCCGAATCATCAGAATAATCGAAGGAAATATTTGGATTTGAATCCTCAAAAGAAGAGTAAATGTTAGGATTAGATTCAGAAGAAGAGTGGGTGGAACCCGAATAATAATTTGGATTAGAAGTGTCCAAACCATACCACCGACTATGAGATGAAGGTGGGGAATGGGTTACCAGGCATTTTCTAGCGTGAAGAACTAAATGACGTTTGGTCATGATGGGTGTCATTTGATGTGAACTCTAAAACTTTGATTCCTTATTGTTATATGTATAAGAGACCTTGTGATAATCATTAATTTTTGGTGTGTGTTGGGTTTAAAGGTCTAGACCTATATTGTATGACCAAACTTCTTCAAAGTGAAGAAGGTTTCATGTTGATTTGGGCAACATAACGACAACCAACTAGAAATTTCATAAAGATGGGGATGTTTGTGTGATTTTCCAAAAGGGAAGCTAAGGAAAACATACATCGTGATGACTCAACTTTGATAATCTAAAAAGGTTTGGAGGCATAAATGTCAAAGGATTGATAAAAAATTTAGCAACATAAAGGATACAAAGGAAAGATCTCAAATGTTCGATTGATGAAAAAGTTGCTTGATAAGAAATGTTTTTTCCAAGGTTTGAAAGATATGTTCAAAAATGATCATGAATTTAGGAAAAAACAAGAAGATCAAGAGGATCAAAGACCCAAAGGATTGTCCTAGAAAATAGTTTATAAGGCGATAAGCACAAGGAACAATCACACGAGTTAAAAACACAAAGAAAAAATAATTTTTTTATTTGATAGGGTAAAAAGAAGTTATGGGCTCCTAGAGGCCAAGTATAAAAATATTACATCATGAATGAAACAAAGAGGGGAAAAAAAGGAATAGGAATTGAAGAGTTAAACATGCTTAACTCCAAAATAGAGAAGGGGGTCTAAGAATTGTGACGAACAAAAGATAACTAAGCCATTATACAAGAAAAATAGTAAAAATTCCTTGAAAGTCATGAGACAGTTTAGGGTAAGTTCCATTAGTTAGCTTTACTTTTGTTGGAGGGTTTAACCTCCTTGATCTCATATTTCATGATAGAGGATCGGTATTGACTTCTTCTAAGGGTTCATCAACATCCTCCTTAGTATCCTTCTCGAGACTCCTCCTCATCCTATTCTTATTCATCAGAGCTGATCCACCTCCTTTTCTGCTTCTCTTTTCCACAGCTTCCAGATGAGCCCCAAATCCCAAACTAGAGTGTCCAACTACTTGATATCCCCACGAATGTTCTTCTGGGCCAAGAATATTTTCTTGGTGGCTTCAATGCTATCAATCATGCCCTTCCTCACCACCGAGTTAGTCTCTTCCAAGACCTGGACCACCGTCTCCAAATACTAAACTTTGTTCTTCCACATATCAAGACCATGCTCTCCTTCCAGAGACACTTTATCCTTACCCTTCGACCAACCAACTTCTTCCTAATTGGGCCCCTAAAAATATTGTCTAATTACAAAATAATGCATGGGCGTGTAAAGCATAGTTAAAGAAGGGCACACAAGGAGAAAGCACACAAGATAAGGTTTTAGGAGGGTTTAGTAGAACAAGTGGCACACACGCAAGGTATAACAAAGGTTTTAGGACTTAGCCATATTTGACACATCAGGAAGAACATGAGAAAAGTGTGACCTGATCTGTGCATGCAGAATGGATTAGGTGTCAACTTGGCGACATGTTGGCCTAAGAAGGAATATACCCTATGATGGAAGTTTCTAGAAGACCATCATGGAAAGGAGTGAAAATATCAGGCTTGAAGAAGCATTCTCCCATGAAGGAACACCTTAGGACACTTGATAGTAGATTTGTAATTCCCACAAAGGCTTGAAGGTGTTGGGAAAAGCTATAAATACAAGTGCTAGTAAAGGAAAAAGGGGGGATATACAAATATATATTAGTAGAGAGTGAAGCTCTACGATATATTACATGGAACTATTACTAGTACTTACACATGCTAGAAAAGGTCTCTAGTTAGAGAGGAGGTGCTAAAACAAGAAAATCCTATCACAAAAGAGAAATCACTAGAGGAGGAAGAAGAAAGAGTATAATCTTCTATTCGAAATCCTTAGTTAGGAAGAAACAAAAGATACTAGAGGAGGTGATTCGAGAGGACACAAAGATTTTGGAGGCCTATAAAGGTGAGAGGGATAATGAAAAATAATATGAACTTGAAGAATCCCAAGGACCACCAAAGTGTTTGAGGTGCATGATTCGGAGAAAAATGACTATCTCTTTGTGTGGAGGAAGGGAAGCCAGGAGGAGTAAGCACCCCAAAATAAGGGATAAGGAAGAGACGTGAGTATGAAAATCAGACTCCAAGCCTCACGTAGGAGTAGATAAATGAGGTGGTAGAAAAATAAGTAGTGAAAATCATTGAAGCCTTGGTAGTACAAGAGTTGGAGCACAATGTTGAATTAGTAATGAATGAAGATAAAGAAGAAAGTGTGGGAAAAGATCATGATAGTAAAGGATGAGGCCCTAGTTTGATGGTATATATTCCTAAGGGAACACACATAGGAGGAAAACACACAGAGATCCATGGACCAAGAATGGGCTATATTGATGATCTAAACAAGGTGTTACGCATGTGTTTCCAAAGCTCGTTTCACCGAACAACTCTTGGCCATGGCATCGTTTGATGCAAAAGGTGCCTACCCATAGACAAGGAAGATTATTTCATGGGCATTTGAGTCCCACCTCGATGAGCCCAAATTTGAAGTAGGCCAAGGGGAATTGATGGAAGTGCTGGAGTCTAAAGGAACTAACCCCTTGGTGAACACTCAATAGCTATCTGATGAGAAAATCTGCAATGCACTGAACAAAGTCTTAGTTGAGGTAGAAGCTAGGCTTTTTGGGAGAAATGACAAAGTGAAGTTCCTAGAAGTAGAGTTGGAGAAGAGGGAAGAGGAGTTGGAGAAAAGAACTAAGGAGTTACGACATGAAGAATTAGTCAACACTCAGCTAAGGAGAGAATTAAAAGAAGAAAAAGAAAGGGTGCACGAGGTCTACAAAAAAGTAGAGATGATCACAGATGCCATTTACTTGAAACATCTAGATCTAACGCCACCTACGTAGAAGTACGGATCCACCTTGGAATGCCTAGAGGACTTGACCCACATCCTCACAATGGAAAGACGACCCTTGGCCTTGGAGTCTGCAGAGGAGGCATCAACGCACAAGGAAAAGGAGGAAAAGGTGAAGGTTGTGGCCATTGTGGCCAAGTATAAGAAATTCCTTGCAAATGTGAAGATTGCCACCAAGTCGCTGAGACCGCCTATGAAAACTGCACCAATAGAGATAGAGTGGTAAGCATTTTGGTCACCACCCATGAAGCAGAGCTCAAGGAATTCTAGGAGAAAAACAAGGGGAATAGAGCGGAGCGTGACAAAATTCTAGCCAAGGTTGAGAAAAATTAGAGGCTATTGAGACCTTGCGGAGCTCAATTAAGAACTCGATTGAAGGAGTTGTATCCCTAGATCACTCGTATAATGGATGCGCTTAGGATTTGGAAAAATAGTTGGAGGGGATAGTGGAAACAATGAGTACCCAAGGGGAGGGGCTATACTTTGAAGAGGTAAGTGCAATAGTCGACAAACTTTGTCACCAAGCACAAAGTGAGGTCGATACCTAGAATAAGTTGGAGGATAACTTAATGAAACATTTCCCTCTCCTCTTACATAAATAATCAAAGTTCATCATTCTTTCTCTCTCCCCCTAAATTATTTTTTTCCTCTATTCTTTACCATGCCATTCAAGAATGATCATTCTTCATTCTTGAGGAAATGTTCCACAGATGGAGAACAAGTGAAGTGTGGGGTGATGTTGGGCCCATAAAAATATCGACTAAGTACAAAACAACTTGTGGGTACGTAGAGCATAGTTAAATAAGGGTGTGCAAGGAGAAAGCCCGCAAGAAAATGTTCTAGGAAGGTTTACTAGAACAAGTGGCAAGCGTGCAAGGTAGAACAAATTTTTAGGACTTAGCCATCTTTGATGCATCAGATAGAACATGATAAAAGTGTGACCCGTGTGCATGCAGAATGGATAAGGTGCCAACATGGTGACATGGTTGGCCTAAGAAAGAATATACCCTATGATGGAACTTATAGAAGACCATCATGGTAAGAGTGGAAAGCTCAATCTTGAAGAAGTATGCTCCCATGAAGGACCATCTTGGGACACTTGGTAGCAGATTTACAACTCCCAGGAAGGCTTGAAGGTGTTGGGAAAAGCTATAAATACAAGCACCTAGTAAAGGAAAAAGGGGGGATATACAAATAAAGATTGACAAATATAGATTAGTAGAGAGCGGAGCTTTGTAGATTTATTGCAAGGAACTCTATTGGGTTGGGTAGAGATCTATAGGAATGTTGTCTCCTGAAAACAACTCTATGCTTTCATAGCCAAATCCAAAATTTTTGAGCTCACGCCCTTTATTGGTGTCTAAGGCAAGTGTGATATTTAAGAAATTAGCTAAAATTATGCCCTTGAGTTGTTTAAACCTCCGTGTTGCTCATTTTTTAGAAATCCTCCTCTTCCTAGTTTGTGCACGTAATATCCTTTTGCCCCTCCCATTTTTGATTGAAATGGTTCACTTGTTCTATGGCCCAGGTCGTTGAATCACTGTTTTTCCTTCATGCCTCTGGCTTGTGAAGAAAATTTGAAAATTGGACTTAAAATGACAAAGTTCTCTTCTTCGTGTATTTGTCCATAGTCGAAGTGACGAGCATTTCTTTCCTCACAAATTTTGCCTTAGTATCCCCCAATGATACATGGGTCTCTCTGGTTGGTGTGGTCCACTTATACTTTATAGACTCAGTGGATGCCTCCACGTGTTGCAATGACATAATTCCAAGCATAATTCTAGGGCGATCTTCAATTGAGCGTGGGCTCTCCACATGTCCCGAGTTCAAAATAAGGGTGAAATTAGCTAAGTATGGAAGGCTCGGTGGATGGCTCCACGTGTCACAATGGCACAATTCCAGGGGTAGAAAGGTCCAATTACCGAGATCAGCATTGGATTGCCACGTCGTGGGAAAAAAGTCAAAGGCAAAGCTCACCGTGGTAAAGTTAATTCAGAGGAGCGAGCCAGTGGAGGGATTTGAGATTTTGAGCCTTTTGTGAAAAAGGCTAAAAATTAAAAAGGAACCCACAACCCCGAGCAAGCCTATGGGGAAAAAGTCAAATCTTAAGCCCGCAGGGAAGGGTCAATGGTTAAAAGGTTTAGAAAATATCTCGCACCTCCATTCCTAATCATAGCGTGCCACATGTCTTAGTTAAAAATTCAAATCGAGTAAGCGGGATGGCAGAGGAAATTGAGTTTTGATCCTTTTTTCCAAAAAGGTTAAAATGTTAAGGAAAGGGCCGTAATCCCATTTCCAATAAGAATGTGCCATGTGTCCTGTTGAAAAGTAAAACTAGGGTGCAGTCAATTTGTTCCAAATTTCAAAATCTCATAAAAAATCACAAAATGCGAAAGGCTTCCCCTGAAATCACTCCAATCCTCTCCTACCACGTGGATGGCCCAAATTCAAAGTTAGAGGAGCAAATCAAACGGTCTAGATTTAAACTGGAAAATCAAATGTAATGGTTGCTTTGCAAGGTCTGGTTTTAGCCGCCATGAGCATTTTCTTCATGATAGAGGAATTTGAAGAGGCGTGAATGATTTTTAATGTTGTAACGGTTTCTTGTGAAGAATATAATGACTTCTCGATGTCATTCCAGAGGGTTGGTGATTGATTTCAGAAAAGACCAGAGTGCTCTATACCGGAAAAGATGGAAAACACCACATTTCTTCTATTCTTCTCTTCTTCCTTGAATTTCTTCCATCCTCAAGCTATGTACAAACTCTGCTCAAGATTCAATAAGAAAAGAAGGAATTTTTTCCTTTTTGATTGAGGAATTAATTGGTACTTTGCGATCAATGAGTTTCATTCGGTCTTGTAGCTTCTCCTGTGGATTTGTTTCTCTTCCAATTATAAATGCATGTAAACGAGACTTCTAATTAATGTGTGTGGGAATCTAATATTCTACTCACAACATAAATTTCTCCTACCTCCATTCTCACTCCCTTTCCCCTTCTCAGACAAAGTTCTTCTCTAGTGAGAAATTGCTAGCTTTTCCACAGGGTCAGTGGAGTGTCCCGTTGGATCTCTGGTTGAAAGGCCACCATTGGAATCCACCATTTTTTCATGCACATACGAAAGCTACACCATTCAAGTAGAGGGACTTAGATTCCCATAGCATTGGCTTGAAACCCACCAATTTTTCCACAAGACAAATTTTATCGCCAACATTTTTTGGTGCCCAACATGGGGCGAGATCTTAAAGATCTCGCACCTAAAAATGACCTCGTGGTTATATAAATTTTTTCTGGAGATTGAATAATCACACGAACTACATGGATGTAAATCATGGCTATTCGGGGAAATCCTCCTATTGAGAGACCTTATTTACTCTTTCACATCCAAGAAGACATTGCTTCTGATATGAGAGAAGCCATTTGGCACAATAGACAAAGTGTCAATCAATACTTCATTTCCATAAGGATTCTGGAACTGAAAGAGGAATGTGCTGTCAAATTAGAGAGACAGAGACAAATTCTAGCACCCCAAAGAAGAGCATAAATCTTCAAGCTAGCTGAGAGAAGATACACCCGACAATTGAGGCAAGGAGGAAAAATTGATCCCACATTTGAAGAGCTTGAAAGAGAGGTAGTTGCTAAAGAGGAGATAAGAGCTCAACTTGAAGAAATAGAAAGACTCCAACTCGAAGTAGAAGAAAGAGCAGCAACAGAAGTAACCTTAGCAAGACTGGAGGCTAGAAATAGGAATAGAATGGGTGATCATGAAGATGAATTACACAGGCCTAACATGCCATGGGAAGGAATACTAGTCCACTCACCCTTCCACAACCACTTCATGACCTCCCAAGAGGCTCAAGAAAGAACTTCCCAAAATTCAAAGGGGATGGTTCTCAACTCCAAGAAGAACATGTAGCAGCATTCATCACTGCTTGTAGAGTGTTGGGAGTTAAAGAAGAATATGTTTCAGTTAGGCTCTTTGTGGAGTCATTCCAAGAAAAGGCTGTTGAATGGTTCTACATGCTGCCCTAAGATCGAAACATGTTGGGAAGACATAAGGAGTGCATTTGAGCATGGGTTCAAGATCATAGAAGATTATCGGGATCTATTGGTCTAATTGGTTCGAGATGAAGAAGGAGACCTCTAAATCGGTGAGAGATTTTGTAGCAAGGTATAATAGGTTAAAAAGAAGGATCCCAGAAGATGTGGCCCCCTAAAAATAAATTGAAAAGGTTATTCATCAGTGCTTTACCACCAGAAGTTGGTTTCTTCCTCAGGAGAGCCCAACCAAGAACATTGAGGAAGTTCAAGACTTTACAATGAGACCGATGATGATCTTATTCTTTTTGGAAAAGTGAAAGGACCAAATGGAAAACAAAAGGTCGGAGTTCAAATTCAATCACCATTGATCCCATGTTTCAAAAAATGGAAAATGACCTATTTGATTTGAAGAAGCAATTGTCACAAATCACAATGAGGAATGCTCTAAGGACACCAAATCCTCCTAATAGACCAAGAATTGATCCACCCCCTCATAGGTTTTCTCTTGAAGCACCACCAGTTAACACCATCTGTGACAATGGGGAATTATAAGAAGGAGCAGACATTGAGGAAACTGAAGAAGAAATCATGGATGACCATGAAAACTATCTTGAAATTGAAGAGGTTGGCATGCACAATGGCCTGATTGAGTACATTGATGATGAGGAGGAAGGTGATGAAGAAGCTCCAAGTTTTTCATGTGCTATTTTCACTCATGCACAATCCAAGAATGGTGTTTCAGCCTCAGCAGTTGCAGCAGATGATAGGAAGAGCAAAGAAGATTGTTCTCCCAAGCTTCCACAAAACAAGATCATCAGTAGAGGATCACCACTACCACCTTCCATGGAATCAGCCAAAGAGAAATCAGACTCACTAGTTGCCAAGGATAATGTTGTTGTGCCAAGTAAGTTTTCTGATTCTCCTCTCAACTCAAAAGTTATCAAGAACAAGTCTCTTCTAAATACTGGTTCGTAAGAACATCTAAATTTCAATCAAAGACAACATCCTCATCTCCTTCCAAGCCAAGTACTACATTTGAAAAGGAGAACCCAGTACCAAAAGTAACAAAATCCTTGTCATTTAAATCCTCTCCCACTCCTGGAACCTCTTCCTCATCTACCATAGCTCCATTTGACTTTGTGGAGCATGCAAGAAAAACCAAGGTTCAACTCTCTGAGATTGAATACCTACAAACACATCCTGCCCAATTTGACAGATTCATCAAAGTAGTCCAGGGTGGTAACTCTACATCCCCAATATCTAATTCTAAAGGCTTTCTTCCCACACCATCTTCTCAAAACATGCTAGCCCTCAATGCCTCCAACACCAATAGAGTTGAGCCTTTTACCTGTCACTTCTCATCAAAGGTTTCTAGTGAACAATTGCATTATAGACTCTGGAGCCTCAGATAATGTGATGCTAGCAAAAGTTGTAAATGCTCTTGGCCTTACTTTGACCTAGGTAAATGGCACATGCTATTCAATGGAATCCAAACAAGTTCCATTGGTAGGAAGGATTAAGGATGCTCAGGTTGCACTAGTTGATTACCTTGACAAGAAGATACTCCTGACCATTCTGGTGGTAGACATCCCAACATCATTTGGTATGTTGTTGAGTAAAAGTTTTGCAGAGATCTAGGTGGAGAAATAAAATGGAATTTTTATCTACAACTATCCCAGTGAAAGGAGAAATGAAGAAGTTGTTACCAGTTAGGAAGATGAAATTCACAGTAAGGAAATCTGATGATCCAAAAGCTAACATCCTTTTTCAAGATGGTGGGCTAGGAAACTACTTCCTTACATCACAAAAGGAAGAGAACTTGCCACTCCTCATGGAAGAAGAAGAAGATCAAATTTGGACAATGGAGTTTGATGGCAGTCATTCCAGAGCAGGTTCAGGGGCTGGTGTAGTATTATACTCTCCCTCCAATGAGATATATCCTTTTTCCTACAAGCTATAATTTGACAATACAAATAATACATCACAATATGAAACATTACTCTTAGGAATGAATACAACAAGAGGATGTGGAAATTAAAAGGATGTGATGCAAAGGTGATGTAGAGATTGTGGTGAAGCAAGTCCATCAGCAATATGAGGTAAAAAATCCTAGACTCAGGCATTATAGAAACAGGGTGTGGAACTGCATTGAATCCTTTGATGCATTCTCCATCGAATATATCCCTAGGGAGTAGAATGAAAAGGTTGATTGCCTAGTAGTGTCGCCTTCCTTAGTGACACCTCATCCCTCTTTTGGTAAGGAAAAAGTGACCATTGAGATTGTGTTTAGACCCAACATATAGAACAATGCAAATCACTGGCAGGTCTTTAATGATGACAATAAGATCTTATCCTTCTTAGAAAAAAGGGATAACTTCAATAATATTTTCTTTGAAGGAAGTGAAAATCCACACCATGAATCAGTTCCTAAAGAAGAGAAGGATGGAGTTGAGGGGATTGATGAAGAGGGAGTAATCAAATTGAAAGGAAACAAAATCCCCAAAGGCATAGTTTCTTTGGAAGATCTCTTTGACAAACATGATAGGTTCATCCAAGAAAAAGAAAAGCAATATTCTCGGTGTCCATCTAATTTTGATCAAGAAAACATTGGCACTTCAGAGAATCCAAGGATGGTTAATATTGGTAAATGCTACTCACCAGAAGAGAAGAGAAAGTTTGTTGCTCTGCTAAAAAATACTCAGATGTGTTGGCTTATTCCTATGATGAACTCAAATATTTTCAGCCAAAGGAAATGCACCACTCCATTCCTTTGAAGCAAGGAGCTAAGCCCTTCAGGAAAAAACAAAGGCCCTATAATCCAAATATTGCTGATGTTATCAAAGAAGAAGTGACAAAGATGCTCAATGCTAGAATCATCTTCCCCATCCACCATTCAACATGGGTGGCTAACATAGTGCCAGTAAGGAATAAAAATGGGGAAATAAGGATTTGTGTAGACTTTCGAAATCTGAATTAGGCATCTCTCAAGGATAACTACTCCCTCCCAATCATGGATCATATTTTACAAGTAGTCACTGGATCTAAAATGCTCTCTTTTCTTGATGGATTCTCATGGTACAACCAAATCAAGGTGGCAGAAGAGGATTGCAACAAAAAAACCTTCACAACACCTTGGGGCACTTTTGCCTACAACATAATGCCTTTTGGCTTGATCAATGCTGGAGCCACTTTCCAGAGGGAAATGGACTTGGCCTTCAAAGATTTGAAATATTGCATTGTCATTTACCTGGATGACCTCACAATTTTCTCAAAGAGGAGGGGAGATCATATCTGTCATTTGGAGAAAGTCCTTGCAAGATGTAGAAGACATGGCATTTCTCTAAATCCTAAGAAATGCATTTTTGGAGTCATAGAAGGTAATTTTTTGGGACACATTGTGAACAAACATGGAGCACACATTAATCCTGAGAGGATCAAAGCTATCCAAGCACTAGCCTTACCAACCAGCAAGAAGGGAATTCATTCATTCTTTGGAAAGGTAAACTTGCTTCATCGTTTTGTGCCTGAGTTTTCTTAACTGACTAAGCATATAAATTCCATGATGAAGCCTTAAATAGGTTTCAAGTAGAATAAGGAAGGAAAAGAAACATTTAAAGAGATCAAGAAAGCCATTGCCAAAGCTCCAACTCTTGTATATCCATATTTCAACAAGGATTTCATCATGTATTACTATGCATTAGAACATACACTCTCTGTTGTCCTTGTTTAGAAAAATGATGAAGGTTTGGAAGCACCCATTGCTTTCATGAGCTGTCCTTTGAAAAATCATGAGCTAAAGTACATCTAATTGGAGAAACATGCCTACGCAGTGGTCAAAGTTGTTAAAAGTTTCATATTCTACATTCTCAATTCCCATACAGTGGTGATGGTCCCTGGAAGTGCAATCAAGTCCATTTTGACTCAACAAGATCCTGGGGCTAAGAGAGGAAGTTGGATTACAAAGACCCAAGAGTATGACTTGGAGATTAGACCCTCTAATCTAGTAAGAGGAAATGGTTTGTGCAAGCTGATTGCTGAAGATGAAGCTCTCAAGGCTCAGCAGGGAGAAAAATATGGTGTTTTCTCAACCTGTTCAAGAGACAGTCCACAGGCACTCTTTGTCACCACTACTGATGAGTGGTATGCTGACATTGCTTACTACCTCACTTATGGATAATTCCCTCCTCATCTTGATTACAAAAAAGGAAACTCAAGCTAAAGGAAGCCAATTTTTTGATCCGGAACCATGCACTTTACAAGAGATGGTTGTTTCCTTAGGTGTGTAGGTAAGGAGCAGAAAGAAAAGTTTCTCGGGGCCTACCATGATCAAGCTTGTGGTGGAAATTTCTCAACAATGGTAATTGCACATAATATCCTCAAAGGAAGATATTATTGGCCCTCCATCTTTTTAGACACTCAAGATTGGGTTTCCAAATGCAAAGCATGCCAACAATTTGTTTGAAAGCCACAACTAGCTACATTGTCACTCGGAGCTGCGGTGATTGAAGAACCATTTCAGTAATGGGGGCTAGATTTAATTGTTGTTTTGAATCCTCATTCAAGTGCAGGGAACTCTTATGTACTCACTGCAACTGATTACTTCACCAAGTGGGTGGAAGCCATTCCAACCAAGCAAAGCCACTACGAAATAGTTTGTAACTTCATCTGCCGAATATCATTGTCCGTTTTGGAATACCATAGAAGATTATTGTAGACAATGCCACCTATTTCTCTTCCAAGGAGATCACAGAGTTTTTCTATGGATTTGGAATCTCCTACTCACTCCTCTAACTACTATCTAAAGGGAAATGGTGAAGTTGAGTCAAGCAACAAGAACATTGTTACCATTGTCGTAAGTCGATTGATGATAAGTAAAGGAACTAGCACAAGAAATTATATGATGCATTGTGGGCTGATAGGATCAATCTTAAGAAGGTAAAAGGTATGTCACCTATCCAATTGTTGTATGGATTTGGGAAGAGATTCCCTTCACAATTGAGATGCCAACTCTCAAGTTACTGCAAGAAATAGAAGCTGGTCAATACAAAGACTCCATTGACAAGAGGATCCTATTTCCTGAGAAGCTAGAGGAAAGCATATGCCAAGTGGTGGATAGAATTAAGGAACACCAATTGAAGGTAAAGAATATATTTGATAAGATGAAAAAGGAAAGAGAATTCAAGGTTGGAGATTTTGTCCTACTGTGAGACAAGAGAAGAGAACCAAAGGGTAGCCATGGAAAGTTTGATTCATTATGGCTCGGCCCGTTCCAAATTCATGAAGCTTATGGTGAGAATGTTTTTCTCCTCTCATACCTGGATGGAACACCATTAGAATTTCCTCGAAGCAGGAAATTCTTGAAACCGTATCATCGCAAGTAAAAGTAGGTTGTCCCCCGCCTTGCACCGTAGGTGCTTTCATGGTGTGTTTTTTCCCTTTTGTTGTGTGGTTTTGGTTTTGGTTTTGTTTGGTTTTTATTGTGTGTGTTTGGTCTATGTGTTTCCACCTCCTCCATTTATTTTCGATAATTTTACATGACTCTACAAGGCCCAATGGATAAGGCACTAGCCAAATGTAATACATTTCAAAAGTTGAGATTCTGGATCCTCATGTCGTGCTCTAGCCATGTCCAGTTCATGCCATGCCCCCAAGCTAGAGCCAACTATTGTCTCTTGAAAACAACTTTACGTTTTCATAGTCAAATCCAAAAATTTTGAGCTCACCCCCTTCGTTGGTATCTAAGGTAAGTTTGAGATTTAAGAATTTAGCTAAAACCGTGCCCTTGAGCTATTTAAACCTCAGTGTTGCTCATTTTTTAGAAATCCTCCTCTTCCTAGTCTATGCATGTAATATCCTTTTCTCACTCCCATTTTGATTGAAATGGTTCACTTATTCTATGGCCCGGGTTATCAAATCTTTTTTTTTTTTCCTTCATGCCCTCGGCTCATGAAGAAAATTCAAAAATTGGACTCATAATGAGGAAGTTCTCTTCCTCTCGTGTATTTGTCCACAATCGGAAGTGACGGGTGTTTCTTTCCCGTTAAATTTTACCTCAACATTCCCCAATGATACGTGGGTCTCTCTGGTTTGTGCGGTCCATTATACTTTAAAGACTTGCGGATGGCTCCATGTGTCGCAACGATGCAATTCCAAGTGTAATTTTGGGGGAATATTTAATCGAGCATGGACTCTCCACGTGTCCCAGGTTCAAAATAAGGGTAAAATCAGCTAAGTATGGAAGGTTCAAAGAGATGGATCCATGTGTTGCAGGTGGCATAATTCCAGGGGTAGAAAGGGCCAATTACCAAATTAGTGCTAGATCACCACGTCATGGGAAAAATTCAAAGGTAAATCTCGCCGTGGTAAAGTCAATTTGGACAAGCGGGCCAAACGTGAGAGGGATTTGAAATTTTGAGCCTTTGTGAAAAAGGCTAAAAAAAAAAAAGGAACTCGTAACCCGAGTAGGCCTCGCTGGAAAAAGTCAAATCTTAAGCCCGTAGGGGAATGGTTAAAGGTTAAAATGTTTAGAAAAGAGCCTCACCCCATTCCCAATTAGAGCATGTGACGTGTCTTAATTAAAAAGTCAAATCGAGTAACAGCCGGCGGAGGAAATTGAGTTTTGAGCCTTTTTCCAAAAAGGTTAAAATGTTAAGGAAAGGGCCCAATCCCATTTCCAATAAGAATGCGCCATGTGTCTTAGTTGAAAAGTCAAAGCAGGGCTATGGGCCAATTTGTTCCAAATTTCCAAATCTCATAAAAAATCACAAAATGTGAAAGGATTCCCTCCAAACCACTCTAATCCTCTCGTGCCACGTGGATGGCCCAAATTCAAAGTTACAGGAGCAAATCAAATGGTCTAGATTTAAACTTGCAAATAAAATTTAACGGTTACGTTGTAGGTCCTGGTTTAAGCCGCCATGAGCATTTTCTTCATGATATAGGAATTTAAAGAGGCGTGAATGATTTGTAATGTTGTAACAATTTCTTGTGAAGAATATAATGACTTCTCGATGTCATTCCAGGGGTTGGCGATTGATTTCAGAAAAGACCAGAGTGCTCTGTACCTAGAAAAGATGGAAAATGCCACACTTCTTCTATTCTTCTCTTCTTCCTCAAATTTCTTCCATCCTTAAGCTATGTACAAACTCTACTCAAGCTTCAATAAGAAAAGAAGGAATTTTTTGCCTTTTTGATTGAGGAATTAATTGGTACTTTGTGATCAATGAGTTTCATTCGGTCTTGTAGCTTCTCCTACGGATTTTTCTCTTCCAATTATAAATGCATGTAAACAAGACTTCTAATTAATGTGTGTGGGCATCTGATATTCTACTCATAACATAAATTTCTCCTACCTCCATTCTCACTCCCTTTCCCCTTCTCAGACAAAGTTCTTCTCTAGTGAGAAATTTCTAGCTTTGCCATAGGGTCAGTGGAGTGTCCCTATTGGATCTTTGGTCAAAAGGCCACCATTGGAATCCACCATTTTTGCATGCACATACGAAAGCTACACCATTCAAGTAGAGGGACTTAGATTCCCATAGCGTTGGCTTAAAACCCACCAATTTGTCCACAAGACAAATTTTCTCACCAACAAGGAAAAAGGATGTAATAAGGGGTTGGGATTGTAAATTTTCTCTTGAGAACTGAGGGGTACAAACCCAGCTATGATGTATGACTTTGGTTTGCACAGCTATGGTAGTCTGTAATGGATCCAATGGATGTAATGAGGTTACAAAACTTGATTAAATATGATTATTAATGATTCTGATCCATACTTATAGCTTATAGTTCGATTCATGGATGTTTATGGAATAAATATAAATCCTTATGCATTTCCTTTCTGTTTTGGTTCCTATCTATAATCTATTAAGTGTCATTCGGTATGGGATGACTGTATTTGTCTAGAAGCCATTCTGAGTTCTATGATAAATGTATGTCTCGTTTCCACTCACTCTTTTTAAGTTCTTATCATAGATGATGTTTTCCATTCAACTTGCACAAAAGAGAGACTCGACACCTATGCGTGCCTCGGATGAGTGCCCAGCACCCGTTGGGTGATAGGATGATGCACATGGGATTCTCTTGTTCTTTAATGGGTGTAAAAATGACTACATCTTGGTTTTGTTGCCAAGACCATTTTCAAAGTTGTAGTGGGAAATGACATACATCTAGCAAAGTGGAACTATCTCTCATACCATTGGCGCGTAGTTTAGTGAGATGTTGGGGATACTAGGTGTGATTGCTTTAGGCCCATTATTGGTTACAGGAGGGTCTGGAGGTGGAACTAGTAGATCGGGAGGCATAGAACCTGGTGGATCCAGTGGATCTAGCAGAGGAAACACTGAAAGAAACCAAGGATCTAGACCAGGAGGACAATAGCCTCAGCCACCTCCTCAGGTAATATTTGAAATGTCTTTACACTTACTAGACTACCAAGGCATAGAAGATGTTACAGAGCATGTTCACAAGTATGAGATATGGTGCACCTAAGGGAATCACAACCCCGTAACATAAGGCTAGTCAATTTATAAGAACATTGCAAGGGTACGTGCATAACTAGTATAGGAAGTATGAACCCCATCAGACGGTGGTCGATTACACCACATTGAAAAATGCCTTCCTAACAAAATTCCAAATCCTTGTGTTTGAGAAGAAGAGCATCAATGCTCTCAAGGAGATTCAACAGGCATGGTAGAGAGTGTGCGAGAGTATAACATGTGGTTTAAAACTCTCTGTCAAAATTATCATATGACATTCACTTTTCACAAAGATGCTCAATGGTTTGTTGGAGGGTTGATAACACCTTTCGAAGGGAATTATCACATAAGACTTTCATGAGACCGTGTGAGGTGTTAAAATCTTCTCTACATGGTGAAGTGTTGGGAGAGTTGACATCTTTGGTGTTAGTCCATTTTGGAAGCTCAAATCACCGCTATGGCTAAGTAGCTGGAAAATTTATCTCGTGAACTCAGCCCATGAGACTGTGATGAAATATGGTGTATAGATTGTGAAGTAGAGGGCATGGTAAGGATAATTTCCCGTAAGACAAGTATGCGCCATAATGGTAGATTGTGTGATTTTTCATGGGCACCATGATGCGAGTAGATGTTCTTTGTTGCAGCACATAATAAATAAGAATGTATCTTGCTACTAAAATACCCGCACCTCTATAACCCATGATACTAAGGATTGTAGGCTTATTGAAAAGTTTCATGATGCTATTGATCTTGGTGTGTGCCGACTAGCCTTGTAAAGTTAGCGATTCTAAGGGTGATGAACATGGTTATGAAGAGCGCGTAGATGGAGGGTGTGTGTAGAAGGGGGTTTCTTTGAGAAATTAAGGGTCATGGAAACCGCGGGGAGGAAGAAGTGAGTTCCCTCAAGAAACCTATTTCAATTGTGGATTTATAGACCACTACAAGTGTGAGTTCCTAGAGCTATTGCAGTGCTCATGGTGTGGGGTCAAGCACAAATATGAGGAATGCCCTAAGTTGTTTGAGCACATGAGACAATAACACCAGAAAGAGAAGGGTGTTGTAATGGTAAGAATAAAGAAGGTTGACACACAATGGATGCCAC
This sequence comes from Taxus wallichiana var. yunnanensis, assembly GCA_018340775.1. Taxonomy (NCBI): domain Eukaryota; kingdom Viridiplantae; phylum Streptophyta; class Pinopsida; order Cupressales; family Taxaceae; genus Taxus; species Taxus wallichiana. Next base: position 544,835,282 of record CM031244.1, on the reverse strand, counting down.
GGGTAATATGTGGGTCAAAATTAAAGCCTGCTGGTAAAAACATGAGCGAAGTGGCACACACCAAGGAAATACCAAAGCAGAGGACCCTGATTTCAAGAGAAGAAGTGGTACATGGGAAGTACCTAGACCCTTCTCATCAGAAGGAGGTATACCAGAAACCATGGATGTCATTCGGAGTTTGTAAGGAGAAATCTAGTGTCTAAAGGAGCAGTCCAAGAAGGAGGAGCAAAGAAGGAATGCCGAGGCCCCAAAGGATGACCTAGATGAAGTTAAGGAAGTATGTAAGATGCTAAGGCAAGAGAATATTATTCCCTTACTAGGAGAATGGTTGCATAGGGGAAGGTACCACATGCCAGAATAGAGCGCGAGAGGTAGGTCTTACATGCAAACCTTCCCCCTCAAAACCTTGACTATGATAAGGAGATCACCTTAAATGTAGTCATTGATGGTCACTCCTTAGTAATATCATCATTGACATAAGAGCATAGGTCAATGTTCTCACCATGGATGCATGGCATCAAATGGGAAGACCTGCATTACAACCATCTTTGAATGTGTCTGTATATGGAAAAAAAGACGAAGGAAATTCCCATCGGTGTCTTAAAAGATGTGGCTATCACCATTCAAGGGGCCAAGTTTATTGGGACTTCGAGGTCATGGCACTCACCGAGGAGGAAAACTTTCTAGCGTTGCTTGGTCACCCATGGTGTTACAAAACTAATGCTGACCTATGATTCAATAAGGGATACATAAGATTCAAAAATAGGGAGGAATGGGTCATTATATCCTTCGACTGATGGGAAACTAACACCCTATAATGAACCCTTGGGGGAATAATTCCTTGATACAATATATGTGCACTCAATCATGGATCACGAGATAATTCATCCCACAGAGGGAGTTATCTAGTTTGAGGATGCTCGGTCCATAAGTGACACTACTAGTATAACGTGTAATA